>OY829915.1:117218387-118418387 GCA_963691935.1 Nephrotoma guestfalica | reverse complement strand
GTTCGTTCCTTATACTGTACGAAGAAATAAATTGGCAGCTCCTTCATGGTACAGCAAGGAATTGCGTTACTTGCGTAATCAAAGAAATAAACATTGAAAAAATTCTTAAAGACGAGATTGGACTCGAATTAACGTTTACAATGAATATTCGAACTTGCCCCATGAACTCTACAATGGTTACATCGGTATTATGTAATCGAAAATAATCGCTGATCCAAAGCGTTTTTGACCATTCATAAACGCCAAGAAGAAATCAGATGGATGTCTTTCTACGATGAAGTTCAATGATCATTGCTCTGGTGATCTCAAAACGATTTCTGACCTGTTCGCAAATTTTTGTAATACGGGCTACTCCAACAACGTTAGAAGGATTATCAAGCTAAAAGATAATTTTTACGCTGGTCCCAATGGTTTGCTTCCTATCGTTTTACAAAATTGTGTTCCGGTCCAAAACTCAACCTCGCACGGAATAATTCCGTCAATATGGAAACTCTTTTCTAGTTCCGATCCATAAGGGCGGATGTAAGTCAGATGTCTCAAACTATAGACGAATTTATTGTATACGATTCTCTTTACTTTGTTAGAGGACGATTTAATTCAACCGAATTTGCATCTCGTACTCTACGTTATGAAGGATGGTTGATGTGATTACCACAGCCTTCAGCAAAGCATTTGACAGGGTTTCCTATAAGTTAATTTTGTTTAAAGTCAGGGACCTTGGTTTCGCACCTCAACTATTACTATGGGTGGACTTTTATCAGAAGAAACATAATTATCAGTGGATCTTTAGGTCATCAATATCTGCTCCTTTTATAGCTACTTCCGGACTACCGCTGGACAGTCATCTGGGGACTATTTGTTTCGTCTTAATCATCAAAGTCTTTTCTATTTATGCAAGCGATATGAAAATTAACCGCCAAATTTCAAGTTCCACGGATGTTAACCTATAACAGAAAGACCTTGATAACTTCTTAACTTGGTGTGCTAAAAATAATCTTGATTTGTATGTGAGTAAATGCCAATCCATTACATACTCTAGAAAAAGTGATGTACAACAGTGATGTTGTTGCCAGAGTTTTAGCCTTACGAGACTTAGGCGTAATTTGTGACCGCGAACTGATCTTTAGAGACTTCATCGATTTTTTTGTCAATAGAGCAAACTCTGCGCTTTGCTTTGTCAAACGATGGACTAAAAAATTTTTGGGGAAGTTTAAATGACATTTGTTCGGCCTTTGATTGAGCATGCTAGTCAGGTTTGGTCTCCATACCGAGATATGCACATACGAAAAATTTCGTGGATTTACAACTTGTCTCCTTATCCGCTTGGAGCTTATTAACTTACAGCCAGTCAGAAAGCAATGATCTGCTGCAGACATCGTTTTCATTTATCAATTTTACCTAGTGGAGTATATCCGTCACCTCTACTTGAAAAAATACATCTTAATGTAAATCCTCGTACTTTTACGAAACGGTATATGCTCTTTTTGGGAGGAGTGAGATTCCAGAACTCGCTCGATACCCACTTGGATTATTATTTTTTTTTAACATCTAGTGAGCGTTCCACTCGAAAGAAGGCGCACAATAGAGAATACAGCAACCCCTCTAAAGGGGTCTCTCTAAAACTGCCACAGATCTACTACAAAAGAACATACAGTAATAAACAATCAAGAACATTTTATGATGACATTAATTAAAGTTATCGTACTTTTTGAAAGTAAAAATACTTCTTTTCACTATACTTTTACACTACTTCTGGTAGTTATTTCTCAGTTTACGAATGTTTCTTGGATTGTTTGGTTGATTAGCGTTTATGGTGAAAAACCTTTTTAACAACGCCTTTTTCGTATAAACTAAGTGAGTTAATTTATGTTTGTGAAATAAATTTCTATAATTTGTTTTCCTAATTCTCTTTTTATTATTTTCTATCGCGTATTTATTTCTTCTGAAGTTATTTGGGTCGGATACTAAGTGTATAATCTGTTTGGTTAAAATAGTTGCACCGTAAAGCTATAACGAATCAAACAATGTACCGACGTTTGTATTATGAGCCGACGTCAATTTAACTATCAGCAGGAAAGTAATAATTCATTGTGTTTAGTGCATTCAGCTAATATGGCCTAAATTGTCATAAAACATTAAACATACACGTCAATTATAGTTAAAGTTCAAATCAAAGTCACTATAATAAGCCCACTTTAATATATATTTAGTATTACCAAAATTCGCAAACGCATACATTACATAAAAATACAATATCAATCCGGTTCAAAAACCGATGAGTCACTGTTAATATTAGTAGGCTGCCAAATTAATTTCCGGCTGCCAATAAAATATGTAGAGAATCTATAAATATAATCATGCATGCATGCATATAAATTATATTACATAAATTATTTATTTATCAATTAGTACAAGCGCTCGCCCGGCACATTTAACAATCAAACAAAAACTCATTCACAAAACAAAAAATATTAACCGATTCTCATTCTCTTTTATAATAATTTTTTGGATAAATTCTCTTTTTATTTCTATTATTCTATCTTATGTTTGATGATATTCAAAATTTTGTTCTCAGCCGTTTTCTTTTGTTATTTTAAATTTCACCCAAAACACACATCGCGACGAATACATCTACTTTGTGGTCTTGATTTTTATTTTTTGTTTTTTTTTTAAATTTTATTGTTCGTTGAACCGGCCGGCCACACGGCACCGGTACCATTTGATTGGTTTGAACGACAAACTAAAATTACATTTTTCATCTTGTTATATTGCACCTGGGGTCATATTGTTGCAACACATTTTTTAAATCAACACATTAATTACGATCGTTTTACTCCATTGCATTCACTGCAACCGATCGTGGCAACAATGGCGTATATTTATAAACATAACCTTACTTACATACATGTTATTTTATTTAAAAAATTTAATGAAACATAAAACAAACGAAAATTTCCGGTTTTACAGTTAAAGATCACAAAATAAATCTCCGTGCACTTGCACGCATGTGCTCGACTAGATTTAATAAGATCGAGCACATTATTTACATATGCTTCGTCTATAGTGTACATGTGTGTGTGTGTTGTCTGTTTGTGATGTGCTATTGACGCCAAAACACGATTAAGAACCATGTGCGAACGGCGATCATAAAATTTTAATAAAATAGTAGTGTATTGTCTCTGATTATGTCTTCCGTCTTAGCGGCGGTGATCATCACATTTGATATTCAAAATATGTACTTGGATATCCGGTTTTGTACAACCCCAACATAAAACGACATTATAACGAATATGAGACAAAGACGATTTTATAAAGTAAAATCACGATCTTACAGATTTTTCAATATTAAAAATATATTAAATTTTTACTGATTAGTAAACGATCAATTGATCACCACACCATTAATTGCTGTAAATGTATTTGTGTTTCAATTCAAGTTTATGACCTATGTATGGTATTATACGTACAATACGTATTCAATTATATAATTTTTCTGTCTTTTGTGTACATATTTTCTTTGTCATGGAAATCGCGAATATTATTACCTATAACATTAACAAGTACCATTAGATGCACAATATACGAATAAAATGCACAATCGCGATCGCAGATCGCGGTTTTTACACAAACACATACAAGTTGTGTTTGAATATGTGTTAGTTCGATCTTTTATAAATTTCCTGGAATGAAAGTAAATATTAGAATAATAATGTCTGTTTGTTTATGTTGGTGGTATCTATAACCATCTACGTATGTATGCATTGTGTTAAGTGCGAGATTCCTCGAATAATCAGAGTAGTCAGCACAAATTATGATCACTAGTGAATTACTACAAAATTACTATTACTAATTTCGGCCTCTTGTATCTCCATACTACATCAAGAGTAATGTATAATGAGGTGATTCATTTACTTTTTAAAGGTATGGCCACAGTTAAAGTTATAGGTGGGTTAAATATTTCGCTGGAATTACTTAGGGGGAAAATTAATAATACAGATGTGACATGAATATATAGAGGGAGAATTATTAGAACCCATGGCGAAATCGTGACTAACTTCTAACGTTTTTTTTTTGTATTTATAAGATTTTTTATTATGTCGATAATAGTGCAGACCAAACAATTTTTTCAAACATTTGATTTATTATTGTCATTATTTTTTTAATATAGAAAGGTCTCAAATTTGCAACGGTCTGTTAAAATTAATTAATGGGATTTTTTGGGTAGGCTTTCTTTAAAGTAAGTGTAAATAAACTCTGTAATTTATAAAATATTCATAATGTTTGGACAAGTATTAAACAAACTGTTAACAATAATTCCTCACAACCAGCAAGAATGCGTTACCTGCAGTGCATACCTTATATATGACTAATGATAACAGTAAGTCAAATGAAAGATTAATTATAAATATCTTAAGTTGTAACTAAAGATAATAATTTTTTGCAGAGGGATTACCGCAGGATTCACATTCTGTGCCGTCTCTGTATGCAACTTCAGCCCATGCTCACACCATCTCCTAACGGCGGCCACCGGTTACTACTCTGTAACTGGGGTAGGCTAAGTGTGTGAAGGCTGTGGTCATTCTATAGGGGGTTTGCGTTGGGCTAACAACTCATCCTGGGAAAAAACAATTGTTACGAAACTTCAACAAAATTCTCGGATAATTAACTCGGATTTACAACAACGATCTCGGCTCGAAAAAAGGACAATTATTTAAAATTTGGAACATGGAATGCATTTCGGCAACAACATAGTCGATCACAGTCGCCACGAGTTTACTCTCTGTCAAAGCAACAACTTCGATAGGCACAAGTTCGAAGTTCGTTTTTGATCACCATTCGTAAACGAATTCGTAACAGATTATGAATCCATAAACAACCGGATCTGCGTACTCATAAAGTACATGCGTTTCTTCAATATCTCACTTGTGAGCGTACATGCCCCACCGTAGGTAAAATCAGAGCATGATAAAGACACTTTCTACGACCACCTCGAAATGTTTTAAATAAAATTCTCCAACACGATTGTGTCCATACAGATTGTGTTGCGTGCCTTCAACGCACAAATCGGCAATACAGATAGTATTCGTCATAGTATACCATCGGCCCAGATTCCCTCCAAACCACTCCTACCAACTGTGTATTAAAATGAAACATGAATGGTACAAACAACAGGTGCTTAAAATTGAAACTGTCAGTTTTTTTTTATTATCATTGCAATCTGTTTTGGGCCGAGGCTCTCTCAACAATTTCGCGGTTCGCTTTTCCTGCCCTTACTTTTATTCCGTTGCCACCGAATTCGGGAAGATGGGTCGGCCCATGAGTTCTGCACTCCGACAGGGGGTCATACTTGTGTTATTTTGCATCACATCGTAATCTGATGATGAAAATTCCGTTTTGCATCCTGTTCCTATCGAGATTCGAACCCGGTATCTCCCGATCCAAACGCCAAACATTTGACCACTGTGCCGTTTGGTCGGTAACTACCGGTTCAATAATTATTAACTTTAATAATATATGAAAATTTTTCTGTTAAATTATTATTATTAAATTAAATAATAATTATATAACCATTAAATTAAACTAATTTTATCCCCTTATTATATAAAATTTATATAAATGGATCAATTTTTTGAATATAAGAATATATAAATTTAAGCATAAATTTACATATTAAATTTAAGTTTATTTTATAAAATAAACTTAAATCATCAATTAATAGAGATAGATACCTCCATATAAAAGAAATTGCTAGTGGCTTTAATCCACGTTGTACCGCTATTCGAATCTGAAGAATTTCAATTGGACACAAACTCCGTCCTGTCAGTGTGGCGGAATTAATTCTCGCCGCTCCTTAATAGACAAAAGTTATCCTCAACATCATTGCATCAATCTGATGTCAATGTAGAAATGACACCTCCATTCGCTCCATCGTACGATGAGGTACGAAGTCATATGCAAAATGAAAAATAAACAGGCTCATGGTGGGGATGGTATCTGTAACAAAATAGCCAAGAAAGGGGGCAATTACCTCTTTTACTGCATCTCAGAACTAGTTCCTTCGAATTCGTTCGCAAAGAGAGTCCCGTACTAGTGGAAAATAGCACTAACTTGTCCACTACATAAAAAGGGATACCGGTTGAATTGTAACAATTATCGCGGAAAAGCTTTGCTCGAAACCAGTTACAAGGGTTTGGTCAACGTAGTTGCTGAAAGTTATCAATTTACAGCGAGCACATTTTGGGCGACCATCAATCGGTTTTCGCACAGGCGGGTCAATAACCGATCAAACAAAAGTACATCGCTATGTGCATTTTTTATTTATAGATTTTCAACGGGCGTGTGATAGCATCCTAACATTATGAAGTGTCTTGTCATATTTTTGCATTCCCTCAAAATAACCATATACAAGATAGGGTCATAACATCGTGTCTCTCAAAGAAGTTCTGCTCCCGTTGGAAATAACAGCCAAAAACCGGCCACCATATCAATGAATCGAAAACCAAATACATGGCTACCGCGAGAAGGCTAACACGTGGAGAATTTTAAACGGGGGACACACAATACAAAACGGTGAATGAATTCAAATAGCTGAAATCGATAGTGAATGTGCAAAACTCAGTCTCTCCAGATATTACATCAAGATTCACAGCAGGTTACCGTGCATTATACGCCCACATTAACATTAAGTCTTGCAATATATCGCACAAAACAAAATTAAAAAACTTGCGGTTTTTGAGGGGAAACTAAAACGTATGACGCTAGACCCGCTATGAAGGATTGCGAAATGTACAGGATGTTTCTGAATCTCGAGATCATCAATGATCTGAACAACTTCGATATAATTGTAACAGTTAAATCATCAACGCTGAGATGGCTCGAATACATTTTACGTTCCCTAAGTCGTGCCATAAAATTTCGTGCCAATGATTTATATACTACTTACTACTGCATTCGATTATCACCTGATTATTTGAATAATGCTTAAAAGATTTAGCTTATCAGTTCACCAACACCACCAGATCTACTTTCCTTTTGTTAGTTTGTCCTTGTTGTTTGCATTGGTTTCTTGCGACATGATTATTTTTATTTTATTCGGATAGGCTTATGGATATTCTAATGTTCGTTCTGCTAAATCTAAATATGCCTTTGTAAAGCTTAGTGCTATTAAATAAATAGATTACAATTTTCTTCTGATTTAACCAAGCGACCACAGCTTCCTCCCAGAAGATTTTTAAATAATTTTAATAACGGCTTCAAATGATTATAGGTAATTAAAAAATAAACAGAGATGGGTGTTTCCGCGTCATCTAATAATTTTTCGCATCAACAACTCGTCGATACTGTGGACTACTCGTCGACAACTTCTTGTAATTCACCTCACTAGTGATTGAATGATCTACATATTTTGAAATCCTGTTTCCGGAGATTTTAGTTAATGTTAAATAAAATTACTATAAAATATACACCTGTCTCAGTTGAGAAAAAACAAAAGCAAAATTCTTGGTTATCTTACAGAGGCGGGCAACTTAAGAAAAATTAAGAAAAAAACACACGTAAAATTAACATGAACAACAATATCTTGGATGTGTAGCTACAACCTGCTTGATAATCTGTCCAGTTCTACTCTGTAAATTTATGCACCAATACTCGCTGATATGAAGAAAATAAGGCGTTACTTCTCAATACTTCAATACCGATGGAAATCAATAACAAAAGTTACATTAGAGAAAGGATATTTTGAGAAAGCAACAAATCAAACTGTTAGTGATTTGAAAAGCTGCCAAATTGGTTGGCATGTTGTGATTTAGAAATTGTATTTAGCACGAATAAATTCGTTTTCAAAGTCGTGACGAAATTTTAAAATATGTACTCGTATATATATTTCCACACACTACAACGCCAGTTTTCACACATTTAACACGATATTCACAATATTTAAACTTCCATTGACAAGAATATTTAAACACTGTACAAAAACAAACAGAAAACATCAAAATTGATGTGATGGTTGACAGAATTTTCCCAATGAAATAAATAAGCTATTTGATAAGAGATAGCGCTAATAGAAACAAATAATCTATTAATATATATATATATATATATATATATATATATATATATATATATATATATATATATATATATATATATATATATATATATATATATATATATATATATAAATATATATATATATATATATATATATATATATATATATATATATATATATATATATATATATTGTTATTGGTCCTTATTTTCGAAATTATTATTTTAAAATAATATGTAGCATAATATTGTGGAGCAGTAAATAGGGGACTCTGGCAACACCAATAACGATTCTTTGTCAAAAATCGTTCACCTTAGGATTTTTTCCATCGATTTCAAAGGTCACTTTATAGTCCCCATCCAACAACCTAGTGGAATTCACAAAATTAGTTGGTGTTATCGCCACAGACTTCAGTAAAGCGTTTGACAGTGTTTCCTACTCGATTATTGTATTTGGTTTTTCTATTCTTTGGTTATTCTATTTCAGCACTCTATCTTTTCACCCTTTTACTACGAATATTTTCATTTTGTCTATTAATAATATTAAAAGACTGATTAAGAAATCATTTATTTCTGTATATGTCAACGAATTGATTTGAAATCTAGTGTACGGTTTTGCGTTGTTTCATGAATATGAACTGAACGGGATCAGGTCATGCTTCAAGAAAAGCGGTTGTTAGTTTCGCAATCGAACACCTTCTCAACGAGTTAAACAAAACAATTATCAAATGCTGCATGTCAGTAGTGCTAAATAACTGTAGCAACATGTCATTTTTAAATAAAAACAAAATTTTAACAGGCTAAGCTCTGAAAATCGCGCGTCCGGTCCTAAAATTGTTATTTTGAGTTTAATATTGCTAATTCAGCTTTTGTTATTTGCAAAATACAAGTATTTTGGTAATTTTTCTTAAGCACAATACAATTTCAGTATAGAGAACACCCAATAATAGAAACACCAATTTCCTAATAGCTCAGTGTTCTGTGCATGATACCAATTTTTCTAAAATTTTCAAATTATAAATGAAAATTGTTTTTCATTTAACATTTTATATTACTATCTGATTTTTAAATAAACAAGTGTTTTAAAAGTATTCTAGGTCTTACAATATCTGCTATTTTCTAAGTAATAAATGAATATCAAACAAGAAATTATCGCGCCATATGTCAGTATTGCTTTACCTCAAATTATGCTCCCAGGATAGAAAACAGAAATTTACTGCGTGTAAACAAAATTTTGAATCCTATTTTGAACTAAAATAGAAAGGCTATAATCGTAATCTAACGGATAAAATTAAAAACGATCCCAAGCACTTTGGAGCTTTTTTAAAACCAAATGCGGGTTGATGGTTTCCCACCTGGATGAGATTTAAAGTTGTCCAATCTCGTGAATATAGTCATTCATATTTACGCCACATAATGTGCCAGAAGACATCCAGCGAACACTGGTAGGATTTGGAAAAATATGTGGTCTTGATGGTATTCCTGCTTCATTTTTGAAAATTTCAGCAAATTTGACAATTCCTTTGAGCATTTTGTTTAATCAAACATTAAAATTGGCAACTTTAGAAATGATATTTATCCTAAGTAGTATTCAACTCATTCAGAGCAGTGCTTTCGCGGTATATACCGCGATACCAACATGATTTTATGCCAAAAAGATCAGTATCAATCTCATAGATTTTGCCAGCTATTTTATTAATGAAATTGAGAAGCACAAAAGCGCTGATGTAATATACACCCACTTTGCAAAAACCTTCGTCTCCATCATTCACTGCAAAATCTTGCAATGCATTTTCTAGTTCATATTTTCTAGTCAGTTTGTAGCCTGATTCAAATCTTATTTAAGTAATCGCATCTAATATGTTGAGGAGGTAAAGGATCAATTACAAGGCTTTCACATTGGCCCGTGTAGTTTTACAATCTTCATTATTGGTATTACTGAAGTTATAAATCATTCCAAAATCCTGATGTTCGAATATAACCTCAAAATCTACAGAGCCATCGAATTGCAGTCGACGATGCCAATAAACTGCAAGAAGACATTGACAATCTAGAGATGTGGCGCGAGTTTAATTCTCTGAGTCTCAATATTGAAAAGTGCAAATCTCTATCATTTTATCGAAACGCCAATCCTGTTGCATAAAACTATAATTATAGATGGTTTACTTCTTCAGGTAGTACTTGAAACTAACGACCTACAGGGGTTACTTTCGTAGAAAACATGAGCTTTACTAAGCATATTGAGATGTGTATCGCTCGAGCGCACTACATGCTTGGTTTTCTCAAACGTTGGATGAGTGACATTTTTGATATGGACACAATTAAGATTATGTATTGTGGTCACGTTCGATCCCAGTTGGAATATGCCGTAAATCCGTTGTGTTCGTTCTACAAAGATCATATCCAATCATATCCGCGCAATTGCTAAAAATATTTGTATTGGTAATCTCCTATTAGACTTGATCAACGCACTGGAAGTACTAAATAAATGTTTCTAGTATTGACATCTAAGCGATGATGACTTTCTCCACTTAGATAGACACAGAACCAACTATGGTGATAACGAACCAGTGAAATGAGTGAGTTTCAAAAAAATAAACATTTTGTTTGATTTTTCTTTAACTAAAGCTAATGTTAAATGAGGTAATTTTATGACCGCCATTGATTTTGTTACTGTTACTATTAGTTTTATATTTTTAATTTTCAAATCCAAAGCGTATTTATTTTGTTTTGTATCTCTTCTGTACATTAATAATTTTTTAAATAAAAAGTAAAAAAAAATTTCAGAAAAAACGAAGTCCACTTAAAAACAATTTAAGGTCAAAGAAAATTTCTCAGCTTTGTACAAATAGGCTGCATGATTTGATTGACTGATTTGGAGTGCACGACCAAGCATACTAGACGACATCTCCCGGAAGGCCGGGTTGGACCTGGATCATTTGAGAAACCTGAAGGTTAGGAAAGGAGAGTTAGTTATGACAGACTTGGCTCGGTTAAAGGTACCTAAAAAACAATAGTTAGAATTTATTTACACAAGAAACCACATTTATATAAATATTAGAAATAAAACAATTTCTAATATTTATATAAATAAATCTAAATAGGTTAAATAACTAATCTGAAACTAATAATGATGATTAATGGAATCCTTATTACCTAAGTAATTAATCTAACTTAATATTTAGCGCAACCTGAGCTGAGAAAATAGTTAAGATTAATCAATGATAAACAATTACATTGTTTCCAGTTACAGCAATAATAATAAATTATAATCATATGATGAATTATCAGCAATAATCACTCATCCGAAGCAAATACTAAGATGATAGGTCTACCTAAAACAAACATTTATTAATTATTTTCTCCCAAAACCTGAAAATTATTTTAAATTAAAGAAATATCTTGGATCGAGAAGATACAAAAATAAACTAAGTAAATCAGTGCATTTTCAAACTTAATATCTTTTTTAATTAGGAAATTCACCGCTATCTGTAATTCCAAGAATCAGTAATTCGAATTTGCTGTTCCGAAAAACTGAAATTTAAATCAACTTAACGAAATAATACTACTCTAATTAAATTTTGAGTACACAAGTACAAATTTAATTAATTATTGTCTGGATGTTCTACTTAACATGGGAATAAGCAAGTCACTGAACACTACCAAAATTTCAAGAGTTAACTTCGATTGTAAATTAAATTAATTCGAACTGAATTTAAATTTAAACACGATCATGAACAAGTTTCTTGTCATCATATTAACTTACTTCACCAAACACTTTTACACCACAACAATTTCGAAAATCAATTTCAAATGTAAATGAAATTAATTCGAACTGAATTTAAATTTAAACACGATCATGAGCAACAATTTACTTCTCACCGTACTAATTTACTTCATCAAACACTTTTACACTATCCCAATTTCGAAAATTCGAGAAACATTTCGAGAATCAATTTCAAATGTAAATGAAATTAATTCGAATTGAATTTAAATTTAAGCACGATCATGAACAATAATTTTCTTCTCACCATACTAATTTACTTCACCAAACACTTTTACACCACAACAATTTCGAAAATCAATTTCAAATGGAAATGAAATTAATTCGGACTAGATTTAAATTTAAACACGATCATGAACAACAGTTTTCTTCTCACCGTACTAATTTACTTCACCAAACACTTTTACATCACAACAATTTCGAGAATTAATTTCAAATGGAAATGAAATTATTTCGGACTAGATTTAAATTTAAACACGAACATGAACAACAATTCACACCACAACTATTTCGAGAATTAATTTCAAATGGAAATGAAATTAATTCGGACTAGATTTAAATTTAAACACGATCAGAACAACAATTTTCTTCTCACCGTGCTAATTTACTTCACCAAACCGTTTTACACCACAACAATTTCGAAAATTAACTTCAAATGGAAATGAAATTAATTCGGACTGAATTTAAATTTAAACAGGATCATGAACAACAATTTTCTTCTCACCGTACTAATTTACTTCACCAAACACTTTTACACCACAACAATTTCGAGAATTAATTTCAAATGGAAATGAAATTAATTCGGACTGAATTTAAATTTAAACAAGATCATGAACAACAATTTTCTTCTTACCGTACTAGTTTACTTCACCAAACACTTTTACACCACAACAATTTTGAGAATTAATTTCAAATGGAAATGAAATTAATTCGGACTAGATTTAAATTTAAGCACGATCATGAACAACAATTTTCTTCTCACCGTACTAATTTACTTCACCAAACACTTTTACACTATCCCAATTTCGAAAATTAAATTCAAATGTAAATGAAACTAATTTGAACAGAATGTAAATGTAAACACCATCCCGAACATTAATTTTCTTGTCACCAGCTTACTTGACCAAACATTTTAACAATATCACAATTTCGAGAATTAATTTTCAAATGCAAATAAAATTAATTCGAAGTGCATTTAAATTTAAACACGATCCCGAAGCGAATTTTCTTCTCGCCTTACTAACTTATTTAACCGAACACTTTTACACTTTCAAAATTTCGAAAATTAATTTCAAATGCAAATTAAATTAATTCGAACTGTTCATCAACTAATATGTGCTTGAAAAAATAAACTTTAATGTAAATTATTAATCCTTGCCGTTACCAATTTATTTTGTAACCAATAAATTTTAAATTGAATCATAATTTGTTTTGCACCTGTGAGAAAGTAGCGAAAGCTTACATTTTAGTTAGTTTAGTTAATCGATTAAGGCACACAACATAAGTCACTTATAACTTATTTCACTTTAAACACTACTTATAATTGTATGTACGCAATTTGAATTTTGAATAACTAGAGGAAACATTATGGATGTTCTCGATTCACCTAGAATGCTTTTCAGAAGTTCTATCCAAAGACATCAGTATTAGCCCAAGTGACCAATTTAAATTAAATTAACGTTTAGCTCAAATAACTAATTTCGTATATATTTTCCAATAAGCGAAAACTAAACAAAATGCTGATCCATTATACATTAAAAAATTTAAAGATTGGTGAAAAATATTTTTTTTTAATATTTTAATTAATTATTATAAGCTTCCATGAATTAATTACGGATTTATACGTTTTACTCGAAGCAAAATTTTCATACATCTATTTTGTTTTAGATACTTCATCCAAATAGATAAATTTGTAAATCGCATAGCAATACGAAAAACCAGTGCATGAAAACTCAAACAACATTGAGTGTATCCCTTGTAGATCTTCATGTTATTTTGAATTTATGTATAATATAATTGGTTCTAATAATTAAGTAAATATCACATTCCTTAATTTATTAAACTGCATACCTTGAAGATAAAAACAATAACAACAATTAAAGTACAGACACAAACCAGAAAATATCTTCTCAAAAGTAAACAGGAAATTTTTTCTCACTAAATATTGAAAATCTACATTTCTTTAGCAGGCAATTTTACATCCAGCTCATAACATGTGTTCCGCCTACTATTTTTTGTTATGCCTACATGTGCTGGATCCACGAAATGTTTCTAATTCGAAGACACGGAGCACGGAATCAGTTTGCCTACAAAAATGTATTCTGTTTTGAAGATCACCAAAGGCATCGCCGTGCATTGTCTTTTTCGAAATGTAAACACACCACTATAACACAATAAAATCATGACATCACTATACTCGTACTATTCATGAAGTTTAGATTTTCTGTTTATAAAATATATGTGTATAAAAAAATATATATTTTATTTTTTATTTTATGTTAGTTTTTTTTTTTTTAATTTCATCGCGACTTGAGTTTAGTTACGTGAAAGTGATCTCAGTTGGTAGATGTGTTTCGCTAACAATCGCCAGACAAAAAAAAAATAAAATTAAATTTTATTATTATTTTTTGTGTTTTTTATGTTAAAGTGTGTGATCTTTAAGCAGAAAAACAAAAGAAAATTTTGTGTAAAAAAAAAATTTTTTTAGTAAAAAAAAAAAAGAAAATCTATAAAAAAAGAAAAATTTATTTATTTATTTTTATTGTTTTTTTTATAATATACGTATAGATAAATATTTATAATTGTGTGTGAGATGATCGCAAGTTTTAATAATATTAATAAAAATAATAATAATAGCAGTGATCACGATGATCGTCTTAATGATTTTTAAGAATTATTATAATAATGCTGATGGTATTCTAGTGTTGTGATGTTGAGAATTTTGTAATGAGTAAAAGAAGAAGGAGAAAAAAGTGATACAACAAGAAGAGTTTTTTTGTACAAAAAAAAGAATCTCGATATATTATAAGAACAAGCCAAGCGCTTTGTTAGTTTTTTATGTATATGAAAAGTCTCAAAAGAAAAGTTATACCAAAAAGTTAAAAAAAATTAAATAAATTTTAAGCATGATTCTTAAGTTGTTCATTTAAAATCAAATTAATAATAAAATTAGTGTAAATTTATTTACAAAATATTTGTGATCGATCGTTGAAAGAGAAAAATAAGCCATTAAAATGCCACCAAATCGTTATGATCTTGTAAAAGACGACCATGATGTCGGTGTACATCCATTGTATCCTGATCAAGCATTTGAAATTGGGATAACATTTCAAGCAAAGGTTAGAATTATTTATTTTATACAGTATAAGGCTTATGATACAAAATGTATACATACGTACGATTCTAAGAAGACGATCGATCGTTGACCGGTATTCTTTTTTTTTTGTTGGTTTACCTTTAGGGCATTGTGTACACACATTATACACACCTAAAAAATAAAAGTAATTTGTGTATAATGAAAAAAGATCAATCGGCTGACTTTGAAAACTAAAACGTACAGAAAAACTCACCTGTCATTCAAAAACAAATGTTTTTTGTGTATTTTCTTTTATCGATCATTTTCTTTGTCAAGAGTATTCTTTACTACATTTATTTCAAAATGGAAGTTCAAGGAGACTTTTAAGCTACTACCTAGGCGACTGATTCATTTAGAAACAATAATACAAAAACGTGGACTTTGGGTAACGGAAAATACATGACATTTTTGTATAAAATTTCCGCATACAATTTCGAGCCGTGTAAAATAGAGCAAAATACTTATATGTTTTGTTTTATGAAAACAAAAGAACGGATATGTGCTTCAATAGGTTGTAATGTGCAAATTTGAAATTAAAATTTTGGGTTTCCACTATATTTGGTAAGCCCATGGATATTAAATATAGACGGCCACGCTCGCATATATTAAATGTGCGCCAAATATAGCGCCATCATTTTGCCCGAAAAAGATTGATATTTATTTGTACATACGTTTTTAACTTCCGGATTTCGAAACGTTTCACTGTACAGATAATTTTTTTTTGTATATTTTCTTCTATTAATATATCGAAAATATGTTTACATAAAAAAAATTTTCTTGTACTTTGGCCAATTTTCATTTATTTTCTTAGTATTATTCTTATTTATGACGTCATTTCAATATAAAATAATCTGTAGTAGTAATAGAAATGTTTTTTTTATGAAAAATGTATTTAGATAAATATATACAAGGTGGTGCGCGTTCAAGGTGTTAGCGCGCAGGGCACAATCATGTGTTGCATGTGCGTAATTGTAAACAGAGGAATTTAGGTTCCCGCGAAAGTTTTTTTTTGTCATATGATTATTTTTGAATATTTTGAGCAAATGTCACGTTGTACGGTTTAGAATTCATTGGACCCTGTTCTAGTTTTTGCTGAATATGCGGGGCCTTGGAAATTTTGTTAAATTTGTATTCTCCTAATAAACGGTTTACGTCAAGTGTCAACATCCTTTAGTTATTTTTGAAGTCTCGTCTAAACCAGACATTAGAACACATTTGGAACAATCGCCAATTTTTACATGAGAAAAGATCATGAATATTGTGAAATGTGGATAAAAGATAATTTGTGATCAAAAATTTAATTGTATTTTTTGTACATATAAAATTAATTTGCACGTAGAGAACAATAAGTTTTTAAACCTGTAATTATAATAATTGCTTTTATAGGAAATGCATTCATCAATCAGGAATTCGCCAAAATAATCGAAGTGACCATAATTATGCCACATTGCAATTTTTCTGGTTTTTCAAAAATATATCGGCATATGTTAAACAGAAACTCCGTCCGTGGCCAGTGGCTGAAATTGGTGTTCTTGATTGGTGTTCTGATTTGCATTATAACCCCTTGTACATTACACTTACCAGATGTCGAGAAGCGTCCTACACAAATATCCGATAGAGGGCTTTGCCGATCACCGATCCCGATATATATATTTAACTTGATCGATTAAAAAGGCCAGCTGTCTTATCGTCATAATGATTGGTGTCAAATGGATAAGTCCTAAATCACAGAGATTTTATTTTGATTCATAACTTGCAGTTCAAATGAAGTTAAGTACCACTGGCTAAATTAAGGTGTTCACATGATTTGCGTTTAGTACAATCTTACAAACATGATTCGATTATGCATGCATTACGAATTCGAGCCACAAACAAATGTTGACAAACTTTCTATGAAAACAAATATAATTAACCGTTACGAGTTGTGGAATCAACGAAAAATTTGACAATATTTTCCCATGTTTAGTTAGAATTTAATAAGTTAATCTTACGAGTACTTAGCCTAAGTTAGACTAACAATTCCTTTGAAATATAAAAACCTTTCACCTTCTTGCGAAATATAAAAGGAATTTGTCGAAATGTAACTTTATAAATATGTAGTTCAAATTACTTTGGCCTAAGTAAAAATTGCATAAATTAAAAACACCTGTTATTGGCCATTCAAAGTGTGCCAGTCAACGAATTCAATCAACGAGTTTTACTCAAACAAATCAATCGCGACCAATCCGTTTAGAAATCAAACTAATCTCATTCTAAAGGTTAAGGCTTGTTATTGGCCATTAAATGGAAACCACTCGTTATGAGTGTTTTGAATAAGTTCTACACAAAAATATTCCAACATCAATCCGTTTGAGAATATCACTGATGCTATTTGAACGATTAAGTCCATGGGTGTCAACTGTGCATAATGAAATGTTGGCACAAACTCAACGATGTCCTGTTATTGATCATTCAAAGTGTGCCACTCAACGAATTCAATCAACGAGTTTTACTCAAAAAAAAAAAAATCTCGCGACCAATCCGTTTGCCATTTTGGTACAAACTCTGCGATGTCTTGTTGTTGGATATTAAAAGTAATCTACTTGTAGTTTTACTTTATGATTTGTTGATCATATGTCGTAAATTTATTATCGAATTATTCTGTTTATTTATTATGTGTATTAAGTAGAAACTCGGCTCTGAAGTTGGTTGCATTAAAATATACTTGAACGCATCCAAGTCGCCCGCCATTTTGGATATATGTAGCTTAGTCGTTGCTATTTTTATGACATAAGTTTCAGCCATTTACAAGTTGTCGTTCCGTGTGCATCAATGTTAAGAGATGAATAAGCAACATTTAAGTCATTGCATTGTATTCTGTTTTGAAAAAATGAAAAAATATGCTGCTTAAGCTATGGAATTTATTAATTCGACTTTGAGTGAACAGTCTGTGAGTCATTCATCAGTAAAAAAAAATGGTTTGCAAGATTTCATGATGGCAATTTAAATCTTGAGGACGATACACGTTCAGGTGTAGTAAAACAATTTGAAGACGAAGAACTTAAAGTTTTACTAGGCAAAAATCCGTTTGAAACTCTAAAAGAGCTTGTGAGACATCTAGAAGTTACTCACCAAGCAATATCACTTCGATTGCAGGCAATGGGAAAAATACAGAAGGAAGGAAAACGGGTTATCCATAAACTGACCGAAGAAAATAAAACCTGAAGAGTTTACATCTGCAAGAATTTGCTTTCTAGGTAGAAAAAAAAGATTTTTTTTGCACAAAATCGTTACTGGTGATGAAAAGCGGATTTTGTACGATAATCCTAAATGCAGAAAACCATGGGTTGATCCAGGCCAGCCATCAACATCAGTTGCAAAAATGAATATTCATGCCAAGAAACTGTTACTGTGTGTCTGGTGGGATTGGAAAGGAGTCATTTACTACGAGCTTCTGGAACCTGGTCAAACTGTTACAGCTGAACGTTACCAGGTCCAATTGATTAAATTAAGCTCTGGAGGAAAAAAGACCAGTTATGGGCCAAGAAAGGCAGAAGGTGATATTACAGGTGGCTCCCTCTGATTACCACTTATTTAGATCGATCGGTGGTATCATATTCGAAAGAGCGGCGGTTTACGAACGTTTAAAATATGCAAAAACGGCTCGATGATTATTTTGCTTGAAACCACCAAGTTTCTATCGCGAGGGCATTCATCATCTACCTGATAAATGGCAAAAGACCATAGATAGTAATGGCGAATATTTCGATAAATAATCTTTGTAACAATTATATTTTCGATAAAGTTAAATTTGACCAAAAAAGCCGAGTTTCTACTTGAGACACATCCAATTACGTATTCTTACATTTTATTTTTTTATACAGATATTAACATTCTTTTATTGCTAGTTTCTTTTAATTTAATAAATTCAATCATATTTTACCACAAATATTTAAATGGCAATGCAGAATTAACAGAGCGAGGTAGTTGTTGGAAACGTAGATAGTAAGAAAAGGACGATATGCTTCTTGTAATTCTTTTAAGGCAAAAACCAATTTTTGTTTTCATGATTTTTTTTTTATTTCACTCAAAACTCTTGTAAGAAATATTTTAACAGTGTACTTACTAAACCTATTTATTTTTTATTAATTGTTAGAAACGGCACATTATAATTCGCTAAGTTAAATGGTGTTTATTTCATATACATAAAGGGTGTCTCAGCAGAAGCGCCGGATTTAAATTTTGACGCCATTTTGTTAATACGAGTTGTACGGTGATTTTTTTGACAGTTGTTATATACAGACCACGCGATTTAAGAATATGGAGAAGTATTCAAACCAACAACGTTTAATTATTGTAAAAACACATTACAAAAATGGTGAAAGTTTCGCGAAAACAGTTCGCCAATTACGTCATGTTTTCGGTCGCTATAATGCGCCAAACGAATCGACAGTGAAGCGTTTAATTACCAAATTGGAGACCAAATTTACGCTGATAGATCAGAAGATCATTGTTCGTCGTCGTCTTTGTTGGTCACTCCAAAATATAGCCACAGTAAGGGAATCTGTGGCCGAGAATCGAGGAACTTTCATACGGCATCGTGGTCAAGAATTAAACATTCCCAGAAGCACTATGCAATGAATTTTAGTAAAAGATCTGAATTTGCACGCGTACAAGGTTCAATTGGTGCAAGAAATCAAGCCAAGGGACATCATCAAATTAATGCGGATTTTTCGCAGAAAATCATTTTTCAGATGAGGCACATTTTCAATTCGACGGATACGTAAATAAGCAAAAATGTCGGATTTGGGGTGCTAAAAACTCTCGTGTGATACTTAAACAACCAATGCATCCACCTCGAGTAACTGTTTGGTATGCATTTTGGGCTGGCGAAGTAATCGGGCCGTATTTTTTGAAAATGCGGCTGGAAATGCGCTAACTGTTAATGGAGTGCGGTATCGCGAAATGTTAACGGAGTTTTTGTGGCCCGAATTGGATGTAATTGATGTGGAGGACATGTTTTTCCAACAAGACGGTGCGACCTGCCACACAGCACGTGAAACAATGGTGTTACTGCAGACTAAATTTCCAGGCCGTGTGATTTCTCGATTCGGCGATCAACATTGGCCATCATGATCGTGCGATCTAACACCGATGGACTTTTTTCTTTGGGGCTATGTGAAGGAAAAGGTGTACGCGAATATGCCTGAAACAGTTGAACATCTTAAAGAGGAAATACGGCGCGTTATTGGTGAAATACAGCCACATTTATGCCAAAAAGTTATTCAATATTTCAACAAAAGAATAACCCTGTGCGGGAGGTTTCGTGGTGGCCATTTTGCCAACTATTTTGCTTTATGTTAAAATAAAATTTATTTTTGTATGTTATTTAAGCAGTGTGATAAATCACACAAAACTAATTTGTTCGAAAACCAAAAGTGAAAAATCGTCTAAAAACGTGCGGGGAGCACTTCTTGGGCATTTGTGCATGTTGAGAATTTGACAATTTCATATTGTTCCGGAAAAATGAAAAATGGCACAAACATATTTTGCATGGTTACAAAATGATAAAATCGGCTAAAACAAATCAAAAATTTAGTAATTAAATAATATTGTGCAAAATCAAAAATGAAATCGCTCAAAAAATGGTTGCTTTTTCATTTTGAAATAACATAATGAATTTATAAACATACGTCAATAAAAATCGATCCATTTTCATCGAAAACATCTAAATTGCCTCTTGAATGCTTTTCCGATAAATAGGATTCCCCTCACTGTAAAATTTAAAGGGCACTGACTACAAATTTGCACGGCATTGGATTAAAGGCTAAATTGGAATTAATTATTTGGTGCAGATGAGCGAGGGAGGTAAGCGAATATGAAATACTGGAGCGTAGATTGGTAATTTATTTTTATAACTTGAATAGGCTTGTGGAGAGAGGGCGTTGCTTGATTCAGTGAGCATGACTTGAGTGGGGATTGTAATAAGCGGGGGATGCAAGGGACTGTTCAAAGAATGTGTAGCTTCGCGAAGCAATACCCACCCTATGCCCCTCCCACCCGCACGCCCACTTTTTGTCTCTATTAGATTACAATTATAGTGGTCAATAAAGTTAGTCTCTATTGGTCTACAAGTATTAAAAAGCATGCCATTAAGTGGATTTTCATTCCCCAATGCGCTTGTTGACGATACACACCATGGTAGCCGAATTTCTAATAAAATTGTATTTAATTTGCCAGATCCAAAGGACCAAGTACATTTTTGTCGTGCATATGAACTATCTACAAATAATTGATGGTCCAAGTCAAAATGAAAAATTGCCCCAAAATAAAATTGGGTTAATATTTAAGAAGATTCTATGTACAAAGCAAAATCATCCAATTTCCAGAATGCAGAATCACGTAAATGTACAAAGAATTATTAATTTCTTATTTTTGGTCAATTTTGGTTTGGGCGATTCTACACAGCGGAGAATTCAATTTATTAATGTTTCATTTTAGTTGTCGGGCAAAACTTTATTATTTTTAAGCCGCCTAGTCGTTAGTTCGGACGATTCGATGAATATTTTATCCCAAAATTTTTTTCAAAACAATGTAATTTTGTATAAAAGATTCTTAGTAAAAAGTTAATTTTATATAACAAAATTTGTGAAGTTTACAGTGCGATAGTTAGGCTGAATTTGTACGACAACTCGATACTCGTTCTGACTACAATTGACCCTTCACTCCCACTATTTTTGCTTTCCCTGAATGCAAGATCATGTGAAAATTTTAGTTCCGTGAAGCATAGATTAAAATTTTGGAGCTGTGCAAATTAAAAAATTGTATTACAACATTAATCCACTATACTGTTTTGAAAATTAATACAATTCTTGTTTTTTCAAAAATATGGACAATCTATTGTCGTTCGCTGTGTTTGTCTTAATTTTGTTTAGAAAATGTTTACAATAAATATTTTCCTTTAGTAGGCCAGTACCAAACAGTACGTACCAAAAATGCGACTACCCTGAATAGTAGGCTTTTGTATACGAATTTGAACAGTCAGAAAGTGTAACTTTCACTTTTAACAAACATCAATTAAAATAAAAAGTGTAGGTGTGCTTTATGATCAAATAAGAATAATCAATCGGAATATTCTAATAAATTCTAATAAAGTACAAATGCCTAAAAAATTGTCGAAATAAACAGAGTGTTTCGATTGGCAATAACAGGAAATCCTAGAGAGGGGTAAGCAGTCCTAACTAGACCAGCGTGAAGTACAAGTCTTACATACAAGTTGTGCGATCATTAAATATATCGATTGATTCGGCACATTAGATGTGATTTGTATTACACGATGACCTAGTCAGAACTGCTTACCTAAACCATTTATACTTATTTTGGAACAAACTACTTCTTTTTCGATTTTTTTACTTCTAAAAATGTTTGCTTTCAAATTCTTCTAAATTAAGTTCCTTACATTTTTATAACCAGTAAAGATCGTAAAGTTTTTAAGGAGTCACTTAAAATGTTTGTAACTATCCAACAATTATTTTAATTTGCTTTGTGCCTCTCAGACGCGAAAGCCGGTGTGTAAAGAATGGTTTATATTGCAAACAATTTGGGGAGAGACCAAAAGTCGAGGTTGACGATTAAATTATAATCCTTGCCAGAGTCAATGCAAAATAAATTTGAGATTTTCTTAGGTGTGTGAAGTTAGCATCCCCAATGCGAATTTTAAGAAATAGAAGCGCTAAAAGAAATTCGTGATATCATGAGCACTCCCAAATGCGAAGTGATTTTTTGTGTTAAATACATGAATATAATAATTAGTTATGTTTTTGCCCACCAAAGAACGTGGTTTACCTCCTATGTATGGAATAATACTTACAATTGTACGTAAACTTTTGAGTGAAATAAAATATAGTTCATAAAGCACCAGATGTCCAACTGTTGATAAATTTTGCCCACCCAATCATTGGGTTTTCCCACCCGCATAAAGCTATACGTACGAGAGATAAATAATCCGAATAATTGGATTATAATTCAGAATTGCCAACCTGTTGCCGAAATTTTTCCATAAACCTACTTTCTGAGTATAAACATTTCTACTTAATCTTTTGAGTTTAATTATATAAATGTTCTTAAATTACTACTAATTATAAATTTAAAAAATTTAAATAAATGAGTTACGCTTTAGAATTGTCAAACTGTTCATGAATTTTACCTAAATAGCAATTAAGTTTTGAATAGCCCCATAAAGGTATATACGGAATATTAAAATGTTTAAATAAACTATTGAGTTAAATTATAAAGCACTAACTGTCTACTTATACATGAATTTTCGCACTCAATATCCTATTTACCAAATTTTAAAATTTCCACTTGCAGTTTTGAGTTTAATTATATTAAATCGAATTATTCTATACCTGGTGGACAAAACCAATTATTTGGTGGAAAAAATTCATCCACATAATATGGATAATTTTAAAACATAACTACTTTTTATAAATTGATGTTTGAGAGTGATTTGTACGTCATTTAACGCCATAAATTCTATTCTTTAAATTCTTTTTCTCTAGTGCTGGCTCAAATTGCACTCAATTCTTTGAACGCTTTTTACAAGTTTTTAACGGGTAGATAAAATGTGGATAAAACTATTACTTTACTGGCTTCTTTCAATTTGATTTTGGGTGTGCTATGGTTCAAACTTTTGAAGGATTGGTGAAATTTTTTAATGCGTAGGCAAAACTGGCCAAAATCTGAATATAACTATGACGTAGCTCAGTTCTTAAATTTCGTGATTAAGGAATTTGAATTTCACACATACCCAATATTCTTGTGAATTTTTTTTTTTAATTAGGCAGTAATGACAAATTGCCGAAATGCAAAAGCTCCTCAGCAATAAGTTCGGATCCTAACTACTAAATTTTTTTTTGCATAATTCGACTTTATTCATCGACATAATTTTCGCGGCCAACAACGTGTGACGCGACCCCCTTTGCATTTGGGGCCGTTTTTCGCAATTTCTTCCTTCAAACGCACCAATAAAGCCATGTAATATTCGCTGTTGATAATCTTTTCTTTCTCAAGTTGGTCAACGAATAAAATAAATTGTGCATCCCGAAATACGGAGGCCAGAAACCTTACCGAAGGTGTCAGCTATTTCACGCAATTTCTTTTGATGGTCTTCTAAAACGATTTTGTGCACTTTTTATCTTTTCTGGAATAACTGCCGAATTCGGCCGACCAGAACTTTCAACATCATCGATGTTTGCAGCTAACAAAAGTGTCGTTACTATAACAACTGTAACATGTAAACTATAATGGCCATATTGCCATAAAATGTTGACACATTTCGTTTGTAGGTTGTAGATTTCTAAAAATCATACGAATTTTTCATTAGATGCGCCATCTATGTGTTAGGGGCTCTTATTGAGTGACGTAATATGTGTATCTCCAACAATATATGCTTCCAACTCGAAAAGAATTATGGTCACCTTAGCCATCTTTAGGATTATTCACTCTTTTTCTTTGTGTGTAAAGCTGATTTGAATTATTAAAAACTAGTGTTTAGTAGTAATCTCGCTAGTCGCTAACATACTGTTTGTTTCGGCACCTTTTTATGGATTTGTATTTTTTAGAATTTGCAAAAAATTGCTTTTGTTAGGCCTTATGCTCATCTATAGTTTTAAGTTTTTATTTTATCTGATATTTGTTAAATGTGTATACATACAGGCTTTTGCTTGATCAATAGAATGTTCTTGAGGAAATAATATCAAGAACCCGCCTACACCTTTGGAACAAATTGGACCAAAGTGATGTTTTCACTTGCATAGGGATAACTCATGAGAGAGACAAGTTCTACGGTGGGATTAGAGCGATCAGTGGTTGTGGCAAGGCTTAGTCAAGAATCTGGGCATTAACCACAGTTAAATAATAATACCATCCAAATTTAAAAATGAATTATGAAAGGAAGTTGCAAAACTTACTGGCATTGCATGAAGGATTTCATATTATTTTGTAGTGAATTCATGAAGCATCAGTGGGCTGATGGTATATCTGGGGGCCACTCCCGTTTCTACCTCAATCTTTATTCAAGCTATGTTTTGAGTGTGGTTATGATGTTCCCGTCGGTGGCAGCGAGAGAGTCGCCAACTTCTAAGTTGGAGCTGGGGTGCGGATGATTTTGGCTTCTTTCGGGGAATGTGTTGGAATAAGCTCATGTTTAGGGAGATACCAGCCCAGCCACGATATGTTAGTTTGAACTTATTTTATTACTAGATGAAGTTCTTTGGGTTTAAAGGTAGAATTATGTGGGTGTCTGTGGGGTATGAGGGTTCGGTTAGTTTGCTAAACATTGTGGTTTTAATTTCATGCAAAATTATGAAATGGATTTTTTTTTAGTATTTTAGTCAGCCTACTCCGTTGTACTACGTGTATCGGCATCACTGCTTGGGAAGAATACTTAATGTATTTGTCTTATTTTAAAGGTAGGATATTTCAACAAATAATAGCTGAAACCGTCAATAACTTCAGGCCTGTTTTGATGTCTGCACTGACCAGGGCTACAGTTTTTGAAATTTAGACCATTATAATTAATTATTCTAATGCTAATTATATTTAATTATCCAAAGATGGAATAGTCTATAGAAACATATAATTATCATATCCTTTTGGGTGCAGGACAAACATCTTGATACTCGTCGTAGTTACACTTTATTATTATTCAGTATAACATAGATACGACACTATTCTGTACAAGTGGTGTAATGATTAAAAGCTTCGGCATTTTAACCATTATGTGTGGGGCTTAAATCCCTTCAGGGGTATTCACGTGCAGGTCTCAACGCCAACTCACCTTCCAAGTTAGTGACTAACATGAAGGCGGTATACTCTAATTGTGTGAGTAGGTCGATGTGTCAATTTGTGTTAATGAGAATACGATGGTCCAACGAGACTAAATGTTTGAAAAAACGTGCATTATGCTAAAATTACCTTGATATTCGGTTACACAGACTTTAACCCTTCTTACATGATTTGTAAAAATTATTTGAATCATAAATCGAAGTTCCACAAAATTTTCACATTTCAGTTTGATGGCGAACATAAACTTCTAGACGGCCGACTTATAGAACATCGCGTATACTCATACAATATTCGTAACAGTCAAACTAGGTTAGCTCACAATTATTTTCGCGGAAACCATTAGGACAGGAAATATTAATCATTTTAATTTGCTCATTTTTATAAAGTACTTTGAGTTTACGTATACGTGTGGTTTTGATTTCTAAATTTAGGGTGTGCAAAAATTTTTGTGTTATATGCGTAAAGTAAATTGTTGCTTGAAACAGATACGCAGATCTATACTTTAATATTACTATTAGAGACGGTAACCGCATATTTTCGGTGTGACAAACAATCAAACAAATTACCGATTTGAGAAATTTGGCTTAAAACCATGAAACTTCTAATTTTATATAACCCCTTCTCTAGTTCTAGGGGTTCTTCAATCCTTTTTTGCGATTTAAAAATCATTCTGGATTGCATCAAGATATGAAGGTTAACAAGATTTTTGTAGAAAATGAAATAACGAGTTTCTGAATCACAGTGATGGTTTTAATCGATTTCTTAATTTGTTGATCTTAACTTAAATTGAGTATTAGTTTGTTCTTTTATTCATCTAATATTGATGTTTCCCTAGAGCATCCTAAATGTCAAATTGAATTTCACAAACCTCCGATTAACTAAATTGTAGCATCTGGTGGTCCAAGTGAAAGTGTGGAAAAATGAGATTTTAACCTCCATTTTGTACCTATATTCGAAAGAGTAAGTGCCTGCGAGTGCGCATTCTCCGCATTATCTAAATAACTTACAAGTTTGCTCTTGCGATTATAGTGTTAGTCATATTTTGTGGATTATTTTACATTTTAGTTTTCCGTTAAAAAAGAAGCAACTTTTCATTTACCCGAACTGTTTTTTCATCTGCCTGCCCTTTATATTGCTCGCGAAGGGTTTTTTGGAGCAAGGTGGGCACGAGCTGAAAGATGTTGGACGGCGTTGCTCTTTATATACAAAATTGTTTAAAAATATTTCGCTGCCAAGCAATGTAATAGATAATTAGAATGCACGATATATCCGTTGCAACGTTCTTTTAATAATTACCAGTACTAACTGATTTCTTTCATATTGTTATGTATTTCAGGCATTCGATACGTATTTGTAGAAAATGCAAATAACAACACTCAGCTTAAAATTCCAAACTTTATTTCTTTACATCGTTTAAACTTCTTGCACAAATTCACTGTTTCACTTAAATTAAATTAATTATGTATCACTATACCGTATCACTGTACAATTATTCAGTTTAAACTGTTAACAGTTAAACTGAAACTATGATTTGTGTATCGCCCCATTATTCCATTAGCTGATAAGTGCATCTATGTTCACCATTGCTCCATCGATGCACCCAGCTACTTGAGCAAAACCTACACCAATCGTGAAGTGCAACGCTAAATTTTGGCCGTTGTCCGGCCATCTGATAGTGTCTTTCATCATCTCATTCACAAAAGCGTTTGTTACTCAATGAATCGTTCTGTACACTGTTGCAATTCCGTGATATTGTGCTCCATTTTCCAGCCACTGCAGTGTTGTTAGTAATTGTTGTAAAATATTGTTTTTGTAGTATTATTATGTTTCAAACTGTTTCGACTGTATCAATGAACGCTCTGTTTGAATTTCCTCACTTCAAATAGTCGTTCGAAGTAAAACATATTTTTGGTTGAGAGAAAAATCCACCAAAATTTTCTGAAAAGCAACTGTAAGTGAGTGTTCTCTTAAGTGAGTGTTTTTCTATCATTAAAACTAAATTGAGTAGTGTCTGCTTTTCATGTTGATGCAACAAATAATTATCTAAAATAAACACACGTTGACAGTCCAATGACGCTGATGTTGAACTTGGCACAGCCAATGCATATTTTCAACACTCCAGTAATGCTGGTTGTGTTGAACCGTTACTTGGCTTGTAAAAGACGACCAGTTGGAGAAAAGTTCGTAACGAAAAATTTTGAAAATGTTTATTTGGCCAGAGCAAAATTAAAATTGAAGAAAATTTTGACAAGTGTAACAATTTTTTCCAAGACGAAAAACCCCGGAATACCACATAAACAAAGATTTCCCAAAAACTAAGGGCCCTGTTAAAGGCGCCTTAATTGTACCATGATTTAGTGGCAAAACAGTTAAATGTGTCAAAACCCACAGCTCGTTGGGCCTTAGAAGGTATTAGCCCCCTGTGGCACTATTCTGGTAATTCCCCGGGAATAGGGAACTGGGAAAAGATTTTATATGTAATTTTTATTTAAGTATTTTTTTTCTTGCATGCTGAGGTAAAAAGTTGTTGTTAATTTTTTTGAAAACAAAATTAAATTTGGAATGATTTTCCCTGCTAATTTGGATATGGAAAAATTATTCCTAATTTATAAATATTTTACATCAAACTTTTCTCCTCAGTAGGCCGGAAAAAAGATATTTGAACAGAAATTACACATAAATTCTTTCCCCAGTTCCCTATTCCCGGGGAATTACCAGAATAGTACCACTGGAACACACAAATATGAAACCACGTAACAAAATTCTCGCCAAGGGACAAAGCCGCGAGACGTAAGGTTTTTGGTGCGACAAAATACTAAATCTGGTTGAGCCAATTATCTTATAAAATCGTGCTCCAAAAATGTTTTCTATAGCGCAAGAATGAAGTTAGCTTGGAACAGCTAAAAAAATCGAAAATCAACACAGCTAGTGAAAAAGTAAAACTAAATTTAACTGTGTAGCTTAATTGTCAAAACAAAAAAGTAAACAAACAACCGCAATTTCTCAACATTCGAAAAAGTGAGGACACAATAGTATTCCACTGCTCAAACCCAGAAATGGCTACACAATTGGCGTGAGGTAAACGCCCGGAACGGGCTGTATTAAACAATTGCAACTTCAGTCGTAACTCGTATTTAAACAGTCAAGAGATGACGCGCCCATTTAGTATGCAATTACAATAAACTTGTAATGGAAGCCGCAGCAATTTGCCAAGGTTGCATCAGAATTGAAAAATGAAATGAGACAGATTACATGCGGGAAACAAAGATCCACTACGAATTTAGCCAAATAATTGCTTATGAAATTACTTGGAAATTAGCAGTTGACCACTTTGACAACCAACATTTGTGATAAAAAGTTCGACTTACTTCGAATATTTTTTCGAAGTTCGAAAAAACCGACCAAAGTGACACCTGTACCAGAAAATCTAATTACAGATCTAATGAAATAGGGTAGGAGAAAAATGAACGAATACCATCTACTGTCTCTTTCTTAATAATTTAAAAAGTGTGAGAAAGTAGAGGCTGTAGCTGTTGGGATTTTGGTGATGGAGTGGAAAGGCTGAGGGGGTGATGGAAAGAGGCAAATTTGTGTTTGTGTAATGTAATCTAAGTTGCTTAACTGTATTCAATTGTACTTGCTTGGGGTTGTGTAGTAGTTCGGAACTGGTAGTTTGGTGTGATTTGATGTTCGCGGGATAGTTTGTGGGCATAGGTATCGTTGAATTTGTTTTGGGTTGGTGGAGGCGGGGTGTATATTGTGCATTTACAGATTGGTTTGGCGAATGGGGTATTTCTTTTTGATGGAATAATGAACTTGTGGTATGCTACTGACGTGTGGGGTGTAGTGAGTTGCATTACTTTTTCTGACTTGTTGGTCAAATGTTGCCTGGCTGGGTGGCTGTGTATTGGTGGTCGCATTTAACTTTAGTTAGTTGCGGAATTTGATGGGTAATTAATGCTTAGTTTGTGGTTTTGTTTTCCGATGTAAAATTTGATGCCTGGTGTTGGTGTTTTGGATTCGACGTTGTTGTTATGATACTGTTGGGTGAAGCTGTACATTTTTGTTGTTGGTAAATTTATGATGGAATTGTTGCTAAATTTATGATCGAACTAATATAAATGAACTAATTGTGTTAGATTGTTAGATTGTTTATAGTTGGTTATACCGAATAACCATTGATAGTGATAATGTTCTTACGGATTAATATGTATTTTATTCATCGTTGGTTCATGTTTATATTTACATTTACACTGCATCTATGGAACTATTTTACTTCCAATTTAAAATGGTTTGTGTTTAATAAAAAAGAGTATGTCTTGTATTGGTGGTGTACCATAGCACAGCAATTAATAATAATACATAATTTACTGATGATTGTGCTGCTGAAGCTCTTAAAATATATTATGTGATACATAATCACAATAATGTATCACTATAAATAAATTGTTATATAGTAGCAATGCCAGTTTCGTTTTGGATGAGGTACGGACCCATGATTCCGCCAACCAAAATCCGCAGCAACCATTGACTTCTCGGGATGAATTTGGTGCTGGTGTATATCGTGTGGATTAGCATCGCCTCAAATCCGATAACTTTGCTTCTTTACATATCCATTCATCCAAAAATGGGTCTCGTCGCTAACGATTATTTGGTGAAATTTGAGTCGACTTCCAACTGCTGCAAAGCCCAATCAGCGAGTACACGGGATCGTTTACGTTAAGTTCCTGGGTCAGTTGGATTTTATACGAGTGCAGACCCAAGTCGCGATGGAAAATTCGCCAAGTTCAAGTCGCAGAAAAGCCAAGTTCTTGTGAACGACGAGAAATTGACTACCTCGAGTTTTCCCGTACATCCTCACGCACAGCGGATCTTGCGTTTCGTTGACATACGAGTGTTGGCTGATTATTTATCGAACCGTTGACACGAGTTTGGCCAACAAAGGTCAAATAGTCGACTCGGCAGGACGTTCGCGGCGAGGATCTTGCTTTAACAGAATGGCTGGTATAAGCTAACAAATTTCGGGCGTCCCTATTAAAAGACCCTTTACATACCAGCATAACTTAAAAATAAAATGAAAAAGTAAATATTTAAAGCTTAGCTAAACTTTCGGTTGTGCACTAAAAACTGACACATCTTACACGGCGACTAAAATCCATAAATGTAATGGCGTTCACAATATTGTGAGCAAATTGGCTCCGTAGTCTCGGCGCAATGTAGGATAAGAATTTCTTAAGATGTTCTTTATTTGGTAGCTGAATTTTGATTCTATTTTTGTTACAATCATGGTGGTAGATGGTAGAATGGTCATTATAGGTACCTTGAAAATGTACAGAGAGTTCTTTATTCACTTTTTTCTTGAGTATCCCATTATGCGATTTTGGCAAATTTTATACACCCAACGATTACGATGTTTTATAAAGGTTTAATAAAAACTCTTTCATCCAGGGTCTTAGTTGAAGTTGCTCCGTTTAATTTTAATACAAGGTTTAAATTTAGTTAAATTAGAAGTAAATTTATCAATAAAAAATAAATAAGCAACGATAAAAATCATTGGCAGAAAAAACATCAATTTAGTCGCTAGAGCGTAGAGCCTCACAAAAATCGGGTTTATATTTAGGTTCTCTTTTTGTTTTCATGGCTAACTTTAAATTTAAGTGAACAGTAGTATGACCAGTCACAAACAAACTCACACGGAAAAATGATTGCAAATTGTTTCTGAAAAAACATGGTTCAACGCAGATATTAGGGCATGGTCTAGTCACACTATTAAGAAGGGACCAAACCAATCGAAGAACATAATAATAAATAATCATCTTTAGTGCCCAAAACCTTTTCCTATTTATTCCATGTTTTCGTCCATTCCATGGACGAGCGAAGGTTCCTATAACAAGCATAAAAAATTAAATCACATTTCGAAACAAAATACAGTAAAATTTATAACTATTAAATTTTGCAACAATTGTTGAATGCAAGATTTAAAAAAATAATTTTCCGCGGTGAAAATTTTATAACTTTGGACCAGATGCCTGCCGTATATAAATAATTTAGATCTGTACGATATCATATACCAGATTTGGATTATGACCAACCGACCACCTCATACGACGACACTTCATATACTTTTATAATTAACCAAATTGAATCATACTTTGCTAGGGCACTAAACACAATAATTATAAACAATTCAAACGGCTTTTAATCTACCACGCAACAAACTTCGCAGCTATACAATTTAAATTTACGTTTATCACACCCGTCACATATATAACTCACACTCAGTCTCACATTCACAATTAGTAAATAGTACACACGCACACGCTTACTAATGAAAACTCTATAGTATTAATTCTGTCAAAAGAAATTAATTTAATTTAAAAACTTAAAAGTTTTATGTACGTACGATATAAATTAAAAAATTATTAATTTTTTCTTCTATTATAATTTATATTCAGTATGTTTAATTTTATAATGTTAGATCAAAAAAAAGGCGAAAAATTATCCAATTGCCATATTATAGCCACACTACTTGTTAGGTTCAGACGAAAATTAAGTAAAAAAAAATTCTAATTAAAATACGAATTATAATTAGAACAAAACAACAGTGGCATATTTTTCACACACAGAGAGATTTTTTTTTAAATTTTAATTTAAAATAAAAAGAAAATTGTTTATATTTAAAAATAAAATTAAAAAATAATAATATTGTCTTAAGACACCAAAATAAAATACGCAATCTTCTGTTCTACAGTGTGTATTTTGTGTACGACACACACCAAAAAGTTGATTGTTGATTTTTGTCTAGACTCAAAAAACAAAAACAAGATTACAAACAGCTAACATGTTGCCCAGACATATTGTGAGACGTTAAGGAGCGAATGGCTCAATGTACGCGAGTACATTAGAATTTGTTGTTACCAAAATGTGCAAGACCTATACACACATTTTATTCAAATTGCTGCGCACATACATTCAACTTGGTTTTATAAAAAAACTAGGACTTTTCCAAATGTGCAAGTAATATATAATTTGCATAAACAACATTTTATGTTTTTAAATTTTTATTTAATGGGTGCAGAACTTGAATGGGTATTATTGTTTGCAGTTAGAGGAGGTGCGTATCTATATAGGCTATCTGTGCAGCAATCTATAAAATGTGTATGGTACACAATCATATTAGAAAATTTTTTAATTTAAACTTCGATTCCATATACTGTTGGGAAGCAAAATGTGCGATGCTGATTGGCCCGACCAAATATGTACTTAAGTTGATTTTATATGGTTTTATTGAAAATTACAAGACAACATAAAACAGTCGGCAAAATAGAATTCAGTATTTGTTATAAGAAACTGGATTACAAAACTGTTGGTATAATCATAAAGCACTTACATACTATTAAATAATTGCACGTGCATCAGAAAGTTGTTGAAATTATTTAAACTTCACGTAACTGAATTTGATGAATTTTCCTTTGTAAACCAAGTTAAAATGATAAATTCTGCTGAAAAAATATTACACAATTTTTTTTTGTAATACACGGACAGTTTCCGAAACGAAACCACTTTTTAAAAACCAATATAATTTATGCCATTACTTAACCTAAGCCATTATCGTCATCTTTTTCGTTGGCCGTCCATGAATGGATTTTGCTGCCTCGAAAATACTTTTCCAGGTCACTCGGTTCCGCGAAACAATATGGCGCCTGACACGATAATCTATTGTTTGAAGGTCTCGACGAATTATGGGTGCCTTCCACGAGGTGCTATATTTTGATTAGGTGTAAACTCCAATTGGCCTTTGTGAAGGTGGCCATCATCAATTGTAAATACTACATGAATTTCTACATCTTCCACTATTTTTTAAATTGTTCACAGTATTGAATATCAGAAAAATCATAACGTAAGTAAAATTAAATTATTACTTAATTGGTACGGCCATGAAATAAAAAGTACTGGTTCTAACCAATCTCAAATAAAATTTCAGTGCGATGTAATTGATACCTCAAGGCAAGAATGGCTCATATGTAGTCGCTTTAAGAACACAAATTCCATATTAATGCTAGTTGAGATTTGGTTATTGGCCATCTGTCTCACTATGATTTTCTGGTAGTTATAGTCCTAACCATTACTAGTGCAAAGCTTCAGGACGAATAATTTGATACCTCGTTTGATCGAGGATGACCCATATATAGCCGCTTTCAGAACACACATTATATTGGGTATACAAATAAATCTCGGCCGTTTTTATCAAAAATTGGCCATTTATTGTGAAAGAACGACACGTTATGTTTTATTCAAAGTATTGTCCATCGCTGTATGAATGCCACGTCTGAAAAACGCTTCCTCTTTTGAGGCTATCTATGAATCAACCCAATTTTTGATATCTTCATATGATGTGAAGTGTTGCTCAGACAGGCCGTACTTCATCGATCGAAACAAGTGGTAATCGGGCGGGACAATGTGTGGGGAATACGGCGGGTGGGGTAAAACTCAGGAGTGGCCAAGGTACATTAGGCAGTGTAATCTACGCAGTTGTCGACACGTAACGTCCCTTAAGCTAGCAGAACCCATACAGCAGAACATTACAAGATAGTATGGATAATTATAGGCTAATTCTGCTAGATTTAGAAAAGGTTAGCAGAATCCATGTCAAATAATGATTTAAAAACAATTGGAAAATTAAAGATTAGTTTTAGGCTAATTAAATGCACTCATAAGGCAAATTATAAGGATTAATCACTTCAAAGCTAGCAGAAGAAAAATCGAAAATCGGACCAAACATCAAATTAGAACGCAAAACAAGATCAATTGACATACAAATAGTTTTAGGCTCATTATGGCCTAATCAAATGCCCCTTTTAAAATGTTGGGCTCCACTCGTTCTTGACCAAACTTTAGGTCATTTAATCGAAAGCTAGCAGAACTCAAATCGAAAATCGGACCAAAACCGAAATTAGAACGCAAAACAAGATCAATTGATATACAAATAATTTTAGGCTCATTATGGTAAAATTGTTAGCCTAAAACTATTTGTATGCCAATTGGTCTGGTTTCGCGTTCTAATTTCGGTTTTGGCCTGATTTTCTATTTGGGTTTTGCTGGCTTTAGATTAAATGACCTGAAGTTTGGTCAAGAATGAGTGGAGCCCAACATTTTTAATGAGGCATTTTATTAGACCATAATGAGCCTACAATTATTTGCGATTCAATTTGATTCCATTAGAGCTGCGAGTTCCGAATCTCGCGTTTGTACGTCGGCGTTTGAGGCGTAATCGATCGCGCTACCGATGACGATCTGTTGAATGCATGAAAGGGTATCTGTTCCGAAGCTTCAGTCTCCTGAAATGTGTCTAAATATCGGCGTTGCCTTGGTGAAGCCTCCTTGTCCACGTTTTGGCGTAACGAAAATGTCAACGGTTTGTGGTCGGAGAATAAAATAAATTCTCGACCTTCGATAAAAATTTTAAAATATTTAACATTCATCTATTTTTTTATTTTTTTTTATTATCCCCGCAATCTGTTCTGGAGCCTAAGTTCACCCAACTCTTTCGCGGTTTGCTTTTTCCATCCTTACTTTTACGCCAGTAGTGTTAGCCAATTCGAGGACGTACAGTTATAGGTACGGTTGCATAGCTCCATGCCAGCCTATACTGAAGATGGGTCGGCTCATTAGTTTTGCACTCCGGCAGGGGGTCATAGATGTGTTCCATTTCATCTCAGATCGTAATCTGTTGGTGAAAATTCCCTTTGCATCCTGTCCCTATCGGAATGCGAACTCGGTACCTCCCGATCCAAACGCCAAAGCTTTAACCACTGTGCCATTTGGTCGGTGCATTCAGCTGTTTTCATAAGTTGTTGTAACACTGCTTCTATAACTGTGTTCGATGCATCGACATAAATTGTGAATTTAGCGTTTGGTATCGGATAAGCTAATTCAATGCAACTAACTAATTTAGTTATAGTATTTCGTGTTCTTCTGTGCTTTTCGACGCGATTAACAGATCGTCGATGTAACGAAAACCAAATGTCAAGTCTCGAAACAAGAAATGGATGAATGTTTGAGCTGCGTTTTGTAACTCGAACGTCATTCGGGAAAACTCAAACAAACCAAAAGGTGTTATTATTGCTGTATTCTCTATGTCTTGCTGTTCAACAGGATCCTGGTGATAAGCTCGAACTTAATCGATTTTCGGAATTTTGTACATGAGTTAAGTTGATGTGTGAAATCGGTAACAAATGGAATTGGATAACGGTCGTGTTTTGTTATTGCGTTTAATGTCTGATAGCCACCACATAATCACGTTATACCGTCGCAATATGAACAGGATTCGCTCAATTGCTTTTCGATGGTCGACAAACCCCTTGCGTCAACAAAGCTTCGATTTCGGACTTTGCGCTGGTCATTTGCTCTGCTTTTAGGCGTCTTTTGCGTAGCACGGTTGGCCAATTGTTTGAATTCAATAAGTAACTTTATACTTGACTATTTTAGGTTTGTTGTGATTCCAGAAGTGTGCGAATCGGTTTTGATAGTTGTTATTTCGTTCGACTGAATTCGAATTGGTTATCCCGTTACATCCAGATTGGTATTTGGGCCGATGAGTTTCTTGTATTTGATGTCAACTACTATCGGCGCTTATAAACTGCTACCGGCGCTTATAAACTGCATCGATCGACCTTTGCAATTATGAATTTCCACGTTAATGGCATACGAAGTTCGAAGTTAAGGATTAAGCTTTCCAACTTCGGTGATATTTGGTTGTCGTGGCCAAAATTAAATGGTTTTATGCATTTCTTTACTCGTGAAGCATGCATGTAATGGTACGAAATAACCGTTTGTTTGGCTACTTGCTTCTTTGGATTGACTGCGATATCGACCGGGTTTTCTGAATTTGAAGTTTGCGAACGACCACGGGATGTTTTTGAATTATTTGCATCGAACTGACCAAACAGTTCCTCGACTCGTTATGACAATGCCTTCGTTTTGGAAGTCAAATCGTTTCGTTGTGTATGTTTTTGCTGATTCGTTAAAATCGTAAACACAATCTGGTTTTTTCATTTGCGAGTTTAGTTAGGTTTGCGTCGTCCATGCATGATAATTGCAACCACAAGTTACGATTCCAATACCAGTTGGCGAGTTTGATCTTCGCCGACTTACACTATTGCTCGATTATCACTCCTTTCAATGCGTTGCATTTATCGAGACGGTGGTTTAAGGATTTGATCCCCACTGTTTGAGGATCGAGAGCCGCGATAAGATAACTGTACCTGGTCGCATCGGCGGAGATATACCACCGATTTGAAACTGCGCCTCCAACTGTGTGAGCCAAATTTCTGGCCAATGTGTACACATTGGTTGTATTAACAATGTTGGCTCTCATTGTCGTTTTCGTTATCAGACATTTTGTTTACACTGGGAGCAACACGTATTTGGCTAAAAATTTCATTTTCGAAAAAGTCCAGACTACTACAAAAGAATTGGATTTATCTGAATTGGTATTTAACGCGAAAAATGTTTTCAACAAGTGTTATTACGCAGAACGCGACGTCCGCAACACAAATAGTATTTACGATTATTTATAAATATTTTTATTTTTTGAACGAATTAGACTGTGTTGAACAGGTAACAAAGGAGAAAAAAATAATGAACATCCACTTACTTTTTGCCAATTGTCTGCACCGGTTGCGTTGACACTGGTGAACGCCTGGATGGACGAGCTCCTTTGTTTTTGTCAATTTCAACTGAACGCTTTTCACGGTTGAGGGTTAGGTCCTCAAGACTGCGTTGGTTTTGCGTGAATTCAACGTGCTCAGATTTTGCTTCTGCCTTTGTTTTGTCAATTTCAAGCTGAGCGCTAACCACTGGTGAGTTATGTCCTCAGCTGAATCGACAATTTGTTGTATGGTTTTTACCCCGTTTTATGCGTGTCATGGTTATAGTTGTTGATGGATCTGTTTGCCTCCCTGTTGAGCAAACAAGGGGAAGAACGGAACTTAGATAAGTTAACTTTTTGAATCGTGGTTTTTGATATGCGAAAAAAATGAGTTTTGAAAATAGTGAGCAAAATTGTGTGTATGTGTGTGTCTACGCCGTTCGTGACTTCAGGCTATTTGATGGTCTCAAATGTACGAAGTTACCAATTGTGGGTCCTGGAGGTATTTCCGCTGAATAATATGGAGATGAAGCCCGCTTTTTACTGCCCGCCTGAATATATGATATTCTTATACCAGCGGATATTACACTTGCATTCCGATCTGACTCGCAGTTTAAGCACTTTACACGCCAATAAGGAATGTCAACTTAAACGGATTGACTATTGTCAATAGCGATTTTTATAGTTTATATATTTTCTCTTTAATGTACAAAACTTTTTTATTGTAGCTTCAGAATAGGCAAGGCGCCTATTAACATGTGTCCACGTACCGAGTTAAAACAGGTTTAGGTTTCGTTGAGTTGCAAAATTTGTTGGGGTTAACTCGTACCGTTTCCATGAAACTGAGTTAAGTTGACAGCTATGTTAACATTTATTTCGGTACTTTACTCACTTTCAAGGTTAGTTTTAAAATCTTTTTATTCAAAATTTGTATTTTAATAGTTTAGAATGAGCGTTATTTTAAAATCCACGTAAAAAACGTTGACAGATAGAACCTAACCCAACCGTACTAGTTTCGTTATTAAGAGTTCAGTGGACGCTAATTTTCATATTAAGAGTTCAGTGGACTTCATATTAAGAGTTCAATGGACACTAATTTTCTTCCTTTTTTATCGTTTGGCAACGTTCGTTTATTGTATTTTTGTTGCATCATGACATACTGCAAATATTTTGTTTTTGTGTCGTACGCAGTCTTACATAAATCTTGTTGTGAGTGGTTTGAATACTTGATATGGATGCCTCCACAAATCCATATTTACAGTTCAATAATTATCTTGAATTTTGCGGCTCAATTAATATTATTCAAGAAATTGTAGTCATGAATACCAACCATTTTGCCTTTAAAATAAGGAAAGCAAAGCAGTGATATTTGCTGATATTTGCTGTTGATTTAAAAAAAAACGAGTATTTTTTAAGAGAAATCACTGAATGTTTATTTCATTGTAAAGAGGAAGGAATGCCAATAACACATGAAAACAATATCAGCCAAACGGCCGCCACGGCTACGCTTGCAGCACCATATCCTTTTCATGAAATTTTCCATGACCAATTCGCACATTTGTGGCTGTATGTCCTCGATAACCCCACGAATTCCATCTTTAAGGTCTTGAATCGATTGTGTAGACGTTATCTTTCACGTGGCTCCAAAGAAAAAGTTAGAAGGTGTTAAATCACAAGATTTCGGTGGCCAATTGTGATCATCTCTTCGAGAAATAACACGGTCAGGAAACTTTTCTTGCGAAATTGCGATTGTTTCGTTGCTTGTGTGGCACGTAGCGCCGTCTTGCTAAAAATTGTCGACGTCCACATCAATATCTTCCAATTCCGGCCATAAAAAATTAATCATAGCTCGCTAGCGCAATCCATTCATCGTAACAGTTGCACCAGCCTCATTTTCGAATAAGTAAGGTCTAATCAAACCGCACCAAACAGTTGCACGTTGAGGATGGAGAGGCTTTTCAACAATCATTCTTGGATTTTCTGAGCCCCAAATGCGACAGTTCTGCTTATTAAAGTAGTCTCCGAAGTGAAAGTGGGCCTCATCAATGAAGATGATTTTTCGATGAAAATCCGGATCATTTTGATGCATTTGAAGTGAAGGATCCAATCAGCGAAGATACGACGTTTATGGTGATCGACCGGCTTAAGTTCTTGTGTTAACTGAACTTTAAAAGCCTTAAGACCTAAGTCTTTATGCAAAATACGGTGTAATGCCATTTGTGGAATGTCTAATTCCAAAGATCGACGAGGAATCGACATACCTGGGTTTTCGTCAACACTACGGAATACAGTAGCAATATCATCAGTTGTTCTTGAACGACGCACACGGTTTCGATTCTTCACATCAGTGAAGTGTTTAGTAATGTGTTTAGTAATGGCGCAGTTTTTACATGTCAAATGTCAAAAAATGACAGCTTCAAAATTGACAGCTACACAAGTAGCAGGCTATTCAAAATGAAACCTCTTATTGGAAAACCCTATATAAAGTTAATAACATTTTTAGTAACTAATTACGTAACTTTTAACCGATAACTTCGAATTAAAACTTGAAAGTATCGTTTTCATTGTGACAAATATTTATTACTTTAAAGCAATAAAATTTAATTTTACTACTTCAAAATACTAGAAACTTTCTCGAAAGTTTTATTTGACTAAAATTGGAACTTCTGATATGCTTCTGTAGTTTCTGATATTCTTCCGCCATTGAAAGCTAACAGATTTGACATAAAAATGGCGGGACGAAAAACAATTACTTTTTAATTTTAACAAAATTTGATGTTTTTGTTTTAGAAAATGAAAAGCCGCATTAATTACTTTCTTTTACGTAGTCAAATATGGCTTAGTTAATCTTGAAAAATTCTAACCTTGAACACAGAACTTCTTCTGTGACCTTGGCACAGAAACATCCAATAGTGAATATTTTGATTCGAATTTATCCACTATGCTACGCACAGCCTGTTTGGAGGAACGATTATTACGACTGAAAATTTGAATAAGCGCTCTTAAAGTTGCGACCACCGACTCAGAATTGTGGTAGTAATTATTAATAATTTCCAAACGTTATTCATTCATGAACTTCACCTTGTTAAAAATGTTAACCTTGACTGACGTTTTGACGTTGACAGATCATGAAAAACGTTCAAAGGTGCGTTAGTATTAAAATACAAATTTGTAAGGTCCCTATTGGAAAACCAGCTGCATGACAGTTTTTATCACAAATCCGTTAGATTCAAGTGTACATTTGTCGTAAAAGAGAGTCGCGTGTTGACCACAACAACACCCCTCCATTTTTTTCATTATATTCAAAAAATTTCTTTCTTCCAATGAAAATCTACTTTGTAGTAAAAGTACTGAAAAATAGCAAGTGCACCTAATTGCGTATCGTATTTATTTCAAGAGTATTAAAAATGGCAAGTATGTTTCACAAAGTCAATGTATTCGAAAAGTACTAAGGTATCAACTATAATCTCTGGTTTATACTTTAGACACGAGAAAAAACAAAATTAAGATTACAAAGAAGATATTGATAGACAAAGTTCTTTGTTTGATTTGAGTGCTCTACTGATTTTTTATTTTAAATAATGTTTAGCGGTTTATCCAAATCGCTACGCCAAATTCAAAATTTTCACAGAAATAAAACTCAATCAACCGCATAAATCGAGTTCATCTGCCGTACAATTTTTATTTTCTCCGCGGTTTCCACAATTTTTTTTTCCAATTTCTAGGCTTTTGTATCCAAAAATATCCAATTATATTATTTTATTTTATTTTGGTTTTCGATTTTTTATTGTTATAAGTTTAATCAAATCAAAAATCAGTTTTATTTACTCGCTAAAGCGCTATGCTGGTTCATGTTGTGTTGCCAAAATACTCGTACAGCGTCCATCAAACGCAATACAAATACATTTCGATTACATTTTTTTTGAAATTCATAGAAAATCTACAAACCTAAATTTCACTTGTTTGAGAGTAGCAAAAAATAAAACTGCAAAATGTTGAAAATTGCAAAAAAAGTAATTTGCAGTTTCCAAGATAAGAGACAGAGAGAAATAACGTAACACACACAGTGCAACATAAGCGAATCAGCACAACTGGAAAATAATTCGCATGGAACCGTGCTACAGTTGGATAATTAACAACGTTAAACGCTTTGTTTTAATTCTTAGTGTTTTATAATTTTTTGTGTAAGTGAAACGTCAATGACCTTATAAAGAATATTGTATTATAAACGAGACTCCAAAAAAAAAATATAAACTGGAACTTCCGAACGTATATTGATTTTTAATACGTTTCTAATATGAATCACGCGCACTATCCAAGTTTCACCAGAAATTATCTTTAACTCCTAATAAAGCATAGAGACTTAATTATAAGGTGAATCAAATAATTTCATCGGTATTGTATACATGAGACACCGTTACATCATTACTACTCGTAAATTGCCCAAGTCATTTTTGTAACGTCATTATTCATTCTGCAAAACAACCTTGACTTTAAATATGTACATATAAATTTATATGAGTGACAACAACAAAACAACTAATAATTAAAACCGTTTAAGTCTCGGGCACTCGCGTTTATAAATTATGCTAATTATTAAAATTTATAATTATTACAAAAATAACAATAAATAAATAACGCATGAATGAAAAGTGAAAGTCGGTATCGGATAACAAAGTATAAACAAAACAATATAAAACAAATGATTTGGACTTAATGTCGGTTACAGATTACGATACGTTACACGCACGTGGACGCAAATTAATCAAATTACTCATTGCATAAATATTTTATAATGATTAATCATGTTTTTTGTTTAACTATTTGCATTTAATTAATAATGAATAATATCTTTTATTTTCTTTATATCTAGCTAATCGGGTGGCAAGATGTTCCACGGCCCACTAATCAAACCGAGATTGTTCATGCAATGCGGCGAATTAGAGTAAGTAAATATTGTTAAATGTTTAGGTGGCAGTTGGTGTCTAAATTATTCGGTTTAATGTTCTATATGATTTTCGTGGGAATATTTGGTAACATTTTTACAACAAGCATCAAACCAGAAAATTGCTTATACATGTATTTGAAAACATCAATATGTAGTCGTACATAATTTGAAAGGTCGTTTGCAATCGCAGTCTCAAGTTCAATTTTATAAATATATAGTTTTTAATACATGCGGATGTGGTGTAGTGGCATAATATTTTTACTCAACTTACTCGTTATATTTCTTATTTTTAGGGAACTTCTTAGATTGGGCGTGTTTAATAATATTTGGAAGGTCCGGGTAAGGTGCTTAACTTAAGCTATTGAAATCCTGATAAAAATAAGCTTAGTCAAAAAAGTCTTCTTAGTTGAAAATAAGCTTAGTCAAAAATCTCTTTTTGAGACGTTTTGAAGATCCCTGATCCCAAAAATGAAAAAAAAAATTCTGTCCTTCTGGATGGATCGATGTCCGATGATATCTCAAGAACGGCTTATGCGATTTTTGAGCCAACCTTCGTTAATTTTTAATTCGGTGAATTGAAAAGCTTTTGGAAAATCTACTTCAAGGAGATACCTACCATAGTGAATCACTCAGTAGAACCACCCAATACCCAGTATTGTGCGTCTACGGGTAATTCGGGGTTATCGACATGTTGGTGTCAAAAATAGTGTAGATAATTCATTGTTTCAAAGACAATGTCGACAATGCGTAGATTATGTAGAATATTCGTAGACAATGTAGATTATTATTTTTTCTATTGTTTTTCAGTACGAGGTTGCACGTCACAGTTTTCTAGTTCAAATTGCTAATTTCCAATATTGTGAAAGTTATTATTAAATTTTATAAAACAAATTCGAGATATTTTATTTCATTTTCAAATTGTTTAGTTGCACAGCATATTACAAGCATTAAGACGGGTAACTTTTTTCTCTCACCAAAGAAATTTAATTTTTTTACCATTTTTACAGATGTCATTTCTTTTTGAAAATATATAATTTCGAAAAGTTACTGGAACTAAACTAAACTGTTAAAAAATTTATTTTGAAATTGTCAAAGTTTCCAACTGCCACCTGCAAAAAAAGCCAGAAATACTGGCGGATCAAAGACCACCAGATTCACTTGCCTCCTGCCATTCGAATCACAATATTACAATACTTTACAATTTTTGCGGCAAAATTTAACAGACTATTCGGCTAAGATCTGCCAACAGTTTTCGGTATTTTCTTATTCACATAATCAACCAATTGCCTTTTTTTACAAGTTACTGCGTACTAAAATTTGTTCCTGCCCTTTGCCCATTTCTCGCCCATTTCTCTTTCCATAGATGTTATATATGTATGAGTATCACACTGTTACTTCAAATTCAAATAGGAAAAAAATGAATCGTATTGGAAATTTTAGTACAATCTTATAAGTATGAGTTTTTTTAGAAAAAGACTCAAACCTCAATTTAAATTAAAAAATATATAATATTTTGTAAAATACAAATTTATAAACAAACTCAACCACGTATTGTGTAGAAATTATCGAGATTTTTATTAAAACGGATTAGAACTTTGAAACGATGAGAATAAATATTTTGGCAAAGGCTTAAGCCTTGGCATAAGAACACCGAGAATATAAAATTTTGTAGTAAAAAACCTGAAGTCAAGCATTGTGAGCAACAAATGGTTTATTTAGGTGACTCAATGACCAACTTCGTGTACTAACCAAAACTGAATCACGATCTCTGGGAATGACCGATAATGACAATCCAAATTTGAGTTAGAATGACATGAACAGCTAGAACATCAAAATTCGTAGCAATAAACCCGAAGTTGTGCATTATTAGCACTAGGCGGTATTAGTTAGGTGACTCAATGACCACCTTCGTATACCAGCGAGACTTGAATCACGATCTCTGGGAATGGCCGATAATGACCATCCAAATTTGAGTTATAGTGACATATGAACACCTAGAACATCAAAATTCGTAGCAATAAACCCGAAGTTGTGCATTATTAGTACTAGGTGGTGTTAGTTAGGTGACTCAATGACCAACTTCTGTAGTAGCCAGATCTGAATAACGATCTCTGGGAATGCCTGATAATGGCACGTCATTGTTACTCAATAAATTTGAGTAAAAATGACATACCATGTCATTATTATTCAAACTTGGATGGCCATTCCTGGAGATCGTGATTCAGATCTGGCTAGTACATGAAGTTGCTCATTGAGTCACCTAACTAAAAGCACCTAGTGCTGGTATTGCACGACTTCGGGTTTATTGCTACGAATTTTCATATTCTCGGTGTACTGATGTCATTTTTATTTGAATTTTGATAACCATTATCGGCCATTCCCAGAGATCGTGATTCAGATCTGGCTAGTATATGAAGTTGGTCATTAAGTCATCTAACCAAAACCTTCTAGTGCTAATAATGCACGACTTCGGGTTTATTGCTACGAATTTTGATATTCTAGATGTGCTGATGTAATTTTTACTCATATTTGGATGGCCATTATCGGCTATTCCCAGAGATCGTGATTCAAGTTTAGCTATTACACGAAGTTGACCATGGCGAATATTAGCGATTTCCGAAGTTTGTTATACATGTCAGTGTCACCTATTAGTAGTAAGGAGAATTTTTGGTTTTGATACTAAATTTTGATGGCCATTGACGACCATATCTGGAAATTTTGATTCAATTCTCGCTTTTACGTGAAGTAGTTGATTAAGCACCTACCCATCTATTTTTAATAATGCACTGCTCCAGGTTTTATTGCTACGAGTTTTTATCGTCAAGTTTTACTGATGTAAAAGGACATTCTTATTTGCTTCTAAAAGTAGAAAATTCTTAAAAAATATACCAAATCAAAATTTTTTAATCTCTGGAAAAATCTCTGGAAATTTTGTTAATTCATGTGAAACTCAAAAAATTCTTATTAGAAATTAGTAGGAAATTCATAAATGGTTTGAGTTCAGTATATTTGGTTTGCACCTCGACTGTTTTAGTACAAACTTTTGGTTGAAAATTTAGGGTTATGTTACTATAATATTTTTTCTTCGTGATTTATTAATCAACATTTTAATTTTTACTTTAATTTAAGTGACTATATTTTTCTGCCATTTTAATTATGACAATTTGATATATGTCTAATAAATATACTGATAAAATTTGCTCGGTTTCGTTAAATTTATCTTGATGTGATATATCTGTCTCTTGTTTTTATCTCACTTTTATTTTATTTCAATGTTTTGAACTAAAATTATGTAAAAATTTTGTAAATTATTTAAAAATATGTGTCTATGCTTTCTAAACTAATTAAAATATTGTAAAATCCAAGATAATATTTTACTTTTCATTGTCAATTTCGTAAATTAAAAATCATAACAGTGTACTCCACACAACCACATAGAAAAGCTTGAATGTTTCAATTGTAATTAGCAGGAGTCCAATTGGATTTGTATACGTATATGATTTTAATCTATGGAAAAATCTATGGAATACTTCATGGGCCCCTCGCTGACGAGGATGAATATCTAATGATTTTAAAGATGCATTGCCTTAGTAATTTACGGAAGTGTATTATGATCCAAATAACCTAAATCGTTTGTTGTCCGACTCGATCGGGGAGTTAAAGTCGGAATTGTCGACTTGTTAGTGTCGAAAAAAGTGTAAACAATTCATTTTGGCGTAGACAATGTCGACAATTCGTAGAGTATGTAGAATATTCGTAGACAATGTAAGTTATTGTTTTTTTGATGTTTTCTTCATTTTTTCAGCACGAGGTTGCTAACTCACAGTCTTCTAGTTCAAATTGCGAATTTCAATTTTTGTGAAAGTTATAAATCAATTTTTACAAATCAAATAAGTGAGATTAGATTGCCATCGATCTGACAATTGCCTATTTCAGGAGAGCCAAAAAACCGACAAAATTTAGTTTGCCAGACGCTAGAATGACTATTCATTATGATTACTATATTTATGGAAAATAAACCAATTTTAGTCGGTTATTTTCAAAAAAATATTTTGTTGGCAGAAAAATGCAGAAATTTTTTAAATTAAGAACTAACAGGAACATTTTATTTAAAGTAATCTTACTAAAAAAACTATAACATAACTATTCTGTAGTTATTTCAAAACAGAACTGAAAATTACTGGCTTTTTTTGTTTAAATTTTCCACGGGTGATTCAATCATGTCCGATTCTTTATCTTTTTCAATATTCCCTTCTCGAGTATGTGAAAATAAATCATAAAACGAGTGACAACCCTGTGATATTACAGATTTTAAATCCTGGAGATGGTTCTATTTTTTTGAGTAATCCGTAAGTATAATATGTACTTGTAGATGTTTGTTCAACTGTGGATAATTTAAAATAGGGGCCACGTTTCTGCATATCGTAGGGAGGTCTTGAAATGAATCATTCAAATTGAATTGAACTCGAATATGGTCATCAGGATCATACAAAATTGCTTTTATGTGTGTCACATCTCTGCGTGATCGGGTTGTGGTATAGCATTGAGATTCTTAGCCAGTGAAATATTTTAAAAACTCACGATAGAGTTGAATTACTTCATATGGCTCAGGCTTGTATACATAGCTTCCTTGAATGCTTTAATATAATCGCTTGGAAATACCGTTACAGAACCGCAGTCCATTTAAGTTTGCTCTTTTGTAAGACCTATTTACCAATAACAGGTTGGTTTTGACAAAGTAATATTGCGATTTTGAAATATACAGCCATCTGAAATATTGGAGGATTTTTTGTAAACCAATGCCTTTCCAGATAGTATATAACACAGGAAACAAATGTGGAGGCTGATACTTCACAATCAATTTCAGTGAACCAGTAAGAGGTATAGCTTGAAGACTAGCATAGTTGTAAATTGTGAAATTATACCATTTCAATGTACCATTTCAACGTAGCAAAGCTTTGGCCTTATCATTTAAATTCTTCTTTCACGCGCTCCTTGCATCCTTACTTTCAACGTGTTTCTTCCAGTGACTCTCATCGATATTTTTATTTTCATACTCAACACATATATATGTCGCACCGACCTTCTTAGAAGTGAATAGGCAGGATTTTTGTTTTTGAAAAATTATGTGAATCCCTTAATTAAAAATGTCATTTCTGACATAACGGGAAGTTAATTTGGCAAAATGTTCGAAAATTTGATCAAGAACTCTTTTTCTCCAGGAAATGATTTGACACAAGAGTTCCTGTGTTTGCGTTATGGGTTTTTTTTCGAATTTGGAATCATTCATTCCGGATAGAATTCCACTGCAAATCAACCTAGACCAATAGTTTTGAGAAACATATCCTGACGTCCTTGTACCAAATCCTGACCATTATGCAATCTAATAATTAAGAACACGTTGAGTAAAATCGCGGCCAACGTTCAACGAAAATGTCTAGTACCATGAAATTTTCAAATCAAATTGGCGATGATTTCACTAATCATGTTACGGCACCTGAAAGCGCCCATTGTCTCTCCTGATGAAATTAAATGTTAGATAGCGGAGTTTGTTTGAATAAAAAGTAACATAAACTTAATATCAGTATTCTGCAGTAAGCAGGTTTCGACAATACGTGCGCTGCTTTATTATAATGTCAGCTGTCTGAAAAAATCGATTTCAGGAAAATTGTAATTAGCAGATTGTAAAATCTAAATCATTTTCAAAGTGTTTTTCGATTAACAAACTCTTGTGCCATATATTACATTCATTACATAGAGTAAGTTTTTTCTCTTGTCAGAGAGGAATTTAATTTTTTACCGCTTTTACATAGATGTCAACATTTGGACATTTCTATTCGAAAACATATATGTATTTCGAAAAAATACTCGAACTAAACTAAATTGGTAAAAATTTTATTTTTAAATTGACGTTGACATCACGTGCAAAATCAGAAATACCAGCAAATGAAAAACCACTCGCTTCACATGCGGTAGTTCAAATTGAAACATTAGTTTAAATTTTTTCGGAAAAACTTATTTAATGGACTGTTCGGCTTAGAGCTGTCTAGAATTTTCGGCATTTTCTTATTTACCTAATCTTCTAATTGTTTCGGTACGCTATTATACGAGACACCACTTCCAGTAATCATTTGCTTTCGATATCGAGCTGCGCGCAATTATGTACGAATATTGTCATCGACAACTGTGTTCTAAAATTGGTTTCTGCTCATTGAAAAGCAGTTGCAACAAGCTCAAATAATCACTGGTGATGTAATTAAAATTGTATCCAATTTTATTAGTACACTTTTCGCTGTCCAGGACAAATTTCTAATGATTTTAAAGTACGTGCACTTGTTACATTTTGATTAACCGATGCTTTTATGAGGACAACCATAATCGGTTTCATTTCCATTCGTAAATTAAACAATTTTTATTTTTCGTATCTATGGTCAATAACATAAATTATAATTATAAACGCCGGTAGCTGATTTTTCGTTTTTATACAGTATACACTTGTTTATGTTTTGATTTTACTGGATGAAAGCTTGTAACGTTGCGTTATATAAATTGAAAGATCCCGGTTCAACAGGACAATTTTTAACCGGTAAACCACGCGTCCATCGTTATCACAATCTCTAATTTGGTTGAGTGGTGAAGCAACACATTGCCTGTCTAGGTGGCAGTCAGATTGCGTAGTTCTTTTCACCATCCAAATTAGAACTAGAAGTGCTGCTATGCTAAATAAAAAAAACAAAAAGGAAATCGTACACCAAACACACACTCACGTTCAGCAAAGTTAAACACTGTACAAACTGCTAAAACAAGAAACTGTGTTATTTGACGTCTGAGGCAATGGTGGCACAGGTCTTTACCGTCCCTGTCACTTTGACTATATTGCACTAATACGTGTATATCTCCATATTTGAAATTTATTAAACGTTGAACAAAATTGTTGTTTCTTGGCTAAACTATAAAATTTGTTTAGGTTTCAGTATAATTTTGTATAATTTGAACTATGTTTTTCGATACTTGAATCAAGTTAGTTTCAAATTTTCAGTTTACAAATCAAGTTTTCATCATTTTTTATAAAAATTGTTTGTCAAATTTTCATAAATTATTGTATCCGTTGAGAATGACGGAATATACCGTCGAAACGTCGGAGTTTTATTAATTAAATTAATAAAATTATAATAAATTGGCTTTAAGCTTTAATCCAGTAAAATAAAATAATATTTTTTTATATACTTGTCGTATATCTTTGAAAATATCTTGAACAATGCCGTAAATTTTTCGTGAAGCGCCTTAGTACTCAAAATTACCATTGGGGCGCTGTCAACAGTTACAATTTTTTTTATTCTTCTACAATCATATGGTATATCATTTGAAAGATCTTAGAAAAAGCAGAAATTTTGTAATCAGCGCTTTAGTTCACAAATCTACCATTTCTGCGCTGGTAGCTAATCATTCAATTATTATAGAATATATACGATTTATCGCATATCATATCAAGTTCAAGGGATCTCTACCTCAAGAAGGTCGGATACCTGCCATAGGAAAACACCCAAAATACCATCCCAGTACCACAATATTGCTTTGCATTGCTTTATATGTCATGTGTGGATGCGTTGTTGTTTGAGAGGTATATCATTTTCGTGTGCAATCCGCTTCTTGAGTCGAAGCTACACAAATCTCATCCAGCCATGTGTTTCTAGGTTTAGATATATTTTTGTCTATATTTTAGCCGAAGCTGTTTTCGCTAATTATATTACCTTTATTCCATTGTTCTTCCACAGAATGGGGTAGTGGTTGGCTATCGAGGGTTTCCGATATGCTAACATCGAAGTTGGCCCAAGGAACTTGATTGTTCAAATCTTCAGTATTCCAACGAAAGATTCGTTATAGAATCGTTATTATACGTGGAAGATAGATAGACAAATAGAATGCGCTGGCTACTACCAGACTATACAACAGAGCTAGCTCGGTGGTGCGTATCCCGCTAATAATATTTGTTGCAACGTGTAGGGAGTATGAGCCGATAGTATCACGATGAATACGTCTGCATTGCAAATTTGTGTGTTGAAATCACCCCAAGAAATCTTTACATCGAGTTGGGAAATTTGTTTAAAACGATTTCGAGGTGGTCAACAGTTGCAGAACGAGAGAGTCTTCTGATTTCACTCCGTTGGGCATGCACGTTCACAATTGAGATGTTGAAGTGACGTGTGTGCAATCTGAGTATGCAGGTTGTTTATGGGTCTAAAATCCGTTATGAATTGGCGTAAACGATCGCTAATCAGGAAATCTACTCCGATTTCGTGCCTATCGAAGTTGTCAGTGCAATTAGATCGGGATTGTATTAGCATGGCTGTACAAGCTTACATGGTCTAAATTTTAAATCGTTGGCCTTATTTCGTCGCCGAGCCCGAGGCCGTTGCAGGCTTTTGTTAAAGTTTCGAAACAAATGTTTTTCCAGGTTGGGTAGTTAGCTCAACGCAGACCTACTGTAGAAGGACCATAGCCCTCACACACTTAACCTACCCTTGTTTCGGGGTAGTTACCGGATCCCGCCGCAATAGGACGGGATGAGCACTTGCTGAAGGTGCAGACAGAGACAACCACTGCACTTCAACCTGACCACCTTAAGTATAATAATACAATTATAAATAATATAAAGAAAATTAAAAACTTTGACAAAAAATATTTCACATTACCTCTCATGGCGGTCTGAAATTTTTCTTAAAGTTTCGTCAAAATTGATGTTGCTCCTTTTGCTAATGTTGGCCGAAGTAATAATATGCTGGGGGACAGTTTTTGAACGATTTCTTTTATAAAAGTGTAGGTTAGTTGAGTTTTTAAAATTATTTTCGTTGTGGCTGCTAGCATATACCTTTCATTGTTATAAAAAAACTTTTTCTCGAGAATGAAAGAATCAGCAGTTTTAACGAGTTAATAATTTGTTGTTTTACAGGAAAAAACTCATTTGCAAGCATCTAAATATTATTAGTGGGCATTAATTTGGAATTTAAAAGTAAATTAAAATTTTAACCTCAAAAAAACACAAAAATGAAACGAGAATTTCAAAATTTTTACAAAGTTATAAAATTAAACATTTTTAAATTATTTTACGGATTCACAATCGAAGTTAAGCCTTAAAGTTATCCTCTAACTAGGTATAACATATTATAACTTATTGTATAAATTGTAATATTTAAGTGTACATTCAAGCCACTGCTGTTAAGGAATTCAAAAGGAATATAAAAGTTAGAGAAATTCTATAGTGGAAATATATCTTGCCGGCAATTTTGTGAACTAAAATAGAGAAACCTCGTTTGCACTCGCTGCTGTTTAAAGAGTGAGTGCCATATATTACGCACTCCATTATTGTCCGAATCTTGCGCACTCACCCAGACACATTTTTGGAATAACCATAATCTAAATATACCTATCTATTTGAATGTTTAACATGCTAACTTAAACCATAATTTTTTATGGCATTCGTCCATTTAAAGCACAGTCCTCTATTTACCTTTGTATTCAGCATTGCTGGAATTCTGTTGAATTCATTTGTGGATAATGTCTGACAATAATCGAAATCGGTAATTCTGTTTTTTTTGTGATTGAAGGCATTTTTTGTTTTAGTTCCTTTTAACCATTGTTCAAAGCCTTGGAACTAGCAGCTTTTCATGTCTTCTGTTTCGATTTTTTTCAATCGACCAATTTTTCGTATTTCTTTCGAGTGTTCAAGTTCTTCCTTATTTTGCTTGTTCTTATTTTCAGTGAGGAGATTTAGTAGAGAGTTTTGTCAGACGTTTTATTCTGAATAAAAAATAATTGGTAGCACAAATGTTTCGTTATCGTTTTCTGGGATATTTCTTTTAAAAAAACAATAGGTACATCTTCAATTCGGCAATTAATTTGATTATAATAATCAAGAGAATTTAAGTTTAGCTCCTCAGCACATGTCACGATATCTGTCGATCATTTTTCCTCCTTCATCCTTCACGATTGGGCAGATTTTGTAATGTGTGTAATGTTGATCATCTTTGTCTGCCAGGGTTGGTAAATTTACTATAAATTTGGTGCAGTAACAGAAAATCTTCTGCATAAGTGGAATTTGATGTTCCGAAACTTTCTACCTGCTCCAATTTGCTAATTCCCACTTTTCCTTTAAATTGTTTAAGAGAAATGGAATTTTAAAAATTATTGTTTTGATACACCGTACATTATTGTTAATAGCATCCCACTTTTCAAAACATCGTGAAAAATCGATGGCTTTTTGTTGAAGTGATACAAACCACAAGTTTTAATTGCAGTCCTAAATTCCAAAATGGCTTTTCTTAAAAGCAGGTACATTAGCAGGCTGCAAAATTCTTCTTGTGTTTGGAAATAGAAAAAACTAAAATGATTTGTAAATTTTGACAAAGTTCCGATACTCCTAAAGCCAATGAGATTTATATCTGCCCAAAAATAGAATAATTGGAAATTCCACATTATATAATTTATAAATATGTTAGTGTTAGACTTCATCTAGCCACTTTCCGATAACGCAAACCCTCAAGCTGGCGGTTTTACGGCGTTAGGTGGAATCCTTTTGTCGCTCAAGTTTTGCTTCTCTTGTCCTATGTTTCGATCAAAGGCATTTTTAGACCCCTTCGGTTCTAGAACCTTACCAGATTTTGGACAAAGTAAGAAGTTAGTTTCAACGCCCTTGTACAACCTCTTGTAATCTTTTAGATAATTTTCATCAGAATGTAATTCGTTGTATACGTTATCAAACCATTATCTTATATCCGTTTCGGAAACTCTTGCTGATGATGCCTACAGCTTCTGGAACACTTTCTGGTATAACAGCATATCATGAAAAGGATTTGCACGGCTGCTCTTGTCTAAAAATTATTTGAAGGCCATTTGTTTATTAAATGTTCGTCGAGGAATTAATTTGCGATTTCTGTGAGTTATCCATTGGACAATTTCCTGTTTTCCTTTTTCTGTAAGAACAGTATCTGGTCCTGTACAGTAAGGTTCGTAACTTTTTTACTCGACACTTTGAATTTTCTTGCTGTCTTCTTTCATGATATGTCAAGCGTGACAGCAGAAATGGCATTCTAAAGCATGACTTCATAGTTTTTGGCATTTTATAAGATTGTTTTATTTTAGGCAATATTTTGAAAATCTTAAAATAAAAAAGGCAGAAACTTCTAACTTCGTAGTTTATTTGATCGGATATTTAAGTTTTAGGAGTTCAACAGCCCAGGAGTCGTATGTTCAAAATCTTAAAATACTAGAATTTATGTTATAAGAAATATTTGAAATTATTTTCACTCTTGTGGGATTGCTGAAACATAAATAAATTCTTACTTTAGTTTTAAATAAGAAAACCCAAAAAATTCATCAAATAACTAAATTTAATTAAATATCTAAGGCCTGAAATTTAAAAGCCTTTTATGCCTGTAATTCGGCAGAGAATTTGAACACAATGCGATAATGAACATACTGCCTTAGAATGGGAAATTTACAATCTTCATGCCAACAGCGGGCGTCAAAAATACCTAGATACATTTAGTTAATTTACATAAAAATCTTCTATTTCTGAAAAACTTAAACCACTTATTGTCACCTTAGTTGGTATTAATTACAATTTTTTAGTATCTGAATATCCAAAACGACGTAACTGTTTGCTAACCGAAATCACATGATATTAAAAATGCATCAAAAAACCGAGGAAGTACGTCGTTTCACTATGAGTTTCTGTCGTTAACTATAAAGAGATAGAATATCCACAGTGAGGATGGACCTCTATGAATGAGATTTAGAAGTTATATTGTTGAAGAGAGTGGGCTATTTGCACCTAGCCCAGCTCTGCTAAATAACTAAATTGGAAAGTCATCGGTTAGGAAACGGCCTGGTTTCATTCATTATATAGCCGAATCCCAAAATTTCGTCAAATTCGGCTTTGCACATCGAATTTGACCACCAATTTTCAAAGATGGCCTAGTTCCATTGAACATTATGTTAGAGTCCCAATCCAATTCTGCATACCATATTTGACAGTAATTGGTTGAGGAGTGGTAAACCTCCATGGAGCATGGCATAATATGTCCTGTGCAGCATAATTATACTTGGTATTTAAACGAAAATTCTTTGGTTGCCAAAATTAATAAAACATTTGAAATGTTTGCGAAATAAGCTAAATTTATTTAAAATATCCAATCCGGTAGTTAATCTGGCATTGAATAACATTGGTAGTTTTCTGGGAACCATTGCCTTTGGGTTATCTCACATATTTTTTGCAATTTTTTTAAAAGATAATTCGCGGTTGCCAATTCAAGGGTTAAACACTAATCGATTTTAGAATAATTTTTAGAATAATTTAAATAACTTTAGTTTCAGGAAATTCTATTGTGAGTTGTGGATTGCAAGACGATTAAATTAATAAATGTTTATATATTATTTAGGAACGGAAAATATTAATTTAGAATTAAATTTCAGGAAATCTACAGATGTACGTGAAATAATAATAATTTTTTCTCAGGTTTTCTCAAGACCAATACCATCGTTATCCATTAAACCTTGATTGTGTTGTCACACACATCGCTAGGAGCCTGAAACCGGGTGGTTCCGACCCAAAATAAACCTTTCCTTCCTTCGTATTGTTATGTGTAAACAGGCTGTAAAAATAGGCCTGGCGTTATTCAGGACACTTGTCCAGTATTTGGTCCTACAGTCCAATCAATCAATCAAACAATTAAAATTGAGGTTTTTGCGTATTGTGTGCTTGTTATTGGAGTAGGGGCTCACAATTGGACAGTTTCCCGTGCGGTATAAAACTTTTGATTTAAATTAAAAGCGTCTTGGAATAAATAATATTTCATAATAAAATAAACTGATTTATGTCCAGTCCCTATGGAAAATTAAAGGCTAATAAATACTAATTACAAAACTTTGACCTTCATCAAGCATTAGAAAAAGTTAGAAGAACCCATATCAAGAAATGATTTGTAACCAAATGAAAACTAAAGCTTATTTACATGAGCTTATCTTGTTATGCGTATTTCAAATCATTCCATTAACCTAAAATCATAGTCTAGCCTTTACACTTCCATAGTATATTTTTGATATCCTCTTGAATGGGTTCTGCTAACTTTAGGGTCATGTGCTGTTACCTAATCGTTAATCTTGTATGAAGACCTGTTTGATAATTATCGGTATTATACGAGTATTTAAATACACACACTAATATCATTTTAATATTATACTTGTAACCTTTTCTTAAATGATGCTGTATTTTGTAACATTATAAATTCAAATCGAAACATTCGAAGTTTACACAACGTAAACTAACAGATGCGATAAAATAATAGTTATGTAAAGAAAGTCCAACCATCGAATATATTAATGTTATGCTTATCAAACACCTTATGAAACTCGTGCCCAAGGTCTGAATATGTCTCTAATCAATAGGTTATTTACAATTTTCTAAGCTCACACACACAAACAAAATTCATCCAACTTAACCATCACATTTTCTTATACTAAAATGTTTTTAATTTTTTATACATTTACATTTTTCTTAATCTGGACAGCCTTGAAATATTTGCATGTTCATAAATGTTATAAAATATTCTATCTCCATCCCAGTATAAATACAATAAAATAAATATTTCTTCGCGAATAATACCAAAAAGCAGAAAACAAATAAAATTCAATATTAATAAAGGCGGGAAAAACTATAATTGCAAACATATAAGCTTTCTTATTTAATCGTAAGATGGTGCCTATAACATAATTAAATTAACGTTTTATTTTTTTTTTTGTTTATGTCTCGTTCACAGTACGAAGGTAAAATTCAAAATATAAAGAAGAAAAAAGTCACAATAGAGATATCCGTTGATGGTCTTAAAGTATGTCTCAAACGGAAAAAACAAAAGGTAAAGATGCGCGCGCACACTTAATCATTTTTATATATCGCCAACATTTAATTTTTGCTTACTCCATTTACAGAGAAAAGAATTTAATGATATGCCCAATGAAATAGTTTTAATGAATCATCCCGTATATCGGATATTTTATGTATCACACGATAGTAGCGATTTAAAAATATTTAGTTATATTGCACGTGATGGCAGCACTGATAATTTTACATGTTCTGTATTTAAAAGTAGTAAAAAGGTAATGATTGCATAATAAATCGGGTCCGATTTGTTTAGATCGCCGCGTGTAACTCGATATTTATTTGTATTAACATTTTATTTGTTTACATTTACACTTTTACAGTCTCAAGCGATGAAAATTGTGCGTACAGTGGGACAAGCATTTGAAATATGTCATAAGAAATCGGTGGAAAAAATGGATGAACAAAGTCTGGCGACTGATGATAATATTTCGGAAGATAATGATCTTGATTCGAGTTATAAAGACGATGATCTAAAGAAAGGTATTTATCTTCTTCGGAATACACAGATGCGTACTGTTTTACGATTGTGTAACAATCGGAAAAAGAAAATCAATTTTCGAAAAACAATTTCATTTTTAATTATTTACAGAAATAGCTGATGAAATGTTAAATGCTGCCGATGAAAAAGTGAATCGATATCAAAATGGTAGTAATAATAGTAGTAGTAATAAAACTAAAAATAAAAATAATAATGGTAATGTACATACTTTTAAACTATCACCAATTATAACGGATAGTATAAATCGTGATAGTATGAAAAATAGTTACAATAATAATGATAATAATACTACACCACTATCGCCAAATAAAGAGACCCAACGGTTACGGGATCTGCTGGAACAGCAAACCATGCAAACCCAACACGCATTAGAACAATTAATAATCGTTAGAAATCAATTAATGGCCGAAACCAATGCACGTATAGAAGCACAGGTATAATTTATATTTTTAGGGAGATTTCGTTTGTACAAAAACTTAACGGCCATGTTTTACAAATTTGCAGGTTAAGGTACAACAATTAATTCAACAGAATCGTGAACTACTGGAGCATATCACCTCTGTGGGGAATTATCATGATCCCGAGAAATTAGGCACAGGGACACCGTTAACAATGCAACCTCAGGTAAATATTATGCAAATGTATTAAAATTCTTTCAATGTTTTGCCGATAATCCGCATGTTTTGTGAATTTTATTGCTAATTTTTATTTCAATTAACAAATTGGGTTGTTAATAATGGTTGTTTTAACGATATTTTAGACAGTGAACTTGTGAAAGTGACTCATGTTAGTGCCGATATTAAAGGTAAGTACGCTTTGAGTGTTGTTCGTTTTATAGAAAACTAATCAATCGTAATTTTATTGATCGCATAAATATAATTTTGATTTTGTTGTTTTCCATTTTAGTCTCCGTTACCGATGTATTTGCCTTACGATCAAAATCTTGGAGCCAAACTACAAAATCAAAAATGGAATCCATCACCATACGGTATAAATATGGCGAATGCACAAAAATATAATCAAGATTTGTACAGTATAAACCAAGAAATACTGTCACAACTACAAAACATTAATATGAACCATAATGGTGGCTATAGTACGGTGAGCCCCATATTAGGCAAAATGCAGATATCACCGTATCTTAGTCCAATTCAAAATCATAGTTTAACCTCTAGTTTTAATAGTAATAATAGCTGTAGTAATAACAATAAGTTTAATGAGAATAATAGTATTATTAATGATAATAGTAATGTAATAAATCACAATAGTAATAACAGTAGTCATGATAAAATGAATAATTCGGATATAGCCACCTCAACATCGAGTATCATATCAAAGCAAACGGCGTCTCCGATGGACATGTTGAACATGAATAATAATTCGTATTCAAATTCCATCGATGGTATCAATTTTGATTCGTCTGACGATTCGTTATTTATTAAACCAATATCACAGGTTAGCACACTTACCACCCTCGACTCAGATGGTAAAATCAAAGTAGTTGTACCGATAACAAAATCGACCTGTTTAAATTCACAGACGACTGATGCGCCGGTGCAACGACGAAAAGATAAAAAAGTTACGCTACCCGAATTTGTAACGTTCCGGGTGACGGACGAAAAGGGTAATGTTATTAATACAAATACGAAAAAAATGCCGGCAACACCGAGTAATATAACACGAAGCACAAGTGAAAAAGTTCCAAATCGAAGCCAGGTGCAACGAACGACATGGGCAAGGCATACTACTAAGTAGTATCCAGATTAGTAAATAAATTGTATAGTTTTTTCATGTTTTGTGTTGTTTTTATTTTATAATGTTGAATCCGAATGACGACTTTTTTTTAGTAATTTCGATACGTTTTGTTCCCTATATACACAATAAATAAAAATCCATCGATCCGATATGTTATTACTTTATTAGTTTTAATATAAGACAAATTATACATTCAAATTTTAAAATTATATAAAATGAAATATTTAATCCTTGTATATCATAAATTATTTAAACTTATAGAAAATGTAAATTATTTATTATATAAATAAACAAAAAAAACTGACTTAATAATTTATATTATCACGTGTGTATTAATGGTCTTGTCCTATTTCCAATTTGATCAAAATGGCGACGATTAGTTAACAGATTTTTAATAACCTTACTTATTTTATTTATAGTTATCATCTACAGCCAAAGTGGTTCGATGGTTTCAGCAGTTGCCTTGGGCCACCAATCCGTCACTGTCGCGACCCGAAAGTGGATTTGTATCGGGCGGTTCAAAATCTGAAACAAATCATCAAACTGGTGATATTATTGATACGATAAATAATGAGAATATGTGTGATGATGAATATTTACTAGATGAAATAACAAATAATTTATGGAATAAATTAGATGCGAAGAAAAAACGAAAATTACTAGGTTTAACGTTAGGCAAAGTAACAACATTTTAATTAAAAGAATTCGATAGAAATAATAAATGGGACTCCCAACGAATATGTACTATTATTATAATTAATAATAATTTTTTACGAATCGATATATTTATTAAATTATAATTATTAATCGAATTAACATAATTTGTACTTTTATAATAAAACTTAAATCGAAAAATTAACCGTCTTTTATAAATTATAAAGACTATGAAGTAGCAGCGAGTTAATATAAAATAGAGCTACATTATCGACGTCATTGTGAATATATAGTTGTAATTAAAAATGTCAATATTTTGACAGCTCGCATGTGTGCGCTCTTGTTTACTTTTAATAAAATTGAAAACGATGTATTAAAACATGTCTAAACCAGCAGCCCAAACTGTGAAACCGAAAGGTTCTCTAAATGCCAAGGCTAAAGTAAAACAAACATTTAAATTTGTGATCAAAAGTCCATATTCCGATTTTTGGTAAGTTATTCATTGTCATATATTATCCTTACATCAGCCTAACAGGTATATTTATAGGCCAGCAATAAGCCAGGATGAAACGGATCAATTTAAAACTGCTATTAAAACATTTAAAGACCAAGGAAGCTGGAAAAATTCGATACAATTCGGTATGACATCGATACTGAGGGCAATCAAAAATCCCAATCAAACTCTAAATTGTGTCGCCATTTCATTAAATTTTAAGCCGTATTTTATCACAAAACAAGTGATTAATCTTATATTAACTAAATCGTACATCATAAACCTTATTTTGGTAGAAAATTTAGAGGCCATCATGAAAGACACTTTCGGCTTTGTATCATCGTGCATTGGCTTCAAAAACATCAATGAAGATAGTGCGGTATTGCAATTTTTACAAAATATATCTCGGGAGTATGAACCCCCCATATATATAAAACGCGAAAATACGGAAATTATAAAATCAAATCCGATTACAGTGGATAAGATGGAAGTGGACGAATTTGATTGCAATGAAGTTTATCTGAAAAAGTCTATTACTACAAATTCTCGTGTATTCATACCCGAAAGAGAATTCAATGATGTCACCGATAAAAAAGCACAGAAAATGCAAAAGATTAAGAAGAAGCGTAACAATACTATAAAATTCAATAAAGATAATCTTTATCAAGATACGTTTATCGTAAAAGTTCGTAAAAAAGAATAAAAGTTTAATTTTTCATTGTTGTTATTACTACTACCATCTGTGTTTTATTAGCTGAAGTATAAGGTGTATATATATATATATATATATATATATTTGAATTCCATTGAAAAAGCACGTTGACGTTATATGAATCAGCCTACGCCATTTTTTTTTATTTTTGCATATTCAGTTGTAATCAGTCAACTAAACCAATATTGCATCCATCAAACTAATAACACAAAATAATTACTCTTTTATTATGATTCTATTTATAGAAAGAAGGAAAAATATAAACTTTACAAATTTCGTGTTTAATGTCTTCTCTCTTATGTGTCATCATCATAAATAGTTTGTGTGTGGAAAATTCTGAGCACGTGCCCACCAGCTGATCATAATATAAATAATAATTTTTATGTGGAAATGGAAAATTATATTGGTTACGTATTTTGTGATGGAAATATATCTATATAGCAAAAATATTGGAAAGATGTAAGAAGCACGTGAACCGCATTTTTATTGCTCGGTTGTAATTTTATTTGCTCAATTTAATTTTAAACTCCAATCAATATTTTTATTCGTTTTAGTTTATTGTGTCCGTTTGCAACCTATCCCAATAATATAAAAATGCCACGCGATAATTTTGTGGTTTCATTCTCGTTTTATTTCGTTCATTATATTTCTGATGTAGGTAGATGTATTTTTAGTAAATATTGTGGGCAGTGGCTGGTTGTGGTAGACTAATTGTGTTGACATGATTTTTAAAATTTTGGTATTTCTGTTTTGAAATTTGAAGTTCGGCAGTCTATGAAATTATGAATTATCATACAGATAACATTATGTACTAATAATTTAAAGTTAGGTTCGATTAAACAATTCGGTATCATGTTAAAGAATTTAAAGAACATGGAACTTAGATCAAGTGCATAGGTTCGTATCAGAAATTAGAAACTCATTTGAACAAAGCAAGTTCTAATCGGCAGCATTATTATATTGTACATCGCTCAAGCTTCAGATAAAGTATGTATAGCACAAAGAACTCATACATACAGTTAAGTCACAGCTACCACCGAACTGTCATCCGATCATTAAAAATTACCTGTTAAACCGGAAATTCTTCGTGACATATGAAAGCGCATCTTTAAATTAAAATTAAATACACGGAGGGGTTTCACAAGGCGGTTTACTGGGTCCAGTGCTATTAATGTAATTTGTACAGTGGACCTTCCTACTTGTCCGGGGAAGCTAAATAACATCATTATACCCAATGGAAGAAACACGTCGAAATAAAACGCCTGGAGAAAATTAACTTCGAAAGTGTTAAAATTAATTTGATAATCGGGAAACATTATAAATGGGCTGCAAAGTCTTGTTGTATAAAATAATGGTACTCAAAACCAAGTAGGCAATAATTGTGATGAGTCAACTATTAAACAGTTGTGGCTAAAAAGATTGCCTCAACAAGTACTGATGTTATTGACGCCTTTCGAAAATGATGTTTCGTTAATGACGTTTAAATTAGCAAACAGCTGCTGACGTGCTTGAGACTATCTCAATTACAAATAAATTCCTTACTACTAACACTCCAATAATGTTCGTAGATATTGTTCGTGTCGTTGTAGTATTTAATATTTGTGGCTTACCACTGATGAGGGCTCACAAATAGATTAAATGGGTTTTTGTTTTACAACTGACTCGTTTATTATGTTTTCTTTGATATTTTGTTTACTTAAGCATAATTAACAACTATAATTTTATACATATCTTATAAATTATTATATGTATGTAATGTATGCAAATACAATAATTTTGCTTATCAATCAATATATTACACGTGAGGTGACAGGTGTATTATGTACATACATCATATTTAATAAGCAGAAGACGAAATATAAAAATACTTAGAATAAGCAAAATTACTAAAGTTGAAAATATTATGTAGCTCAAAGTATCTGAAATAGAGTAGCTCAAAGTATCTGAAATATTATTTCATTCGAACGAAATTAATTCCATTGTCGCTAAATTTGCCTTGCGGAAATCACAGGTCATATCAAAAATTTCAGTTGATTAGTAAAAGTTCAGTGAAAGCCGAAAGCGATCTAATATCATATATACAGACTACTGGTTTCATAACTATAGTTGCGAGTTAACCATTATTTCGTTGTAATGTGTCATGTCTAACCGTGATTTACAATTAGGTTTATACATAGTTTCGGAATGAGATATTTTTTCTCATCCCGAGGCATTTTTGAGCTCCCAACGCCGAATACATCAAAAATGGAGGTTTCGGACACTAATAGTTTACCAAGCAAATCTAATTTCCTTTGAGTTTTATATGTGTCATTGTGATATTTAGTTGGCGGGAACAAGTTTTTTTCTGTTCTGTCAATATAAAAGTCATTTCTGACAATTTTAAAGTCAATTAAACTGGGTGGTGATCTAGATTTTTCCACTTTTTATCCATTGAGCCGGCCTAGTTAAAGGATGGATTAGCACAACTGGGCAGCTGTGAAATTGAACTGGTAATTGAAGCAGCTACCAAGCAAACCAGTAAAATTAGTAGTGAGTCAGTGGAGAGAACATCATTTGCTAGGTTCTCTGTGATCGGTTATCCCTCTGTTTCTCAATGTCTAGAGCCTTGTTGGTTGATTAGCAATGCCATGGTTGGTTCATTAGCAAATATCAAACTCTAGCTTTCCTGCAAAATATAAAGAAACCTCCATTATTGAATTAAACAATTACGATAATGGATAGTGCCTAAGAAGAGTGTGTCCTCGGCTATTGGTCATCGTTTATGAGAAAAATTAATAAGCTCAAAAATTATCTAATTTGAGTTTAGAATCAAATTTGGTTTTACGTCACAAGGTTTCTAGAAAGAGGAAAATGTGTCATAAATCAAACCTGCACGTTATTATGTATTAAAAATTGATGCGTAAGCTTTGTAAAACACAAAAGGTGGGCTGCAATATTCGTATAATCCCCCATCAATTTTTAGGTCATCTCTTAAACTGAGTTTTGTTAAGATATTTTAAAGATATTTTAAGATCAAGCAATAATAATTGGCTTATATGTGCATGTCCCATTTAGATTACATTTAGGAGCTACGAGTTCCGTACCTATCTCCCTTGATTTCAACACGTCATGATGCCCACTTTCTAAAGTTAAATTCACAAGCCCATCGGTATGTTGAGGTTTGCACTATAGATTGAAGGTTTAAACGAATGGTTCGCTCGAATCAAAAGTACAATATCATTTTATATCGGCACCTGTGACAGAGAAATGAAATTTGAATTAAGGGATGGGATGGTGTAAAATTGGTATTGTCTGATGGACGTTTTCATTTTTTCTGAGTAGAAATCCTATAGGCATATTGTGTATTTTCAAAATTTCCTTTTGCAATTAATATTTATAAAATGGTTTTGAAATTCGGCCATACTGACAAACTCGTCTAATTCTTAGTCCACTATGATCAATTTAGAACAAACTTCTAAAGTTTATTTGCAATATTTATTGAAGTTATGAACTATGCTTGTGCCGAATGAAACTCAGTCGTATATGATGTGAACGGTAACGATAAATGTGTTGAAATATTCACGTGAATTATTTCCAAAAATTCGAAAAATTTTCCTAGGATTTTTTTAGGAAAAAATTCACGTGTCTGGACAGAGTCGTGAAAATTTTTCTATTCCTAGATAATTATGTATGTGTTAGTGTAAATAACACATACATAATTATGCTTGATTTTTATCGACTCATTTGTAAAAAAAAATCTGTAAATAAAGTTCAAATAAGAAATATTCCCTTTAATACAGAAACTAATTCTAACGGAAAACAATAGACGTTTTCTAGGGTAGGGTTGAATTAGTAAAATTTAATAAAGTACCTTATGGAAAAACTCGATTTTCATAACTGAATTGAATTTTACTTCCTAGTGAACGTGACTGAATTTTGTTAAGGCAGTTTAACTTATCCGTCATCAGTCCTGGGCTGTGATGTTGTACCATCACTATTTCCAACTTTCGACTTAGTTTACGTTTCATTTTTGACAAGTATAATTCTTTCTAAAAATATGTTTTTATTATTGTGTTTTCAGTTTGTCAATGGAAAACATCATTCTATATCTATTTTACTATTTCTAAGATTACAAGATTAATTGATTTTAATTATCACTTAATAGTTTTTTGATGATACGTTTATCAAAATCCTGAACGAAATAGAAACCACAATCGTGTAATTGTTTACTCGAAATGGAAGATTCACTTATTCCTGCAAAATGTGACATAAAGTAAGACAAAAATGAAAACAAAACCCAACCCAGGCTATTTCAAGTGTATTCCTGACTATCGCACATTTCAAGTAATTGAAATCAATCAAACCTCAATCCAAAGTACCAGTGCCCCTAGATTTCCGAAATTGTGAATTGTCGCTTTGCTAAGCAGATCCTGTTCTTTGCAAGATAATTTTACTTGACAACAACCGCCATTTAGAAATAATGGACAACTTGTAATTTTCGAATTTATTTTTATTTTGTTTACTTGTAATAAAAACTCCTAATTCCGTATTATTAAGTGATCTGTGTGAAAACTGTGATCTTGTCGAAAACTTTCTTAAACTGTGGGATTAATGTTTGGTATAAGTTTCATTAGAAACTGTGATGTACACGTATTTGCTTATTGGGCAAAATTAATAATAACATCACATCGGCCAACACCATGGATAGAAAACCTCTATTAAGAAGAGTGGTTTTTGGGGGACACATCAGAACAAGTTTAACGAGAAATTAAATAAAGTTTGATAACTAGGGGGACGGAAAATTAGGATAATGCAAATATGAAAAATAATTAAACCCGCAGCAAAAAAATCTTTTTAATACTACGAAAAGTGGTGAACAATCACGGACACACTAAGTTTATAGAAAATAAAATAGGCAATATTAATACGACGAAACTAAGTGAATTAGTGAATTGGCACCGACGTATATAGAAAATTATTTTAAAAAACGGTAAACGACGACGCGCTTACAGTAATGGCGATGATGCATCCATTTGACCCTAATAAGGAGAAATGGAAAATATATAAATGTCGAATGGAAAGTTTTTTTCGACGCATTAAAATAAGTGACGAAAATGATAACAAAAATCATTTATTAGATTTCATTGGAGTTAAAGCATTTGAGATGCTGTTCAACTCATGCGCTCCGGACGAACCAGGTAAAAATCATACGAAGAATTATAGCGCTATTCCATTCAAAATCGCAAGATTTTGTACAAAATTAAAAAGAGACGAAAATAAACCATTTATATTTGTGAGAATAGTATTTCCGATTTTTTTATTTTTGTTGAGTTGCTATAATTTTTTCTTGAAAAATATCTAGCTGAGTAATTTTTATGGGAGCAAATATAAAAAGAAAAAATAAAAATCCCCCACTCTCTCTTTAATTTATTTTTCGTAAATGTTTATGGTGTACAGACATACGACGGCGTGACTTTAGAAGATCAATTTTTTATGATGCCGTGATTTTAGAGAAGAACTTATTAGATTCGTGTGGTGGTAATTTGTACTGTATAGTACATATATGCAGTATGCACAGAAACCCAACAACAATATATAAAAAACATTAATTTCGATTAAAAGATTTATTAAATAATAATAATAAATTATTGCTTCCACCGGTCCAGCGGAAGCGATTTAAATAAATATAGGATGCTAATGATTTAATCTCGGCAAAGGATAATTTAACACGCCATAAAATGTATCTAACAATGTATCCAATTCAGGATATGTATCCGAAATATTATAAAGGAGATCACGAACTATTTTATAGCATTTATCTTTGGTCGGCTGATTAATGTATCCAATCTAAGAACAAAATAAAAGAAAATTTAATTAGTAGGAATAGGAAGGAACTAGGAAGTAATTTAATTTTCTACCTCAAATATCTTTAATGTTACAGTCCTTTGCAACAAATAATATGTCATCGGCCGAAATTTCAGTTGTAACATCATTGAGTTCATAGTTTAAATAGTGAAAATTGTCAGGAAACCCAACCGTCAAGCAATAGCATAATATCCATAATGTGCGCTTATCTAAAGTTGAAAATGGTAAATCGACTGAATATTGCCATGTGCCAAGACGTCGCGAGTTGTACATATAGTGGCAAGTTCGTAATATAAACGAGTTATATTCAACAGTTACATACGAGTTCCACATCATTCGTCTTATTCGGTTGGTGTCTGAAAATAAACAAAATTAATATTTTATTTGAATGCCAAACCAAAATAAATTAGAGACACTTACGTGAATAATTCGCGGGTATCGTGGGTATCCGTGGGGATCTCTTACTTTCCACAATGAGTTTCCATTCAGCTTAATATTATTGCGCAAAGTTTCCAAATCAGCTAATAAATTCCTAATCATTACTCGAACTTTTTGAAATTTTGGTACATTTGTCACAAAATTAATGCAAATCTGACTTTCAACCTCCCCACTTTTAGTAACCGGTGCAACTACTTCATCAGCATCTATTGGATCGTGAGATACGACAGCACATTCCACGCTTTCTATTGAAACTACAAACGACGAAGTCGACTGAAAATTGACGCTGCTAAAGATTCGACAATCGAATCGATTTCATTCTGGGGCCTATTTTTTTCCTTTTCTGTAAATAAATCGTTGTTGATTATACTTCATTGAATAAACACAAAGAACATTCTTATCCTAAAATTGGGTTAGTATTTTTAAAGTTTAGAAGTTCTGGTTTAAAAAAACTAATGTAACGTCAAAAACGTAACCGAATTAATAAAATTCGATATTAAAAATAATAAAGAATAAAATTTGTGATTTCAGTATAATGCGGAACAGCTGATTTTGATGTTAGAAGTGCAAATTGTTAAGATCAATATAATAGATTTAAACTTAATTTTAATTTAATATTAACTGTTAAAACGGTAACAAATCAACTATATTATAAGTTACACAAATATTTAGTTTATAATTATTAAAAAATACGTTTTATTTTAATAAAATTACCTTCAGTTTAGGTTGCTCCATTGTATCCATTTTGATTTATTATTTATGTAACATAAATTGTTTGATTGTTTTAGGTTATAGAGGAACTTGTCAAAATTTTCCCCTCACATGTTTTATAGTAGAGTACTTTTACGTATTTGTCTAAATTAAAGAAACTAAATAAAACAAAACTATTCCCGCCATTTTAAAAATAATATTTATTTTTTTTAATAATTTATATAAAGTAAAATACATCATCGATTATTAAACATTACGACTTTTCACTTAATTTAAATAATTTTTAGGTTATGTTTGTATCGCAGTAAAAAAATTCCCCTACATGTTCTACTATAAAATAAAAATTGTGTCTCAGTCACTCTCATGTAGATATTTTATTCTTGTCTCTTTTTAATTTTGTACAAAATCTTGTGATTTTGAATGGAATAGCGCTATTATTGCTGATTTTAGAGTTATATTATTCTGCGCCGGTAATAACTTTTCAAGAAAAAAAATATTTTATGACACGACGAAAACAATGCGAAACAATTACAAACTTTAGCATTCGTGTGAAAAGTTTGGCATCGATGTGCAATTTTGGAAGCCGATTACCGTAAATGATTGTGGATTAGTTTGTCACCTGTATGACGGATAAAATTATTGACAGATTGTGCGAAGAAGAAGGATTGATGATCGAAAAAGCTGTAACGATTGCATTAAAATACGAAGGACGCGATAAGACCAGCGATAAGCGATTCACACGCAATTTACACGCAGCACAAAGCTGTTACACGCAGTTATTATAGGGGGAAAAATCAATATCATAATAATCAAAGCTCTACGGATAAAAATGGGATGCAAAATACGAATCGAATACCGTGTAAGCATTGCGGATTCACTGACCATCAAGAAATTAATTGTCGTTACAAGAATGTAACGTGTAACAAATGTATGCGAAGAGAACACATGGAGTCGGTATGCTGGATATCATCTATTAGATACTAATTTAAACTTTAACTTTAAACATTTTAGATATTTATAGTTTACTGGATATTAAATAAAATATTTTGAATAGAAGTTTGTCTTTCAAGCAGATTCGGGTGCAGGTGTGTCTGCAATTCCCGATAATTTATTTTTTAAATATTTTAACAAGAACTTATTATTACGAGACGATACGATTGTAAAAGGGTACGGTGGTAATTTATTAAAGATAGTCGGTGGTTTCACACCTGTGATTTCTCATAATGGCGTTACACGACCATTTAAATTTTTAATTGTTGAAAAGGTCCAAATTCCTATAGTAGGACGTAATTTTTTTAAATTGTTTAATATTAAGCAAATTTTTGTAAATAATGTTAACGTAGAAGCGATAAAAATAGAAAGTATTGTAGAGCAATTTGATGATCTTTTCAGTGGTGAAATTGGATGTTTGAAAAATATTAAAATCAAATTACATATCGACGAAAATGTTAAATCAATTTTTGTAAAGGCAAGTTCAGTACCATTTGCTTTTCGAGAGTTGATCGAAAAGCAATTGCCCGAATTAGAAAAGAACGGTATAATAACAAAGACTGATACAACGCCTCTTGTCCCAGACTAAAAGGAAGACGGAACAGTTAGAATATGCGCCGATTATAAAGTAACGATTAATAAATTTATAAGAGATACGAATTACCCGATACCACGAATAACGGACATTTTTACGAGATTAAAAGGATGTAGCTTATTTTCAAAAATAGATATCGTTTCAACTAATGACCAGTTAGAATTGGACAATGAATCAAAAGATTTGGTCACGTGGGGTACACACATAGGTAATTATACGATGAACCGTTTGCCATTTGGTGTAAAACCGACAACAGGAATCTTTCAAAGGGAGGCAGAAAATATCTTAAAAGGAATTCCTGGCACAATAGTATTTCTTGACGATATCTTAGTATCGGAGTAAATAATGAAAAAGAACAGTGAAGGCGCTCCTATCACATACGTTACCAGACAGTACAGAACGACCTATAGAATACGCATCTAGACTTTTAAGAGACTCCGAAAATAATTATTCCCCGATTCAAAAAGAAGCGTTGGCAATTATATATGGTACAAACAAATTCTTTCAATACTTGGTAGGACTTCATTTTACGTTGGTTATTGATCATAAACCCCTATTAGGAATATTTAGTGAAAACAAGGGTATACCAGCGAGTATAACAGCGTTCAAGTACACGATTAAACACGTCAAGTCGGAAAATAATAGCACAGATATGCTCTCATGACTTCCAATTGTAGCTAAGAATGAGTCTGATGACAAGAACGACGGGGCAGCAACGTATTTGCATTTAGTTACAAATAATGATGATTTGCGATTAGCTAGGGTTATGGTTCAGAAAGAATCTGAAAATGACAAAGTGTTACTGGAATTAAAAGAAGCGATTTATTTTTTGGAGATAATTTGGTCAGTGGGGCATAGGATCATTCCTCCTGTATCCATGCGAGAATCAATTATACGAGATACGAGATCGATCTCACATGGGAATCGTCAAGACAAAATCGTTATTAAATTGTTTACGTATGGTGACCTAAGATCAACAGAGACATCGAAATATTAGTTAAAAGTTGTGACGCATGTTTGTCAGTAAGGACAAATCCACTCCGGAGTAGTAAATACCCCGTGGAAAATCCCAGACAGACCGTGGGGTTAAAGTACACATTGACTACGCGGGACCTACATTTGATAGATACTTTTCAATTATAGTAGATGCCTAAACCTAATGGATTGAAGTTTTCAATACGAAAAGCTCAACGTCATTGGTCACGATTAGGGCATTAGAACAATTATTCGCACGATATGGATTACCGGACAAGATTGTCTCAGACAATGGAACGCAATTTACGTCCGATGCATTTAAAGAATTCACAAAGAAAAACGGAATTGGTCACACGTTGACACCCATGTTATCCAGACACAAATAGGGCGGCAGAAAATGCAGTTAAAACAACAGTTAAGCGACATGTGATAAAAGCGAGACGGACATATAAGTTATGTGAAATAGATTTCTTACGGATTATCGTAGTACACCTCATTGCACGATGAGGGATCCACCAGCAAAAGATTTGTTATGTTTTATTCCAAAAATAAAGTTAGATCTTCTTAGGCCAGCAAGGCACGAGATACAATTAGAAGAAACGAATAAAAGGTTTAGTGTGAATTCGAAATTAACATTGACACGAAAAGGTAAGCGTAGAGTAATAGAACGAAGTTTTAAAATTAATGACTCAGTAATCGTATGTAATTTCACAAATCCCAATCATCCTAGTTGGAATAACGCTATAGTGGCCAAAGTTTTAGGACCGCGAACATAATTATGTGCCCTAGAAAATAAAAACGGAAGATCGATTAAACGTTATGTGAATCAAATGGATTTATGCATTACAGTCGATCATCCAGTTCAGATTGAACATATCAACCATAGCTTCAATAAAAGTAAAACTAGTGACGAAAATAAAATTGTATTAGAAAATAATAATAGTTACAATTACACTGTATTATTTAATCATAAGGTAAATAAATTACCAGTGTTAGTTACTCAGAATAAGGATTTGAATATCGAGAATCACACTACCGAGAGTCAGGATAAAATTAGTAATACAAATATACTTAACTATGTAGACATAGACTTGAATGATTACGGGCAGCGGTTGTTACGTCCGAGAGATATGACAAAAAAAACTTAGTAGATAAGAAGGATTAACCTTGTACACAATTTAATATTAAATAATTTAATTTTAGGAATTAACATTGTTTTTGATTTAAACTACAATATTAAAAAAGAAATTGTATTAAATTTATGGAGGGACGGATGTGATGTACACGTATTTGCTTATTGGGTAAAATGAATAATAACGTCACATCGGTCAACACCATGGATAGAAAAACCTCTATTGAGAAGCAGAGTGGATTTTCGGATTTTTAACCTGCTTAATTTAATTTGGTATTTATGATGGGAAAGTAATTTAAAATTGATTAAAATCAAGTCTGGAATTTTAAAAAACTTTCAAAATCAACAAAATTTTACGATTTTTTAAAATTAGTACATGATGAGTAAAACTCATTCAGGTATTGATGAAATTCTGAAATATTGTTGCTGCTGACTGGAACTTGACAATTTCTTAACTAATTTTGCTTAAATGCTTGGATTAGATAAGATATAATTGGGAGATTAACACGTTTATTTCTAAAATGGCTAGATGTCAAATAATAAAGAATAGAAAAATATTACATCATGTTACATTGGAATAAGAACTATTGGAGTCACTTGACTCTGGAAATTTGGCCAGTTGCAATACTTTTACAAATACAATAATGACAGTACTAGGGCCTGAAACCTCACAAGGTAATCAGACTGAAAATTGGCAAACCAGGAAAATTCACAAATGGGAAACATTGGCAATTTCATAAAAGAAAATTGGTAGCACAACGATTCATGAATGCTGCTACCATCAATCTTAAAACAAGTGCCCTGGTATTTAAGCAAGACCCGGTTTTATTATCGATATTCGTTGTTATTGTTCCTAGGTTTAAAGTAACTTTTGGAAATAAAGGTGGTATGATTTTCTAAAAATAGCATGTTTATGCAGAAATATCTTACTTGGTATGAAAAGTGCCATTCAGAGGTTAACAATTAAGGTTTTACCAATTCCATAATGATCTCTGAGCCAATTTTTCATCTAAACTCAGTATTTATACAAAATCACAGCATCTTCTTTGTCTAAATTGTAATGCCTAACCAGTCATTGTCACAGTCATTAAATTGCATTCTTGTTAGTTTATTATTATATGTTAATTTGTACAAATTGCACTTAAAAAAGTCTTTCCTCGCCGCTATTTAATTACCCGTATTCTGGATTGACAAAACATCACGTTATGTTATATTATTTCCTCCACCTTCTACGAGTATACGAATTTGTATTAAACAAAAACAAAAATAACACAAAATTTAATTTTAATACTCCAGAATCCACCCCAATATAATTTAGAGTGAGGTAATTCAAAAACAAGAGAGTTCTGTAGTAAACTTCCTGCTTTAGTTATTTTATTTCTTATGTATACAATTAAATCTAAAACGAATGAGCTGGCCAATGAATCACCGACTGTTCGCTTGATTAGTCACGAGATAAACATATTCATCAAGATTGTAAATAAAAATTTAGTTGCAATTTCACAGTACCTACGTCATATTCATTCAGATTATCTTTGTGTTCGAAAATGTTTATAGAACTATACGCGCCTATACGGATTTCCTCACAGATGTTGGATGCTATGGTAAATCGAATACGGGGCAATGTTTATTGGTACAAATGGTTTTATAAAACTATGGACAACATAAAGGCAGAATTGCATAAAACTAATTTTTTATTCCATCGTTTAAAGATATTATAGCGTGCCCTGTATAAATGATTTTATTTTGGTGCTAAATTTATTTCTCCAGTTCCCCTTATGGGGTTTATCCGTGTAGAGTACAGCGCGGCTGTGTGCAAGCCAAATTTAGCCACACCTATTATTAATTTAATCATAAAGGATTTTAAACTAAAACGTATTTTAACATTTAATTATGATATTTTTAACAAGTTAATCAAACTGAATGGGTTTTCAATTTGACAGCAAGATTTTGTCAAGAGTTAAATACGATCTTGAATAGAACTCGGCCATTTTTAACTGATTGTGGTAAAACTCGGAGTAAAATGAAATAATGAAGAAATTTAATCATGCTGAATGGAACTCAGACATTTCGAGAGCGTATTATAGTCAATTTCGGATTTTCAGGTTAGATCATAGAACTATAAGATGGTGAATATTTCTTTTCTGTGGCTAATTAAAAAAAATAAAATCTCAGCGAAAAAAGATAATAGACGGTCAAGAACTCTGTAAGGAAGAATTATGTGAATTGGTAAGCCGGTTTATTTGTATCTGTCTATGGCATTCTAAGTGAACTAAATTTCATTCAATTCAGACGCGATATTCTATAATATTAATGCGCGGTACTGCTAATCTTTTCACCAGCAGATGTGGTTTGATTGTCAACCCGTCCAAGACAGGTTAAAATTTTGAATGTTGGTCGTACGCATCGATACTACCTTGATAAACCGTTGATAAACTGAGATTTCTGGGTACTATCTCGGACAAGGACCTTAAGCCGAAATATAAGAAAGAGTAAAAATAGCAACTTTAGCTATTAACTTACGCATGGAATGCCAAGTTGAGGTTTGAAACTGGACATTAATACATTGGATTTACACTCTCATAAGGCATGTACTTAAGTATGGAGTTAGTGATTGGTGACTAACCCTTAACAAAATCTCAAATATGAAATAAATTCAATTCCTGTGAGTTACAGGCGCGAGTGCCAGCAGTAAAAATATGAACTTGAGAAGTTCATTTTCGGAAATCTTTTTGTATGCAGCTTTCTCCCCTGGTTTAATGTGATTAAAGAAAACAATAAAAATTAAATTAACTTCGGTCTGTAAGACAAAGTTATTGAAATCCTGATAAGAATGATGAAAAATGACCCTGGTCCAATACTCTTTTCTCGACGTTTTGAAGATCCCATCCCAAAACTGAAAAAATTTGTTCATCCGTCTGGAAGGATGGTGGTTTTGCATCGACAATAGCTTAAAAACGGCTTATGCGATTCGATTTTTTTTAAATTTTTGGGTCTCTAACTCGAAGGGGTCGGGTACCGGCCTTATGAAATCACCAACCTACCATCTAATACCAAGACCTTGCTTATCATTTTTCCCATATACTCGTTTATTATATCGTTTGAAAGGTCTTAAAAAATACAAAAGTTCCATATAATTTTAGTTCATAACTTCACCGTTTTGGCGCTAGTACCGAACTTTTAATTTATTATAGAATATTTACGTGTCGTATAACGTTGAACAGGTTTGGAAGAATTCCGTCAATTTTGTAAAGCATATTCTCTTGAGTCACCTTGTGACGAATTTTCTTACTGGAAATCCTATCCTTGCGATGTTTCGAAATTTTCAGTGAATTTTTTGGGTTAGTCAATTTACAGACAGAAGTTTTAATTACCTAGCAAGATTTCAGCCCTTAGCACTTTAAAATTGAAATATTTTATTTACTGAGATTCTTATATCGATTGCGATGCCTAGACATCACTATCGAAACAATTTACCTTTAATTCAAAGTTTCTGAAAGTAAATTTTACTGACGATGATGTCTATCGTAATCACTTCAAATGACAAATGACGTATTTTATGCCTTTTATAATCACCCAAAAAGTTCACACGATTCAAAATAACAGATTTAATTCTTTATTTCGCTTTCTTATTGGCAGAACAACTGACTAATTTTTCATACATATAACAGATTTGTATGGTCATTTGGCTGTAAAATATGTCCACTGAGCAAATAAAATACTTAAATTTAGATTTTATAACTGGGGAATGTGCATAGCAGCTTCGTTTGCTATTTATTTGAACGATGCTGTCTTTGCTTCTAATTTGGCATTGCGGCAAGGCATCGTTTTAAGAAAAACATTGTTTTAAAAACGCCAGACGTTTTTTCCCTCCCGATTAACGTTGCCCTCATGGTTTGAATTGTTAATACTCTCCATACAGTATGTACATAGAATGAGGAAGGAGAGTATGTTGCTGTGGTCAGGCTGCTTAAAATAAGAGGTCACCTGACATCCGGAGTTCCAAGCTACAAATGAAAGTGTACCAAGCCGAAAAGTGCCGGTAATGCTGGTTCAAATTATCAATATACGTATACGAAGTGTAAATGGGTCCCTATAGGTGCTTTCATAAAATTAATATTTCGTAGCAGGATTGGTTATTTGTGTATCACATATTTGAAAATAAGCAAAAAGCCCCGATCCACACGTTGAAATAAAACTTGTCTCAAAAAGCCCTATCAGCCGAAAAATATCGGTAATTATATTTTGGTTGAAACAATTAATCAAAAATGTAGATAATGTAATTTTAAATTAACCACAGAAATTTACCAGCCGAAATTATCGATAAAGAACATTTTAAATACAAACATAAAAATATTTTTGTAGAACATCGAATAGTCAATAATACAGATTGCGTATTTGCAAATTTTTTATAATCGGTCGAAATCAAGTCAAAATCTCACGTTGATTAATCGATGTAGCATGGATCTACGTAAAATTTATAATTGTGTAATTACACAATTGTATAATTACGAGTATGTTAATTTCGAATTTTTTAATTGAAGAGAAACCTTAAGTTTTGCCCATGTCGATCATCGAATATTCATAGGGCGATTGATGACCAATTGTGAACATACAAATATAACTTCCGTCAACATTAACGTCGTTCTGAAAATTTGTAATGTTCACGGAATTTATTATGCTACTGACAGAGCTGGAGAAACCAACTTCATTATCATTCAGACACATTGTGAAGGAAGCGTAATAACGAGAAACTCTTAGTAGAAAACGCAACCTATAGAACAACTTTTTAAAAGACAAACCAAATACCACAATGTAAATTGATTAAAATAATTATCTTATTAATTAATACCTTTTAAGTATTAAAATAATTAGTAGTTTTTATAATTTATACATAATTTGTATATAAATATACCAAGTTTCAGGTCTAAGTTTATACGCGAGGTCATAGATGGATTTCCGAAAATCTTCAACCATGTCCGAAATCTCTTTTTCCCCAGAAACAATCTATATTCGAAAATTTGAGTAAGTTGTGTTAATCATTTTTTATCTAAACTGGTATAAATTGGATCCGAACCTTAACGGATCCAAAAACAGAATATTCATGCAAAATTTCATGTCTGACACGGTTGAAGATTTCGGAAATCTAACTATGATCCAACATAAACTTTGACCTGAAACTTTGCACAGATATTCGGTTTTTAGGTCCGGACCTAAAAATATAATGATATAGATTCATTAAAATTATTGATGCAACTGCCATGATATGTAAAGTAAATAAAAATTTTGCTTTATCATAAATATTCAAACCTGGAACATCTATATTCAAATCCTCCTGATGTTCCGGAACATTATAAGCGGAAACACGCGTGACATGAATGTACGATTTATTAAATAGTGCAGCCAGCCAAATCGTATGGAGAAATGGAGTGCATTTGATTCCATAAAACGTCACATTTATTATTGAATGCCGCTTTTAAACCACCAAAGAAACTAACGTCGAGTGCCTGCAGCCGATGCGATGTATGAGGTGGTAAGAAGACCACTACAACATTTTGAACCTTGCACAAATTATACGGTGCTAAGGATTTGTGAGAGCAATGGGTATCAAGAATCAGTAAAACATAGTCACTCACACTTGGTTTGGTGATGGTTATAAAATGATTTAACCATTCTACAAAACTAGGATTATTATTTCGTCCGTTTTTTGAGCACCGATATATTGCACTGACTGGAACATCTTTATACAGTTGCGGTGATAATCTGGAACGGGGAAATATAAACATTGGTGGGATTAAACTCCCGCCTGAGTTCATAAGCACACGGTGACATTTTTACTCCTTTCCCAGCTTACGGCTTGTTCTACTTGTTTCTGCTCTTTTGGATCTATGATTTTTTCTTGTGTTTACACAGTGCTAATGCCACTTTTGCGGAAACTTTCACCCGTGTTAAAAATTCTCGAAGGTTTGAATTCGTATTTAGTAAGCACCGACTCGAGGTTGGTTTAAAAAACGACGACGTCTGATTTATTAAAAGCAGTGATTCTATTAATGCTGGTTAGTTCAGGTTTGCGGAAACTTAACGCTGAATTTCGTTTTAAAAAATGCTCCTAGAAATCTTTTTCGGCCTGTTGTTTCAGTAAATCGATTGAGTATGGATGCGTAATCATAATCCATACGACAAAGCTCACTCAGTGTGACTGTTATGTGTTGTGTATTTATTGATTGTTTCGCGAATAGCGCGTTCAGTTGGACGATTCTGAACATCATAAAATGGTCGAAGAGCAGAAAACAATTTTTTACTGAACACTGATTTTTAAAATAAATTTCCACAATTTGTAAACGTTGTTCTCGCGTAAGTCTATTCATGGTGAAATGTCAATGAATACTGAACACAAATGTCATATGAACATGACAATGAGAATCCCAATTGAAAAAAGTACCTCCTATTAAATCACCCTTTATTCTGCTCATATTTTTCGGCTAATTTTAACTAGATATGTGAATGAAGGAAATTGAAAGAATACTTGATGTGGCTATATAGTGGTATGAGGGTCATATTATCATCGGACCTTTTGGTTGATAACACTAGTCAGTATACACTTTTATTACTCGACCTTCAAGTGTTGTGTCGCCGTGCAGTTGAATCGTAGTGGCATATTCATCACAATATACAGGATGTCCCAGAATGGGACGATCAAACGAAGCAGGGTGATAGGGGAGCTCATTTCAAACAAATAATGATACATATAAAGATAGTAAGAAATATTATTAAGAAAAATAATATTCAAAATGGCGACCATTATAAATAAAAATATATTGACATTTTTTAATTTGCGCTATAGCTAATCACTATAGCACAAAATAAAAGTTATAAAATTTATATACAAACAGTAAACCCACCTCAAATGATAAGTAATTATTAAATTCGTAAACAACAACAATGTCACAAAAATTGGTTTCTTAAAAAAAAATATCAATATTCCAGTTCAATTAATATTTAATAAATACATTTATGAATATAATTTACTGTGTACTTAAAAGTTTCGTAGTTCAGGGATTGGCCTATTTATATAACAAGTGGCAAAAAAATTCTATTATTTAGAGTTCCGCTATAGTCGTTTGAATTCGTAGTGGATGTCCATTACCAGAAACCGAACTAACCTGGGGCCCTTTTCCTGAATACATTTCTTCGAATTCAGATGGCTATAGCGGAGCTCTAAATCATAGAAGTTTTTGCCACTTGTATTAATATTTTGGTTTATTTTGCTTTTTCAATATTTTTCTCATACCTCACTATACGAACACCCTTCCGGTGTCAACTTGCAGATGTAATTTATTATGAATTTTCTTTGGTATTTACATTTATTGCACCGTCTTCGGAACGGATGGCTTATAATTGCTACGAATTTATATGAAAAAATATTGATTCGATAAACGGAATTTCAGTTTAAGGCCAGCTTTTTCGGAACGTATCCATTTCCGTAAAGCGGGGTATGAACGTACTTAATTTTCCTATTTTATAAACTTTATACAATATATCTTAACATGATTTTTTTGATGTCATACACGTTTTTTTGATATCGAAAATAATTCGTTTTCTTGTTAGGAGAATTATTTTGACATATTTTTTTCCGGGATGACATTCAAAAATATCGTGATATAAATATTTTTTCGGGATGACATTGAAACTTATCGTGAAATTTGTGTTTTAGTGTTGCCGTCGCATTTTTATGGGATCGTTTATGAGCTAACTTCACAGACATCTGTTTTTGTTCGAAATGATCTCCCCTGTCATCCTGCTTCGTTTGATCGTCCAATTCTGGGACACTCTGTATCAAATCTATTACAAATCGAGTATGATTACAATTGGTTGAGAAACTGTTCGATCTTCAGCACTATTTATAATATTTTATATCCAGATATAGAACATGTCGAACAGGACCACTTACTTACGGAAATAAATATCGCATAATTTAAATTTCAACTACTATCGTGAGGACATTTTAGTGGAGTCTTTGGTATAATGTGACTGTTTTGGCGCTCCTCGCCTTCCATATCAAATAGCCTCTGTTCTTTTCAACGCTTTCAATGCTTGATACAGTTTTTGACATTGATTTAAGCAGCAAACTAACTCTACAATATAATATACCAATAAAATTTTGCTTCTTTTACTTTTTAATACTTTACACAATATTATAAAAAATATTAGCAGAAACTGTTTCTAAGCGCCATTATAAGAATATTAAAAGTAAATGTTATTAATTCTATAAATATTAATTGCATAATTACCAATAATAATATAAAGTCACATGATAAAAATAATTAGTTAATTTTGCTATATTAAGAAGCATAAACAATACGAGTATAATAATTGTTATCCATTTAATTTTTATTATCTGTCATAAACAAATCAAAAGACTTAAGCAACCAAAAAACTTTATCAATTAAGATTTATGTGAGGCTGTGCTCGAACGACAATGAGATGAGGTAAACGTGATTTAAGATTTACCTTAATAAAATTTACATTCTAACCTTTAATTCTAATTACAGTCGCGATTGGATGTAGGCCCCAACACTAATATGGGTTATGTGCTTGCTTGAAAATGAAGAACGACCGAAGGGGAAAAAGAAAACTTAAATTACGAAACCGATCGGATTATGTACGTGTGCGATCTGCGATAACAAAACGTTATAAATTCAAGGTAAAAATTGGATATTTATAGAAAATTATATTTGTGTACCGTAGACGTGTGCGTACAATACAGATGTACACGAGTACATAAATTTTTCGGAAAAACCATGTAAATAATATTTAGCCAAATTTTTACATCTAAATTAAATCAATATTTTGAACGAGAGCATCGCAAAATTTATCTTTTCATTGACGATCTGACAAGAAGGAAATACACTTGGTTAGGTCTTTATTATGCGGTACGGATAGTCAGTATAGAATTCGAAAATCGATTTTCTTTAAATTGAACTAGTTATAGATTTGTTTTCCTATTTTTATATTCTATTAAAATGACAATTATTTTATTTTTCATTCAATTCAATTAACTTCAATGAAAAATCTATTGTGTATTAAAAACGTTATAATGATAAATCAAGAACGTACATATAGCGATAGAAATAACGAAAACAGTAAGAAATGTGTTTTTCATTATTTGCCATTTTTATATTTATTTTTTATATTTAAACATGTAAACAAATAATTCAACAAATTGGTGTGAGGCGTGGATAGAAAATTGAAAATACGTAAACATGATGCCGATTGATATATGCGGATCTAACAAATTGGCATTCTTTACGAAGTTATTTTTGGTTTGATTCCCTGACCCTGAGCTAGCTTCTTGATGTTTCCCGTTATGCTCTCAACCTGTCACGAAGTCGGATTGTAGTCCAACGTGGATAGAGTATATAAAGGTTATAAAAATAATTGTTGCTACCCAAAGTATATAAAATATTAACATTGTTACGAGGACAGTTGTATAAGTTAGGTAAATCTACCAGTGCTTTAATTCTCTAAAAACCAAGATAAATTGCAATGTGTAAATGTGATAACTTTTACACACGAAAAAAATTATCGTAGAAGTTTGGATTTATATTGGATATCGTGATGTTTTAGTAAATTCGCATTCTCTAAATTTTGTTTAAGATAAAATGTAAAATGGCAAGATAAATTTATGTCAAAAAAAAGTATCACAAATTATTTATCGTGGAATAATCAAGTAAAGGAATGTGTAAAATGCTTTCGTTTGGATATTGCAATTTTTGATATTTTAGTTTATAGTTTTATTTTAGAATTAAAGCTCTAACAATTTGGAGGTAGGAAATACATAAATCGCCTGTTTATATTAGAAGAAAGAAAACTTAAGGGATAGAATATCCTAAAACAAGTTGGCCTATGGTTTACTGCAAAAGCCATTTTAGTTGCTCAATTTTCAAATATAAAAGTCTGATTTGACAACATCTAATGGATCAGTTTTCCACATAACAAGCAACGCTTTCAACTTATTGTGCACTCGTAATATTTTACTTGATCACTTGCACAATTAAGAAAGCCGACGAGTACAATAAATATGACGGCCTATAGAATATCTAAATTAGTTAACAAATTTCAGAAAGTGACAATGTTTAATATTTCATTTAGAGCCACTATTAGCTCTCAACAATGTTTAAGATTTTACACTGCTTTAATTCTAGACTATTTATTAATCTTGGTGTTTGAGAAATCGATAATTAGGAAAAAAGAGATAATTAGAACATTAATGAACTAGTACAAAATTTAATTATATTATGCAATAAAACAAACTTTTAACTAGCACAACAAGATGTCAATTTCATAAAATCTATTTCTAAAGAAACAGTTAATTGATGCAACTCTCGCCTCCCACTCGTTACCGATCCTTAAGATTAACTCATACATTTTACAAAGGTTAAAAATTAGCTCAAGATAAAAAGAAATGGTAAATCTAAAACGTCCTTCCATAACTAGACGTAAATCAATAACTAGAAATGGTTTCGATTAATAAATTTTCGGTGCTATTGAGGACTTAGTCTGAGGCACATGCAAAAATTATTGGATGAGGAACTAGTGTAGTTCGAGAAACTCGTAGTGACTAACTAAATTTGATGGTTAAATTAGCTTCGTTGCTTAAAACGGATAGTTTTTTGTCGAAATTCTAAAATTCTAGTACGACAATCTCTGGATTACAGAAAATATTCCGGATTCCAAGATCCGACTATTATATTTAGATATTGTTAACTCGCACGAGCAGAAAGTGCTAAACAGGACAATTCGTCTTCAACAATGAAATACAATGAAATTAAGATCTGCTTATTTGATTTGATTTGATTTCAAAAACATATCGTAAATGTAAGAAAGGTATAAGAGCGGTGTAAACACAGTAACATAATAGAGATAGTCGTGTGTACATCGGGTAATATTTGCGATGATTATTTTTTTCTTTTAATACTGGTACACTCACATGAAAAATATATTTCGGAAAGGAAAGAAGTTTTTTTTGGTAATAAAGGAAGCGAAAGGTGTCATGGTGGAAATTATAATTTTCTAATAAGTGAAATAGAAATAATAGAATTTACAATATATATAAAGATTATTTTATTTCAACCGAACATAATATAAAATAACAGGTAATGGGTCCAGGAAACTCTTTAAATACAGTGATTGTTAAAAAATTTAAATTCAGTGATTAAAAAAAGGTAAAAATGGCTTCGTCGTCAAATATAAGCAATTTCGAGTTTCCTCAACTAAAAACTGGCAACTTTGATAATTGGCTATTCCGTGTCGAGTGTATACTAGATGAGAGGCAGTTAAAAGACGTGCTTGAGCGAGACATAGACGCCCAAGATATAACAAAAGAAGAAAAGCCAAACTTAGTTTAAAAAAAACACGCCCTGGCCAAAGCAGTAATTGTACAATGTGTAAATGACAAACATTTGAACATCATAAAAGATAGTAAAACAGCAAAAGAAATGGTCCAATAATTAAAAAACATTTTCCAAAGAAAAAGTGTGTTATCAAAGTTACATCTGCGTAGAAAACTTTTAACGATAAAAATGGCGGACAATGAAAACCTAGAAGACTATTTTCACAGATTTGAAACAATTATTAGAGAACTGGAATGGATGGATACAAAAATTGATAAAACAGACAAAGTATGCTATCTTCTAATTGGACTTCATAGCAAATATGACACGGTAATTACAGCGATTGAAACAATTAAAGAAGACTGCAATTTAGATTTTGTAAAAACTCGGTTGCTCGATGAAGAATTAAAATTATACCAAAATACTCAAAATAGTGAAAACAAAAATGAAATGGCATTTAAAAGTATTTCTTGCTATAGATGCAATAAGGAGGGTCATATGGCTTATGAATGTCGAGTGCAAAATAATAATCGAGGAAGAAGCGTGAATCGTTCAAGAAGAAGCAGCGGCAGATCAAGAGTTCCAATGCGAGGCGGAAATCAGTCTCAATCGACAGCGTACTACAGTGAAGCAGATGAAGTGACATTCATAGCTCTCAACGCGTATATGGAATCAGACAAATCATCTAATGCGATCAGACTTGGAACCATATATGAGAAAAGTAACAACGTTAGCTAGACCACCAAGAATAATAGCAGCAAACAATAAAGAAACGATAGCTTATAAAAAGGGTGAATTGGCAGCTTATTTAAATAAAACACAAATAACAATTGAAGCGTTATTGGTAGAAGAAATGAGATGTAATCTTTTGTAATATTTACGCGTAAGTAACAATTGCTGACAATTTTTTTTGCGTAATTTGATGCAAATTCACTATACTTCTTTTCGTTAGAATATCGGTACTGGATAAAACTGTTCGATGTTTCGAAAAAATTAAATCAAGTTATGTATAACAAATTAACGTCACTCTCGTATTCGTCAAATTAGTAATTACCGGGTGACTGACACGAAGTGTAAACAACTTCAGACTGTCATTGCTGTCAAACCAGTGATGACAGAGCGCTCAAATTTACACTAATGACAGTTCATTCCGTTGTTTACAAGCGTACAAAAGCATTTTAGTGGGAAATATTCAGAAAAAAAGTTATCTTCAATGGAATTCAAGCGTAATAGTGTGATTGCTCTATATTTGGCTGGAAAACCACAGCCGCAGATTGTTAACCAGTTAAAACATCTGCATGTGAATAAAATGTTTGTGTATCGCACCATAAATCGTTATAACGATACTGGCAGCATTGCAAAACGCCATGGTGGTGGACCGAAACGCACTGCAACATCGCCGGATATCATTCGGAAGGTGAAAGCTAAATTGACTCGGAATCCGCGCCGTAGCGGCAGAAAAATGGCTCGTGGTAAAAACATTTTGCTCGGACGGATGCAGCACATATTGAAAGATCATCTTGGACTAAAGGCCTTGAAATTCCATAAAACGCATGGTCTCACCGATACTCAAAAAAAAAGTTAGAGTGGAAAGAGCAATGGAGTTGTTACGCTTGCACGAAAATAGCGATTTCCCGAATTTGGTTTTCTCCGATGAGTTACCGTTCATTATTGAGTAATATGTGAACAAGCAAAACGACCGGATTTACTTGCTCGGCCATTCTATTGAAAATTTGGACTACCGGATTGCCACTCGAAACCAAGCGCCGCCGATGGTGATGGTTTGAGCCTCCGAAACGGCTGAAAGCCGTTCACCGCTAGTTTTTTTGGACCGTGGCATCAAGATAAATGCTCAAATTTATCGAGATCATGTGTTGGAGGGAGCCTTGTGCACAAAAACATTTCGGCCACAGAGTCTGGACATTTCAACAGGACTCGGCGCCGAGTCATTAAGCGCGCGTCAATCAAGATTGGCTGAGAAACAACGTTCCGCGGTTTATTTCCACTGACCAATAGCCTACAAATTCACCGGATGCAAATCCACTAAATTTCTCGGTTTGGGGTATTTTGAAGAGCAAGGTTGGGACAAAAAAATACCAAAGTGTCGATCATCTCAAGACCAAATATTTTCAATTGGATTTACGTCTGGACTGTACGGGGGCCAGCTCAACACATCCTTTCTTCGAAGTACTTTTTTATCTTTAAATGAAGAGATAAGAAAAAAAACAAGTTTTTAACAAATTATTTATGTTAATCTGAAAGGCAATTTTTCTACTACAATTCAAAATTAATAACTCACAACTTTGGCGGTATGGCACGGAGTGTTGTTCTGTTGAAAAATAAATTTGCAAGTCTCGCCAAAAAGCTTTAACATAGAAGGCTCAAATTCGTTGTGTAGGACCTGCAGATAAACAGCTGCTGTAATGCTGGAACTAAGGAAGCACAATTGAATGGTTTTCTTTCCAGAAAAGCATCCCCAAACCATAACTCCTTCATTTTTCGGTGGAAGTCTTAAAAGACATTCGTTGCTAAGCCTCTCACCCGATTTTCTTTTTACGAGAACTTTTCCATCTTCAACATGAAGCTTAAATTTTGTCCAAGAAACATGCTTATGGGCCCATAGCAAGCGTTTTTTTCACTAGCAATGTGAATTCAGGCTTCCGGACTGGTTTAAGTGCTCTCAAACCATAGCTTTAATAAACCTTTTTCTCACTAAACTGGCTGAAATTTGTTTTCCCGTGTTCTCGCTCAACATCCCGTCTTATGTCCAATGAAGTTTTAAAACGGTTCCGACGACATTCTAATATTATGAAACAACCACTGGCGTTGTCTTTCTGGGACTTCCAGAGCCTTTCTTTCTTTGTGTACTGCCCATCTGTCGAATTTTTTTAATATTCCTCGCGACAGTACTTTTAGGAATGTTTAATCTTTCTGCTATTTCACGCGTGGTTAAATTTTCTCGCGCAAAAATCAACATATTGCTTTCACGCTGCTCACTAACTTTTCCCATTTTTTAAACTAAAATTGCACTTTATTCTTTATTTGACTAGGATCACTTACAGAATAACTTAATCTTACAAAATATGCACTATTTATACTCAAAAAAAATTACAGGCAATAAAACATCTGCACCCTAATGACGGCCAAAAAGGGTAGGCGTGAAATAAAATAATTGCTTGACCAGTTTTTTTGCACATCAGTTGCGAGGTTGTACCGGTGTAATAAAAACAAAAGGCGGTCCAACAAAATATTAATATTAAAGATAGAGCTTCTATAAATCAATATAAATCACAAAAATAATTAAAAAATAGGTGCTTAATAATTTATTCCATTACTTTAACTCCAATCAACGTATTTTGAATATTTTGGCATTTTCAGGGGTTTGCCCCTAAATTGCAGGTAATTTTTTTTTTTTCAAAAATTACGTCATACATGTATTTAAAATGAAACAATAAGTCAATTGCTTTCAAAAGTTTTGTAATTTTAGCAAAAAAGACTCCAATTTGCAATAAAATATGTTTGCCCAATTTTTTCCCCCAGCACTGTATATTTTGATTAGAATAATGATGACGATGATGAGGGCTGAGATGTTGCTGATTTAGTTTTATTTTTATCTACAAGTGTGTAAAGTATTTATCAATTTTGGTATATAAAAATAAAATACAGATTTCAATTTGCATCGTAACTTATTATGGTCAATTATAGTCTAACACAATGGTGCTTTATTGATATATACTTATTTGTTTAAATTGAGAAAAAATTGGAATAAATATTTATCCAATTTGTTATTACGTAGCTATGTTCATACAGAAATTAATTCAAAAAATAACAAATTGATTAGTGGTGAACAAAAAATTCGTGTGTACAAAAATAATATTTATGCGGTATCTATATTAAGCATAATATCGTTAAACCACGCATGCAATTGTAACTATATCATGTTATTTTATTTTTATTTTTTTGATTAGACGGTTCTGCTTAATATAGTTATGATCGAAAATATTGGTGATGAAATCTAATTTTGCTGGAAACTTAACTAATCTAAAACCAACATTATAACAACGAAATGCACGCCCAAAAAACACTCGTAACATGGTTAATGCTTCGTACACAATTCAATATTTTTTTAATAATTGCATTAATAGCTACGTATGTAAAGTCCCAATATGCAATGTCGACGGAATTCCGTTCACATTCGCGAGCCAAAACCACACTCTTTCTATGGAAAGAGCTATTTAAAGTACACGGAAATCCGTACTACTCGCCAAAGACAAGTGTAACAAAAATACCAGTGTGGGTGTGAGTAAATTGGAAAGAAGATGGAATTTCGTCAGAAACTCGGGTGTATTCCATATATTTTTCCAACTAATTGCACACACTTGTATGCATGCTATTAGAGCAGATTTTCATAGTTCATTTCACGTTGTGGTTTTATTTTGAAATTAAAGAAAATTGTCCTGCATTTTTTTGTAAAATTTGTTTATATTTAATTTTTAATACATAATACACATTATAATGTAATTACATCTAACTTTCGGCATCCATCTTAACAAAATGAAACACATGACAATCGTCACTATCAAGAGTATGCATCATCGTAAATTTGTGCATGATGAATGAAATTAAATTTGATTGCCTGTTTAGTCCAATGTTGTTGATCGCGATTATTGCGGAATAAGACATAAAATTAATAAAATTTTACTTTAATACTTAAAACATATTTTAAATTAACGCAACATTTCGAACGTAAAACAAAAAGAATTTTTATAAATTAAAAAAAACCGCAACGCTACATTTGTCGACATGTCACACGAAAGATGAAACTGAAGATACAAAACAAATCTAATAAAATATCAAAAAAATTGCAAATCAGAAAGAGAAAGAAAATTATTATTACTCAAAATCGGGTATTTTATGTCTTTGATAATTTGTAGTACAGAACTTACTATGGAATTGGAGCTGTTTACTCTACACAATGGAAAAATTGGAGTCCAAAAAATATTTATAATTCCCTACTAAATTTCGTAATACAAAATATCAAAGACACAAAAATATCGATTTACCCAATATGCATTACCAACGGAATTCCATTCACATTCGCGAGCAACATTCACACTCTTTCTATGGAAAGAACTATGTAAAGTACAAGGAAATTCATACTAGATGCTACTCGCCAAAGAAAAGTCCCAGTATACAATTTTTCCACAGTGTGGAAAAAACAGCTCCAATTCCACACTAAATTCCGTACTACAAAATATCAGAGACACAAAAATATCGATTTTGTAGAAAATAGTATATTGTATAATTAGGATGAAAAGTATTGCATTCCCGGACGATAGTGGAAATTGGCGGACGAGACGATAGCCGAATCCGGCAACCACAGGAGTCCGGGAATGCGCTTTTCCTCCGAATTGTACATACTATTTTTTCTCCGATCGGACTTTAAAACGAATATAAACCCAAAATAATTTTTAGGATTATTCATTAATTATTATATTAAGAAATCAAAACAAAGTAAAAAATCGAAAATAATGTAAAATTATTGCTAAGTTAGCCACGACATCATAAGACATAAATACATTTTTTCTCCGATCGTAGGAAAAAATATATCTTGCAGTTGTTTTTTCGAAACGAAAAGCTCATGATTCCAGTATGTTGTATTTGTTGCTAAGCAACAAGTAATAATAGTACGGGAATAGATTCCCGGCCTAGGCCAGAAAAAATATTCACGTACTATTATTACATGTTGCTTAGCAACAAATACAACATACTGGTGGAATCATGAGCTTTTCCTTTCGAAAAAACAACGGAAAGATATATTTTTTCCTGCGGTCGGATAAAAATTCATTTCTTTCTCTTTCTGTTTCGCGGTAATATTATTTATTTTTCTTATAATTTTTATTTGTATCTTTTATAGTATTTTAGCCGTATAGGGTTTTACCCTATAATAATATAATTGAGAAATTACAAGGGAAAAAATATTTCACAAGTTTAGATTTAAGAAATGGCTTTTATCACATTGATTTAAGTGAGAATTCAAAGAAATATACTGCCTTTGTGACGGAGGATGGATTGTATGAGTTCAATAAATTACCTTTTGGTTACGTTAACTCCCCATCAATTTTTGTGAGATATATTAATAAAATATTAAAGGACTTTATTTGAGAGAATCTAATAATTATCTTTGTAGATGATATATTAATAGCCACTGAGAATATTGATCAACATTTGGAAATACTGGAAAAATTGTTAATTAGGCTGTTTGAAAACAATATTGAATTACAGTTAGGGAAGGGTAAGTTTATCAAATCAAACATTGAGTATTTAGGATATCACATTCGTTACAACAAAATATCGCTAACGGATAAACATGTAAGAAACATTCAAGAATATCCGGTACCCATAGACCATAAATCACTCCATACCCGACAAACAATTTGTAACCACAAACAGCGTCTCGGGAACAATGTTACCGATGCCTGGTAACAAAATTTTGAATATAATTCTCAAAATATATTGTTATACATTTTGTTTTTTTACTATTTATGCAATTTTACTCATTCTCATTCTTTTTTGTATATTTTGGTTTCTTTTTTCGCTTTTTTAGTAAAAAAAAGTAAAAAACACAATTTCGTTTTTGTTTTTAAATTACAATTTCTGTTTAGTATAATATGTTAAGTGTATTACGCAAAATGTCCTTCTCATTTTTAAATTAAACAAAAATTATTAATTATTATTTAAAAGTGAAGTTTTATTTTAATAATTTTGTGAGTGTTAATATTTTTATAGTGAATTGTACGTCATTTAAATTGATTAACGAATTTACGCATTGTAAGTATTTCAAACAATTTTTAATCAAAATCATATTTTTAATAGATTTTTTTTTGCAAAATTGTTTATTTTTTTATATTTAAAAGTTATGTAATTTACTAGAAATTGATTTCGAAATAACAATTAGTATGCAAGCATTTACAAATTTACGTACTTTTTTTGAACATTTATATTTCAAAAATATAAAAATAACATTTTAATTCCTATTTCCTAAAATGGGTTTAAAAATGTTTTGGCCATCTTAAAACAAACCCACGCGCTTTTTAATAATTTATGGGAACCAATCGGTAACTTTAATTACGTTTGTAACACGCGGTAAAATATTTTTTGTACAATAATTCGTCGGTAACACTCAGTAAACTAGACCTAAAAGTTGTCGGTAATTGGTCGTTAACACTAGTGAATTATATTTTAATGTACTTCCTTCGTTTTTAATTTTTCTATTATTTTAATATACAATGTATTGTCTCGTTACTATTAGTTGTCGAATGACGAGACATTAAATGCAATTCCTGACCAATTTCTTAAAATGGAAACTTAAAAAGTACAGTTAATAATTGTAACACATACATAAAATCTATTATCTAAGAAAAATGTTTTAAGTAAATTCAAAAAATTTCATGAAATTAAATCAATTCAATTTAACGAAAATAAATTTGAATGACTAAATATAAATAATATATTTATTTTGCTATATATCAAAATATATATGTGTGTGTGTGATTTATTACTATTAGATTAACGATGCCAAAGTATAAACCATTACACCAACTATCAAAGCAGTCAATTCGACGTCGTCTTAAACAGTCACATAATCCAATAAATTCTGTAGCTGAATCAGTTTCAATCAAAAATAATGGAATAATGAGTGATCGATTGACCCCAATTTCTGTACATGAGTTGCCGAGAGAAATAGCAGAGATTGATAATATCATAGATGTTGATGATGAATATGCCGAAAATTATTTAAGTGATATGGATCTCGATGATAATGAAAATAATGATGAAAAAATACATGACGCTAAAGATTTTTTATGTAATTGGAGCGTAAAACACAATATAAAATCAATTGCACTAACAGAATTATTAAAGTTTTTGAACGAAAATGATTTTAACTATTTGCCGAAAGATAGTCGAACTCTGCTTAAAACGCCAACCAGCAGAACTGTATTGCCATGTATTCCGGGAAATTTTGTTTATATTGGTATCGCAAATGGTTTAGAAAGGATTTTATCAAATTTAGAATGCATTCCAGAGGAAATTATTTTAGATTTCAATATTGATGGTGTTCCAATCACTAGGAGTAATCAAAGTTGTTTCTGGTTAATTTTATCGCGTCTCTGTAAGATTGACCCTGCGCAAATATTTACTGTTGGAGTTTACCATGGTTATAATAAGCCGGCAAACTTTAATAGTTTTCTTAGTTCACTGGTTTGTGAACTTAAAATTTTAATGTCAATAGGATTGACTTTTAAAAATAAAACATATTTGGTAAAAATCAGGGCGTTTGTCTGTGACGCACCAGCGAGAGCATCAATTTTGCAAATCAAATCTCACAATGCTTACTTTGGATGCCCCAAGTGTTCTGAAGAAGGCGAGTTTATTAAAAACCGAATGACATATCCAATAGGAAATCCTAGATTGCGTACTAACGAATCATTTAGATCAAAGGAAAATGAATATCACCACAAAGACACTTCACTCTTGGAAGAATTGAATATTAATATGATTGAAGATTTCCCTTTAGACTATTTACACTTAATATGTCTTGGAATTGTAAAAAAACTGCTCAAGATGTGGACTCATGGTGTAACATCAGCTTTGATTCCGAGTCGAGATCAGTCTGCCATAAGTAATAAGTTAATGTCGTTATCCCTAACACAACCGACGGATTTTCAAAGGAGAATAAGATCACTCTCAGAACTCTCATATTTTAAAGGATCTGAATTCCGCGTTTTTATACTTTATTCAGGACCAGTTGTTTTAAAAAATATATTATCACTGCCAAAATACAACAATTTTTTACTACTTCATGTAGGTATCCTGATTCTTTGTCATCCAATATACTCCAAAACAAAAATCGATGTTGCCGAATCAATTTTAAGACAATTTGTGAATGGTGTGTCTGAGTTATATGGAAGTTATAATTTAACATACAACATACATTGTGTTACTCATTTACCTGCTGATGTGAAGAAGCACGGAAAATTAGATGATTGGTCTGCTTTTGCATTTGAATCTTACATGTTTAATATTAAACGCATGCTTCGGAAACCTAACCAGCCCTTGTCTCAAATATGCAATCGGATATATGAATTAAATAACATAACGAATATTAAACCAGCAGTAATATATAAGAAATATCCTATATTAAAGAAACAACAGTTGACTTTGGAAGGAAAAACCATATATAGAAAGCTAATTTTTCCACATTTTGAAATTGATAACGGAAATAAAAATTGTTATATTTTATTACAAAATAAGGAAATTATGAAATTTAATCATGCCGATATAATCAATAATAATGTTTGCATATTTGGTAATAAATTTAAGAATCCACATAATTTCTACGAAATTCCGATCGAATCTAGCAAATTCGACATTTACGAGACTGAAATTTATGAAGACGAAATGTGTTGTTGGAACAGTGATCAAATCAAATGCAAATTATTTGGAATGAAAACTGATAATGTGGAGACATATGTATTTTTTCCGATTGTGCATTCTTGAAACTAACATAATAATGTGGCATTTTATCAAATTTGTTACCTTTAATAATAATAAAAATTTAATAACGCTATATTTCATTTAATTGAATTGATTTTTTTTAAACATATTTGCTTATTTTTACTGGATAATTTAATTTTTGATTTTAGTATTTAATTATTACTCTATCTATATTAACTAATATATTTATTTTATTTTGCTTTAAGAAGAATAATACAACATTTCTAAAATTATGTATGCCGTTGTGGAAACACGCAATGGCTTGGGGCATAAAGAGGTATGTGTAGTTTTAACATCGTGGATTAACAACGATCATACTTATTGGCCACCAAACTATTACAAGGCTCTGAAAAAAATGTTGAGTCCCGATTCTACGTGGACACAACATTCCTGTGTTGTTTTAAAACGTAATTTAGGTATGTATTTATTTATTACTTTTATAAAATATAGTTATACATCTACTAATAAAAATATATTTTCTTAGCTACATATGCTGAAGCCAAAGAAAAGGAGAAATTTTTGGCAGATAATTCCTGTTCAGAGGTAGACGAGGGAGCAACAAATCATCTCCCAATAAAATACAATTTTAATAATGAATTTCAAAAAAATTCTAATGTTAGTGAGTTAAACGGTAATCCATCATCTAGAAATTCAAATATAATTGTTTTAAATGATGAATCTGAAAAACATAAAAATATAGATGCAACTGAAGAATATATGGTAAACAATGGCAAGGTTTCAGAACCACTTCAAAATTTTGACAATGAATTACCTACACCAGAAAATTTGGAATATTTAAGTTTAAACCATTCCACTCCAGCTGTAACATCCAAAATATTGATGCCAACTCCACTAATTTTTAAAGAGTCACATGAACCTAATATTTCATCAAAAGAACAAACTACAATAAATGAAAAATTGAATGAAATTTACAACGAAATGAAAATATTTAAAAACATTTCGGAACATCAAACCAAACTAATTACGGAGCAAACTACTAAAATTGAAGCATTGCAAAATGAACTAGCAACAATAAATCGCACGTTAGAAACATTCGTAACATCAACTTTAGCCGGAATTCAAAAAACTAAAAAAAATTCAAAAAATACCGATTTTATATACCCGGTAGTGCCAATTAAAACTGTAGAAGAGTTAAATTTATTAAACGCCAAGTTGAATGAAAACTTTTATATGGAACAAATGGTAATTAATTTTATTGTAATTTAATTAAATGTTTCTTAATTTGGTTTGCCTTTTATAGATCATTCGACTTCATAAATTTCGGACCCCAAACGTTAACAAATCCATTAAACAAATGTTTGAGCATTTGCTTTGCTATAGCGTAATCAAGTTATACTCATGGACAGGACAGTCGGGAATTGCAAAAGGTAAAATATACAAACTAATTTCAGGTATTTTTGTTTTTATAAAAATAAAAATGGATGAACAATGTTACGGATCTAAACTAAATGATGTGATCATTCGGTCCGATATATTCATTTTTCTATAACCACAATGTATTACTTTAGATTCAGTTTTAATTGTTGAAATTCATATTCTATAGGCATTTCTATTTTTCAACCATTATTATTATTATGTCAGATTTTACATTAGCATGCATAAATGTTGAATTTCGCTATCTCGTTTTAGTTTTCGGTGTCGCGAAACTTCATTCAATGGAAATCAGATATAATTTGCTTAAAGATTGTACGTTTGTTGACTTTTATATAACAGTTGATCCATTTTGGTATCTTCTATAAATTGCACACAGACAATTTGCATGCATTTAGCAAAATATTGGTAAATTAAGAATTGTTGGTTCATATATAAATACAAATCATATCACGATATTCATCAAACGACGTTTTCATATGAATTCCATCGTTTTCAGTATGAATAAAACCACAAAAACTTAATTTTCGGATCATTTCGTACGCCACATTACTGGTGTTGTTGATGTATGTTGATAAAAAGCTTTTCTACTTGCCGACGAGCGACTATTAGCAGATCCTTCTAGTAAACCGTAATATAATCGTAGTATTTGCATTCAAGCTTTTATAGTATAACTTTTTTTTACTCCCATAAATAACACCGATTTAGCTACTTTTTAGCTTGAAATACAAAATTTTACTATATATCTTGTATCAACACATATACGAGTATTAACCTGTTCTGCCAACAGTAGATATAAATTGGGCTGTGTAGCTTTTCGTGTGTAAATTTTATTTTCTTCTCCAGGCTATTCTCATAATATGGAAAAAAGGAAATCAAATTTTCCGAAACGTCGTGTTAGACGAATCAGTAGTATTTCATTTTTTGGACTGCATACCCAAATAATCCTCAATACATAAATATTTACCAGCCATTAGGGTGGTTTCTTCTTTAAATTAAATTATCAAAAGAAACTAAATATACTTAAATTATGAATATTTATATGTTGAAGAAAAACGCTTTGTTTGCATATTTCAAAGATTATAATCGAGAAATTATGCTGTTTTTATTTACAAATAAGACAGAAAACGTGATTACCATACGTTGTATACATCTTGTTATGTTTCCTTGATTTTAATTCCTCTATTTCCTTTATTTAAGCTCTGATATTTTCATTTTTAATAACTTAATATAGTAACATTTTTAAAGCGTGTTAAGTAATTTCAAAATGGTTTTATTTATTTAAAGGAATCAATAAACTTATTTTTATGGATTTGAACAACATAATTCAGTTGGCTGAGAACACCTTGAACTACTTAAACATCGATGCACCAGTAACAATGGACGAAACTAAAAAGGCTGTCCAACAATTTTTAAAACGATCCACCATCGTAATGGCACGAAGTATGCAACAAATGCCAAATTAACATAAAATCATAACACATTAATAACTACATATGTATGTTATGTTATTTTTTGTATGATTTATATTTTATTTATTTTAAGAAAACAATAAAGTGATAATGAATTTATAGTAAATCTTACCGTGTTTTTTTGTTGCAAATAATTAGCGGAATTATTAATAAATTAAAACATGAACTGAATTTTTTCACTTTTCATATAAGAAAGCTGCATTAAAATGTAAGACTAATTTTTACTAATTTTTACATGAAATGTACATAATTTAAACTTGGTTACCTTAAATTAACATACTTCATAATGTTACCAATTATTAATAGGTTTTAAATGCAATTTTTTTACCATATCCCCACAGTAAAAATATTTCTCAAAGTTACGGGTTCTGATTCAGTTTGAAAACCATATTTTATTAACAATTTTGTAGTACAAGATAATGGGATCATTTTAAAAACAAATACCATAATATAACCGAACAGCAAGTCTTGTTATGTCGCATAACTATATTAAATAAAATTCCAGATTAATATATGGTTAATCAAACTAAATTTTATTGGTAATTATAAAGCATAAAATATTGGATGTTTTATAGTAACAATTTCCACTTTTTAACTGATGGTGAAATATCGGAAACAGTTCCAAACCATTGTGTGCCAGTTTTAGGTAATTTTATAGTAACCGCTCAGGTTCATTACCAACTCGGTCCCCGGTAACAGCTTAGTTTTTTTTCGGTTTCAAAATTTAAATTGTTTGTCGGGATAGATATATAGAATTAGTTAGTTATTTCCGAAAATTTATAAATAATTTTAGTGTCATTGTAACTCCATTATTAGATACATTAAAGTGTAAGGATGAATTTCTTTTCGGAGATGAACAGAAGAAATCGTTCTGCACTTTGAAGGAAAAACTGATTTCAAAACCAATTTTAAGAATTTATTCACCTCTATTAGAAACAGAAATTGCATACTGATGCAGCGGCAGTAGGATTTGGAAGCATTATGTTGCAGAAACAGATGGATGATAATAGGTTTCATCCAGTAATGTTCTTCAGTAAGAAGACATCGGCGAGTGAAGCACAACTTCATAGTGTTGAGCTAGAGACTCTTGCTGTCGTATATAGTTTAAAGAGATTTAGGACATATTTATATGGAATCAAATTTACTTTTGTTACCGACTGTAATGCATTTTAATTATCTAGACGCCTTAAGCCGAGTAAGCATTTATGTTATAGAAGGGGACACAAATTCATTGTTCGAGGCAAGTTTAATAAAAGGACAAGCCTTAGATAGAAAAATTACAGAAATAAAACAAATGATAGAAGAGCATGGTGAGAATAAGGAATATGAAGTTAGGAATGGTTTAGTTTAGAAAAAGTCGAATAAGAAATTATTATTGCTAGTACCATAGAATATGAAAGATTCTGAATCATAACGAAATAGGACATTTCGGTGTAGATAAGGTATGTGAAGTTATAAAAAGATTGTTTTATTTTACAAAAATGAGGGAAAAAGTGTTAACCCACATTAAAAATTGTGTTGTATGTATTTCATATAACCCAAAGTTGAGAAAGGATATGGTGAAATTACATAATTTAGATAAGGATGAGTCCTTTCGAGATGATACATTTAGATCATTTAGGGCCATTAGAAATTACAAAAGGGAGAAATAGTTATGTATTTGGCATAATAAACGCTTTTACCAAATAATTGAGATTATTTGCAACCAAAACTAGGAACACAAAGGAGGTTTTAAAACTTTTGAAGAACTATGTTTTAACATATTCCACTCCTCAAGTAATAGTATCAGACAGAGGTTCTGCTTTTATCTTAGGTCAGTTTAAGATGTTTGTGGATGAATATGGAATAAAGTATGTTTTAAATGAAACTGCATGTCCTCAGGCAAATGCCCAAATAGAACGTTATAATCGTACCCTCGTACCACTTTTAAGGAAACTGGTACAAGAGAAGCAAATGGATTGGGATACTTGTTTAATATACAGCGAACAGGTCCATTCAAGAAATACCGTCGAAACTTCTGTTTGGAGTCGGAATTTGATGGAAATTAGAACGAGGGCGAGTGAAAGTATAAAGAAGTTACAACAATATAATAAGGGAAAGCATGGCGTGAAATGTAGCAAAGTTACACAGTATAAACAAGGGGATCTTAATGTTATCAAGAATAGTGTAGTACCAGGAGAGCGTAATAAGTTAAAAAGAAAATTCAAAGGGCAATACGTCATTAAAAAAGTATTAGATCGTGACAGATTTCTAGTGAGCGAAATAGGGAATGTAGAAACATATGATAGGATGGCCAGAATTTTAGATGCAAGATATATTAGATTATGGAAAGAAGCTAAGACAGGAATTGACGATGGGAGTGATATTTCTGAGAATGAGAAGCAAGAAGTTGAATATTTAGACAAAAAATCAGAAGAAGAATATGAAGAAGTTGAGTACCTAAATAATAATTTAAAAATAAATAAAAAATAAAAATAAATATATATATATATATATATATATATATATATATATATATATATATATATATATATATATATATATATATGTATATAGTATATTATAATAAGATTCAGATTCATTTACACCGTTTAGGTTTAATTTTATTATTTGATTTATATAAATGTAAATTGAAAAATAATTATATAATAAGTTTCATTTTTGTATATAAAGTTAGAATAAGTTGAAAACATGTATTGTATGATTTTTATTAAGAGTCTATCGAGACGATAGATGTCAGGATTGCCGAGCTATAGTATTTTAGCCGTATAGGGTTTTACCCTATAATATATGAATTACGAAAATGTGTTTGATGGGCGGAGAAATTTAACAACACGCGGGAATTGGAAAAGGAGAGTCAGAAGTGTTTAGCGTGTCGAAGAGTAAACACATTACAAAGAGCATAAAATAAAGTGAAAATAAAATTGATAAAAATTGTTTCAATTAGATGCCACCGAAACTCAGTTTCATGAAACAAGTCGACGGGTGAATACGCACACGATTGTGCATGCACTTTTAAAATTTAAATAAAATTTTTAAAATTTAAATAAAAAATAAATATGTATTGAATATCTGAACAAAAATAGAAAAATTACAACAAACAGTTCTTTTTAATTTCAATAGAGAATTATAATTAATCCCATGTAAAAGTGCTATGGAAATCTGCTTTATTTGCGTGCGATAAAGTGTGTTAAATTAGTATGGAAATATATATGGAATATACCCGAGGTTCCGACGGAATTCCACCTTATTTCCACTTTGGTTTTTCTCTTTTTACTCGAGATTCACACCGACACCGGAATTTTTGTGACACTTTTCTTTGGCGAGTAGTATGGATTTCCGTGTTTTTTACATGTCCATGTTTTACATTCCATAGAAAGAGTGTGGTTTTTGAGCGCGAATGTAAACGAAATTCCGTCGGCATTGCATATTAGGGTGTAACAAAAATTCCAATGTGGGTGTGAATCCCAACTAAAAATAGAAAAAATCATATTGGAAACACGGTGTTATTTTGAAGGGTTTTTCCATACACAATTTTCCGCATGTAAATAGTACAGGTTTTCAGAGTACTTTTCAATGGGATTAATAATAATATTTTCGTTTGAAATTAAACAAGTTTTTGTAGTATTTTTCTTTCAGAATGCATTTATTTCTTAATTTTCACGTTTAGAATTATAATTTTTTAATTATAAATTTTATAAATTCCGTTTATGTATTTTCATCAACGCCGTGTAGTATCCACCCGAGTATTTCCAGTATGCAATTTTTCCAATGTGTGGAAAAAACAGCTCCAATTCCACACTAAATTCCGTACTACAAATTATCAAAGACACAAAAAACTCGATTTCGAATAAAAATAATTTTCTTTCTCTTTCTGATTTGCGATTTTTGTTGATGTTTTGTTATATTTGTTTTGTATCTTCAGTTTCTTTCGTGTGACACGTCGACGAATGAACGTGTTTTTTATTTATTCTTTTGTTTTATTTTCGAAATGTTGTGTTTATTTAAAATGTTTTATAAGTATTAAAGTAAAACTTTAAGGGTTTTCTAATTATGCTTGTATTTCGCCATCATCGCGATCTACAACATTGGACTAAACAGGTAATAAAATTGAATTTCAATCATCATGTACAAATTTACGACGTATACTTTCTTATACTGACGATTTTCATGTGTTTATTTTTTAATATGGATGCCGAGAGAGCGATGTAAATACATTGGCGGGATTTATTAAATCTATATTAAAAAATTATAATGTGTATTGTATATTAAAAATTAAAAATAAATCAATTTTACAAAAAAATGCAAACAATTTCTTAATTTCAAAATAAAACCACAACGTGAAAAGTACTATGAAAATCTGCTCTAGTGGCATGCAGAAAACTGTGTGCAGTTAGTATGGAAAAATACATGGAATAAACCCGACTTACCGACGAAATCCTATCTAATTTCCAATTTGATTTTATCTCTTTTTAGTCGAGATTCACACCCTCACTGGAATTTTTGATACACTTTTCTTTGGCGAGTAGTACCACGAGTTTCCGTGTACTTTACATAGTTCTTTCCATAGAAAGAGTATGGTTTTTGAACGGAATGTTTGTTGTTGTTGTTTCATAAATATGTACAGGATGATGCCGTGAAATATTGATACCTGTTTATCCCGTTACTCCTCGTTACTTCACTTCGCATAGATGAATATGTACGGAAATTTTTTGCGATAACGGCACCACTTTTGTGGGTGCTAGGAAGATAATAGAAATAGAAACATTGAAAACAATAGAATAAGCTGCTTCAAACATTATTATGTATAACCCGACCACGCCACGAAATAGCACTTCATCCCACCAGGAACACCACACTTCGGTAGATTGTGGGAGGCGGCTGTAAAATCTGTAAAATATCATTTAAAACGAGTGATAGGATAAGTAACGTTAACATTTGAAGAACCAACAACTTTAACATGTAAAATAGAGGCCTGTCTCAATTCGAGACCTCTCTCACCAATGACCAACGATCCGACTGATCCTACATTTTTAACTCTTGGCCCTTTTTTAATTGGCGAATCTCTCAAAACACAATCGGAAGCCAACATCTCAGATGAAAGAATGAGTTCATTAACCAGTTGGAAATTAATTTAAAAAATGAATGGAGACTTCTAGAAGCGATGGTCACAAGACTATCTGCATCAATTACAACAACGAGCAAAATGGAACATAATCTCACCTGATTTAAAGATAATTAGTTCTTGTTCGAGACAACAACATCCCGCCCTCAAGATGGATAACTGAATGTATTACAGAGGTTCATCTAGGTGAAGACGGAATTGTTCAGGTGGCAACACTCCTTGGCCCGGAGGGCTCTTATAAAAAGACCAATAACAAAATTGGTACCTCTTCCTATTGATCATGGCCTAGAAAATCAGGATACGGAGTCACCTATTAAAACAACTACAGCATTGCCAACCATTATTAATAACAAATCCAACTCCAGGAAACGCTTATCACATGAAGGCGTCTCACGTAAAGAGAAAAAACTATCAAGACTTTGATCGCGAGATCATATAGAGGAGGATGTAAAGAAGGCTGCAAGGAATATCAAACCCAATTCAGAACCTCAGATAAAAAGAAAGAAAATTTGACCATGCTTTCAGCCTAGATTGCTGTTGTTTACAATGTCCTTGACAGCACTAATAAACGCGTCCATTGTTAGTCTATTCATCAAAGAGACAAAAAGAGTTCGTTGAGCTATTTCCATGTGCCCAACAATCGTGCTGTACTGACACTTTAAAAGCTCCACTTTAAAATTCTCAAAATGGATTCCGCCATCGAATGTCGGTTTTAGAATTTCTCTTGATCTATCGACTACTCGTCGGAGGTTGACGTCGTCAACAGTTTCTGAGGAATGAACTTTTACATCAACTTCTTCTTCAAAATTCTTAATCTCTCATTTAAACTCTTCTATTTGAAGCTCCTGGGCTTGCTTTATTTGATAGAGGTTCGGCGCAAATTGGCCACCTTACTCTGCTTGTAATTTTGCCAATTGAGCGATTTGCAGATATAATATCGAATCTAATCCCTTCAGTTGAAGCAAGAGTGCCTTCATCATACCTCCCAGATCCAAAGAATGCTTCTATTGATCTGAAGTAGGTGGCTGGACTAAACAGCATAAAACTAATAGGAATATAGATTCATTAATATCAAACAGAATTCAAGCTGTAGTAGAATATATTACATTAAAAATCCGAGGATATCTATAGACAAGTTCTCTCAATTGAATTTAGTGTGTTTCTTATTAAAGGTGGGAAGGGAAGTTCTAGACTCATGCCTCCTCGGAGTGCTCCCTGAATAACTCTAAATGAAGCGGGCGTCTGTCTTGTAGCAAGAGGCTCTCTACATAAACGTATTTGAGGTAGGGCTGGATGCTCTTAGATCCATCACCCGCATTTGACCCACACATCAAGGTATGAACCCTTCACAAAGATCTCGGATTACTTTATTGGAATCATCACAACAACAGCCTCGAAAAATGTAAACGGACAACGCTATAAAAATAGGAACAATGTACGTGCTAAGACGAGATCTTCAGAATCTTTCGAACCTGGCGGTAATTTACACATTGGGCGTACATGCACTTCAAGGGCTTAGATAGTCTGTGGGTGGAATCCACTATCCCACCAGTGGTTACACTCTCCATAACAGCGACCATCAGATTGGAGGAGAATTTAGAGTCGGGTTTCTCTTCCACCGTTGGGAACAGCAGTATATGATCGATTTCCACGCAAAGAAATTTCATACCACGATTACCAATGCTCATGCGTCCACCGAAGATAAATCAAATGATAACAAAGCTTTATTCTTTGTTGAGTTAGATGACACATCAAAATTATCGTGGATGGCTTCAACGTAAAAATTGGTAGGAGCGCGGATGCAACATCATATATTGATCCATACGCTTGCATCAGCCATATAACAACAATGGATATATTAACCATATGATCTTATATAGTTGCGATGTAAGACTATAGGAGGAGTTTGCCAGGAATGGAAGACCGCACTCTTATATCAGCTGCATAAAAAGGCGACCGCTTCAAACGTGCAAATAACCATGACATAGCTCTGTTAAACACCACCTATACAAAATTCATACTAATGTTTTATTTGCTCGAATCATGCTTCTTGCCTAAAACATCATCGGCCAGTAGTACTGTAGTTTTCGTCCCAACCGGTCAACCACCGACCAGTCATTCACTTTGAGGATGATCCTGGAAAAAAGTTGGGAGAACAACATGACCATTCCCCAGCCAACAGGCATACTTCTCCCTGTGTCAGGGAGATGCGCAATGATTCTCAATCAATGATAATTTAATACAACTTATCCTCCACGCAAAACGGCTTGTTCTGAAAATGAACAAGAACAAAACTAAATGCCTATCAAGACGAAGGAGCATCCATACGGTAAATCTGGGAACAGGCGACCGTTACTTTGACCACGTAGAAGGCTTTAAATATTTCGGGTCAGCTATAAATTATGTCCAGGCAGATATTAAGCCCAAATAGCAGCCGAACTTCGAGGGCATTGATTAAAATATCTTTTGTAGTCGTATAAGCTTGCACTTTACAAAGCACTTATAAGACCTGTGCTCACTTCTGGAAGCTAAAGTTGGACCTTGATCACAAACGATTGTAGAATATTACCTACCTATGAAAGAAAGGTCATTTGATCCAACTATGGTTCAGTTAAGTTTGCAAACATCTCCTTGGAGACAGTGACATTATCGGGTTCATTAAATCTAACCTAGTTAGATGGCTGGGTCACATGGAGCAATCCCCATCACAACAAATGATAATAAAAGTGTTACATCAACAATCAGTCGGCGTACGTCGAAGGTCTATAGACTACGCTGGATAGAAGATAGACATAGTTGGAGGACCACCATACAGGCAGTGAATGTTATAGAGAGAGAGAGAGAGTGGGAAAATCCCATGTTTCTCCTAGGCCGTTAATGCGAGTTGCGTGTTTTTTTAATTTCTTTCAAAACGTTGCAAATGTTTACCTTCTTACAAGATGTTACAAAAAAATTTGTTTTTCTGACGAAAAATGACAGAAATAGCCAAAACTAACTATAAAGATGCATATAACTAACTAGAAAAATAAACAGATTTTTTTTTTGTAGATGTGGATGAACCCATCAATCCAACCATTTTAGTCGCCTCTTACGTCAAGCAGTGGGTGCTGCGGTGGAATTCTAGGCCCATAACCATAGCGAATAATCAGATGACCATTCGATTTCGGATGACCATTTTTTTAAAAATGCATGTATTTTTCTGGTCTAGTGCAGGAATAAGTTTGGTGTGAATATTTTCGAGACAAAGTAGATTGGGAAAAGTTCCACCAACAAGTTTTTATAGGGAAAAATATTTCCCCATTTAACATTGTTTCGAAAATATTTACACCAACATTTTTCCATTAGTATAGGCTAGAAAAATACAATTTAGACAAAGCGCTATTCAGTTGAAGGTTCCGGCCCATCGATACTGATAAACGGACACGAAAAATAAAAATTTCTCTTTTGCGACGCGCACTTATAAATAATGTTGAAGTATGATCGAGAAGTAAACGACTCAACATCACGCGTCCTTCCGTCATCACCCATACTACTGTCAGTTAGTTTTTTTTGTATCTGTGAGTGTGACTAAAAGAAATTATGAGAAGAATCGTATAACTGCATCCTAATAAACATTAATAAGTTTATCCCAACATTGGACATAAAGAAGGCCTCACTCATTTTTAGAGGAAATCAATGTACTTTTGTTGAAATGAATTTTGGAGGGAACTTGCCTAGTGCCATTGAATCATAATAAAAGTATTCGACAGACGCGTCTAAGAGAGATTAGTGTTCTGTTGAATTTTTAATCGTTTTATAACTCAGTTAGAGCAAACTGCATGCTTTGTATCCAGCCATAGCATACCAGTTTACTGTTTGCGGAATAACAAAATAAAAATTAAATAAAAATAAATAATATTTATGGAAGTTCAAATGAGACATATACATTTGTTCAATGATCAGGTCTTGTGACTCAATGCTATTAGACTATAAGACTTCAAATTAATTGATCAAACGCTTTGTACTTACTCGTATAGTGCGGCTGCATTTGTTTGTTTATTAATTAATTTAAATGCATTATCCGCGTGCACTCAATTGAAATAGCGAATGATATCTTCTCTTTATGCAATTTAGAATAACTGTATATAATTTTTTAATAATTGTTGGTTTGCTCAATTAATGGGAAATACATAATTTAGAAATAATCTCGTATTGTTTATTTTTATTGATTGTCAAATATAAAAATATAATACATCACCTGATCAATATACATAATGTGGTGACGTAATTTTGATAAGATTGATTTAATTTAAATATTTGGATGATTATCACGTTTTAATAATAGAATAAGCTATAACGAGCTAAGTCGTTTGCGATTTGAAATTGGGTTGAATCGTAAATAAATTTAATGTAAATGTTGTATTGTAATTGTGTACTTAAATATTCGTATATTATGTACATTTAGATATTTATCGAGATGAATCTTACGTTTATTGGAGTACGCACCTTTCGATATTTTGAATAATAAAAATATGTTTTTGTACTTCTGTGTACATATCAAAATCGTTTCCAACTGAGCCAACATTAAAATATCGGATGGATACATATAGATACCAATAATATTATCTAGACGGGGTTTTGATATGTAACGAATTGTAACCGAATGTCCTGAAAGTGATGAAATTTAAATAACATAGGCGAAATGACTTAATTCGATTGCTGAATGGGCATCTATATGCGTCCCAGTGTTTACGCCATTAAGAACCTAAATCACAGTTATTTGTCTGACATTCGATTAAAAGTGACATGTTAGCTTTACTAAGAATCCAAAATACATAAACCAAATTTACTGCACTGAAGAGTGAATAAATAATCACAGTGCTCCTAATCACAGTGCTCCAAAATGATACGCTAGGGAGATGAGAACTTTAATTTTCTATTATCTTTTCAAAAATGACCGCAGTTAGAGTGCAGATGTAGTTATATCGTCATAAGTTGACCTAATTGTCTTTATAAATTAGCCATATTATATTCGAACATAAAATTGGATCTCAAGCATACACAATGATATCATTAATAGCAGCTACAGGAGCTTTGACAGTTTCAAGAATGTCAACTAAAAAACTAAAACTAAAAAAATCATTGATTGATTCTGAATGTACGGTCACGGTTTTACACAGAATCTCCCGTGTTACGTCAGGCCACTCAATTCTAATCTACTTAAGCGATTAATAATCTTTCTCTTTCCATGACTGACAACCTACCCTTAGTAATAAAATTTAAAATTCGATTTTATATTAATTTCATACCAAGCTAAATATGAAACCATGGAAAGGTTGCTGGATGTCCATATGCGTTCGAGAATTGTACCCAGAAACTGGACACAGTCTCAACATGCGTACCATAAGCGTAAGTCGGGGGACACTGCATTACATACCTTGGTTCGGGAAATTGAGAAGATACTGCATTTTCAAGAATACTCGTTGGTGGCGTTTCTCGATATCGAGGGAGCTTTCAACAACGTGAAGATGGAGCCAATTAGGGAAGGATTATTGATACTTAAGATTGAATACCCTGTAACCAGGCTAATTAATCACCTGATAGGTAGCAGAAGAGTTATGCCGGAGATGGGAGAAGTCTCCGTTAGAAAACGGATTGTATCGGAGAAGCACCTATTTACAATCAGAGGTGTGATGCAGAATGCATTATCAATCACTGCGGGTTGGGCCAGCAGATGTGGATTAGAGATTAACCCATCTTAAACAGAGCTGGTCCTTTTCACGCTGCTGTGGCACTCTACTCTTGTAAAAATGCCATCGGAAGGAAATAAGGAAATGGGGCTTGAAACCAAAGCTGGTACACTGGCTTTACACGGCCGTTGTAAGGCCTGTACTACTATATGGTGTGAGTGTATGGTGGCCAGCTCTGGAGAAATTATCATACAGGAACATAATGATGAAGGTGCAGAGGGCAGCCTGCTTGGTCATTAGTGAGGCGTTGAAAACGACCCCCACTAGTACCTTAGAGGTCTTACTGTACCTTCTCCCGTTGGATATTATCTGTGAGCAAATGGCAAGCAATACGGCAAGTGCTTGCAAAAAGGGCACTCAACTATAACCAATTTTGTGAAGAATGATCTTGTGAATCTGGATTATATAACATCCCTTTTGTGCTTTTGCAAGCGTTTTAAGGTGATTCTCCCCTCTAGGGAGGATTAGAAGAATGGTCTCATTATGGAGCCCGGGGTAGTTAAATTCTTCACCGACGGCTTCAAGCTCGATGGTAGAGTGGGAGCTGGTGTGTTCTCTGGGGAATTAAATGTGAGTTTATCTTTTCGTCTATCTGATTACAGCAGCGTGTACCAGGCTGAAGTTATAGCGATTGAAGAGGTCAGGAACTGGTTGAAGCACAGTGTAATATCGTTGACTGATATCACTATCTGTATGGACAGTCGGGCGGCCCTTCTTTCTCTGTATTCAGTTTCCCTGTCGTCAGGGGTGGCGTTGGATTGTCACACATCTCTCAACGATATGAGTGAATACTTCAATACCCAGTTGGTCTGAGTTCCTGGCCACTCTGAAGTTAAGGGAAATTGCAGGACAGACGGATTAGCATGATACGGTACGACTCTACAACTGGAACCAGAGAGAGAATGTGTAGGAAGTACTATGTCTGGGCTGAAAGCAGCGAGTCATATGAAAGTAGTTACCTTGGCAAATGCTAGGTGGCTCGAGAGTCCGACTGGTAGGGTAGTGAACCAAGTATGGCCTGAGCTAAGCTAGAAGCGATCCAAGATCTTGATCACACTAAGGAAGCGTGACTTAGGTAGAATTGTAAGGGTACTTATCGGACACTGCCTTTTCGGAGATCATGCGAGAAGGCTGGGTCTGGATGCAAATGACTTCTGCAGAAGCTGCAACGACGAGGAGGAAGAAGAGACTCTTGTTCACTTCCTATGCTCACGTCCTGTGCTAGTTGGCAAAGTCATGATCACTTGGGCAAATATACTATGGACAGCCTCTCCGATATCGAAAGCTGTAATGTGGGAGATGTTTTACGTTATGTGAATAGCACTAGATGGGTTTAAACCCATTCACTGAAACCTAACCTAACCTAAACTAGATATGAATTTCTTGAAATATAGTTTTCAGATGGTAGTTTCACTTCCACTATTCGCAGTAAGTTAAAATTAAATAATAACAATTTGTATCTAACAGATAATTTATTGATGTATGTATGGTTTCCTCAAACTAAATCGAAGCTTAAGATTAACGAGATGCACAGTTGGTCAGTTAAACAATAATTTTTTCAATATTCAGCCATTTCACAAAAAAATTATTTTAATTTTCGGCTTCTAACTAACCAAACATTAAAAGGTCATGGACAGCAAAACCGAATCCTATTAACATATTAATTTGTCACATTAGTTTCTTCACTATTAAATTAATTAGAACACCACAGTCCATTGTCACTCAATAATACCATTTACCAACAGGCCAAGTTAAAATTATAAATTCAGGGTGCTTTTTATTTTCCAGGTCAATTTTGTTTTGCCGCCATTTTGTTTTAGGTGAAATTTATCAGTTGTGTTGAAATCATTAAAATATTTTATTTAAATAACTGTTCAATTGTGAATACCCTGAGAAAATTACGTGACGTCCAACCATTCAGCGCGTGACGAATAATTTTGAAAATTTGCATACACTGGGAGATAAAGTAAAGTCTGGGCGAAATTAAACCTATAACGTACACAAGAAAATATTGATGCAGTGAGGCCGAGTGTTCCTGAATGTACAGGTACCTCTTATCAACGCCGTGCACAACAATGAGGAATGTCTCCATCATGTTAGTTAAAAATTCTTAAAGAATATTTTTATCCGTATCAAATTCAATTGACACAAGAACTGCAAGGAAATGAAACAGAAACGAAACAGAATAGCCGCTATTGGGACACTGAAAACCCTCAATTGATACACCGTAGACCAATACACCCTCGTAGAGTAACTGTATGGTGCGCCGTTTGGGGCGGCGGCATCATTGAACTGTAACAGTTATTGGTGACCGCTATCGAGACACGTTGGAAAATTTTACTGTGCTGAATTGGGTCGATTAGGCTTATAGAAAATGTGATTCTAACAAGACCGTGCCCTATCACACACAGGTCGTCCTAAAGTCCAAATCTTGCGAAAAAAATTTCCTGACCTCATAATGTCAAAAAGGCCTCACGATCCCCTGATTTGGCTCCTCCCGATTTTTTCCTAAGAAGCTATTTCGCCGATATTATATTCCATACATTTAAAAGTGTTTTAAAAAATCATCGACATGGAACATAAAAAGCACCCTGTATATATTTAACAGAAAATATAGAATTGGAATAGAATTAACTATTTTAGCTTAGAGGAGCTATTCTAAGCTAATTATAAGGATTTAAACGAATTGTATTTATATAAGGAGTGCTGCCCATAATATAAACATAATCAAAACTGTTTGCAAAATATTATGTAAGCCTCCACCCAAAATCAAAATATCTTGATCAGAATTTAATCAGGCCTATATCGAAATATCATACAATTTGTATAATAAGTTTGCCTGAAGTTTGTCTTAAGTTAAGAAATCAAACACGGATCATTCGAGGAAATCCAAATGCAATAAAAACAAGTTTGGATTGGCTGGAGTAAGCGGGATTCAAGTGTATGGTGCTTCAAAACAAAGAGCCTCGAAACGATTTTTTCAAATTGAGAGAAGATTCCAAAAGAATGAAAGACTACGACACATATGTATGTAGGATTCATTAGAGAATATCTTCAAATCGGACATATAATATCATCATCCAATTTCAAAGAAAGAAAAGTTGAAGTAATCAACCTTTCGCGTTGTATTTGATGCCTCAATGAAATCAACATCGGATTTTAGTTGGAATGATTCTCTGCATACAGCTTCGACTCTGCAAAACAACTAATGGTTACTTATTTTACGGTGGATAAAACAAAAAATAGTATTCGGCAGGGATGAGCGAGGCAGATTACGCAATGTAATCCACGCGGTTGCTGACCCGTAAACTAAAGGGTTATCCAATAGAAACGCAGGAAAATAAACACTAAAATAAAACTACAAATATTTATTTTTGCATCAAGTTGGGTACTTTATTTTGAAGATTTATCGATGCCATTTATGTATATGAAAAATGATATCACCCAAATGTTCACCATACGACTGGATTTACAGACGTCGATCCGATGGTCAAAAATTTTTATGACATTTTCCAATATGGACGTTTCTATGGCATTTATCTCGGCAATGATGTTGTTTTTTAGATCTTGGCTGGTGGCTGGACTATCAACGTATACCTTGCTTTTCAAAAATCCCCATAAAAAGTAACCTAATGGCGTTGAATCGCATGATCTTGCAGGCCAATTCACATTTCCGCGAAGCGAAATTAAGCCATTTTCGGAAAACCTTTGCAATTCGTTGATATTTTCACGCGTAGTATGGCAAGTTGCATGTAAATTTAAGTCCTTGTGCAAAATTCGCAACAAACTGGTCTTTGAAATGCCCAATTCAAGTGATCGATGCGTTGCTGATTGTTCCGGATTATCTCTCACACTTTGTCTCAAAACAGCGATATTATCTACTGTGCGAACAGTTTTTGGCCTGCCAGGCTTTGGTGCATTCACCACAGAATTCATAGCCTCGAATTTACGCACCAAACGACCGATGGTTAGCGACCAAAATATTCACGAATTGAGCGAAACGTGTTTTTTACTTTTTCACCATTTATATAGTGCTCTTGAATAACTTTAACACGACCTTCAATCGAATACGACTCCATGGCGATAAATAGCAAACATTCAACTAACAAAATGACATGAAATGATGTCAGAAAACAAACATGGCGTCTTTCAAAATTATTTTTTATTGACAACCCCTTATTACGTAGATTACGTAGTGATTTATTGCGTCCCTAACGTCGACAATGTAGACAACGTCGACAACCAAGCAAATGTTATTAGAAACTCACTTTTCTCATTATTTTCTCATTATTTTAAGTTAGTCGCTCTGATAAAGTTGCTGTTTAGCTATTAGGTAATTGTCTAATTATCCTTGAGGCCATTTATATTTAGATATTAATAGTAAATAATAATATATTTTTAAATTATTTGTTAATAAATGGACCGTCTCACATGCTGACTTAAACTAAGTTGAGTCATAAAGTAAGTTGCGCACTATTAAAATACATGAAAATTACATTATTAATTTCTTAAAACTAATTCCTACTCTTGCAACACGGTTTTAAATGAAGACTTTGAAATTTATTTAAAATTTCTAATTAACTAGAGACATCTATATAAAGAATGGAATAGCTCCTTTTTATAAATATAATTTAAAAGATTATTTGCATTCTGCGCCATCTTTTATCAAATAGACTTATTATCGCGACAAAGAAAGATGAGGAAGAATGATTATCGAACATTACAGTGTACAATTTTGATATTTTGTTTTATTCAACTGCCAACTGTCACATACAATTTGCATTTTCAGTGTTTACAAAATGTTTCCAATGGAAGTTTAAACAGCTTAATGCAAATGTGCCAACTGAGATTAAAAGTATGAAGTGTGTGAGTGTGCTAAAATACATTCATATATTAAAATTTGGTTACGACTATAGGATCGAATCTATTCGTTCTAGAAGCAATTTTCACATCACGTGATACCAACTAACTAGTTTAGTGCAAATCAATATGTACACTCTCGGTATTGATTGATTGATAGATTGGACTGTAGGACTAAGTACTGGACAAGTGTCCCAGATAACGCCGGGCCTATTCCTACAGCCTGTTTACACATAACAATAGGAAGGATAGGAAAGATATTCTTTTTTTGGAAGGAACGACCCGGTTGCAGTGACCTATAGCGATCGTACGGCACAAGAAACCACAATTCGAATCTACCAGAGGATGGATAAGGGTTTAATAGGTTTGATGGTTAAGGATGGTATTGGTCTTCAACAATTGCTTCTTTAAATCAGCAACCTATGAAAAAACTATATTAATATTTCACATGGATCTACAAATTTTCTGAAATTGAATTCTAAATTAATACTTTACAATATTCAGCCATTTCATAATAAAACTTATTTTAATTGCCGGCTTCTAAATCTAAGTCACCTATAGCAAAAATCAAAATACTTATAAACTTATCGCATAAATTTTGTAACTACAAGTTTTAAACTAATTAGTACCATCGAAGAATAAATATACATATAAGAGAAATCAAGTAGTGCAAATTTTATAAGCCAATTTCTCCGAGGTTAATCTTATTTAATAGTTTTGATATATTTATATAGACAAATTTAATTTTTTGCTATATTTACGTATCTTATAAACATATCGGCATAGTTATTTTATAGTTCATTGTTCTTGTAAGGCTTATACAGATTGCCAATAGTAAAATAGATTAACCTCGGAATGTCTACATGAGTCCTCTTATGTATATTTTGCTTTATGTTAGTACCTATTAGTAGAAAATATTACTTAAGGTAAATATTAGGATTTAAGTTAATTGTATTAATAGAGAATACAATAACCGCTGGCGTAATTTACAAGTAGTTGTCGACTTTCTCTTCGAGTAGTCGATGTTTTCTACGAGTAGTCGACGTTGTCTACGAGTTATTGCCGTTGTCTACGAGTACGGTCCGTTCTTGCCAATAAGAACTATACATCAGTTAACAATATTTGAAGGTGAAGACTATCCAATGGCTCGAAAAGTCTTAATAGAGGACTTTTATATATGTAGATGACGTTCTCACGCTAAGCACATTACTATAAAACTGTTATTTTCCGCTGAGCAAGTGTTCGATCAGCCAAAATTGTTGCATTATATACAAGGATAAACGATTTAATGGGGGCTAAACATAATAATTACCTATACAGACATAATCGATAGCAGCAATTGTACTCCCGTCGTCGAAGATAATTTTATCGAATGTGACCCTCTCGACACGGAGCTGAAATTTTTGCTTGATGAAAGTTTATCGACAAGAGGTTGTCCTCAACTGAAGGAGTGATGCAAATAATAGCGTTCCAAGCCTACCAAAAAAAAACAATCTTTCATAGAATACGTAAAATAGGAAGATGATAAAATTTTGCGATCTATTGAAAAACACAACAAAATTATAAAAAAAGTAGTACACAAATATTTTTCAGACGCATTCGTAACGATTATATTGAACTACAAACTTATGAAAATATTTTGCAATTTATAAAAACGAAAAACTAAAACGAAATTTATTTTACACATTATGATTTTTTTTTTCAATATTTATTTATAATATATAATTGTTGTGTTATACCGGGTGTTCCAGAATTGGACGGTCAAAGGAAACAGGTTGATAGGGGAGTTCATTTCCAACAAAAACGGACTAGTAAAGTTTTGTCGAATTGTTGATTCACTCGAAAATTAATTTAAAAAAACAAGAGTTCTTTTGTTTAACTTGTTTTTAATAAGATCTAGAAGAGTGTGCCTTTCCAATAACATTATTTTTGTAAGCTATATTATCTTCTGTCAAATCAAAATAATGGTTTTGTAGTCTTTCTGTTTATCAAATCAGAATCATTTTACAATTTTTGTTGATGTTTAAGTGACGCTAGCGGGAAAATAATGTACTACAGTAAGTTGACCCACTATCAGAAAAATATGCGACACTAATGCAGATTTTAAAATGGAATCACACACCGGGCTTAGTCACAACAGAATGTTTTATCAATTTTTTCACAAAGTAAGTCGTGTTTATTAAAAAATGCATTTTACAAAATTTCGATTTATAAAATCGATGCATTGTCAGAAATAAAACAAAATGAATAAAATAATTTGTTTTTATTAATTTTAAATATTATACTCGTAATAAATTTTCGAAATGTCCACCATTTGCCAAAATACATAATCAGCCTCGCCGTATAACATTTTTCTTAATCCATCGAAACACACGTTCGTTACTTTTAATAATATTCGACGCTTCGATTATACGTTGCGGCATCTCTCGATCGGTCTGGTTTACTCTTTAAAAGCGAGCACACGCGGCACCCAACGCGTGGACATCTTTCTCATGCCTCAGCCTAAATCTTCAATATGTGACAAACACGTTCTTTTGACATATTCATAGCCTCTTCTATCTCTCTAACATGTGGTGAACGTGAGTGATGCTATCGTCTGCGGTTGCAGTTTTTGGACGTCCAGAACGTTCATCGTCACCCAAACTGGTTTTTACTGTAAATTACAGTAAAAACACTAGTTGTGTATAATTTTTAATTTGGTGCTTTATTAAATTAAAAATTTAATTTTAAGACAGCCAAACTTCATATAAGGAGTTTTGTGGATACTGGTCTCGCACATTTTCATTTGGAATCGTTTAAGATCAGATTTAAATACCCCTTGTTACGGTTGACTTTAATGCTGCCGCAAGGTAACATCACAAAAAATATTTCTTTGACACCCTGTATCTCAGTAAATATTGAAACTAGACCTCCCACTCACACTTCCTTCAAGAAGCATTTGTTGCTCAAAATTAATCGATTAATAATTAAATTACACAATAATTTTTTAAATATTTATTTTTCTTATTTTCTTAAAAAGCCGTTCACCCTTAAATAATTTATTAAGTTAAAAACTGTGTTCCCTTGTGCTAACATTTATAAAGTTATTTACTCTCATATTCTTATGTGCAAAAAGGATGTCCGATATTCCTGTTCAGTCTTGCTTGGCCGGGAACTCCAATCAATCAATCATTTCATTCCATTATAGTACACAATGACAAGTACAAATACACAGAACATAAAACATATGCTATCGTTTACACATTTGTAGTTTCCGTTTACTAAATAATATTGGGCGACTGACTAATAACGTAAAAATAAATAACGGAAAATCTCGTATGGCACAACGTCAACAAAAACATGTTTTGGTTTTCTAACTTTTTGGCTCACTTTGCCCTGTTCTAGCTAATTCTAAATATTGGTAGCACGCGATAAAGAATTATAAAAAAAAATCTGATTAAAATCTACATTTCCACTGAACAAGCGTGTGAGTGATGAAAAATACCGAGCGCGAAAATTCAACTCAAACAAAAAAAACTCATTCTCTCCGAGTCCGAATCCGAATTCAAATACTAATATTAAATAAAAAACGGCGAATAATCAAAACAAAACAAAAAATTCACGTACAATCAACAAGTAGTGCATACGCTACTAGTGTGTACTTGTAGTCAGTATATTCGAGTATAGTACTTTGGATTATTTCAATCGCAAAAACTCTATCACACACAATGTGTGATAGTCGTCGTCGACGTCGTTGTGCTGAAAGACGTGTATAAAGACTTACTAATAAATTTACGATTTATATTGGAAAATGAAAATCGAATTTTCCGTAACTAATAATACAAAAAAAAAGAAAACAACAAAATTTTTAATTTTCGTGTTCAGTTTATATTTATAAGCTCACTGGAGATGAAGTGAATGTTTTCAAAGAAAATAATTAAATAAAGAATTATTTAATTTAATTTTTTTGTATTAAATTTTTTAAGTGTGTGCCTTATTACTAAAATAAATAATTTATTTTTTGTTATCCATTATGGAGTTTGTGATATAAAAAATAATAATAATTAATTAAAATAATTATTAATTCCAGTGAAATTTGTGAATCCAAAAATAAAAAATTTATTTACTCATCACAGAATCAGAATAATCGGTTTAGTTTTTGAAAATTAATTTATTGTGTGAAAATGAATGGGTAAGTCGTTTCAAATATGAATATTTTTCACGGTTGATTAGGGCCTAATAATTTATTGTTGTTGTTGGTGTATTGGATATTATTTATTCATTTGTAATTATTTTTTAATTATAAACAGTCGGTGACACTGACATTGAATTTTCTTTATTGGCAGACACGAATTACAGCTAATAATTGCTTTAGTGTTTAAAAATAAAAAAACTTTAAGGCAGCTGCTCGATATTATCGACGTAGGTTAGGTACATAGAAACTATGTTGAGTATTTTAAATGTGAAATTAATTTCAAATTTATCATGTGAATGATATGGTGTACCGTTCGGTGTTGTTAATAAAATAGTTTTAAGTAAATTAAAAATTATTTGTTTAAAATTAAGTGAATGTCATCACGTCTTGATGTGATCATAAGACCTTTTTGTATGTGTTATGTACCGTTAACGAACAAAATTTATATTTTATTTGAATAATTTCCTGCTTACGTTACTTTGGAATATAAATGATATCATGTAATTTTAAATGCGTCAATCGATCGCTTCAGCCAGCATAAATATAAAACGAATTTTCTAAATGTAAATATATAATTTGTATCATTCGCCAGTCCACTTCATAATACATTTTAAGCTATATTTTGTGAAAAACAATCAGCTAAAAATAGCCAAAGGTTTTCCTGCTAAATCTGAAAGTACATGGCCTTTAGCAGATGGCCATAGACGAACTTTTGTTATGCGAAATGTATTTATTGGAAATGGTTGCTGAAAAATTAAACAGGGCACAAAAAATATTCTAAAATAGAGGCGGGAACGCTTTAGCACTTGCAATAATGGTTTGGCGTATCCGGTTTTTTGTAATTTTACTAGCATAAAACTTCCTTAAGAAGGAATAGAGTTACGAGTAAGAGCATTAAATGTCACATTTTAGAACAGTTAAAATTATAAAGCTAATAGTTGTTAATTAATAATATAACTCGAATAAAAGCTATAATACAGCTCTCTTAAACTAGCTAGCTTTGTTTAAAAAAGCTTTAATAGAGCATAAGTTAAGGTTCAATTAAAAGGAATTAAAGAGTTCGCAACTGTAAATATAAAGGGTGGTTAAATTTTAAGGGCCGATGTTGATTTTGAATAAAACATAAATTATTTAGGAAATTATTGTCAATTCTTTTTATTATGATAATATGGTATGGTTCAATTATGTATGGAATAAAATATCGGCCAAATGGCCACCGCGACCTCGCGACACCTCCACCCGATGGTCTAAATTTTCGATGACGCTTAGGCATAATTGAGGTTCTATGCCGTTAATGTGCCGAATTATCTCATCCTTTAGCTCTTGAATTGTTGCTGGCTTATCGACGTACACCTTTTTTTTTAAATAACCCCAAAGAAACAAGTCCAACGGTGTCAATTCACATGATCTTGGCGGCAATTGACATCGCCACCACGTGAGATAACACGGCAATTGAATTTGTCGCGCAAAAAAGCCATTGTTTCGTTAGCTGTGTGGCAAATGGCACCGTCCTGTTGAAACCACATATCGTCCACATCCATATCTTCCAATTCGGGCCATAAAAAGTTCGTTATCCTCTCACGATAGCGAACACCATTCACAGTAACTGCCTGACCGGCCTCGTTTTGGAAAAAATACGGCCCGATGATGCCGCCAGCCCATAAACCGCACCAAACAGTCACTCTTTGTGGATGCATTGGTTTTTCGACAATCACTCTTGGATTATGATTCGCCCAAATGCGGTAATTCTGCTTATTGACGAATCCACTGAGGTGAAAATGTGCCTCATCACTGAAGATGATCATCCACTGTTGCCATTTCTTGCTACCATTCTGACCATTGACGACGTTTGGAATGGTCAAGAGGCTTTAGTTCTTGAGTCAATTGCACCTTATAAGCGTGTATATGCAAGTCTTTATGCATAATGTTCATCAACGACGAGCCTGAGAGGTGCAATTGTTGTGCACGACGACGAGTTGAGCTGGACGGCTCTTCAGCCACACTATCGCGAACAGCAGCAATATTTTCTGCTGTACGAGCTGTACGAGCATGCACTGGTGTTTTAAAATCTCCTACAGACCCGGTTTGTCAAATTTTTGCACGATTTTTCCGATTGTACGCTCATATGAACGATTAAATTGACCGAAAAAATCACGAAGTGCACGATATGCATTTTGATTTGAAAGCCCATTTTCATAATATGCCTGAATAACTTTAACGCGTTGCTCGATTGTGTATCTTTCCATGGTTCAAATTGAATTAGTCTGAAATTGAGAAATGTCAATTTAAATGCAGAAAAAAACTTGACGTTTAGGTGTGGTTCACATTCAACGTCGGCCCTTAAAATTTAACCACCCTTTATATACATTATTGAAGTGTTTAGGCTGTAGCGGCTAGTTTCTTCAACCATAAGAAACTCCGCACAATTTATTCTCAACGGACAATTCTCCGTATTCATAATTCTTTATAAATGGACAATTCTCCATATAAAAAATTATTCCAAATTATACAATAATCTTGTATACGCAAATTGTACATAACAACTTGTACATAATGGAATAAGTATAAGCAAATTACAATTGAAAAATTATATTTTGGTTACCCAACGTACATGAACATCGTATTGATTTTGCAAAACCAAAGTCATATAAAACGCACTTATACATCGCACAAGAGATGGCATGGCAAACGTCTATGTTTACTAAAACATATTTGTAAACGGGTGCACCAAAATATTTTGGTGCATGATAATCAAATGTAAAAAACCAGAAAATCCGGTTTTGGATTTTTTTGAGTTTTTAGACGAAGGCAAAAAAATAATCGTCTGCCTATTCCATTTTGGACATCGCCGGAACACCATCATCGCTCACCATGAAAACAACAAATTTAATAAAAATTCATTTTAAAATTAAATTTAAAGTTTTCTTATTTATTTATTTATTATTAAATGTATCAAAATGCTCCGCAACATATGTTATAAGGCACTGTCAAAAACAGCATGAAACATATTACAACTCAGTAAAAATGTGAAATATTTATTTTTTACGTACATACACACATATATTTATGACAATATACTAAATAAATGTCAAACTTAAAAGGCTTAATTTAAATTTCACTTTACATAATATATGTGACCTCCTCTTGATTGAACAATCGCAGCACACAATCAAGGCAGTAGCTGACGTTGGAGCTGATTACTGTACTTCCCGGTTCATTTTTTCCCACAGTAACTCAATAGGGTTCAAGTCAGGGCTCTAGGGAGGCCATTGCATAATTTTAATCGTTATTATCTATTACAAAATTTAGATAAATGGTTTGGATCATTATCTTGTTGAATAAAATTTGGTGGTTCTCCCAAATTTACCGGTATCCTTCTTCCCTTCAGCATCGCCTACACTAGTACCAGCAAAACAACCCAAAATCATCATCACTAAACCACCTCCATGCTTTACGTTAGCGTCAATAAACTCTTTTCTGACACGTTCACCCACAGATCTTCTCATAAATATTCGTCTTCGGGTACCGAACACTTCAAATTTGGACTCATCCGTCTATAAAACCTTGTTCCAATTTTCTATCATCCAATGTTGGTGTCCACGGGCCCATTTAAGTTGCTTTTGCTTATTTTGTTTTAGTAATGGTTTCTTTATAGCAATACGGTCATGGAGTTCGGCTTCCTGTAGGCGACGTTTAACAGCAGAAACATTTCCGGAGCTATTTTGCGTCTATTCATCTTGCCAGTAATCACTATTCTATGATCATCTGCGAATTTTGTCGCTCTTGGTTTTCCACTCCGTCTTTTATTAAGAAAACTGCCACTTTCCCGATATTTTTTAACATTATAATCGACCGTAGCATGGTTTAATTTCTTTTTTTTTGACTATCGATTACTTATGAATCTGTCGATTACTTATGCCAGCTATATGGTAGACTATTATAAGCGCACGTGTTTCAGTACTAAGTTCTCTTCTTGGGGGCATTTCTAATAATTATCACTCGATATTTCGCTTACGTTGTTAACAGTGTAAATATCACATTACAACTGATCGTATTTGATGCATTTCACTGAAACCTTTTCAAAAAAACCAATTTAAACATCATTACCTCGAATAAACCCGACTGATAAACTTTTCTGGAAAACCCTACAGACTATTATTGTAACTGTACCGTAATAAACAGTTTACGATAATCCGACCAAGCGCAGGTAGCGAGTAGTCAAATTAACCCTATATTATTGGTGTTTATATAGGGTTTTCCAATAGGAATGATATGATTTTTAAGTGACGTTTCGGCCATTTGTAATATGTCATGATCTGTCATTTTTTGTTTCATTGTGTTCAGTAATGTTTACAATTTCATTACTTTACTACTTTTTCATTACTCATTTTGCCTTGGAACAAACTGAAAACGATAACGATTTTTTTAAGAAAATCATCTTCTCCGATGAGGCTCATTTTCATCTGAGTGGTGCGATAAATAAACAAAACTGTCGATTCTGGTGCGAAGAAAATCCACAAATTATTTATGAAAAACTATTACATTCACCTAAATTGGCAGATTGGTGTGATTTTTGGTCTGGTGGAATAATCGGTTCGTATTTTTTTCGAAATGAAGCTGGTAACACCGTTATTGTCAATGGAGATCGGTATAGATCGATGATAAGCAACTTTTTATGGCCGAAATTGGAAGAAGTTGATCTCGAGAACATTTGGTTCCAACAAGACGGGCTACGTGCCACACAGCACAACAATTGAATTATTGCGAGAAAAGTTTGGATCATATCACTCTTATTAGAAAACTCATACTGAAACTGCGTTTCAGAAAAGTATTTCATGAGAAAAGAGGTGCCTAAACACTTATGAGCAGTAGTGTATGGATAAGTTTTAAAATAAAACGCGCGCTTACGCTTATGTATAAAACTACTTAAAACGACCGAGACCTTCAGTAAATAGAAATCGAAAAGTAGATAAAGATTTCGTACAAATGGCCCTTCGATTCGATCAAATCGGGCACTTCGTTGTTCCCATTCCTAAGAAACGACGATGCGCTGGTGATTACTGCAAAACCATTGGTCGTACAGCTTGCGTAAAATGTGATGTAGGCCTTTGTATTAAATGATTTTTATCCTACCATATAATTAAAGTCTACTTTATTATTTTAATAAATGAAAAATAGATTATTTAACAAATATTGTGGGTTTGATTTCAGTTTTCTGTTGCCCCCTGATGGCAACACCCCCTTTTAGGGAAAGTTCGCTCGGACTCGGACCAAACAGATGACCGCAATGTTTTTTCCGCAGTATTAGGCCCAATAGACACTAAATATGTGCTTTATATAGGAAAATTAAAAAATAATAGTTCCGGAACAATTCAGGTTAAGAGTCAAATTGCCTAATGAGAATGAGTGAATGCCTAAAGATGCACGAACCGTATTATAAATCCGTATTATGTTCGAATCGTGTCCTATATGGTAATGGAAAATAATGGCATCACAGATTAGAAAGTTGCCTTAGGTAATACTGCAGCCGCAAACCGCGAAATCGAGGAATATTTCATTAAATTTTAATATCGAGGAATTGTTAATTGTTTGTTATTGCACGTGTCAATTTGTTGTTATTGCACGTTCTTGAATTCGATTGAAACTGATCAAAATGCTAGCTATATTTAACGCTTATTCTGTAGTTGAACAGGGCTTATAGTTTTAAATGGAAATAATTCATATAACTGAGAATGTAGACAATGTCGAAAATTTCAATCAGTTATCATTGGTGTCTTTGTTTATTTAACCATTTCGGCTTCCTAGAGTGTTTTCTACTCCACATTTGAAAAAATTGAACCCAAGTTTTTATATGGCAAAGACGTACTCCTATGTACATAATATGTGATGTTTTGCTCTAAAAACAGAATAATAGGAAGAAATACCAGGTGTGTAAATATGAAACCGGAATTTACCAATAAATGGCGCCACCTCTCAATGTACCTTTCGACAAACCACGTCATCGGCGCTATTGTTTTCTTTTGACATCTGTCAACAACATCCAATTCTAATCCATAAAAGTTTCATACAATAACGAAAGATTTGCTATTACGATTTGCGGACATCATAGATTTGTTGTTATCATTTGAAGAAAACTGGCGCAAAATCACATCGAATGCTTGTCAAAGTTAACGGTGAGCATACTCTTGGTAAATCACAATGCTATGAGTGGTTTAATAAATTCAAAAGTAGTGATTTTGGCGAACCGAAGAACGTGGAAGACCACCAAAAACGATTGAAGACACTGAATTGCAAGCATTTTTGGATGAAGATGACGCTCAAATGCAAAAACAACTCGTGGATCAATTGAATGTGTCACGAGAAGCGGTCTCTATACGTTTAAAAGCAATGGGAAAGATTCAAAAGCTAGGAAAATGGGTTTCGTTTCATAAACTGAATGAAACGCAACAGGAAAATGGAAAAACCACTTGCGAAATGTTGCTCGCCAGATACAAAAGAAAGTCATTTCTCCATCGAATCGTGATTTCTCCATCGAATTTGATTGATGATTTATTTTGAGCTGCTAAAACCTAGTGAAACCGTAAATACTGAACGCTACCAACAACAAATGATCAATTTGAATCGACCAGAATATGATAAAAGACAACACAAAGTGAATTTTCTTCATATGATAATGATCCACCATATAAATCAAAACCGGTCATGGAAACGTTGGAAGCAATCAATTGGGAAATACTTTCACATGCGGCTTACTGCCAGACTTGGCTCCGTCCGATTATCACTTATTTGCATCGATGGGCACGGGCTTGCTGAGGAGCACTTCACTTCCTACGAAAATGTACAAAATAACTGGTTTGCCTCAAAAGAAGAACAGTTTTTTTGGCGTGGCATACACGCATTGCCTTTGAAAGATGGGAAAAATGAATAACTAATAAAGGGCAATAATTTAAATAAAATACTCTTGATCATTATCATACGATGAACGTGTACTTTTTACTAAAAAATTCCGGTTTCATATTTACACACCTGGTGCATATTACTTACATATAATACTTTAGTTAAGCGAAATACGAATCTGATAACATGATAACGAACATAATCATCTCTACGCAATAAAATGTTAAAGCTCCAGCTCATGGAAGAATTACTAACAACAGCTATCATATACAGAGTAAAAATGTTATTCCGGTAAAACCACTCAAATGCCTTAATATTTATATGAGAACCCATTTTCATGTAGTCGATATATTTCAGAGAATGTCGATCATAGCCGCGAATTTAGGAGTACGGCGTTATGATTAGAGATGTATCCTTTTTGTTCTATATTTTATTTGATTTCGGTAAAATATATTTTTATAGAAGTCGATTCCGACTATAACCGAATTTTTATTATTTTAAAGGAGCACCAAATACAGAAAAATTCCTTCAAAATGTTCGTATTATGTCCGGATTCCTTTGCTAATTATTCGAAGTGCATTGCATCGGTGACTGTGTAGTACCGATACTACAAAAAACGTATTAAGAAATGTTACACCATTTGACGATTGTGTTAAATACATGAGATTAATTTTAAGGGGGGTGTCGGTGTAGGCTTATTTACCGATATGCAAATCACGCGATCTGCTTTAAAATAATTTTCGAACCAATTCAAACAATTATGCGAAAACTTATGTTAATCCAAATAATTAATAATACAAACATTTGATAATTATATAATTAATGTTATTGGCCCTAGATTATTTGTAAAGCAAACACATTTAAATTTACTGGTCGAGACGGTAGACATGACTCGACCAATGATAATACAGCTCCGTAAATTCAACAGATAAACTTAGGCAACCTGCTTTAAAATCATTGGTTATTGTTTCTGGCGACCGAGAAGTACTCAGTTGAAAATTTTCCAACATGCATGTGAATATTTTTGTACGAAAGACATACGTTTCTAATTCTTACCTTTCTTTTAAATGCGTATGAAAAAGACAGAAAATACTTATTCATTTTAGACATGTCACATACGATTCGTCTATGAGTTCTTACATGCGGCTTATCTCAGACATGTCGTAAACGATTCATATCAGACGTGTCACAAACGAAAATTAGTCATTTTGCTGATACGATTATCTATATACGAGTGATGCTTGACTGTCACTGATGAGTCATTAGTGTATCGTGAACGAATTTCCGGCTGGGATACTAATAGGAAAAAAATTTTCAAAAATATAAGAAAATTTTCATACAATATTTAGCGGGTTCCATTGGCGTAAGCAAGGTATTCACAAGTACTTCGAGCTACCCATAAATAGGTAGTCAAACAAAAATTTTCTTTTGTTGTTCTTTATTTACAAATTTGCGTTCCATTAAACATCGCGAGTAGATGGAAGTCCTAAGAAATAGTTTGCTAACGCACTTGGCTATTTTGTGCAGATGATCGATATCGAAACTAAATGAATGTTGTAAGTGGCGCCATCTAAAATAGCATACCTAAACAATTTAAATATTAGATAAATAAGAAAATATCGAAAATTCAATATAGATGCGATATCATGATATCCGACCTGAAAAATCAATTGTTGTAAAATATTTCAACATGCAGAAAAACGTTCGAAAAAGGGCACAGTTGACCTCAATATTTTGTACGAAAACACAAATAAATGAACGCATGTTGGTGGTCACAATAATTTTCTGAAAATTTTGTCAAAGAACAGATGATTTGAGTTATGCGTTTAGTTCATCGGCTGGTGTGGAACATGGTATGATTGGTAGAGTGTGACGAAAATCACCAGCCAGCCAAATGAGTGCATCTCCGAATGGCTCTGTATTACCTCTTAAATCTTGGAGCATCCGATTGGTTTGTTCTCTGTTCTAAACAACCCGTGTACGATTACTTGCAAGTCGTTGTTGCCGGTGTTCGGCTGTTTCTTAGGATCGTGATTGTGCAATTTGCACTCGATCATTTTGCCGATATGCTTCACGTTGCTCATCTCGTTCGATGGCTCGTAACGTTTGAAGACGTATGCGATTGGCACTTAAACGTAATTCACGTTCGTCATCCGTTTGCAGTGCTCGTGATGCGTGAGCGTTTTTCTTGGGTCTCACTTGCTCGCGAGGCTCTAACTCGCTGAGCGATTGGCATGTATTTCACCCAATAAATCAGGAGTCGTGACATCGCATTTCTTTGGATCATATACTAAACTATAATGGAAAGCATATTTGCCTGTCCAATAGATCTTTTCTTCGGGGGTTAATTACAAACAAAAAGTAATCACATATTGCACATTTATACACTGAAAACATGTATTTAATAAGAATGCATATTCTATTGAAACGATATTTAATACATATTACATACCTGAAAAATAGTCACCCCAATTATTTTATTTCATTGTACCTAATAAATAATCGGGAATAACAGGAATTTGGATGTACTCAAATCAGTATTAATTTAAACAAAACGATTAGATGTTGAAATAATCGACGACGGCTTAGTCGTCAAAATAACAGTATATGAAAAACAAAAGATGTTTTTCAAACTAAACCAATTTTACACGTACAATATTTTGTATCAAAGAATATTTCTTGTAGAAGATGCCATATTTTAAATATAAAAAGTTAGTACTTTTTCAAACTAATTGCACACGTATAATATAATTGCACACGTATAATTAGAAAATTTTATTATAATTTGAAACGTTTCGGAACGTGATTGTCTAGATTTGTTACGATTTCAGATGATATGAAACGATTTTATGAATATTTGAGACGATGTGGTACGTGGTAGTAATAAATCTTACAATTAACTTTGAAACAATTTGATACGATTTGGAAGATTTGATCACAATTTGAGATGGTTAAGATGATTTTATTTAGATCTCAGTCAATTTCAGATGATTTGAAACGATTTGAGACATTTTGGAACAGTTTTATGTGGATTTGAGAAGTTTCGACTTGATTTGTTTTGGAACGATTTTATGAAGATTTGAAAGGCCCTTGGAATGATTTAGTGAGGATTTGAGATAATTTAAGCTAATTTGATTCGATTTATTTACATTTGAGAGGATTTAAAACCATTTATCTGAGACTTTTTTGAATGATCTTCTGTAGATTTGAGAATATTTGAAAAGAGTTGAGACGAGTTTATGGGGATTTTGGGAAATTTGAGACGAATTGGATACATTTTTTATAAAGTTGAAACGATTTGGTACGATTTATTTACAATTTGGGACGATTTTGTGTAGATTTGAGGCAATTTGAAGAGATTTTAAAAGATTATAATGTCGATTTGAGATGATTTGGAAACGAATCGACCACAATTTAAGACGGTTTGAAATGATTTGGAATGATTTTATGAATATTTGACACGACTTGAATGGATGTGGAACGTTTAATTACAATCTGAAACAAATCTTGGAATGTTTTTGATTTTGTTATAAGTTTAGACGATTTTATGAACATTTTTTTTGACCATTAACTTGGAACGATTTTATGTAGATTTGAAAAAATTTAAACCGATCATAGATTTGAGATGATCCGGAACGAAATGGAGATTTTAGATAATTTAAGATGATTCGGTTCGATTCATTTACAACTTGAGGCGATTTGGAATCATTTAAGACGATTCGGAACGATATTATGACAATCTGAGACGATGTGAAAAAATATGTAGCAAAGAGTATTTCTTGTGGAAGATGCAATTTTTGGTCATTGGATCATTGGCTATAGTTTACAAAAATGAAATAAGTAATTTTTATTATAAATTGCGTTCTGAAGTTATATGGAAATTATATATTTTGACTTTTTTATATTAAGTTTTATTTGTTAAAATAATTAGAAAATCGAGTTAGTCGAATATTTAGTCTAAAGTATTTTTTTTATTTCATTTATTTGATTAAGCTTGACCATTTTAAATGTCAGAAAATCGCTTAAAAATTGCAATTTTAAATTCAAATTATTTAATTTTAAATTAATAAAAATCTTTTTGAGTCCATTAATCTATTTCGACGGATCGATTCAATTGATTGATAACGCAATTCGTTTCGTACAATATTTCAGGATCAACAGTATGCTCTTCTGTTCACTGAAGCGATTCCATTCCCAACTACTAAAGATTCCATCCTTATAGAGATAAATTATTTATATGGGCTCCAGTTATTTTAGATAGAAGAGTACTAACAAACAATCAAATTATTATAAAATACAATTTTTTGATAGCTCTGATTAATTTGCAATGCAATTTTTGCATATTTTGGAAAATATTTGTATGGAGCACTAGACCCATAGACCCGATCCCTTCAAAAAAATTATGAAACCCTGCTCATTGGTATAAAATCTCTATCCAATGTTTGAAACCGATTGGATGAATGGTGTGACAACTTATAAGGAGGGCCTCCTTGACCTAGGGGACGGACCCCTCGAATTGAAGCATGCCACTAATATCATATAATTCCTTAACACATTCCCGTCAAAGAATTAAAAATAAATTTTAATTTTAGATAAATTTGTACCGGGGCACCTAGACCTCTGGGTTTAACCCATTCAAAAATATCGTAAGGTTGGTTCTGGACATGTAACTTATACACGGTCAAAATTTCAAGATATCGGATGAGCGATTCGCTATATTTGGTAGTGTGACTCGTGCGCCACAATACTCACGACCACCCTCTTGTAGAGATACACATTGTGTGAAAGTTTCATGTCCATCGGCCGTAAAATAAATAACAAATTTTTTTTTTGATAAACACATTATCGTTTTAGTAAACATAATAAAAATCGGAATTTGATCAAAACAAAATCTGGTTCCAGCTAGTTACCAAATTATTTTTAACCGTACAAGGGAGCCATCTATCAGATGCGCAACTAAATTTCCGGGTTTCATACATAGGTATTTCCAAACGTTTACATGCTATGGGAAAAACTAAAACGGAAAGAAAATGGGGGCCGCATGAGTTGACTGAGAGGCAGATGGAAAATCAAAGAGCAACTTGCGAGATTTTGCTTTCACGGCATGAAAGAAAAAGCTTCCTGCATCGAATTGTTACGGGAGATGAGAAGTAGACCTATTTTAAAAATTCCAAACGAAAAATGTCAGGGCTTTCACCTGGTGAAGTATTAACATCGACGGCACGGAAAATCGCTTCGGAAAGAAGACAATGCTCTGCGTTTGATGGGACCAGAAAGAAATCGTGTACTATGAGCTGCTGAAACAGGGCGAAACTGTCAATGAACAATACTTTTAATAAACCATTTTTTATATTTCTATTGAAATTTTTTCTTTTTCATTTCCCGTCGAATTTATCACTATCACTCCACCAAATTCCTGGCCGTATGTGTATCTTTTCCGTAGGCCGTTCTACATGCCGATCTTCTTTCCACCATTTTCTGAGACAACCTTTATTGGTATGTTCCAACAGGCAGCACTCTCCTATATTCAACAACCATGTTGATCGTTCGTGACGATTGTGCAAGACTAAAATCTATTCAATGTCCTAGAAAACGGATTCCAAGTGGACCAATTCACCTGTCTCAATTATTCCGCCCGGTATTCGCCCATGTTATGACTTATATTCCCATCCAAAGGTATAGCTGCCACAATTGCTCTTCGGCAACGTCCGAGAGCATCGCCACATCTAACGAGATTTCATTTATCTGTAAGCCATACTTATTATCCGTCCTCTTAGCCCCTTTGGCATTATTACTTTCCTACAGTTTACCATCGTTCACCATTACATAAACAATTCCCGCACTAAAATCATCAAGCACAAACAGTTTATTTCTCCTTTCTTGAACTGTGGCACTATCCCGGTTGCCCAATGGTTCCTCTCGGCCAAAGGCACCCACCGAATCTAAATGCTCCACCATCTGTTCCATATCGCCCACATCATCATTTCTTTTGCCAAATATTTCGTCTCTGGATTGCTCCAATTTGCTGTAAGATGTTATCAAGTAGAGTTCCTCTACGATTTGCTCTACCGATGCATTTGTTGCCAAAGTTGATTAAATAGTTGTATTTATTGTTAAAACCTTTGATTTATTTGTTGCGTTTCTTTAATTTGTTGATCAAATTTTTGATTCAATTCAATCAATCAAAACAGCCAATAACTGTGCTATATACCTTTTCCCAGATAGTTCGAGAATTATTTTAATAACTTCGTCTATTCGTCAAAAAAAATTTAGACTTTAATCTTCCGATATTTACAATCCAACCGCTGTCACTAATTGTTACGAATTTGTCCTGTCAAATCCAATTCGTATCACTGGATTGTGAATACAGCAATATAATTTGACGGTTACAATACCACTTCTGCAATATTCCCGAAAATATCGGAAATATCTCTTAAAAACATACACCACTACTGTAAATACTTACACGACTTCTGGAATAATCATTCGTATCCATGAGTCAACCCAATTTTTGGTATCTTCATATGATGTGAAGACCGGCTATGCTCAGACAGGCTATGCGCCATCTATCGAAACAAGTGGTAATCAGACGGGACAATGATTAATGAATACGGCGGATGGGGTATAACTTCCATGTTGAGTGTTTCCAAGTAGGTTTTGACCGGCGCCGCAATATGTGGACGAGGATTATCATGCAGGAGAATAATTTTGTCGTGTCTAAAGTAGTAGTGTGCACATCCTTGAGTGCTCGGCTCAATCTCATCAATTATGTTCGGTAGAGAGTCTCGCAGTAATAATTTCGTTCGGATTTAGCAACTCATAATACACAACACCAAGCTGACCCAATAAATACACAACATGCGTTTTTTTCCATGAATATTCGGCTTGGATATCGATGTTGAAGCATGGCCAGGTGTTCCCAATGATTTCTTCTTTTTTGGCTTATCGTAGTGGATTTATTTTTCATTACCAATGACTATGCAATGCAAAAATCCTTTAGTTTATGTCTGGCAAGCAGCATTTTACATGAAAAACAAAACTCGGCGTTAAACATCTCTCGGCTTCAGTTCATATGGAACCGAATATTCTTGCTTTTGCATCATTCCCAATAATTTTAAACTATGTGAAAGTGCTTGTTGAGTCACTCCTAATGTAAGTGCAAGTTTTTCTTGAATTTACCACGATTCTTCATTCAATAATGTTTCCAATTCTGCGTCTTCGTACACTGTCGGCCTCCTGCTACGTTCTTTATCTTTGACACCAAATTCACCGTTTTTAAACTTTTAAAATCACCCTCGACAACTTCTCTCACTTAAGACACCCTCACCATATGCTTCTACAAGCAATCGATGCGCCTCAGCTGCAGATTTCTTCAAATTAAAAATTAATCAAAAGTTCCCGCAAAGGACGCTTATTCTGCTCAAAACTCGAAATTTTCACAAGAAAAAAATTATATAATGCTTATACAAAATCACTAATGTTTTAAAATTATGTTGTTGGCAGATGTCCTCAACCTTAGGATATGACGTTTTACATCGGGCAATTAAACATAACTTACTATTGGTGGCAGCATATTTTGTCGAACTGTGGAGACTTAATTGTATATACTCGATACTTCTAATGCTTCTACTTAAACCTAGGTGTCACTAACCTCACAAAAAAGTGTTATTAAACAGATTAACACAGGAATCAACCCGCCCAAGCAACCAATCCTAGACTATAGCTGAGTTACCCTGGCGTTGCACGGAAGAAATTTGAAATATTTTGAACTATGGATATTTTAGCTGTGAAACGAAGGGGTAGCAATAGCTACATTAAATTTAGGAGGTGAAATTGGACATGTAACTATTTGTTCGGTTCGATGTGGTATTTTATAATTGCGGTTTCCGGTTCACAAATATATTAAATGGTTTTTGATTTACAATTGATCAAATTTATTATGTTGTCTTCGATATTTATACATACAATAATTTTGCTTATATAAGTCAATATGTTGCACGTGAGGTGTATAATATGCACACACCATATTTGAAGAATAAGCAAAATTACTAAAGTTGAAAATATTTAATGTTATTTACGTTGTTGATGTTATTTATGAATGTTGATATCTCCGGGGCTGTGTATTCTAACTTATAGGCTTCGTTCGGTGGAGGTTTTCTGTTGCTTTGCTATTTGTGGATAATAAAGGCGATTATGCTAACGGCAATATTTGCATAGAGAAGAGAATAATGAATGAATGTCACGGTGTGATACTGGGAGCTGCTCTTCTTCGTCATCCACTAAAGTTGAGTTTACAAATTTAATTGAGTTGTTTGTAGGCCTTTCCATCCACTTCAACGACAGGTAGATATGACGAGTCAATTAGAGTCTCCTTGTAGGTTTTATAGGTTTCTAGAAAGATTGATCCTTGTTTTACCCTGCCGCTCTTAAGTGATTGAGAAAATCAATTTATTCTTTTTCAACTTTACGTGAATGTGATGTAGCAACATACAAATATATTCGTTGTTGCTTTGCTTGCAATGGCTAAACTCGTCCTTTGACATCGTAATATTCATCACGATGTATGGAGGTAACCAAATAGTTCATATTGATGCTTGAAAGAAGACGCCCTCGATTGTAGAAAGAGGTGTGTGTTTAAACACTTGATACTTTGCCATGTTCATCAATGGACCTGTTATAATTCAATAATTTCTTAAGTTTTCTAGAAATAGTCTAGGTTTATAACTAAAAGTGGGGATGTTGTACATCAGCTGTTCATTTGGGGATACTGGACTACGCAGTGTAGTGATCGCCACTAAACTTAGTAGAAGTAATGATAGAACTATGAAATTGATGGCTTTAGGAACATGGTACGGGACTCATTCGTTGATTTATTTTGAGACTTCTCGGTATCGAAAGGTAGGACACTTAGTTTGGTAATGGGTCATTTGAATATGGAACAATTGCCCCTTTTTATTGTAACTACTCTAGTCAAACCATCGCTGCCAGGATGTAGACCGATGATCCTTCCCAAAGGTTAGTTAATTGGCGGTAAGTTATTGTCTAAACAATGTCGTCTATTCTAACCATTGATTGTTTGCTGGTCCCTTTAGATTTTTGTTGTAGTTCGGTAAGGTAGTCGTTTTACCAGCGTTTACAAACCTCTTGAACCAATTTTTGTAGTAATCTTCACCGATGATTAACGGGAATGTATTAATTCAGCATGTTCGATTCTGGGATAGTAATTAGTGAATCACCAACAAAAAAATGTGCCGGTGTTAATGTCAACACATTTGGATCAGACGAAACTTGCTTAAGCGGCCTTGAATGGAGGCATGTTTCTATCGGTGATTTAACCATTGCTAGCTCTTCATATGTGAGGGTTGTTTCTCCAATTACCCGTTTTAGATGGAATTTTAGAGATTTCACTGCTGCTTCCCAAAGTCCCTCAAAGTGTGGTGCAAATGGTGGTATGAAGTGCCACTGAATCCCAATGTCAGCTAGCATTCGCTGGAGGTTAAAATTTGCTTGTTGTAGAGCTTGTTGTTTATTCTTTTCTAGCAGTGCTTGGGCTCAAACAAAATTGGTTCCATTATAAGGTATATTAGAGTCATAAATCTCTAAAAAGGCCTTTGTATGACTTATTCCCACGTCCTTTCGAAACTCTTACTGAGATTGGTTCAGCATAATCAACTCCTGTGGTAGTAAATGGACGTGATGGCGTGACTCGTTCCATGAGTAAGCTTGCCATTAGTTGGAGGTGTCTTGTTGAAGTATTGAATCGAATACACGTGATGCATTTTGTTATCTCAGTACGTATGCGGCTTTTGCCGTTCGTGGTCCAATATTTGTTTCTAAGATGTGACAGAGTTAACTGATTTTACATGAATATCTTTGATTAATAGCGTTGTGAATCTATGTTTTAGAGGCAATTTGTTTAGCATCATCCTACTATTAGTATTATATGTTCATCAATAAATGGGTTAAGCGAGACGAGTTTGCTTTTTCTTGATACTGAGCCTTCCTTGTTAATCTGCATGAATTCAATCTGGAAATGTATAAACTATTATAAATACTAATCAAGTGTTTCAGTGACGATTTACGTACATAAACATTCCTGGTAAAATAAAATCGGATGTTCGCCACACCATATTCTGATAACCAAAAATTTTATTTTGTAAGTTATAGTCAAGTAAACGGATGATCATACATGCTGATAAAAGTTCAGCAAATTTGTAGTTGATATAAAAATACACGAATGTATTTACGCGTAAAACAACTACGTTGCTTTTGATAAATTATTTTCGTCAAATATTTACTATCTGCAAACATATAGTATATTTGAAATTTCTAATCAGCTAATTGCGGACGTACTAGTATTTATCAAACATATGTCTATCTCTAAGTATTATTGCAATATTTCATACAAACTCGTATATTGATATAAATTGCTTATAAATGGTCTATAAAGTGTTTAAATGTTTATAATTAAATTTCAATTATTACTAATTTGTTAACTATAATTTATTAACTTGATTTGTTCGCTTTACGCAAAACAAAAGCAAAACATGATAAAAGTTAAAATTAATTGATAAAAAAGACGTAATTAATTAATTGTCAACAATTACTTGTGCATATTTCAATTGCAGTTTAATTATGAGTTTGCGTGCATATCATATCTTGAAATAGCCACAAGATGACACGTGATTGTTAACCACTAGGTAGTTGATATAATGCTGAACATCATGATCAGAAAATTAATGAGAATTTTATTGTTTCAGCTACCAACAAATTTGCACTTTTATCACTTTTTTGAAATTAGATTGATACGAGAAGTGTTATTTTGTGATTGTGACTCAAGTTTTGATGATAATTATAATCTGCCATCATTTTGATTTTTGATTCGACGGTAGGCACCAAAAGTGCAATAAACCTAATCTCAATCTCTAATAATCTCTAAACTCGTAAATATTTCAATTGTCTCGTTATAATAAATTATTAGGCTCTCGAACATTTGCGTAAATTCAAGAACTTATCAATATTGCAGATTAGTGAATTTGATAAATCTTTTGGTTTGGTGACCTCAGTCACTTGTCATATTGCGTTACACCGAGAGATATTTCAAGACAAAAGAATTAATTTAATCAAATTTGTTACGATGCTTGAAATACGATATGCCATATCTCTATTTACTTGTAAATATACAAAATTCAACAAGTATATTGCAGTGATAAGAGATCGTGAATTCACGGTCTTACTGCATGAATTTATTATTTCTCGTAATGAACTCACCGATGACGTACCAGTTTGTTTTTGTACCATGAAGCATTACGCCCGTAAAATACTAATTATTTTATGTATATTTGATCTAGACTGCGATATATAACGAAACTTTAGTATTTATTTTGCCTATTTGATCTGAAAATAAATAGACATCACGATAATTACTTGCTTACACAATGCCAACGAAATATTATAAAATGCTTTTATTAATAATAAATATTCCTCTTTTATCTATTTTTAGAAATCAAGATACCATAGGCTTTGTATTAAACACACCACCAGCCCTAATAGTTAAAACCGAAGAGAAACCGTTACTTAACAAACCCGTACTGGGTTTTGAACCGCTAACGCCAAATAAAAAAGCGGAACGCGGGAAAGCATTCCGCCAAGTGATTGCAGCACTCATCGCAAATATTGGTACAATAAATGTTGGTTTTGCGTTTGGATTTAGTGCTGTTGCTGTGCCCCAGTTACGAAGCGGAAATTCATTTATACGAGTAAACGAAAATGAGGGATCATGGATTGGTAAGTGTGCTTGCGCGTGTGCTTGTTCACATAAATAGGTACTTTATATTTTTGGATTAGAATATAAATCATTTTTATAATCTTTTATAATCACTGTCACACACAAAATAAACATTTCTCACAACTCGATTATTTTCATTGTTTGTCAATTTACCGATTAACATCAACTTTAATTTACGATCGACAATTATTTTTAAATTATTAACATTTAAATCCAATGTACAGTAAACAACAACAAACTTTTGAGTGATAACGAGTTAAATTTTGATAAGACACTTCTCTTGGTTAGTTATTGTAATCACTTGGCTAAATATTTGTATATGACTAACTAAGTCTATAATAAGAAACTTACAGGAAGGAAGTAGATTAACTATACGTGTATACTCCAATCTAAATATACCAGCGACGAAGAATCGGCTGTAGTAAATATATATTTACACGAACGAAGGAACGACCTTAGGAAAGAGACGAATTGTGTACTGATAAGAAACCGAGATAAATCGAAATATTTATTTTCATATTATAGAATAATGACGCGTTGGTTGCGTGCGTTTTGCACTTTAACAGGTATATTTATTGCACGAGTGCTGTGGCCTAGTTTTGACCTAGGGTAAAATTATTACGAGTATATAAGTATGTGTAGATAAGTTATTCATATCAGTAGAATTATACGATTAATATTACTATGATTTCCTAGGGGTTTAGGTTCACCTATAATCAAAAAGAATTTAACGTAGCAACCTTCACTAGCAAAGCTCTGTACTAATAATGTAGTCTTATGCCATAATGGCCGCTAAGCCAAAACTACCCCAGAAATTTGCCGGCGGAAAATGTGAATCCCCTCATTATCACACAAGAGAAAATGTTTAACTCAATATTTAATATTCGTTTCTCTTTTTTGACAAAATAAAACATTCCAGAGGAATAAATGCCAAAAGCTTACGTTACATCTGCCATGTTTTTTATTAGCGCCCGATAGATCTATCCGGAGCACCCAATTTTCTATGTCAAAACTTATATTTAGTCCGCTATTTTTGCATATAAATAATTAATTTAACTCCAAACTAATATTTTTCATACAACTTTTTAGTTAAAAATCGATATAAAAATATTTTGCTCTACCTATTTATCGGGCGCCGCTATCGGGAGACGGGAGACGCTATCCATTTCAATGGGAAATTTGAAAGGCCTTTGAAAGAAGGCCTTTGAAGGGCCTAAAAATATCCTGTCAAACTCAAAAATGACAATAAAATTAAATTTTTATGGAAGAAAGAGACAGGAAAGAAGACACTTCGCCAGCATACTTATTTGAATATGTTAGGTTCCACAAATAGGTATTCGTTTGGGACACAGCCTTATTGACTAAAGACAACTTGATTATAATTACATACTTTGTATTTGACTAGAAAATGTAAACTAACTCGCAGATAACATGGTTTTGACTAGATTTTTTTTAAATTCATTGTCAAGAGCTGCTTGGGCTTCTATAAGAAGAAATGTTTCTTCTTCACTCCCTCCTATAATTTGTTATTGAATGATTTTTCAGGTAGATGTAAATAACTAATGTACTTACATCTGCTGCAAACGTAAGGGCATACAACGTTTGCTCTTGTTAATATTATTGTTGTTGTTGAATTAATATAACATGATTTATTTTTAAAACTAGCACATACATTTAAATAAATTTGGGAATACGACTATAACAAATACCCTGTCAAACACAAAAATGGCAATAAAATTAGATTTTTGTCGAAGAAAGAGACAGATAATAAGTTACCTAGCCAGCATACTTATTTGAGTAAATTAAGTTCCACAAATAAGTATTCGTTTTGGACACAGCCTTACATAAAAATTGAAAACGCAGCAAGATGAATTCTTGTTATAACGCCATGCCAAAATAAATGCCAATTGGTATATTTCAGTTCGTTAAAAGTTTATTTTATGGATGAATTTATTTTTAATTTTAATGGTACAGCGAAAATGCAGATAGTAGCGTAATTTCGGACAGATAATTTCCCTTTCAGAGCTCAATAGCTCGCCCCGAATATCGAATAAAAAACACAGCAAGTGCTATTGAGCAATGAAAGGGAAATTATCTATCCGAAATTCCACTACTAATCGTAAAATATTTTAAATAGTTAAATCAATTAAAAAATGGTTCCAAAAGTTAATAAAAATGTCTGTTAAAAAAATTTATATTATTATTAAATATTTAAAACAAATAAAAAAATTTAAAAATGTATCTAACATATTTTGTTGTTGTATTTCCTTTAAAAATATAATCACGCCGGCCATAATATTTAATTTATAAGCCCCGCCCCTTTGAAAGCACGTATACACTCCGACATGCACAAGTTTTTGTTTACTTAAATTCATCATTAGTCGTCCGAATTTTAGTGACAACGTTCATAGAAAATATTTAAATATTTGGATAATTTTGCTGAACAAAGTCGTGGGAAGTCTCAATTAAAATATTGGTTTTGAAAATAACATTTGCTTGTTTTATTAGCTCCCGATAGATTGTATCTGGAGCACCCAATTTGTGTCAAAACTTATAATCGACGCGCTATTGTTGCATATAATTAATTTATTTAACTCTAAACTAAGATTTTTCATTCTACTTTTTAGTTAAAAATTTACATAAAAATATTTTGCTCTACCTGAAAAGACTTATGTTTTGTACAACCATACATATAAACTTACAATATAAATTGAAAACGCAGCAAGCTGAATTCTTGTTTATAACGTCACGTTAAAATAAATGTCAATTGGTATATTTAAGCACGTAGATTCTGATTAAGTGACAATAATGACATTTTTTGTGACTTTGTACTAAGATTTTAACTGGTATAAAATGATAATTTAAGGACTAGAAGCACCAAGCGCGGCGCGTCTAATTCCAAATGTAGCATACAACTCGACGTGCTTATCCGTTCACACCTAGACGTTTTTCTCGTTTCTTGATAATTTTGGGCTTTTGTTTTATTAATCTTTAATATTGGTAAATAATATGAGTGCATACGTGAATGACGAATGACAAATGTATGGAGAATAACAGAAGTATCATTATTTTTATTTTTGAATTTTTGACTCATAGATGGAAAATTTGTAAGAATCGCAACAATCAGTTTCGAACGGATGAGATTAATGATTTGAAAAAATCAGTCTTCTCATCAGGTCGCGACGACTGATGTTGTATTTCTTACACTGGAATATCGTCTATATATAAAGGACAATACCATGTATTTGTAGTACTAGCGAATTACTGCTCTCCTAACGAAATCGATTCTTTCGTATTTTTCATCTATGTTTCATTCTCACAATTAACTTTTCGTGTTTTTTACGAATTTATTTTATAATCTTTACATTTTTTTTGTTTTCTACTATAATGGGTTTTATTGTGATTGTTCCGTACATTGGTCTATCTTCAGCACTCTCGAATTAAATACACAATCATAGGAAATTATTCCATTTAGCGTCAAAATCTGTGTGACAAACGACTATGATAATCGACACCTACTTAAACACAATCAACTTCCCAACTACCCAGATTGTTTTGTTTTAGTTAGAAAATAGAATTGTGTCAATTTTATCGAGGTTATGAGTAGCAGCAAAGAGCAGTAAATTGATACTGCTGGATGTGGAACCTATTGATGCCGCGACAAATGCAACTTCATTCAATATAATTTCTTCAAATTAAAATTTTTCTATTAAAACTAGAAAATATTTGATTTATTTTATTGGAAATACCTACATTTATACTCAAATTATGATTTTGTATCATTACATAAGCGAATAAGCTAATAGTGAATAGTTGTACGTATTGTATATTTATTTTAATCTGTGTACGGTGCGCTTGTGATGGTATAGAATATGTACATAACAATTTTCGTTTATATGTATTTTGATACCGTTGCTTGAACGCAACGTACGCAGTGTATGTAAATCTTCAATATGTATGACTTTTTTGATTCCAATGGATGCCTAAGATAAGTGTTTTTCATTATTTTAATTCATATTTTTCTGAAATAAATTTTAATTATATAAAATATGTATTTAACTGTTTCTATTTGCGTAAACGTGTTAAGAGAGGAGCGTAAAATAAAATACCATTTCATTTATATGTTTTGGTTTAGTATATTAAAAATATACATACATTTCTATTTTTTGTTTTTGCGCTTGTTGCGTGAGTGAGAACTGAGAATAGATTATTATGATCATGCTTAGTGTTTTATAATTTATCCCTTCCAAGTTTCAACTAAAAAAGAATAAACAGGAAATAGACAAATAAAATACATAAAACAAAATTTTGAGGGGATAAGTATATGACGAAATTGGATAGAAACTAAACAAGCATGATCGTGGTTATTCTGTACTTTTCGTTTTCTCCTTGACAGATGAATTCATTCATTCATATACACCCATCCTCCGATTTACACGGTAGATTGGTTCCGCGGAAAACGTATTATCGCATTCATATATACAGATCCTTGTAGAAGTATAAATTAATAATTTATTAATTTGAATTTTAGGTTTTAGTGTAAAATTAAATTAAATTGCTTAAATTTCTTATTATTCTTGTTTTGAACGTGAAAATAATAATTTAACGAATTTTGGAACTCTAGTTTAAGACATGTAGAGGTAGGCGGCTGTGATCGAATTGGAATTGTTGGCTTAACTTTATAACTTTGCTATTTCTGCGAATATTTGAATATTTGGAATTACATGGAAGCTACGGAGTACATTTGAAATGCAGTCAAATTTGCTATATGTAGATAGTTTTTCGGGATCATGCACTTTTTAATTAAATTTTTTTCTAGATTATTTGGAAGACTGTAAATTGGTAAAGGTTTTGGTTAACTTGTTCTAGGTTGGACAAATAATTATCGACGTATGTCGATTATATAATTTATAATTTATTTAATGCTGTTGTAGATATATATATGTGTGTATATGTATATGTGTGTGTGTATGTGTGTGTGTATGTATATATATATATGTATGTATGTAATTTTTTTCTGATTTATTTATTTTATAATTAAAGCATTGAACCATATAATTGGATTATTTGATTATCATGGATCCTACAGATGTGCTAGCTACTTATTATTAATTCTGTTATCTTACAGATTCCTGATTACTTTAATAGTTTTATTTACTTTTGGTTGAATTTGTTTAGGTATTGGGGATTCTAAAGCTGTGAAAAACATTCATTATTAATACATTACCTTACAGATTCCAGATTAGCTGTTTTTGGAACCAGTTTTCGTTTGGTCATTTTCTATTTTTATAAATAAACATATTTGTATTAGATTAGGGATGACAAGGACAAGTGACTTTCATAAATATTTTTTTATAAATAAATCCATCAAATCAACAGACTTAGAAGTTAGGAAGGCCGTGCGTGCCTTTCCTGGATTCGATTTATTTTATTTGTTTTATGAGAACCAAATTAATTTAGTTAATACTAATCGTTACTTTACATTTATTTTATTCAAGTATAATTTTATTATATTGTATATATATTGTCCTTAATATACTAATGAATTTTAGAATTATTTTGAATATAGTTCAAATAACTTTGGTTTCAGGAAATTCGACTGTAAGTTGCGGAGTTGCAGAATGATTAAATTAATAAATGTTTCAATTATTTAGGAAGCCGGAAAATATGAATTTAGAATTGAATTTCAGGAAATTTACAGATGCTTGTGAATTAATGCTTCATTGTAATTGCTGATTGTATAGTTTAGAATTGTGTTGTCATTTTATTACTAACGACTTTACATAGGTGTCTGTAACGGGTCGAGTCAACCAATTTTGGTTAGGAAGCCGAAAAATATTAATAGAATTAAATTTCAGGAAAATTCCAGATGCATGTGAAATAATAATATTTTTTCTTAGGTTGCCGTTTTAAAGAAGCAATTGTTGAAGACCAATACCATCGTTATCCATTAACCTATTAAGCCTTTATCCTTCATCTAGTAGATTAGAATTGTGTTGTCTTTGTGTTACTAACTATCGGCTATACCTAGGTGTCTGTAACCGGGCCGATTCTGTCCCACTTAACTAACCTATCCAATCCTTCGGTTTTGTTATGTGTAAAAAAGGGTGTACGGTGGACCCGGCGTCATCCGGGAACTCAAGCCTAAGAACTTGGTCGTACATTCAAAATCAATCAATCAATCAATCAATTACATAAGCGAATAAGCTAATGTTAAATTTGCTGCTCGCTGCTGCTGCTTGGTGTGTTTCATTCTTAATGCAGAAATTAACGGAAATAAAATTACTTGGGTAGTAGTTCTATTCTATCATTGTAAGTTGACCAAACAATTTGTTAGTTTTTATTTTATTTTTATCTAGTCGAAATCAGATGGCATTAAAACCTGTGACTGACAAGAATTATCGTGACTTTTTGGACAAAAATGTTCCCATTGAACTATCTTTTGTTGCATCATTCGTTAGATAATTTAAGTTCTTCGTATAATTAAAACACCATTAGCACTTTATAAGTAAACATCTTAAAAAAGATCGAATGCGATTTGTTCACGGCTCTCTGTGTGACGACTACCTCGAAGAGGGCGATGACTGCATTCAATACGTCTGCAGTTGTCCGCCTTTCGAGCTAGCTAAGTACCAGTTTTTTAACTGTAGGTCTCTCAGTGTATATCAACTGTCTTCCATGCCTTGGTTCAAGCTCTTGCAGTATTCCAGGGCCGCAGAGCGCTTTTGTGAGTTGGGTTAGAGCCCTCGGTTTGCACCTTGAGCCTATTATGGCATTGAGTGCGGAATCTTTCTGGGTTCCAACCATAAATAAATTCCATAAATTATAATGATGGCCGGTTGTACAGAAAAATGACTAACGACTGGTTAGTTGTGCGCCAGTTAAATGTTTTATATGAAATCTGTTTTCGCAATTGAATATGACAATATGACAGCTTAAACACAAAAAAATCAAAAGTATCTTTATAATTTAGTGCTGCCTATAATAGTCAAAGAAGGAACAGACCACATAAATTAAGTCATATGAAATATACATAGCAAAATTTTTAAAGCAGTGTGGCCGAGTATTCTAGGTGCACAGGGCGTTATACGCAATGGTATTCGTAATTTCGTATATACCCAATACCAATACAATAAAATAAAAAAAATCTCTATATACAAAAATTAAATGAGGGGGTAAATCCAACAAAAATTGTGTAAGCCATACAGATCGTAAAAATATGTATGGGAATTTTTTTTGTTTGCAATAAATTTTATTATCTTCTAAAATCAGTGGAAATTTACATTAGGTCGAGCTTCACAGTAAATATTGATATTTTAGATTAATTTACAAACAAAAAAAATCCGAATTTGGGAACTTTTCCTTTATAACCTTGTTTATTTATCTTTAATTTTGGTAAATTGGGTTATATTTTTAAGGTAGTTTGCATATAGAATTTCACCATTTTCCGGTATGATGTCTTTAATTTGTTGAACGTTGTATAACATACAGAGCAAAGTTTGTATGTATGCAAGAAGGCAGAAGAGTAATCAACAAATAGAAAAAAAATTTAACAAAGTAGTTCAATCAACAAAACAAACCCGAATGTCAGTGCAGTCATTTGCAGATGATACAACATTATGAACTACCCTTGAATCCTTAGAAACGTCAAGTAGAAATAGCGAAGTATGTCATCCTCCATAAACAAACCTGCCTTTCGGAAAAACTAAATAATATCATTTTAGCCGAAAACAAAAATATTAATAATTAATTTCTAGATAGTAGATTGACATGGAAACAAGAAACATATCGAAACAAAACACATGGATTGTATATTTTTGCTTCGGCATCGGCTTTACCTAGATGGTTCCTTTGTTTAGGAAGCTGAACAGTATTAAATCAGAATTAACATTAGGAAATTTCCAGATGGATGTGAAATAATATTGTTTTCTCGCTTAGGTTGCTCATTTAAAAAAGCAATTTTTGAAGGCCAATACCATCGTTTATTAAGCCTTTATCCTTCCTCTAGTACATTAGATTCAAACCTTATGTTCACTCTCTTTCGCTTACGTTCGATCTCAACTGGAATACGCTGTATCGGTCTGGAATCCATACTATGCTGTACACACTAAAAGAATTGAAAGCATTCAAAAGAAGTTTCTGATTTTCTTGTTAAAGAAAAATATTTGTTACGACCACAATTTACCATTTCATGAAAATGGGGCTCGGTTACCTCCGTCACTTGTTGACGGATTATAAAATATGCACGCTTGAAAATAGACGACTTCTTTTAGGTACTTTCATTGGTAACGTTTTGCTTGGTCACATTGATTCAGCATACATTTAGAAAAACATCAATTCATGTGCCTTGCAGAACATTTCGAAACCATCAGTTTTTAGCAATAGAACACCATTCCACAAACTATGGAGAAAATAACGCGATTAATAGGTTGTCTAAATCTTTCAACATCGTCGACGACCTAATTGACTTTAATTTATCAAAGGAGAACTTCAAAAATATCCTTAAGAATTATTTTTTTAATTTATAATTATGAAATCAAGATTTGATTTATATTTTTGAGTTTTAAAGTTCTTTATTTGAATTTTTAATATTTTTGTTTTAAATTAAATTCTGAAATCATACATGTAAATCACAGAATAGATTTCTTTAAATAAATAAATAAATTAGAATTGTGTTACTAAATGTCGGCTATATCTAGGTGTCTGTAACCGGGCCGATTCTGTCACACCTAATTAACCTATCCAATCCTTCGGTTTTGTTATGTGTGCAATGGGCCCGGTGTCACCCGGGAGATCCTGTGTAAGAACTTGGTCGTGCATTCAGAATCAATCAATCAACAAAATAATTGTTTAAGAACTGTCCAAACTGCATTTAATTTATTTTAGAATCCCAATTAAATAAAAATGTGTAGCATCTGAATAACTAGACTTTGAACTATTTAAACCTTTAAAAATAAATATGTAGGTATGCGGCGCCTGTCATTTAACATAATATATTAAACCAAATGAACCAAAGGCTAGTCATTGGACCAATAATTTCCCTATAGTTTATATCGAAGTCGTGATTAGAAAAATAGAAATAAATTAAAATAAAAACATTAAATTCGATTAATTTTTCCTGCTGTAAACGGTTGGTAGACGGACTAAATTAAGTAATCTCTAAGGACAGGTCATTCATTGCAGTTCATTTATTTTTGACAAGTCTCATGTTGCGACTCGCATTGAGATTCAAGTTTGCTTGTATCATCATCATTCTTTACAAGTTTACAATCGTCGATTGCCTTGCTTGAGGATTTTGATAGACACTACTTATTTGAAATGTTTTTCCTAATTGCTTCTGCGCCTAATGACGCCTTCTAATGATATATCACTTGCTAGTTCAAGCTCAAGCGTGTACTAGTTCATTCTAACCATAGAAAAGTAAATTTATAATGCTAATTATTCATCGATTCTGCTGGCCGCACGTCAATCGCAAGTTATAACAAGAAAAATAAATAAATAAATTTCACTTTCAAACAAAAAAGAAAATTATCGACCTTGAATAATAATCAATTTTCAAACTCGATCGGAAAATATAAATCAAGTACAATCTTTTCTGAAATGATAATAAAAAACGCGATTTATTTTTAGATGTTGTATCAAAACCATGATATGTATTCCAATTTGGACGTTTTCCGTTTAGTAAAAATTCCGGAAAATACTAGACTTAGCATTCTGCCATCTACTACCCACGACAATTAGCGTACCACAATATCCTTTATGTTTACATAGTTTAATCACTTCCTTGTGTGTGACGAGTGATTGATTATAACAATAAATAAACGGTGATAGAATAGCAAACAAACAGAAGGTCTTTGTTTGCCTATTCGCGCATAGACACAAAGTATTTTTGTTGAAAAAATGCCAAAAAAACAGTTTATATATTTTTAACTCATTCAATTTAATATTCTTTTGTATTTTAGCGTCACTATCATCTGCGGGAACACCTATCGGATGTATTTTGGGTGGTTACCTCATGGACGCATTTGGCCGGAGAAAAACACTCATCATTACCGAAATACCACTGATCATCGGCTGGTTGATGATCGCATTTGCCACCAATGTTCCATTAATTTATGCAGGCCGTATATTTGTGGGCATTGGCGCAGGAATACTTGGCGCACCGGCTCGTGTTTATACATCGGAAGTGACACAACCCCATTTGAGAGGGATGCTGACGGCGTTAGCATCGACGGGTATTAGTCTTGGTGTACTATTACAATATGGGTTTGGTGCGTTTCTATCTTGGCACATACTAGCCGGACTATCAACGACCATTCCGCTATTGGCAATGATTTTAATGTATTTTATGCCCGAGACACCAAATTATTTGGTATCAAAATCCCGCGTCGACAAGGCGTACAAAAGTTTAGCGAAGCTACGCGGCTCTACATATAATTTGGAAAAAGAAGTGAATCAACTTCAAGAGTTTACGTTAAAAAATAATGCAAAAAAGTATGTACTCCATTTTTAAGTAAGTCACATGTTTATGTTCGCTCACCATCTATTTTTACATTTTCCAGAGTTTCATCTCCAAAAGAATTATTCACAGCACTAATACATCCTTCCGCGCTGAAACCGTTCGGAATTTTATTTTTCTATTTTATGATTTATCAGTTCGGCGGAGTGAACACCATTACGTTTTATGCCGTTGAAATTTTTAAAGATGCCGTCCCGCATCTCGATCCAAATATGTGTACGTTAATACTTGGCATTGTACGGTTAATATTTACTATTGCCGGAGGTATAGCACTTCGACGATTCGGACGGCGGCCCATGACATTTATATCGTCTTGGGGCTGCGGACTATCAATGCTTACGTTAGGTATTTACTTATATTTTAAATATACATGGGAAACATCGGAGCCGCCGATAGAACCAACACAAACTTGGATACCAGTTGCGTGTCTCATAATATTCACAATGGCGGTGTCACTAGGATTTTTGGTGGTGCCTTGGGTCATGATCGGTGAACTGTATCCGCAAAAGGTTCGCGGTGTTATCGGCGGTTTAACAACGTGCTGTGCCCATTCATTTGTATTCATCGTGGTTAAAACGTATCCACTTCTGGTGCATGCTTTTTATCAACATGGTGCGTTTATGCTGTACGGCTGCATTTCAATTGCCGGTAAGTAATCTCTCGAAAATAAACAAACTTATCGATTGCTACACATCACATTTATTGCTCTTTTTATCTCAATTTACACAGGATCACTATTCTTTTACTTTGTCCTGCCGGAGACAAAAGGTAAAACTTTACAAGAAATTGAGGATTACTTTTCGGGTCGCACAAAATCGCTAAATACAAAAAAATCCAAGGTACCTCAAAGCTTTGATACGATCACAAAAAACAATTTAAATTATAAACCAGCGCCGCCAAATTACATCGAAAATAATAATAAATTGATAATGTCCGAGACATCGTGATGATGGAACTGGAATGTATATCATATACATTGCCGCCTTAATCAAAATGTACTTAAACCAGTGATATTTCTTAAGTTAAAGTATTATTAAATAGTTAATTTTTGTTATTATTTTTTGGTGCGTTCTATATACCTCAATGTTTTTTTTTTTGTTAAATTTGAACACTTTAACCACAGTCGCGTGGCAACTCACACCAAGGTGTTCAAGGCGTATGTAAAAAACTTATTTCAAATCACACATCGAAGACTTTATATATAAACTATTATTGTAAATAAATAAATAATATTTTGTTAAAAAAAACTGTAAATTTGAATTCTAATTGCTGTTCTGAGGTTTTGACCATTCCACATTTAAAATTAAATGATCGTAACCGTGCCCATTGAGCAGCTCAATTGCGGTGGCCGCATCTTTACGCGATTTAAAATGTACATACGCGAACCCTTTGCACAGTCCGGTATTTTTATCACGAGCCAAATACATTTTGTTGTGAGGTCCAATTTTCTTAACCAATTCTTCCAAATCAGCCTCGACCATGGATTCCGAAAGGTTTGAAATTCGTATTGCGGCCGTATCGTCTCGGCCACGCATATTCGATGCCATTTTTGGATTATCCCGCATAATCGGTGGGACATACTTTTTGGTGCCACTCGTTTCTGTTGTGGATGTTTGCGTGGTAGGTTTAGTTTCTAGTGATTTATTCGTATCGAATGATGTGCCTTTGTACGGACAATTCACAGACCAATGCTCTCCCGAACAAATTCGACATTTTGCTATATCTAAAAACAATCGGGATGGTTAAGAAATTGACAACAGTTTAATATAAAATCATTACTCTTTAATGGATCCAGAAGATTATCGGTTGCCTTCTCTTCCTCCTTATTGGTAACAAATTGCATGTATACATCTTCCGACACCATTGTGGTATGAGAATTTGGCCCAGCTTTATCATTTTCCGAATCCCCAAATTTATTTAGATTTTTTCGTTTTGCAACGGTTTTCGAAACAACCTCCTTCGTGATTTTATACGTACGAACACATTTCACTTTTTTGTCGTCACTATTCAGTTTGTATTCGGTAACGATTTTAAAACCATTCTCGTGGACCTCAGTGGGTGGAGGTAGCCCACCTGAATCTAATTCCACCTCATCTGCCCATGAAGATTTCATGGTAGAGAGTGCACTAAAAATAAATAGAAAAAAATGTATATTGTATGCAACTTGACGCAGCATGTTGCACAAATTATGAGTAAGTAATCACACCCTAATAAAAAAACATGAGTTCAATAACCCCAATCGAGAAACTTTGAGGTTATTAACCCGAAAGCACACAAAATGTACCAAACGGTGAATTAAGAAAAACTTTGTCGGATTTAAAATGACCATGCCGTAAAACAATTTTTGGAGATCCTACCTAGGTAGGGCAGCAGATATCCTATTCCTCACTTTAGAAAATAAAAAATCAACACGAGGATATAAAACCTTACAATTCCTAAAGGACAACTATTTTCTCAATTTTTATAGTTCACTACACTTTTTAAATGAAACAATATCGTTTTTACAATAAAAATTCTTCCGATATTATAATGAACGGAGAATTAACATACCTTAAATCAATTTTCCCCGTAATTGTTAAAAAATATCCTTCCACGACGAGAAAAGGAAAAATATGGCTTTTGCACGAATCTAGTATGAAGTTTGCTTTAATACAATTCTAGTTATTCAGCAATTCAGCATTTTGATAATGCAGTCACATATCTGTCAAATTTACAAGTTTTGTTTACATTTTGGGAATATCTAAAAATGTTTCTGCCTAGCCAAACTAATTTAAAATAATACATTTTATGAATAATATGATATTTAACTAATACAAGTGGATATACTAAATGATAAATAAAGTGCAAAGTGGCAAAAAGAAATTCGGTCAAACCGACAAACGAGGCCAAATATCAAAAGCCCGTGAAAAGAATGCAAAACCCAAAGCCAAGATTAAAAGGGGACGGCAGCGGATTAAAACGATTCGAGTTTTATCGAAACGATTCGAACAAGAAATCGTATATCGACTTTTAGTTGCAATAGAACTGGGCTACCAGATAACAATTTTCATCATGAAGGCGGTGATCAAATTATATTTCGATCGGATTGGGCTCGACTGCTCCATATTCCATCATAATATGCCGACAAATGAATTCGCAGAACAATTTCTAAGACGACACCGAAAAATACTGGGCCAAAAAATTGATGAGACTTGTACGTTTGGACGATCGTTTGTTCTGGAAACATCGATGCTGTTGAAACGTGTTCCTGCCGGTACGAATTTACTCGAAATACTGGATAAGTGTTTTTATGAAATTTTAGCTGAAATACAATAAATTTTATTTGAATAACGTAATTAGAACATTTAATTTTGGTGTTTTAATAATTTGTTAATTTTAATCTTGGAATTACATTCATACTGGTAAGTTCCTGGAAGAGAAGCTTGCACGCATACGGCATCGATATTTTCGATACATTGGCTGAAGATCGGCAGTAGTTGCACCAAGATGAATAAGCGAGGCGGCCGCAAGCATTACAAACATCGACTTCAAACGCATCGGACGATATCATGAGGCGCTCCATAATCAGCATACTGGTACCATATGAAATAAGACAATCCCTTTCCATTTCACCGAGACGCAAACCACCCTCATGACTTCGGCCTTGCGTTGGCTGTCGTGTAAGAACGGCGCGAGGTCCCCTAGCTCGAGCGTGCATTTTATCCTGAACCATATGTTTCAATTTTTGATAGTACACAGGGCCCGAATAAATGTATGCTTCGAGCGGTTCTCCAGTCAATCCCGAATAGAATATATCCTTTCCCATATAATTAAATCCATGTTTGAATAGTTCATCCTGTATATCTTGACATTTAGATCCGCCGAAGGCCGTACCGTAATGGAATTTACCTTCTAGTAAGCCCGCTTTACCACCAATAAGTTCCAGGGTTTTTCCAATAGTCATCCGAGATGGAAATCCATGAGGATTCATAATCATATCAGGACAAATACCAAAATCATTAAAGGGCATGTCTTCTTGATCCACAATTAACCCCGTTACACCTTTCTGACCATGCCGAGAACTAAACTTATCTCCAATCTCTGGTCGCCGTGTCTGGCGCAACAAAATCTTAATCAGAAAATCTTCTTCGGCATTCGCTGACACCATAACCTTCTCGATATAGCTTGGCTCCGTACCTTTATACGAAATCGGTACACTTGTGTACGCGGTCGGTTGTTGACCACTTTCTTTTTGCTCAACCGGATTCATAGACGTGACCGTTGGCATCTCCTTATTGATCATAGTTTGTTTATTCGTGATCATTTCACCAGGCGACACAATCCCATCGGTATCAAGAGCTTCATGTTTAAAAATTACCTTATTCGTGGACGCGTCTTTTACAGGGCCCATGATACGATCATACGTTTGATTCGCATACCGTTTAACGGTACATTTAGAATTCTTGTAGACTAAACATCGTCCGTAGCCCCGATCAATGGATGCTTTATTGAGGATTAGGGCATCTTCAATATCGTAACCAGAATAGCTCATCACAGCTACCGTTGCATTTTGACCCGCGGGTAATTTATCAAAATTTGTTAGCTCTATGGTTCGTGACCTTACCATTGGAGTTTGCGGATACACGATATTATACATTAGGGTATCGATGCGATTTTTCTGATTATATCCGATTATTCCCATCGCCTGTTTTCCCATAGCACACTGGTACGTATTTCTTGGACTCTGATTATGATGAGGGTATGGTACAAGACCCGCACATACTCCAAGCAGAGTAAATGGTTCAATTTCTAAATGGGTCGTATTATCTGGATCAATTTCGGACTCTTGGTATGCTATAAACGAATCATTTTCCTCATTCACATCGAGATATTCAATCAGACCATCGTTTAGGAAATCTTCAAATTTTCGGATTCCACGATTTAACTCATCAATATGTCGTTGTTCCACCAACGGACGTCCTTTTGCCACAATTATATAGGGACGACAGAGACGACCGCCATCAGTTGTTATATAAATTGTGCGATGAATGTGTGATGTATGAATCGAGACGAACGCTCCTATACGACCTCGGCGCCGCATCATACGAAAAACATTGATAAGTCTACGATACCCGATTGTTACACCCAAAATATTACCGTTAATAAAAACCATGAATACACTTGGATTATTGACGGAGGAGCCACTTAGAAAACGGATATCCTCAACACCCGAATTAAATGCCAACCGTCGTACCGGTTCCTCATCCACTTCGGTTGTAATGTGTGTCATGAGCGCCAAATTTTTTACCAAGCCACACGCTTCGCCTTCTGGAGTATCAGACGGACATAAAATACCCCACTGACTCGGCTGTAATGAACGCGGTCCCGAAACTTTTCTAGTCTTCTCGAATTGAGAATTCACTCGCGTCATCATGCCAAGCGCAGATATATAACTTAATCGGGATAAAACTTGACTAACGCCAGCCCGCTCCATTTTAAAACGCTTAATAGTCCAATTCCCACTCGATATCGCCGTCTCCAATCCGATCGTGATCTGTGCTGCACGCATATGCTTTACAACATCAAATTGGGCTGCTTTAATTTTAGGAATGTTCTTGTCCGCGATCATTTTCAGTTCCCAGTTGAAACGTTTGAATAGATCTTCAAACATGAGGCCTAGTAGCGAACCAGCCAATTCTAGGCGCTTATTTCCGTAGTAATCACGATCATCGAGTGCCGCACTATTAGCTTCGGCCGCCATTACACGACGCACCATTAACGCGACGTATACTGATTTAATTTGGAAATTAAAATCGTCAACGGGTACATGAGCTAAAATTGTTGTGGCGAGTAATTCACGAGCTTCATCCGCCGGAGTTTTATACTTGGACGCCGCTGTTTGAAACCTCTTTACAATTAGTTTGGATCCCATATATTCCAGAGCCCGTTGTTGCGTATAAATTTTATGATGAACGACCTCAAATAATGATGGTCCGAATTTATTCTGTGTATTAATATCAGAACCGATAAGTTCCATAATTTCCTGTTCTGATACCACTCCCATCGCCTTGAATATGATGACAATTGGGATATCTTCAGTCATAGAATTGTGCTTTAAATAATATTTTTGTTGTTTCATTATAAGGCTGGTACGAGATTTTTTCTCGTGTGTCGAACTAATTACTTGGCACTGAACCGACCCGTTATACTCTTCTACAATCATTTTATTCCATGAAAGTTGTTCCTGAATCAAAATTACTTTTTCTTGTCCCCGGACAACAAAATAACCACCTGGATCATGTGGGCATTCATTCATTTTGGCTAATTCGAATTCAGATTTACCACTCAGTACACAATTGGACGAGCGCAACATAATCGGCATCCGCCCAATCAGTAAATTATTTCGGACGACACGTTGTGTACCCCTTGTGTACTCAATATCGACTGTGATCGGCGCGGAATAGGTCATATCTCTTAATCGACACTCGTGTGGTGTCGTATTATTAGTTGTATTAAATCCATCCTCAACATCCGGTTTTCCGATATACACATTCAGATATTTCAAGTAGAAAAGGGGATCTGCATCACTGAGCACTTTGTCGTTGGCCTGCACGATTTTCTTAATGTCCGTGTTTACAAAATAATTAAATGAATCTATATGCTGTTTAACCAAACCTTTTATTTGAAGAAAGGCTGGAACTAATTTCCATTTTTCCTAAAAATAATAAAAACAACAATAAACATTACCATAACCTTACTTTATTAGTTAACTTACTTCCAATGGTTTTATAGGTTTTCGCAGCAATTTAGGATCATCGCCCCATACGTTATCAAAATCGGGCATGTTTCTTGTACAAAATGAAATATTTAATTAAAAATATAATTTACATAATTTCATAACTTTTATTTATTATTACAAACATCCAATACCCATGCGGCTTTTGTTTTCACTGTATATTTAAATGACAACTGCATCAAAATATGACAAACCGACCGTCACCCGATGTTTTGTTTATATGAACAGCTGATTGTTACACATACAAAAAATACAACGTTGCCATAATAAAAACTAATTCGCCTAAATGTCGATTAGACATTGTACGCATAACTTTCTAATTTTTTATTTTTTTTTTTAACTCGCGAACTAAAGATTTATTTCTTGTTCTTTTTAGTTTCGTGTGACATTTCAATGAATTAACAGCTCAAAAACTAGTTAGTAATCAATAAATATTTAACTAATATATAATATACAGTTTAAACGGTAATTTATAGAAAAAGTGTGTGTTTTATATAGAAAGATTTGTATGTTAAGCAACGAACCCGATTTACTAGTGCATGATTAATTCCAATAAGAATTTTTGGTATTTTTTACCAATGACGTCACATTAAAAAGTTAAGTAGTTTCTGATAAAGCAATCCAATTTTGGAACTAAACTAGGTAAATATTTTTAAGCATTTTACATTTAAACAATGTAGAACGCGAGAGTTAAAAGTGAAAACTTGTTTGATGACGAAAAAAGTTTGTTTGAACAAAAAACCTTGAAAAATGTTAATTTCTTACTATTACAATTCTCAATAAGTCTTAATAGTAGATAGTTGTAAGATTTAACATTTAAATAGTTTTGTTTCTGTATTCCGGGTGACACTACACAATCACAAACGTTCGCACATACAATTTAATAAAATTTATACCTTTAAGATGATTCAGAGCATGATGAATCCAAAAATATACGGCTACTTTGTGCATCTAAAGATGGGTTTGTTTTGTTTATATTTTTGGAAAAGTTAAGAGACGATTAGTATGATGCGTGGGTCCCATATATAAAATTTGAATGGATATAGTGTGCTTGTTGAGTGCTTAACCGTAATTGGAGTGTGGTATAACTACATCTGTTGTCACATTACAAGAATTGTTTATGGCCAAATACTTCTGAGAACAGTAACTTTATATGGTTTTTCTATAGTAATTTTCCGTTAAGGGAAAAGTGAAATTGACAAGATTTTAACATACTGTATAGAACTGTGTAGTAGTCTAATGGTGTTAGAGTTAATATTCCATTGGTAACGTTTAATAACTGTAACTGTGGTGGCAACCAATTAATTAATTTTATTTACAGTGCGACAACCTTAAACATTCTTAATCTTAAATATACTGTTTATTGTTTAAAACATTCTTAAATTTTTAAGAGAAAACTGTGAATTACAAACACTACAAGTTTTTTGTTGATTTAAACAGTTGACTTTTTTATTATAACCAATCTTCTAACTTTAGCTTGATTCTCGAACAGATTCTGTAAAATGTGTAAGTAACAACCAAAGTTTGGTCAAAGCAGATCTACGAAGAACATTTTCTTGTACAAGTCGGAGGTTAAGAACAAGATATCAATAAATTTTTATGTATAGTGAAATTAGATCCAAGATCGAGTGGACAAGTATAGCTAACAGAGATCGACCAAATCAACTTATATTTTAAAACCGTTAATCACTAAATGCTAATAAACCAGTTAACATATGATGCCCTAAGAGAAGTGATCTACAACAACATTAAAAACAAATTCAGAATCCAGCATGTTGAAGCATTAGCACCAGTTAGCACCAAGATTTTATTTAGCACCAAGCATAACAGCGCGAATTTAACCGCAATTAAAAAATATTTTTCAAATCAATCCTATGATCATTAATAAGCCGTGTGCGATAAGCACTCGTGACCCTGCCTTTAATTTGTAATACTATCATAGAGCCAGCCCATCTGCTGTTAAATTGGTTTTAAACATTTTATTAATGAAATTGTTTGAAGCCTTGATATTATATCTTTAAAAACGATACCATACTTTCTGGTGGATTTACGCTCGATGAGTCGCGCTTCATAAATAACAATAACTGCTTTTATTTAAATCCAGATGATTTTCGATGTACCCACCATGCTAGGTACGTCTTCGAGTTATCAGAAAATTCGTAAAGCAAGTCGGGAAAAATGAACCGCGAAAGAGCAGGGAGTGTGCTTCGGCCCCAGAAAAGATTGCATGAATTAGAACAAAAAAATCTATTTCCAGGGCCCATTTCACTTTAGTTATCAATACATTAGAGATAGGTTTTGTTAGAGTTCCCATTGCCTGAATTCTTTCGTTACCAGTGTTAACCGCCGCCCTCGATTATGTTAGAGTAAGAAATGTTGAATCGCCCCTAACATTTTTCAATCTAGAATCACAAATCCTGTATGAATTTGTATTTCGTTTTCTTTCCTAACAACAATTCTAACTATGAGGGTCTACAATAACAAATGAAATTCCGAATTTATGGCTCCCAACTTCCTTATGAAAACGATATGTTTTTGTTTGGATTTAATCAAGCTTCTTTCTTCTGCTGATTATAAATTCACATCTTATCGAAATTCTCAAATTCAACCATTTATCCGAATATAACTTTATAACTTGATTATGAAACCTCAGAAATGAGGCGGCCAAATCCCTCTATGCACGAGTGCCGTAGTCTGAATTTTGCTGTCTTGCGAATTTCGGTCATTTATCCATTCCTTAATATCGTTTAGAGCCTGGTGAGGTCACTCACGTCGAATTCGAATTTTGTACTGAATTGTCCAATTTTTGGCTTTTCAGTCCTGATGTCATCTTTATGGTTTCGTGTTGCTTTCAATTCTTCTTTGTGATCGAAGGCTTACCTCGCTCTTTTTTCCTTTCTCAGTTAATCTTTACCGAATGTTTCCTGTGCTTTTCTCTCTTGTTTTTCGGTGTATCTTGATTTACCGGCTCCTTTAGTGATATTGACTCCTAATAATTTGATGTTGGCCTCGTTTTGTGTTAGTGCGGACTGCCAAGATAGGTACCTCTGCTAGAAGGCTACAATTCTTCTAATCTCGTCGTGCATGTTAAATCTGTTTTATTCAATGTCAGACAAAATCAGTGTGGTACCAAATGTAAAAGAATCTCGAATTAGATAATGATTTTGAGTTGAATTGTTGCGCTGATTCGTACAGTGATTTTGCAATTGGTACGATTTTAAACTGGTGACGATCTTAATATGTTTTGCAATTGCACACTTATTGTTGTTATCGTCTCCAGCGATTTTTTTGTTCCGGCTGTGTTTTACTTAACACAATTTAGTATTGTGCATGTACCATGGCACGTATAGCGAGTTTGATAAGGGTGATTTGTATTTACTATTTAAAACCATTCACAAGTCACATCAACACGGACCCAATCTAGAAACATTTATTATAGTGCATACGCTTTCGTATGCGCAAATTAAATTATTATGATCGTCTGGTTTTATTTCAAGTTTTGAACAATTACCAAAACTTATACATAGTATGTACCCCCACGTGGCAAAAGAGGTAATACGATAACATCACCATCATCAACGTTAAGCAACCACTACTTGAGTTAGTACAAATTTTGCGTTGGTAAATCTGATCTCTCAAATCTTGTGTTAGTAAAATGGAAGGAAATTGAGATAATCCCCTCCCCCCGCCCCTTCCTAGTAGGATGCTTCCCATTCCACCTTGTACCAGCTCTGGAACTGCCTAGGATTAAACGAACCAATCAACCATTGATCCGAAGATAAACTGATTATGCAACCTCGATAATGAGGCGGTCAAATCTCTATAAGGGATGTATAGCCCCAGCAAAACGGCGCTAACCACTGAACAATAATTATTTAATAGAAATTAAATGGAGCGACATCTCTTACTGAGCAAGTGAGAAATTTTTCGGATTAGTTTGGTTTACGATTTTCAGACACAAAAAAAATAGCCGATTAAGACTCGCTTAAAAACCAACCTTTTGTAGGTTGTTCGTGCCTAACATTATTTCAAACTTTTCAAATCAAACTTTTCTTAAATTCAACGAGTTTTCACATTATAACTATTTTAGTTTACATTATGTGTGACGCACCAAACGTCAAAATTAAATATTAATTAAATCTTCTTTTTGCTTTTTAACAGTTATGGAGACTAAATGCTTAACACTCATCGTACTCCTTACAATACTAGTCGCGATCGAAGCCGTCTATATTCCGCCGGGTCCAAGATATCGCTGCCCGGAAAAAGCCCATTCAATTTACCCATGTAAATGCACCAAAGAATCAGATATCGGCCTTAACATTCAATGTGAGAATACAAATCTAGCGAGTCTATCAGTAGGCTTAAATAACCTCGCCTCCTACGAAGTACCAATCGAAGAATTAGTTTTGTATAAATGTCACATGGATATGCTGTATGGTAATCTATTCTATAAACTACAAACCCGGATTCTAAAAATAATCGATACACCAATTCAGAAGATAAATGAACATACCTTCTACGGAATCAACATAACATTGAATGAATTTCATTTGATCAATTCCAAATTAAACGAATTCCCAAAATTGGCTTTCAAAGTGTTAGGTAACGTATCGCGCCTTGTTATCGACGGCCACATGATTGAAAAATTGGACAAAAACATATTAGCTGAAAGTATGCTGCCAACTAAGTTGGAACGATTACATTTAATTAATGGTGCGCTACAAGATCTCCCCGTGGAATCATTTCAAGCGTTACGTAAATTAAAAACCCTCGATATACATGGTAATAAAATAACAACATTAAAACGAAATCAATTTAAAGAATTGCGTGATGTTGAAGTGCTGGATATTAGTCACAATAATATTGCTAAATTGGAATCGGCACATATAAGCGATCTAACCAAAATGGGATGGTGTAATGTGTCACATAATCAGTTGACGGAATTATCGCGCGGTGCTTTTGCACGCAACTCTTTGCTTAAATTACTCAACATGTCAAACAATAAAATTAAACGTTTGGATAGTAATAGCTTACGTGGTATGCGTTTTCTTCGGCGGTTGTATTTGAGCGACAATGAAATTACCGAGGTCGGCCGAAATACATTCACGTCGGTCACTCGAATTGGTACGATCGATTTGGCACGGAATCAATTAACAAAAATCGACTATCAAATGTTTGCACAACTCAACTATGTCGAAATTATTGACGTGTCCGAGAATAATATCACCGAGATACAAAAGCAGTCGTTTAAGGATTTATACCTGACGTGGATTAATGTGTCACACAATGCAATTTCTAAAATTGAGCCGAATTCATTCGAGAATTGTGCTAATATAACGCTGCTCGATCTTTCGTTTAATGACATTGCGACAATTCCAAAAACTGCATTCGATGCGACGACGTATGCCCTAGAATTGCAGCTGTCGTATAATAAATTGACAAATATGAGCCAGGTGCCTTTGCATAATATGACAGGATTGAAAATTTTGAACGTATCACATAACGCGATTGCAGATATTCCGCGTAACACATTTCCAAAATTATACGAATTACACACGATCGATTGCTCGTATAACAATATTAGTGAGATATCAAATGCCGTATTTCAGACCCTTTTCTCGCTACGCAATTTGAATTTAAGTTATAACTCGCTTGAGACTATAAAACCGCCTACGTTTGGTACTTTGCCGACCCTTTTGGAGATGGATATGAGTAATAATAAAATAAAAGATATTGCGCGTGGTGCTTTAACCAAACTGGCAAGTTTGCGACAGTTGACGCTCGAGAATAATCACATCGAGAAAATATTCCAGATACCAATCTCGTTGAATCATATAAATTTGAAAAATAATTGGATTCAGGATATACCCGAAAACACGTGGCCCGTGATGAATGCATTGTTATCGCTAGATTTATCCGGAAATCGTTTAGGTGATAGTTTGAGAGGTGGCAGCTTTTCTGGTTTATTAACATTACAACGATTACATTTAACTTCAAATGGAATAACGAAAGTGCCTTGGGAGAGTTTCAGCTCGCTAACCACATTACAGTACATCTATTTGGAGAACAATAATTTAACGGAGCTGAAAAAAGGTGCGTTTGGAAAACTTCCCGTTGTGTTCGAATTAAATTTGCATAATAATCGGATATTTAATATTAGTACAAAGGCCTTCGACGGTTTATTGCAATTGCTCACTCTAAATTTATCTTCTAATGCACTGAAGAGTATTCCGAACGAGGCATTCTACGGCTTGGTATCGTTAAGACAATTGGATTTATCGAAAAATTCACTGGAGAAAATTGATAACAAAACGAACGGTTTACTCGACGACTGTTTAAGTTTACAGTCGATAAATTTAAGCCACAATCGCATTAGTTTTGTCACGCGCAAAACTTTTCCGTCAAATCCGTACATACCGTACCGGCTACGCGAAATCGATTTAAGCTATAACACCATGCCAGTTTTAACGTTTGATATAACATTTGGCACCAAAAAGTTAACATATTTGAATTTATCCTATAACAACATTAATGACATCCGGCGCTACGTAACCGGAAATATAACATCGTTAGAGGTACTAGATCTATCGCATAACGAATTAAAGGATTTAACTTCTGAACCACATTTATTCGATTTGCCGCAGAATCTTACAAAACTCTTGTTGAATAATAATAATATTGAGGTGCTACCGGTTGATGAAATTTTAAAGTCTAGTCGATTGGAAACTCTAGATTTGAGAGATAATCAACTCGTAACAATCGATAATAGATTGATTGATCGATTAAAGACCGATATGAATGTTTATTATAAAGGAAATCAATTGAAATGTGACTGTCGCCTGCGACCATTAAAACATTATCTTACCACTTTAACAATGCCGCCCGAATTTTATTCAGAGTTGCAATGTGCAACACCTTTACATTTACAAAATAATTATTTAGCCGAGGTACATGATGATTTGTTGGCTTGTGCAAAAGATTTGAACACCACCGCAGAAATTGATAGTGAAGAATATAAAGTACAGCCCGATTTGAAATTCAGACAAATCACGTAGTAAGTATATCGAAATGTAATATTTATATAGAATTTTTGCTAATCATAGTTTCGTGTTCAGCTCGCACGGTAAATTAATAGCCAAATGGTTCGTGACGACTAATCAGGATGTTGCCGATTTCTATATAAATCTTCGTGATGCACGTAACAAAATATTGTACGAGAAAATTGTGCCATATGATGTACGTGAAGTAACCATTGATGAGTCCCAAATTCCGCCGATAGATCCAGTCAATACGCTACAAATTTGTGTACTCGGAAAGAGTAGTGATGGCAATATCAACGGTTGGTTTAAAGTGCAATGTCAATATTTACCAAAGAATTTTGAAAGTGTTAAACAAATTTACCATGAGAATTATAATTCAGCATACACCATTTTGTCTACGGACGATCGCATTAAACTTTCCAATGAACCATCCGCAAGTGTTGCAACGCAGTTTAATATTTTATTAATTTTGGTTTCATTATTCAGTACAGTATGGATTTAATTTTATTTTATTTGCATTTTTTATTGATTAATTATTGAAGCACGTAACGATATAATATACAGCGGCAACAGCAAAAACCGATGTCGATGCAAAAAATACTCATTATTGAAAAATTGTGATAAATCTTTTTATTTTATGTTTATGTAAATAAATGTTTTATTTTAAATAAATTCGAAATTGTTTATTTATTTACAATTGTGAAATAATGTCACTTCCAAATTTTATTTAAACCTTTTATCTTGGTCAGTCGTCTCAGATTTTGTCTCAATTCTTGTTGTTTGACTGCTAATATGCTGACCAACAAAATGAATAATGGTATTAAGAATTTCTATCCCTAAAATGTAAAATTTGTCCATCATGGTGATAGAGCTTTCTTGGTTTTAACTGTATTTGCATTTAATGAGATTTTGCAGTTAAGTTACGTGTTTCCAATATCACTAATAAACAATTCTATCAGGCTTACTGGAGTAAAATCCAACTAATTAGAATTCGATTATTCGAAATAGCAATCTCTCTCTCTCTCTGTCGTTCTTGCTTTCGCATGTCGTGAAGACATTTTGCCACCTGCACGGTTGTCCAACTGTCTCGGCTCATCGCTCGCTCTCTCCGGTTTCGACATACCAATTGTAGATATTGTTTGTTACGCCGACTGGTTTTTGATGGAACGCGTTTCTTATCAAACATCTTTCAATGTGGCCCAGCCATCTAACTATATGTTGGATTTAATGAATCCGATAATATGGCAGTCTCCAAGAACATGTTATATTTCTTAATTCTTAATTGGACCATGAATGGATCGGACGGCCTTTCAATGAAATGTACTTTTTACGATTTTTTTATATTCCAAACTCTTTAAATAATTGGCCTAAATTAAATACACCTATCGACTGTCACAAAACCAAGAACTAAGACCATCACATTAATGAACAAATATATTTTAATGCACAAATTGTGTAAAAATCTGGCCTCTGCCTAGATTTCTGTACTTAGGTGAGTATTTGGTTTACCACTGGTGAGCTCCAAATATTCACTGAGAATTAAACCAACTGTTGTTATGCGTTTATAATTCAATTCTATTTATTACCTCGATAAACCGGGCTTTTTATACATGAAAATTTCTTACGCTTAAAATCAACAATATTTATATACAACAAAAACACACAATACAATATACAAACAATTAAAAACTGTTGAATTTGCTACAATATACAATATTCAACCCGTGTCGATACTGTGTCATCGACCGCTTGGAATATTGTATTATTGCGCATGTTGACATTGATTCAACATATTCCCGGGCTTTACTGATGACGCACATCTGGTAAATTATGCTTTCGTTGGCTCTCGCTAGAGGAGACGGTGGACGGCGGTTTGCAATGCATCTTCCTCTTAATTTGTTTGCAACCCAGACTCCTATTACTAGAGCATTCCAAAATAAAATGTGCATCATTGCGTAATGGTGGATATGATGAGCACTCTGATGATGGAAGGTAATCTGTTCATCATTTTTCAATGATTCAAGCTGATCATCCAATCCGGTTTTTTCTGGCGTGGTTAGTAAATTCAATTGACCCACCACGTTCGCTTTATTTTTGACCACATCACTGAATTCCTGTAGGTTGTTCGCCCTATGCATTAAATGAGTTGCGTGATGAGCAAATTGATTGATATTGTATTTAGCTGTTCCTACAGCAATTATTTGAACATCAGAGTCTCTGAGCACGCAGCCGGATTCGATTTCCACTATATCGGAACCTACGATGGTGTAAAATTGGATTCTAGACCCACATATGACATCGATTGTGATTTCGTTGGGTATCACATATATCCACTGGTTGGCAGCGTAAAGTGTGATCTAATGATTGCTATTTTTTGTTGACCTAGTGCCGCATACGGTGTCCAATTCGTTCTTTCGTTCTAATATCGCTACCTCACATGACGTTTGATTTGAAGGAGTGTTGATAATTTGTGATACTTCGCATAAGAGATGTACAGGCTTAAATACCTGACATTTGTGTACGTCTTCTCTGGTTAATAATGCAAAGTGTTCACGCCGATTGTCCATTGCTATATAGTCAGTGGAGCTAATGATTTGTGACTGGGTGCCTTCAAGGATGATGTTGGGAATTGGGACCCCATATATTAGTGTATAGTCCCACATGAACGACAGTGGTAAAGTGATTTCAATTAGTACATTTTTTTGAGTTACTCGGCTGCGGATTTGCATGCTTTCATACACATGTTGGAGGTCGTGAATGTCGTGTCCTGGTAGAGTAATGGTCATCGGCACGTGTTGACGAATGAATTGTTCCTCTTCTTCCAACTGACTTGGGGTAAGTATGGATGGATGCAGGACGTCTTGATGAGCATGATAAATCACGTTGAGTAATTCTTGTTGCATGTCCTGGAGGCTCTTTAGAACTAGCATCATTTCAAAAATGGTCATTAGCGTTGATCGCACTCTGCCTTCATACGTTCTTTATTCTTATAACAGCAACATTTCCTGCCGCAAACGATGTTGGTCTTTAATTAAGTTGTTTATAGATGCCGTGGTGAGGTTTGTATTATGTTTTACGAAATTGATGGTGTTATCCACAATAGTTGTTTGATTTTTGATGAGAGTCAAGAAATAATTTTCGTCAGTGTTAATTTGTTCAAAATAGGATTCATACTTGTCAGCTTCTCGCTGGGTGAGTACTCCAAATAGGTCCCCTAGTACAAGGCCCACTGAATCACCGAGGCCTCGCTTCATTCGTTTACGATCCTTATTACTTTCAAATGATACGAGTAGCTCTTTGTCTGCTATCAAATAATTATATTGAAACAAGAGTTGCTGAAGAATGATGTCGCATTTTAAACCGGACAGCTCCTTACAAACTGATTGTAACTAGTAGGAAGATAAATTGTATTGACCAACTAATGTCCATTTTGTGGCCACAATCTCCAACTTGCCCAATTCCTCGAAATGTATCCCAATGGAATGATCGAACGGCCTTATTTCGATGTTGGTGCTCACGAAACCAAATAGGCAGCACACTGAAAGGATGGCTAGTGCCATGTGGTTTATTTTTCCTGTTGTTTTGGTTCGGCGGTGATGTTGTTGCCTAGATACCGGCTTGTTGTTTTGAGTTGTAATTGCACTGGCCTTTCTTTGAGCGATGCAATGGCCTTCGTAGGTAATATTTCACTTGGATCGTCGCTAATAGGGAGTTTGCACAGTTTTGTTATTGGTTGCTTGTAGGTCGCTAATAGTGTAGGTTTTCCACATGCTCCGTTGTTGAAGTTGGTGAATGTATTCAGAAGACAATCGCTTCCAAAAGTCTTGCGCTATTTTTTCGATCATGTGCCATCTCGTTCTTAATCCTATGTTGCTGGTCGATCGCCTTAAGAGCATCTCCAATGAGAAAGTGTCATGGTGTTAGCGCTGTTGTATTCGTTGTGTCGTTGGTTAGTGCAACCAGCGGCCGAGAATTGAGGTGCGCTTCGATTTGAGTGGTGAGAGTGGTTAATTCTTCGAATGTTAGAGTTGAATCTCCTATTACTCTTTTAAGATGAAATTTCACGGATTTTATTCCTGCTTCTCATATTCCGCCAAAATGTGGGGTATGCGGTGGTATGAAGTGCCATGTCGTTTCATCACTGGCTAACATAGCTGCTACGTCGTCGGGTAATGTGGTCATAGCTGAACTGTACGTTTTCTTCATTTCGGAATTTGCACCCACAAAATAGGTTCCGTTGTCAGAGACTATATCAGTACAAAGCCCTCGTCTAGATACGAATCTTTTGTAGGCCGCTATGAATGCCTCTGTTGTTAGGCTGCTCACTATCTCCATGTGTATGGCCGTGGTTGACATGCATACGAATAGGGCAATGTATCCTTTATAGGATTTGTTACCCCGACCCTTGGTGGTTCTTAGCTGGATGGGTTCTTAGCTGCATAGTCGATTCCCGTTTTAGAAAACGGTCTTCCCGGGCTCATTCTTGCTGATGGTAGGTAGACTACCCATTAGTTGTTCCATGTGTTTTTGTTTGTAGCGAAAGCAGGTTATGCATTTTTGTATCACTTGTTTTACAGTTCGTCTCCCATCGATGATCCAATATTTCTGTCTCAGCATTGCAAGGGTAAGCTGTGTGCCACCATGTAATGTGTTTTGGTGGGTTTCCTCTATTATCCGTTGAAAAATCCGTCGTAATTATGTTGTTTTTGCTTAGAATTACAGACTGTTTGCTGGCGGTTGTCAGATTGGAGTTTTGGAGACGTCCCATCACACGGAGTAAGCCTTCGCCGTCTAGGAAGGGGTTTAATGAACCTAGCTAACTGCCCTTTTCTAGCCTTCTGTCTTTGCTCATGCGGGCGATTTCTGGTCCGAAATCTTACTCTTCTGTTATTTTTATAATTGTTGTTTCTGCTGCCTTAAGTTCATTACCGGTTAGCCAACCCTTGTTACGATTTTCTTGTTTGCAGTTATATATGAATCGTAGACAGTATGCGACCGTGCGCTTGATTTTGCTGTATCTAGACAGTCTGCTAAATAACTCTGCAAGTATGTGCGGCCTTTTTATTACCGTCGCCAGCACTCACTTTTCTTCCAGCTCTGCTTGTAAATCTGATGGTGCATCCGGAACGGGTTCTTCAGATTCCACTGCGGTGGCATAGTTGTTAGGAAGCTTGGTCCATGCCACCATAAGTTGTTGTCAATGAGCTGCTTGGGTATTATGCCACGTGAGGCGGTGTCCGCGGGATTTTCCTGAGACTTCACGTGATGCCAAGTTGCTGTTGGTAATGTCTTCTTAATCGTCGAGATTCTATTTGCGACAAACGTTTCGAAGCGGCTTGGGTCTCCATTAATCCACCAAAGTGTTATTTTTGAATCTGACCAAGCGTATGTATTAACGTTTTCAAGCTTTATGGTATCTTGAACGTGTTTCATTAATTTTGCCAATAATAAGGCTGCATTTAACTCGAGGCGAGGGATTTATAGCTTCGTTTTGATTGGTGCAACATGTGTTTTGGACATTAATAGCTGAGCTGCTGGTTTACCGTTGTCTTTCACTGTCCTACAATAAACCACTGCCGCATATGCGTGCTCTGAGGCATCAGCAAAACCGTGTATTTCCGTTTTGCATCTAGACGTCGTACTGAGCCATCTTGGAATTTTTAATCTTGATATCTCATTCAGGTCATCTTTGTAGTTCTGCCATTTGGCACTTATTCTTTCTGGTAGTTGTTCATCCCAGCTTATTCCCATTTTCCAAACATCCTGCATCATGATCTTGGCCATGATTGTTGTCGGCGACAGCCATTCTATGGGGTCAAAGGGCTTTGAAGAGTCAGATAGGAATAAGCGCTTGGTGTGCTGGTTGTTGACCAGCTGCAGTTCGGCTATATCGAATTCGAAAATATCTTCCGCCGGGTTGTATAGTATTCCCAACCTTTTAATGGTGTCAATTAATTTTATTTGAATATTTCCGTTGGCTTGTTGCTCTCTAGGAATGCTTTGCAATATTTTGGGAGAGTTGAATGCCCATTTTCTCAAATTGAATCCACATTGTGCTGTGAGGGCTTGCAGTTCTTGCAGAAGAAGATTAGAAGACATTCCAAACTTTACGGTTACCAACAACACTAATATTGCTACTTTAGTACTTTTATTTGACCAACATTCTTACAAGCTAAATCACATAATTGAACATAGTTACACAACTACTTAGAGGATTGTTAGAAATTATAAAATAATCAAAGAACAAAATAATTTCAAAGCATTTATTAACAGTACAGGAATGTAGGGTTCCACATCAGTTTATTGAAAAACAATTCACCAAAAACTCACCAAATCCACCGAAAAAATCGCCGAAAACGACAATTCTTCGAAAAAACAATTTACTGAATACGACAATTCACCGAAAACGATAATTTATCGAAAATATTTCACACCATTCCAATTCGGAATACGCGTCATGAGGGAAGTTCGGGTCCCTTTCCTTTAAAGGAATAACCAAAATCCGTTATCAAAATCGAAATGTTTCTTTCTCTATCTACACAATTTTAAATAGAGTACGATATAATTCATAAAAATTGTGAATTAATTTCGTGAATAGTCATTTTCAGTGAATTGCGGTTTTCGGTAAATTCGTTTACTGCGAATTGCCGATTTCGTTTAATTGTCAGTTTAGGTGAATTGTAGTTTTCGGTAAATAATGTTTTCGATGAATTGTTGTAAGACAATTTCGGTTCACCGAAAACGCGGTTCCAATAAACCTCATAATTCACCGAAACCGATAATTCGCCGTTTTGGTTTGCATTTGTATCATATTTCTGTTGAGCGATTGTGCTAATTTCCTTGAGAACTAATTTCTTGAAAATTCGTTCCTCGAATATGCCCAGATTCTGTTTTTTCCTGACACGCTTATTTTAAAATTTTTATTCGTGGTCATTGTGATCCTAAAATGCGTTTTGGAAGCGGTTCTGGAACGCTGTCAACTAGAACAGAACTAGGTCTAAATGTTTTTTTGGGAAAGTTCTGAAATACGGTCAATTCGAACGTAACTAGGCCATTTCTTAACTGGACATAATCAACTTGGATATGTATAATGAACATGGGATTCTTATACGATTTTAGGAAAAAGTTCCTGAATATGGTCAACTGAAAGGAATCTATGACTTTTCTTAACCGATAATAAAGCAGACTCTATTTTGGATGGAAATTGAATTTTATGATCAATATCTATTGGATTTTGTAAGGAAGCCATTAGTAAGCAATTACATGGGTTCAAGAGTGTTGTATATGCATGTGGCTACAGTAACACAAAATATGTAAGGTTACATGTGGACATATTATATTCATCAGGTAGCACTAAACGAATAAAAGAGTAGAGTCATTCGGGAGGTGAAAGAATAAAGACTAAAAAGTAAGAGCGTGTTTTATTTATTATCGAAAACATATTAAAGAGGTTGTGTATAGACAGCTGAATTAGATTGTATATTTATAAGTGACCTATGCGATGCTGTCAGGCGTACAGCTTTTGTTTCGATTCCGGAAATTTTTGAACGGACTGAAAAATCAAAATCCAGCACTTAAAATCTGAACAAAAAAGTTAACATCTGCATATTGATTAGATGAGGCATCTGTTACAATGCTGGAAACCGCCTGTCTTTCTCGATAGTGTAATACACTCCAACATATCATCTTTATTGAAATTATTGAAATTTATTGAAATGGCTGGTGTTCAGTGTATACAGATAAATTTATAGCGCTTACAGTCGTCTTCATCACTTTCCGAATGGGGTGAGAAAACCGTCAATTTGGTAAATTTCTCGTATGATTTTTTCTACTGAAGAAACAATTTAGTTTCTTTAGCAAAAATCTTATTTTTTTCCAAAATTTGGTACGAAATACGTACCATGAGTAACTACTCATTTGACATATTTTTGTTTAATCGTTTCTAGAAAATATTTTTAATTCTCAGTGAATGGTTTTCAGTGGTTTTCAGTGAATTGTTGTTTCCGGTAAATCGTCGTTTCCGGTGAATTTTCATTTTCGGTAAATTCTTTTTTCGGTGAATATTCGTTTTTAATGAATTATCGTGCTAGCGGATTGTAGATAATTGAACAAATAATAGAAAATCCAGAAACACATCCACTTCCCAAATATGAACGCAATTCTCAATTTAGTTACTTTAAAGGGTTCCTGCACAAAACTAATATCGTATTTAGCATATAAATACCTCATTTCACACCAGAAATTCCATTTAAATTAAACAGTTAAAACTTAAAAGTATATGTCTGGCCCATCGCTCATATTCGATAAGTTGCCATGGAACGATTTATTTTTAATTTTCCTTAAACTAAAGCATGATTGTGACCAGGTAAAAACCACATAGCCTTAATCCGACAAATTTATACTTTTAACGTGTCACATTTAAATGTAATTTGAATTCAAATATCATTTGTCTGGATATATCTATTATTTAGTGAGAATTCAAATTAGAAATTAGAACTTCAAGAAAATGTTGATTTGGCTCACGCATTCGATACTACTCAGGTACTATTCGATACTCACTGAACCATTTCAGTGATGTGAGCAAAATTACAAATAATCGAGAATCAAGAAGTCATTTTAATTAACGAAGCAGCACCGTTCTCATCTCCCATTGTGGAAATCAGTCGAGATCCCGTGGTCGAATCGACTATCAAGCATTGGAACTAGCGGATCTTTGCCTACGTTGCGTACGCAAAAATCACAACATCCATAATTGCAAATGCGACAAGTACAAACTGTTCAAGAAAAGAGGACACATCGAAAAGTTTGTATTGTTACGAATTCTACTCTATAAATGAATCATTTGGTGATTAGGTGGTTAAGGTGTATACACCACCAAGTGTTATCAACCCAAAAGTCGCGACTTCGAACCCAGATGCCATTATTATACTTAGCCATCATCGATGTTTCGAATCAAAAATTCCTTCAATACTGAATGGGAATTGGGTTTTTGAATGATATTTCAAATTGAGGGGAATTTGGAAATAAAGTAAAATGGAAATTAAGAAGTAATAAGTAAACAGAGTGGAAAGTAAATGTGAAGTGAATTAGTGAGCAGTGAACTGAATGAACGAGTGAAATTAGTGAATTGCTGAAGTAGTGAGTTGTTTTATTTGCAAAATTCAATTCGAATCCATATCGAATGCCTGAAATTCGTAACATTTGGTGTTAGAAGTGGGATTTTGCAGCAAAAATGAGATATAGATAAACTTTTACAAGTCACAGAAGTTAAGGGAAATATTGCTGAGTCGTTGGCTTTCAACCGAAGGAAACAGGAAAGAGCTATTGTCGAGGCTGCAAAACATTTGATGGAAGAACGAAGCTGGAGCATATCGCCGATCACGATTACCGGCTTCTTCACCATCAGGAATTGATGCTGATGCTTGTTGAACCAAAAGATCTAAACTTCCAGCCTATCGAGAGCAGTTAAAAAGTGAGGAAATCGGATCGAAGCGTAATACAAAAGGAACAATTATTGTTCAATACCTGACTACCAAGAAACCAAACCAACACTCGATTTAGGAAATACGATGAATATGATCCTGCTTCAGGTGGAGAGAACATAAACGATTAACAACAGAACGCGCAGATCGAGAAACTGGATCAATTTATACGGGTCTAAGAGAATGAAATAGAGGAACTGAAAATGATTAAGTCTTTTGTTATGAAAGTATAAGAAGCTGAAAACCGATAGGACTACCGAGTTGCAGAGTTAGAGTTAGAAGCAAGAAGTTGAAAGTAAAATTAAAGAAGTAGATACCAGCTTCACAAATTGCACTGAACGTTGTAGCCGGAAGCTCGAATTAAGCTTTGTACCGTCAGTCATTAGGTGATGAAACCAAGTTTGAGCATTTCAAGGTTGAAGATGGAGTACAGCACTTTGTCTCCAAAAAAGGTAAGCAGATGTGTTGCAGACAACACTCAAGATAGAGAGATATCACGATCGAGTGGCGACAGAGTTGAGGCTGAGAAAAAACACATGGGAGCGGGAAGTATTTCCTCTGAACCAACATTGAAGCGAAATCCCAATTTGGATGTCGTTACAGTGATCGAGGCGCTGGTGGAGCGAGCAATGTAAAATTTGGCTTATAGCGTTCGGAGTCAAGATGAATCACATCGATCAAGTGTGGAACCAAGTGACCTCAAAAATCAAATAAGATGCTTCAGATGCGGGAGGCTAGATCACTATATCCAAGAAGACTGTTTCGTGGCAGTCTGATTCAGGAGATAAGCAACGTGAAAACTAGCGAGAGGAACAGTCACCGGGAATAAAGACTACTAAGTCCAGCAGCAAATGCTTGATTCAAGCTCGAATAGTGCAAGTCGGCTTGAAGAGAGTTTACGGCCAGAGAAAACAATGGACGAATTGGCTTGAGAGTAAGTCCGGCACAGGAGTTGATTGCTAAAGAGAGAGAGAGCGATTCAAAAGACAGCGACGAAGAGTCATGCAAACATGACCCGCATTGGAGTTCAGATGTGATGGAATCTGACGAGGCTGAGAAAGGACTAGAGACATGAAGAGTCAATAGCGGAACATCAACAACATGAACGAATGAACAAAGATCAATCCGCAGTAGGAAGTAGAAGAAGTAGAAGCATGAGTACCAGAAATAAATCAGAAGAGCAATACGACCAGAGTAGGAGATTTGCCGATTTTCGACGAGGTGATTTAGTGTGGCTGAATTCCAGAAAGTAGAAAGTCAGATCTCAAGTAGAACAACGAGCTTGGAAAGATCCATATAAAATTATCAAGAGGATCAGCGCCGATGTATATCGCATACAAGAACTGCTTAGATTTGAACGAAAGTTGTGCAGATTCATAAATTGAAGCGATATGACATTGGATGTGCTGTTCGGAACGAACAGATTTAAGGTGGGGTTAGTATTACGAAATTCTTCTATTCTTCTCTTCACATGTATATCATTTGGTGGTCAGGTGGTTAAGGTGGAAACCACCAGGTGTAACCAACCCAAAAGAGCGAGTTCGAACCCAGTTCGAGACTGTAATTTTATTAATCGATTATTATTCTTATCATTATCGATGTTGTTGGATCAAGTATTCCTTCAATACTGAATGGAAATTGGCTTTTGGAATGGTATTCCAAGTAAAGGGGCATATGGAAATACAACAGCAATTGTAAACGGCGGCGATAGTCATCATGGAAAATACTGAAATTAACAACGGCGTTAATCAACAAGACAGGGGAATTGATGACATGGAATGTTCGCGAACAACTTGTTGCGATGCACGCACAATAATAGAAAGTGCAGTTAAGAAGTAAAAAAGAACAGTGCGGAAAGAAGACAGTAAAAGTGAATTAGTGAGAGCAGTGAACGACCGAAATTCGTAACAGTATTACGACTCTATTAAATAATAGCAGATCAATAAAAGCAGTGAAAACTCCAGTAGACAGAGACTACGTCCTAAGCGTTCATGGCATATACGTAAATCATCTTGTTTCCAATAATAGCAAGTAAATTTTATACAAATATCGATATAGAAAGAAAGTGCCAGCAATTGGCAAAAATGGGGCCCTGTTCAACCCAGGCACGGATTGATTGATTGGGATGAAACATCATACTTAAGCTTTTTCCACAAATTGGGAGATCCCAGTGAATTTTGGCGGAAATCGGTTCACCGGAAGTGATAGCTTTCAAAGGAGCTTTTTCGGATTTTGCAAAATATGTTGAAAGGTACGTACAAAAATTTGGCCCCTATACATATCAGAAGAGTTGATTGTTCGAAACGAAACTTCGTCATTAAGCTTTTTCCATAAATTTGGAGATCCGAGTAAGGTTTGGCCAAAACCATTTGTCCACCGTAAGTGATAGCTTTGATAGGACCTTTTTCAAATATTTTGAAAAGTAAGTAGATGATTCTAAATTAAATTTTCAACAATATCGGATCAATTTTTAACCTCGAATTTTTTACTGCATGCCTGTATCCTCTCTAGAGCTCAGACGGTTTCATTGATCGGGTGATTTTTGACCGAAATTGGTTCATTTCCCGTCAAAGATTTTTCATTTTTTACAAATATTTTGAAAAGTATTAAACATTTTTGAAATTAATCGTTTTTCGAAAGAATGAAAAGATTGTAAATTAAATTTCAAACAAAATTAGTTCAGATTATATTTTAAATTTTACCGGAAAAATTCGGTACCTCTACATAGACTAGGCGGAATAAAACTTTATACAAAAGCTTTTCCATAAACTGGGAGGTCCATGTGAAATGTAGTGGACTTTGGTGTACCAGAAGTGCCAATTTTTGGCACAAATCCGATACATTCAATTTTTCGCTTTCGATATTAAGTGTGGTGTATTCGAGACGTATATGCATTTGTTGTAAAAGAAAGTCGATATATATGGTAGAAGATAAATAAACTAAAAAATAAAATCACTCAGGGCTAAATTCTGAGTTTTAAAATAATAAAACTGTTTTATCTCCAAAGAAATAACCGGATATTTCACGTTACCGAATCCATGATTTAAAAATTACATTGAATCGAGTTTCTAAAATATGCGACTATAACCTGAGTTTTTTTGGGCAAAATTCTCTAGCAATATTCTCGACGAACCGAGCTGGACGTACCCGAGAATAACTTATGTCATGAATTAGTATGTATGCATTCCTCCAAACTTGTGCACTGCAACTGCGGTTGGTATTATTTCGACATAAATAGGTAATGTTCTGATAACACAATACTCACACAATTCAGGTTCGGCACTAAATTTCTGCCAATTTTTTAAGCGTGTTTTGGTGGCCAATTCCAAAATAATACGTGCTCCAATGTAACGCACAGAAATTATAAAATGGTATGGTCCTTCAACTTTCCCATTTATTTAACTTTGACCAAGTCAAGATCTTTCGTATAAAGAAAAGTATTAGCTTCAATGATCTCGACTGGAATCAAAAATGGGAATTGTCTCAATGACCCACAAAACTATTTACCCAAGTTCGACGCCATTTTGTTCAGAGTTTACAAAAGCACGCGAGCAATTATACATAATCCCACTTAATTATGTTTTTGTCTCATTTATAATTTAATAATTATTGCCACAATACAACAATTTTGTTTTATGAATTATATTTACCTTGGAAAGGTTTTTTATTTTTTAGGAAGTTTGTAAAACATAACATTTTCTGGTAATAATTGGGAGATAGATAAATTTTAACAGTAGAGTGTAACAAAACATAAATATGAATAGTAATGTAATGCTCGTATGTACAGATGTGTGTATATACAGTTATGTTTATGCCAAACAATGAGTATGTAGACAATATATATATACATTTGTTATATACACAATACCAACAAAAATATTAAAAAGGAGGCAAAATGGTGTACGTAGTTTACCAACAACATTTTATGATTTTTTATTTTTTTATTTTTGGGTGGTATGATAATGAGGTAGAACAACAAGGGAACACCAAAATATAAAAATGTATTCATACATAAATAGATATGGTATGGTAATATAATATGATACCGGTTACCATGACAATTCATCCCTCTTTACAAGGGACAATAGCCAATAAGAAGCATGAGATAAAAAGTCGATAAAGCTGTGTATATTTATATTTATTTTCCGAAAAGAATACAAAACAATTTTATGTTATTTTTCAAGTGGGGTTGATTGTTATTATTATTCCTTTTTATTTTTTTTATGTTCACTCTGACAAAATTTATATATTTTTTTTAATGCCATAGCAGATATTATATAAAATACCAGGGGTATGATTGTCACACACCAGATATCACCACCCCCAAATGCTCTCTTTGCGCTATACAGACGGAACAACAAAATATTTATGAATTTGGTATTTTCACTTCAACTCATCTTCAACTATATACTACGACTACTACTACTAATACTACTTCTACTAGCTTTATACAAAATATAAAAATATGTATAGCAGTGTACGTAGATGGCAGAGCAATAGCAACAAATTTATAGATAAATGGTTTGTATGTAAACTTGAGGATTCCTTCAAATAAATGTTTTTCTATACATTTTTTTTATTTAAGAAGCAAAAAATTAAATAAAAAATGTTACAACAAAGGTTTTTTTTTTCATTTTCGGTTGGAAATTTTTTGTTGGGTTTGCAATTTATTTGTGAAACGAGTTTCTATAGCGTTTAATTTATGGATTCGACTAAAATGACTGGTAGTGGTGAACAGTAAAATTAAGGTCAATTGAATTAAATCCATCTACCAAAAAAAATATTGCAAATAGGTAATGATATTGTTAACTTGTACGGTAAGAAAATAGGGCCAGGTATTGAGAATTAGCAAATAAAAACAGTTCTTGCCATGGTTGTAAGTTGCAAGAATTCTTAATTTTAATTTTATTTCTTTTCATCTTCAGCTAAGTTGATTTTACATTATCTAAACATTAAAATGTTAACTTAGAATGCATGGTTGTTAATTGTCTGTCAATTTATTAAGATAATCGATAATCGATTACGATAGCCGAGTACAAACTCGTACATATCTCTAAACAACGGCGTCTGGAAAATTAATGTTGTAGACTCTGAAACTTATAGATTGGCTACAAAGCTTGATTCCGAGTGGCGTCAGTGGTTTACCTATGAGGAAAAGAATGATCGCCCAATCAAAGTTATGGCAGAGGTCTTCACCCAACCTGTGCAAAAGAGGAAATTATTGAGGATCTCAAGCAAAAGGGTTATCAAATAGAAAATGCTGTAAACATCATTACAGCATGAGAGTTAAAATAGAGCCATTGAAAAAAATAGCGGATTAATACCGCAGTGCAAAAAATGTCAAGGTTTTAATCATACGCAGAAATAATGCCAAAGAGAGGCTAGATACGTGAAATGTGCCGGAAAGCATCATGCTCAAGTATGCCCGGTTAGTAAAAATATTGCTGCAAAATGGGTCAATTGCAATAAGTCAGATCCCGCAAACTATCGGGGATGTGAAATAGCTAAGGAGCTACAAAGAATAAGAAATAATCCGCGAAAACAAAATCCAGGAATATCGGTAAAAAATTATCAACTTCCACCAAAGAGGAACCTAAACCTCATGCTAGTAAAACGGGAGAACCAAAACCAAAACTGTACTCGCAAGTAGTCATGACAAAACCAGTTATTTCGGAGGGCACTACTGAAGGTACAGCAGTGCTCCAAAAGATACTAAGAAGCATGGAAGCTCTTAACATTCGTCTAGCTAAACAAGAGAAATGCCTTCAAGGTCTAAGCAACAGGTTAGATAAGCAAGACTCTGAAAAAATAGATATATGCCTAGTATCGGAAACCCATTTTTCTTTAATTTCATATCTTAAAATATATGGATACAGTTGTTACCACGCTGTTCATCAAGCAGGAAGATCAAGGGGAGGATCGTCGGTGGTTATAAAAGAAAACATCAAACTCTTTATAGATCTTAAAATTGAAGAGGAATTTATGCAAGTAGTCACTTTAAAAGTATTTATAAATAATAGCAAAGAATATAGTATATCGTCAATATATTTCCCCCCAAGATATAATTTAATTAAAGAAGACTATTACACGTTATTTAAACCAATTGGATCAAGTTTCATAATCGGAGGTGATTTTAATGCAAAAAACACCTACTGGGGATCAAGAAGCACCTCTAAAAAAGGAAGAGAGCTGTTTGCAGCAGGAAGACTATGCAATTGCGATTTTCATTCTGGAGATCAACCAACCAAAGGTATAGACGAAAACTACATATACCTAGAAAGCAGCGAGGGGATTATGTCGGATCATACGCTTGTTATTATGACAATCAGTGCAACGATTATTAAAAAAACTAGTCCACCTTCGCTAACGAACAAAAAAACCTGCTGGGGGAAATTACAGAAACTTGTTGAGGATAAAATTGACCTTCAGGTGCCAAATAAAAACCCGATGCAGCTAGAAGAAGAACTAGAACAACTCAACAGCAGTATACAAGAAGCGGCGTGGAGTAGTACCCCCTCAAGTTCAAAGGAAATGCGCCGAAATGCTATTTATCCTCTAGAAGTTAGGGAACTGGTTGCAGCAAAATGAAAAGCAAGAAAGGCCTGGCAAAGAAGTCGAGCGCAAGAATATAAGACAACTCTAAATTGTTTATCCAATAAACAAAAGTTGCTAATTAAAGAAATCATAAACGAATCCATTAATAAATACTTGAGTGGCCTTACTGGGGAAAAAGAAACCGAGTGAGTACTCCCTTTGAAAAGCGACAAAAAGTTGAAAACAACCTAAACTACAAATTCCACCAGTAAAAACTAAAGATGGCACATGGGCTATAAGTGCAAAGCAAAAAGCATCGTTGTTTGCAACCCACCTCGAGAACACGTTCCAGCCTCTACCTAGACAAACTGCAGAGGAAAACATGCCACCAGTATATAAATAAAGTGGATAACTGCAATATATCTCCTGTCACATTACAAGAATTAAAAGATTAAATCAATCTTAACCTAAATACAAAGAAATCTCCAGGATATGACTTAATTACAGGACAAATAGTAAAAGCTCTTCCTGAAAAAGGACTACGTAAACTACTCCAAATAATTAATGCTGTGTTCAGACTTAAACACGTTCCAAGTCAATGGAAAGTAGCAGAAGTAATTATGATACCTAAACCAAACAAACCACTTAATGGCAAAAATTCGTATAGGCCGATTTCCTTACTCCCAATAATTTCAAAATTATTCGAGAAACTACTCCTAAGACTAAGAGACTCAAAACAATAATAGCAGAAAGAAATCTTGTTCCTCCACATCAATTTGGCTTCAGCGAAAACCATTCAACAATAGAACAAGTACACCGAATTACAAACATAATTGAAGACGTACTTGAAAAAATGAAAGTATGTTCAAGCGTCTTTTTGGATGTAGCACAAGCCTTTGACAGAGTATGGCATAAAGGTTTGGAATATAAATTACAAAGAGACTTACCAAAGCAGTTTTATGAAATTCTAAAATCTTACATATCTAACCGACATTTTCGAGTTAAATTAGATGGCGAATACTCAGAAATAAAGAAAATATCAGCAGGGGTACCACAAGGTAGCGTTCTGGGACCAACTTTATCTGTTCTATACACCTCGGACCTGCCAACGATAGAGGAGACTAACATAGCGACGTTTGCGGTTGATACGGCAATCTTAGTTGTTGCTAATTGCATAGAAGAATCTACAATAAAATTGCAAAGAGCTACTAATATTGTCAGCACCTGGACCAAGAGATGGCGAATAAAACTAAGTCTGTTCACGTAAACTTTAGCAACAAGAAGGGCCAACTGGATACCAGTAGAACTGAACTCCCAGCAAATTCCCTATGCAAATACGGTAAAATATCTAGGCATGACTCTAGACGCGAAATTAAAATGGAAAGAGCATGTGAAAAAGAAAAAAGAAGAGTTAAACATCAAATACAGAAAGATGGATTGGCTCTTAGGAAGAAATTCTGAGTTAACTCTACATAATAAATTGCTACTATACCGGCAAATCCTAAAACCTGTGTTGACTTACGGTATTCAGCTCTGGGGCTGTACAAAGAAGACCAATGTCAATACATCCAGTCATTCCAAAGCAAAGTCCTTCGTGGAATAGTTAATGCACCGTGGTACATTAGAAATGACAACCTCCATAGAGATCTGAAGTGGATTTCGTTAGTGAAGAAATAAGCAAACACGCGAGAAAACACATGCAACGTATTAGTCTACACCAAAATGCTGAGATACGTCGTATGTTGGATGATTCAAACCCAGTAAGACGGCTGCGAAGGAAGAAATCGCATGATCTTCAAGATCCAATCAGGATCGACTAAAAATATAATAAAATTGTAAAGGGGACTAGCCAAAGGGCTACAACCCTCCAAACAAGAATATAAATTATGAAAGATAAATTACTAGATGATTTGTAGATAAGTTGTAATAAATAAATATATAAAACAATTTATTAAGATTCTTGATCTGCCCGAGCTCAACGTTGGCTATTGTGAAATTTGAACGTTAAGAAAGCTTCAGTAAGGAAGGTTCAGTAAAAAAATATTATTTATACAACAAAAAATAAGTGGCTGATAATACTTACCCAGACGGTTTGACTATGTTCGCCATATAAGTGCAGCCAAGAGCGCTAGATTTATCACTGGCCAAGTTTCTAGCATATTGTGTTCTTGTATTATTTTCATCAGACGAATTATGTTTTAACAACGTAATAAATTGGTATGGACCACTCTCTACGATTGTCAAATGCGAACTGACAAATGTCATCCAAAACAAAATGGCAGCCAAACAAAATCGACCTGGAACATAAAAAACACCTTGTATGGTTTAAAGTGAAACATCGGAAGAAATAGGAACGGAATAAATACTTCAAATCAACCAATTGTTTAAATATTTATTTTATTATTTAATTCAGAGTTTCAATATAAATCGAAATTTTCTTACATATAATTACAAATATTTAATTATGTTTAAAAACAATTTTAAAAAATAACAGTTTAACTCTAAAATTTAATTATATTTAATTACACATATTGAAATATTTACCGAATCGCAAACTTTTCAAATATTAGGACATATTTCACTATAATATTTTGGTAGACCCATATGCATACTCTACTTGTGCCAACCCGATTAAAAGTCCAATGGAGCTCGCATATCTAAAACAACATTCTCGTGTAAAACGGATTTTCATAGAAATTTTAATTTTAAGAAAATTCATAACTCAAAATTTTCACCGGTCGGCGATCTTGTCACTATAATATTTTAGGCCCATATGTGTACTCTACTTCTGCAAACCAGAATAAAATTATATTCCAACTAATATTCCAACGACAATCTGTGATGCCCGTCATTTCGTAGAAATCTTAATTCTAAGAAATTTCATATCTCAAAATTTTCATCGATTGCGAGGGAAACAGTTTGTCAAGTTCTGTGTGAGGTATCCTCGAGATATACTCAAGTATATGGAGTACTTTGCTTGGTAGCACGTATTCGAGTGGTCCAATTTTCGATGACTGTATCGCATAAATCTGGCTGAATTTGCTTGAGGATGTTCTTTATGTTGACTTTGAGGAGCATTAATTGTTTGCAGTTTATTCACATGGACCTGCGATTTAACATAGTTCTAAAGGAAAAAGTCTAATTATGTCTTTACTCAAGACTTTATTATAAAAAAAACAATTTTAGTTTATTTTATACCTCCGCAATTTATTTATTTTATTTATTTAGAGTGTTTACTCTTAGCCACTAACTCAACAACTAACTACAATACAAATCGTAGTCTAACATATTGATATTGATGGATGCCGGATTGTGCACAAATGACTTTATGCTTAATTGCATTTCCCACCGTTGCATTTGTGTACATTCGGCATTTTTAGTGCGCGTGTTTTTCTAATGTGTTCCTCCGCGTGCGATAGAAAAGTAGTTCTCCTATTTTTTTATGTTGTTGTTGTTTCGCTGGTTGTGTTGCGTGTAGAGAAACGTAACTCCTCCCGCCGAAGAGAAGGCCATAAGGACTTAAACGATGTGATGCACGTGCAGCTTTCAAAAGGTGGATGTTTTCGTATAACTCCCTAGTTGTATGTTCGAGGTATTCTACCTAGTTTGTTTTCAAAGATGTAAGAATACTCCTTATTATTAGTTATGGATTTTTCAACTAGGTTGACATTTTCCTGGATTATTCTAAGATTTTCTTCGTAATTCTGGATGTCAATTAAATGGATGATTCGTGTATAGCTACTGATTACTCGGGCCTAGCCTAGCTTGATCGGTATAAGCCCCTAGTTGTTCCCTAGGTTGGTCACCTTGAGTGTTTGGCTCCAGAGTAGAGAACACCTGAAATGGTTGTTTAATCACTTTTTATGGTATTTACCGTCTTTAGTTACGACAGTGACGTTATTATTGTTGAGAACTTTCCTTACGACATCACCGGGTTTAATTTTCGAACGTCTTTACGGACGTGGATTATTTGGTTTGTTTTTAAGACAGGAGGTTTAACCCAACCAATATTGAGTTTATTGATCTGTTTGGTTTTCCTAGCGTGAGTTTCCTCATAAATTTTCTTACATAATTCATCATATGATAAAGTATGATTGAACAAGTATTCCTGCGCGTTTGAGAATGCAAGATTTGTCGATTGTCCTAAAATAGTATAATGGCCCATTAAAAGCTCAAACGGTGTGATTTTTGTAGCCGGATGTATGGTAAATGTAAGACACCCACGAATCCCATCAATCCTATGAATCTAATGAAGCCCATGAATCCTACGAGTCCCATGAATCCCGTAAGTCCCACGAATCCCGTGAATCTCATAAATCTCACGAACACCACGAATTTCATGAATCTCATGAATCCCGTGAATCCCACGAATCCCGTGAATTACACGAAACCGGTGAATCTCGTGAATTCCACGAATCCTGTAACTGGGATTCATGGGATTCACGAGATTCAAGGGACTCACGGGATTCATATGATTCATGAGACTCGTGGGATCCACAGGATTCACAGGATTCATGGGATTTACGTGATCACAGGACTCACAAGATTCATATGATTCTAAGGGGCTTATGGGATTCATAGGATTCACAAAACTGATAGGATTCGCAGAATTCAGTGGATTCACAAGAATCACAGGAATCACAGGGCTCATAGCATTCATAGGATTCACTGAACTCACCGGATTCATGGTTTTTACGGGACTTATGGGACTCACAAGACTCATGAGATTCATGGGATTCACGAGACTCATAGGATGACAGGATTCACAGGATTCATAAGATGCACAGGATTCAAAGGATTCACAGGATTTATAGGATTAATAGATTCCTAAGAACCCCACGAATCCCACGAATACCACGGATCCCACGAATTCCATGAATCCTATGAATACTACGAATCCCATGAATCCTACGAGTCCCACGAATCCCACGAATCCCATGAATCCTATGAATCTCTTGAATCCCGTAAATCATATGAATCCCATGATTCGAGAAGATTCACGGGACTCATGGGAACCACGTGAATCGTGAGACTCACGGGAATCAAAGGACTCATGGGGTTCATAGGATACACGGGATTTATAGGATTCAAGGGATTCAAGGAACTCACGGGATACATAGGATTCACGAGATTCATGGGATTCAAAGGGCTCACGGGATTCACGGGATTCAGGTCGCACAAAATAATTTTGAATTGATGTTGGAACAAATGTGTTTGAATTAGTCGGATATGGAACCAACGTCCGCACGTATGGGTTTGTCACTTGCAATGTATTTTGCTGATACTCCGGCTGTCGTTGTGAGGGTATTCTAAGCTCTCTCTGATTTTGTCTAATATCTGCTATATCAGATCCAGACGGACCTGGAATTGCCAAAGTACCTGATGGTATATTTGAAAGAAAAGTGCTTTCTAAATTTGGGGTTGCTAGTGGAGGTAATTAAGACGGTTGGCCCCGGTCACCTCTATGCTCGGAAAGCCTGTCGTTACTTAGTTTTGAAGAGCTAGACGAATCTGATTCGTCTTCTCCTAAATCTTCCAATGCGAATTCGACAGCTTTAAATTCTTCCAACGATTGATTAATTTCAGGTTTATTTTCCATTGTTTTGATAATAAATTCAATTAGATGATCGCACTTCGAAATAGTGTCAGCAACTTCATCAGCTACTGTTTTCGAATAAGAAAGTCGCTTAAGTCGGTTGAGTACGTGAATTAACCTGCTGTTGATTACAATCAATGATTCATTGTTTTGTGTCTCAATAGATTTCTGAATACACAAATAAATCGACTTTAATTTTGACGACACCTTTCGGATTTCATTTTTGGGATTTTTTCGTGCTGCTACGTGAGGTTTTATCGGTACCAATAGTGAGTGCAATGCTTCTAATCCCAACCGTTCTTTTAAGTTGTCCAATTTTTCAGTCACTGTTTTTCCTTGAATGTCTCGCAGAACACATTCAAGTTCAAATTCATCCACATCTAAATGTCCGGCTTCCATATCTTCAAATCACTAAAACTTTCTCAGTTGATGAACAAACAAGAACAACAATTGCACGATCAGAATATTCGAAATTCTTAAATGGTATTTAATACGGTATAAGTATGACTACACGTTCGCTTTAAACATGCGTGGTTAGTGTAATCTACCTAAGAATGAAATTTTTAATGGGAATGGTATAGTTTAACGAATGATAAATATTTAAACTTCACAAATAAGACCACTTGGTTTACAAAGGTTTTGTTTTTTTTTTTTTTTTTGATGATTTAATGTTCATAAATTGAATGAGGATAAGCTGAGGTCAGTTGACATTCATATTCTTGTTTTAAATTGGTTTTGTAGGTATCGTGACTGCAATTGATGATAGGTTAGGAAAGAAAATTTTTAAATAAATTAGATAGGATTACCGTATGTAGGCCTAATTATTTAATATAAGCAATCAAAAGCTTGTAATGCTCGAAAACTAATAAAATTTATGACCGACATTATACTCTAAGTTTTATAGAAAAATAGTTATGCTATGCATGTAGTCAATCACGCAGGAGAATACAATGCTAACCTTTTCGATAAACCTAGTTCATAATGAAACTATTTTAAATGGGATAAACCGACCATGAATTCAATGGTTTCTCAACCAGAAACAATCCGCGCCCTTTAAAGTATTCATCATGAACCGTAATGAAACATAAGAAAAATTAGACGATTCAAAAAAAAATATTTGAATAAAGTTGAAACTGCGCATAGTTTGCAATAAATCTGTGTCAACTAATACAGGATACTAGATACAAACTAAAACGCGAAGAAAACAATTCAATTTAACTAATTTCGCGAAAAAAATTAGGATAAATGAACGCGAATGCGTGTACTGCTTAATGGCCAAATCGTCTTGGGCGCCACTGTAACAATCTTGTAGGGTAATGTGAGGAAATCGGAATTGAACTGCTGATTCAGGTCCTGATTTCTATAAAACATACCAATTGCTATCAGAAAATGTTTATCCAACTAGAGGTTCCAGATTACGGTCGATTGAACCGGCTATGGCTCAGGAGCTTGGGGTGGGATTTCTGGAACATAGAGGGATCTCGAATGACCGTGTTGTGCATATCGACGAAAGAAAATTTGAGAAGGGAACAACGGGAACCAATCATCAGTCACTTTACCTACCCAATGCCCTACTTACCTCAACTCATCCTCATTGACTCAAACAGGGGATTATCTCATTATATCAACTAACCAGAATCTCAATAATATTTAAGAAAAATCGAACGCAAATTTAACATTATGAAACTAAATATAATTATTCAATAAAAACGGAATATTCAAAATATTGACATAGAAATTTACAAATATATTCCATTAATTAAAGGCCAATGGAACCAACTAAACCCTAACCAATCTAACCTATTCTTAATGCTACAAAAAAAATATTACAATAGATTTATGTATATAACCAAAAAAAAATTGTTTAAAATGAAATTATTTATAAATAAAAAAAAAATATTAATTATTAATCGAATTATAATTATTTTATGTCGTTTAGTTTTATTTGTTTATTTAATCAGATACGAAGTATTAAAAGTTACGAAGCATTCGAATGTATATTATGTATTATGTGTAACTTACAGTAACTCGGCCGTTTATGTTTGTATTCATTTGTGATGTGCAGCATAACATGAGGCATGCGAAATGGCATGCTTTATGACGATATTTTGTTGATTGTAGTTAATAACGCCCGATGACGTTGTATTTATATTTTGTTTGTGTGTATGTTGTTATGTTCGACGGGCTGACTCAAGCTTATTAAGTATCGTTTTGTACTTAGGATACTTGCATACGGTACACAATTTATTATATCCCAGTTTTAATGAGCATCGGTATTACTTTTGTATTAGAAGATATTTAATTTTCGTTATTGTATTTGTGTTTCGGTTTATGATATGTATTACACTTTTATAAATAGTTCTTTGATATTATTTGTTTGTTAGTTATATGGTATTTATTATAAACGTTATGATATTGTAAATGATTTGTGTTATTAATTCGTGTTATTTAATATTATTATTAGATTACCACTTTAATAAATTCTACCGACTTGCAATTAAACCACATGGTTTTACCGTACCCGTTAAATAGTCTTGGGTTACTGTATTTTTCACCGAAACACCAACAAACACACTAATGAAATTTTAATACTGGTTAACTGTTTATGCTTTTATTTTGTAAATTTTTAAGTTTCATATGCACGTACTTTAAACACATTCACTAATTCTTCATATCTAGCCAACTTATTTATTCGCATGGCCGAAATCACAGTTTTAGTGCACGATTATTTTATATATTCGATTTGATTAAGTTTTATTTTAAATATCACTATAATTAATTAAACCCTTTACAATTTAAATTTATAATTTCTATACCCTAAATTTGCGCTGGGTTTTTCGTATCTCGCGCACGCGTTTTTAAAGCAAGTAGCTTTTCTTGGATTTAACCTTTTTTTTTCTGCGGGAGATGTGCACCACTTTAAATTATTTTCTAGACTGACCACAAATGTTTGGTCACTCAATCTTCAAAAAAAAATTAGTACAGTCCATGCAAAAGTTACATTTATGAAATTTAAATCATCAATCTAGCGCTATTCTTATACTGCTCAGTTTTATGAAAGGAATCTATGAAGAATAATTATGTACCGAAACCGATCATACTAACAAATTGGAACGACTACGATTCGTAACAACGGGATTCACGAGATTCATGGGATTCATAGGACTCATAAGACTCATGGGATTCATAGGACTCACGGGATTCACGGGACTCACGGGATTTACGAGACTCATGGGATTTATGGGATTCATAGGACTCATGAGTCTTCGGGATTCAAAGGATTTAATCGATTCGTGGGATTTCATGAGACTAAGGGAATCATAGGACTTTTGGGATTCACGGGATTCATGGGATTCACAGGACTCATTAGATTCACGACGGGATTCCTATCATTCACGGGAATCACGGGACTCACAGGATTAATGGGATTCATATGATTCACGAGATTCATGGAATTCATGGGGACTCATATGATTCATGGGATTTAAAGGAATCATGGAATTCATGGAACTCAACGGATTTATGGGATTCATAGGAGTTATGAGACTACGGGGTTCATAGGACTCACGGGATTCACGGGACTTACGGAATTCACGGGACTCACGGGATTTATGGGATTCACGGGATTAATGGGATTTAAAGGATTCCCGGGGGTTTAACGGGGAATCACGGGTTTCATAGGACTCATGAGTCAACGGGATTCAAGGGATTCATGGGATTCTTAGGACTCCTGAGACTACGATTCAAGGGATTCAAAGGACTCACGGGCTTCACATGAATCGTGCGTGGGACTAACGGGACTCATGGGACTTACGAGATTCAATGAATTAATGGGATTCATAGGACTCATGAAGCTCACGGGATTATAGGATTCACGAGATTCACGGTCTCATGGGTTTCACGAGACTCACAGGATTCATGGGATTCATAGGATTCACGAGACTCACGGGGTTCATGGAGATTCAAAGGATTCATAAGATTCAAAGGATTCGTGAGATTCATGGGACTCAAGGGATTCATGGGATTCTTAGGAGTCATGAGACTACAGGATTCATAGGAATCATGGGGTTCACGGGATTCACAGGACTCACGGGATTCACGGGACTCACAGGATTCTTGGGATTCACGTGAACCGTGGGAATCATGGGACTCTTTGGACTCACGGGACTCAATGGATTCATGGGATTGATGGGCACTCATGGGATTCATGGTATTCATAGGATTCATGGGACACATAGGATTCGGGACTCATGGGATTCATAGGATTCACGGGATTCATGGGATTCATGGGATTCATGGGATTCATCGGATTCTCGGGGACTCACAGGATTCAAAGGACTTATGAGTCTACGGGATTCAAAGGATTCATGGGATTCATAGGACTCATAAACTACGGGATTCATAGAAGTCACGGGATTCCCATGAATCCCTTGAATCCTGTGAATCATGCAAATCTTATGAATCCTTTGGATCCCATGAATCTCTTGAATCCTATGAGTCCTATGAATCTCAAGATTCCTTTGAACCCCCTGTAGACTCATGAGATCCTATGAATCCCTTGATTCCCGTAGACTCATGAGTCCTGAATCCCGTGAGTCCCCGGGAATTTCCGGGAATCCCTAGAATCTCATGAAACCCATGGACTCATGAGTCCTATGAATCCCGTGGGTCCCAAAAATCCTATGAATCAATTCAAGGGATTCGTGGGATTCATATTACTCATGAGACTACTGGATTCATGGGACTCATGAGTCCACGGGATTTAAGGGATTCATGGGATTCTCAGGACTCACGGGATTCACGGGACTCACGGTAGTCTACATGACTCTTGGGATTCACTGGGATTCACATTGGGATCTCATGAATCTCTTGAATCCCGTAGACTCATGAGTCCAATGAATCCCCTGGAATTCCTTGAATCCCATGAAGCCCGTGAATCTTTTGAATCCCCATGAATCCCATGAGTCCCGTGAATCCTATAAATCCCATGAATCCCGTGAAACCCGTGAGTCCTATGAATCCCGTAGTCTCGAGAGTCTCATGAATCCCTTGAATCCCGTGAATCCCGTAGACTCATCAGTCCGAAACTCACTGGGTTCATAGGACTCATGAGACTACGGGAATCATAGGTCTCATGGGATTCACGGGATTCATGGAATTCATAGGATTAACGGGACTCATGGGATTAATGGGGATTCAATGGATTCACTGGCTTCATGGGATTCAAGGGATTCCTGGGGATTCCAGGGGATTCCCTGGGACTCCAGGGGATTCCCGGGGATTCCAGGGGATTCATTAAACTCATGAGTCTACGGGATTCAAGAGATTCATGGGATTCAAAGGACTCATGAGACTACTGGATTCATGGGATTCTAGGGATTCCTCGGGATTCACGAAATTCATGGGATTCATAGGATTCATGAGACTCACGGGATTCATAGAACTCACGGGATTCACGGGACTCACGGTATTCATGGGACTCACGGGATTCACGGGACTCGCGAAATACATACGATTCACGGGACTCACAGGATTCACGGGACTCACAGGATTCATAGGACTCATGAGTCTATGGGTATCATGGGGTTCAAGGGAGTCCCGGGGATTCCTGAGGACTCACGGGATTCATAGGGCTCATGTGTCTACGGGACTCATGGGATTCATAAGTTTCACGGGATTCCCGGGGTTTCTAGGGGATTCCCGGTTGTTCCAGGGGATTCGAGAGGATTCCCGGAGACTCACGGGATTCATAGGACTCATGTGTCTTTGGGATTCATGAGATTATCGGGATTCATGGGATTCATAGGACTCATGAGACTCCTTTCACGGGACCCACGAGATTAATGGGATTCATATAATTCACGGTATTCACGGGACTCACGGTATTCTTAGGACTCATGATTATAAAGGTTTTATGGTATTCAAGGGATTCCCGGGGATTCCCGGGATTCCCGGGGACTCACGGGATTCATAGGACTCATGAGTCTACGGGAATCATGGGATTCATAGTACACATGAGACTGCTGGTTTCATAGGACTCACGGGATTCACGTGATTCATGGGATTCATGGGATTCATAGAATTCAAAGGTTTCACGGGATTCATACGATTCAAAGGATTCCCGGGGATTCCCGGGGATGCATGGGATTCAAGTGGTTATCGGGGATTCACAGGGATTCACAGGGACTCACAGGGTCGGGGTTCATAGGCCTCATGAGTCTACGGGATTCAAGGGATTCAAGGGATTCATAGGACTCATGAGACTACGGGTTTCATAGACTCTCAGGATTCACTGGATTCATTTGATTCATAGGATTAATAGGATTCACGTGGCTCATAGGATTCACGGATCTCATGGGATTCATGGGATTCAAAAGATTCACGAGATTCATGGGATTCACGAGATCCCAGGAATTCCCAAGGACTCACGTGATTCATAGGACTCATTAGTCTACGTTATTCAAGGGATTGATGGGATTCATAGGACTCATGAGACTACAGGATTCATGGGACTCAAGAGATTCCCGGGGATGACCGGTTATTCACAAGATTCGTTGGATTTAAAGGAGTCCTTGAGATCCGGGGACTCACGGGATTTATAGGACTCATGAGTCTACGGGATTCAAGGGATTCTTGGGACTCATGAGACTCACGGGGTTCATTAGACTCATAAGATTCACAGGACTCACGGGATACACGGGACTCACGGGACTCTTGTTATTCGCGGGGTTTATGAGATTCAAGGGATTCCCGGGGACTCGCGGGATTCACGAGGTTTATGAGTCTACGGGACTCACGGGATTCACTGGACTCACAAAATGCATTTGATTCATAGGATTCACGGGACTCATGAGTCTACGTGAATCATGGGATTCGTAGTACTCATGAGACTGCGGGTATCATAGGACTCACGGGATTCACGTGATTCATGTGATTCATAGGATTACTGTTCCGTTCTTTTAAGACGTTGATCAGTTCAGCACAATATGGCTGAAACTTCGGGAGTAGGTCGTTGCTTAGTAATATAGGCAGTGGTAATTCATGTGTGTTCATGTTACCAAGCCACTTATGTTTTAGTGACATAACCGTCACCTCGTTACATTCGAAAAGTAGTTAAGCACCTACCGATCCGCATAAACATTGACACTGGTTCGTTATCTTAAATCTCTGCAGGTATGCTTTAAACTTACCATGTCCAGAGATAACTTGGCACATCGAGCTCGGCAGTGGTAATTTCATTTTTAGTCTTTCTTTTATATCAGAAATGAAGCCAATGGTATGCCTTCCATTGGCTGATTCATTCCACCTTCGTTGCTAGAGGTCAATCGCCATCGTTTCTGTATCATTTTTATTGTTATATTGATCCTGCCTACTATCAGCAGCATGTACATATTCACATATATTATTTTGGCCACGCCTTCTTAGGTGGTACAAGTTCGCTCGTTTTTTGATTAGAATATCAACCGAGAGTACGACGGCCACAACCACTACAGCATCTTTAGATACCGTTCGGTAGGCTTTTGTTACTAATAGCAGGATATTCCTCTGAGCACTTTCTAGTGATCTGATATTGTGACAGTTTAACCTATCATACCAACCAGCCGCCGCATACGCGAAAAGCGCCTCCGCCACACCTTTGTATATTAACTTCAGTGTTTTGTGATTTAGTCCCCATCCTTCTCTTGACACTCTCGAAAAAGAGTGGAATAGCTTATTAGCGTTTTCACAGACTCTAAGAACGTGGGATGCTACGCCCATTCGTTCATCAAGGCCAACACCTAGATATCTAACGTACTTGACCATTTTCATGTTTTTACCGTTTAGTGATATTGTTGGTGGTCGACTAGAGTCAAATTTGCTCTTTAGTTGCAGCATCACTGTTTTTCTGTTGATAGTGACATCTTATTTACTTCACACCATTGGATCACTTTATTTATTGCGATTTGATCCTGGCGCTCAAGTTCGAGTCTCGAGTTGCCATGTACCAGAATGACTTTGTCATCCGCGAAAGCAATTTTCTCAAAGTCGTTGATCATTCTTGTGTTAAACACGATATAGACTAGAGGCCCCAAAATAGAGCCCTGAGGACATCCTTTTGTAATTTGCTTTGAAACAGAACCATACATGACTCTGATTACTGCGTATCGATTACTGAAGTAGCTCCTAAAAACATTCGTCGTATTTCTAAGAAGATACCTTCGAATCGTACGAAACTCGAAAATCCATATTCCTTAACCAAAATATCCCTAACGAACAGAGATAAATCCGTTTCTCACCAACTACGGATGGTAATCCTATTCTCACGTCTCCCACCCTATTCTCACGTTCTTAATAATATGACTAATACGTCGGGTAATTAAATGTACTTCAATATATCTTGAATTTTGTTACTCAGCCGATGACCAATCGCCAACCTGCTATTCCACCTTCTTTTTTATTAGTATGTAATTTTTCCGTGTAAACAACAGATGGTTGGAACGATCAATAGATTAATTTTTATTGCCTATTTTTTGTCCATCCTTCTTTTATTTTATTTTGCTTATTTCTACTATATATAACTAAATTTTTATTTTTACCAATCAGTAGATACTCCTGATGATGACCTAACAAGTCGAAATCGATCGAGTAATTTTTTAAACATTTTGAACAAATTTAAAAAAAAAAGTTTTTGTTTTGCGAAATAATAAACAAGTGGTATAATTTGTTTATTAAGTGTTAATCTGTTTCGCCAAGTTGTTAAAAGCAATAATTAATTCATCAGCGAATTTAGCAATGCTAGACGAAAACAATAGTAATGAACTCAGTGTGACAAACTCTAGTGACCATGGTCAGTGTGAAAATAAACTAGTGCAAACGAGGTTGGATAGCTATATCATTGTTCAGTCTAAAAGAAAACGCAGCGTGAGATCTGCCGAGTTTGCTAGCAATAACAAAGTGGCACGGCCTGAACTAGGTATTAACCAAATACCTCTTGACAACCGATTCTCTAGTTTAGAGGTTCTAACCCAGTTCATTATTAGATGCTTCCCTTAAATAAATCTGAATCGCAACATTAACAGATTCTAAATTTTATATTGCCCCGCTCAAAAGTAGTAATATAAACTCAACAAAGATTGAAACCTTCGAAAACGATAACTTCAGAGCCCTAGTTAAACACTTTGACGAATTGGTAAATAATATTACACATACCAGCTAAAAATTCAAAACGGGCTGACTATTGTGGTAAAAGAAATTGAAAGCTGCGTAGATGTTAGCGACATACACGCTGCACTTGCTGCAGAAGTTTTTCATGCCAAATCTATTGGTAATATAATAAACCGTGAGAAGCTACCCCAACCATGTTCCATTTGGAACTAGAGCCAGAGGAAGAAGAGTCAAAAGGAGTTCACAAGATTTTCAACCTAAAATATTTGCAACACCGCAAAATAGTAATTGAAGAACCTAAGAAGAGGTCTCGACCAGTTCAATGAATAAAGTGCCAAGAAAACGGACACACGAAAGCATACTGCATCTTAAATGAAGTTTGTGTTATTTGTGATGAACTTCACGACTCCAAACAGTGTGACAAATCCACCCATCTGTGAAACGTTGTAGTAACTGCGGTAAAAATTATACTGCAAATTACAGGAGATGCGCAGTGTATCTGGACTTAAAACGAAAAACAAACCCTAAAATGAGAGCTGAGCAACGAATGCTCAAACCAACGAATACAAACACACAAAATTATAACTTGGAGACGTTTGTCAGCAGTTTTGCAAAGCCAGGTGTTTCTTATGCAAATATCCTAAAAGGTAACAAACCAACGCCCAAAGTTCATTTTAATGAAGAGGACCCAAACATTCATATACCATGGTAAATAAATTAACCGAGACCATCCAAAGTTTCATGATGATGGTGGAAAGACAAATGAGCATGATGATACCAAATATGAAGACGCTTATGCAAATTATAGTCAAAAATCAAAAATGGCAGTTCTAAAAATAGCTATTTGGAATGCGAACGGGTTTTCGCAACATGAAGCTGAGGTACAAACCTTTCTTATCGAACAAAATATGGACATCATGTTAATATCCGAAACACACTTCACAAAACAAAATTTTTTAAATATTATCGGCTATTCCGTTTATGACACCAAACGTCCAGATGGAAAAGCACACGACGGCACTGCAATCTTAATAAAAAGAAGATTAAAGCATTACGAGCTCCAGAAATATGCTAATGATCTGTTTGGAAGAATGGTCTGGCAAATTTGTAATATCAGCTGTTGACTGTCCACCGAAACACGCAATTAAAAACCAGCATTTTATCGATTACTTTAATCAGTTGGGAATCAAATTTCTAGGGGGTGATTACAACGCAAAACATGAGCAATGGGGTTCGAGGTAGTCGTCACTCAAGGGCAAGCAACTCTACGAAGCAATAAACGGGAAAAACCTACATTATTTATCATTTAGACATCCCACATATTGGCACACAGATAGGAAGAAAATTCACGATTTAATAGATTTCTGTGTAGTACGAGGAATAGCACGCACCAATGCTCAAGTCGATGACAGTGATGATTTATCATGTCCAATAAAAGTACCACTAAGTACCCCAAAAAACTGAACCACCCCAATGTTTAACAAACAAACTAACGAAATGGGCCCTGTATAGAAACATAGTAGAAGTAAACTGTCACCTGGTTGTTCCACTTCGCACACCAGAAGACATTGATGCCGCGATAGAAAACTTAAGACAAATAATGGAAATGGCAGCGAGAAAAGCTACTTCAGAGAACAAACATTCAGGAAAAAATAATAAGCTTTCAAGTAACATTCAAAAGTTATTGACGGAGAAGGCGACAATTCGGCGGCTATGGCAGCTTCACCAATCTCCTCTGCACAAAAGGAAATTAAATAGAGGTAATAAAGCTCTGAGGGAAGCAATACGGGAAGAACAAAATGTAGGCATACAGAATTACCTAAGTGAGCTGACAGCAACAGAAAAAACAGATTACTCACTTTGTAAGGCAACAAGAAATTTAAAAAGGCCGGAGCTATCGAACCCATCGATAAGGAAACGAGATGGTCACTAGGCCAGAAGTAACTTAGAAAAGGCTATCGCTTTCTCTAGCCATCTATAAAAAGTGTTCACCTCAAACGAACAAAATAATGGCTGCGCACTACCACAGTTTACGACGGACGAGTCGGACCCAAATCCAGTAAAATTTAAATGGAGATGCGTCAAAACGGTTATCAAAAACAGTACAAATCCTAAGAAAGCGCCAAGTCGTGATCTAATAACTGGAAAAATGATCAAAGAATCACCCGATAGATGCATAAAATATATAACATATATTTTTAACACGATTATGAGATACGGATACTTTCCCCAAAAATAGAAAATATCTCAAATTATCATGATTCCTAAGCCAAGTAAAGACGAAACCCAAGTCTTGTTGTACATGCCAATAAGTTTAATTCCAATAATTTCAAAGTTTTTTGAAAGGATGCTGCTACAAGAACGAATACCTATATTATCTGAAAGTCGCATTAGTCAGATCATCAATTTGGATTTAGAGAACAGCACGGCACAATAGAACAGGTGCACAGAATTGGAAACACAATTAAGGTTGCCTTAGAAGAAAAGAAATATTGTTCTGTAGTTTTCTTGGATATTGTGCAAGCTTTCGACAAAGTATAACATGAAGGATTAAATTACAAAATTAAAACTCTTCTGCCTAAACAATTTCATGCAATTCTTGAAAACTACTTAGCCCAAAGGATGTTCCAGGTGAAACAAAATACGGCCACTATTGATTTAACCGAGATAAAGACAGGAGTACCACAAGGTAGTGTATTGGGATCTGTGCTATACTTGTTATTCACAGCTGACTTACCAATAACTGAAAAAATAAACACTTCAACTTTTGCTGATCGGTCCTCATCTCGATAGAAGATTGACTTGTAAAAAACAGATTGAAACAAAACACAATCAATTAAAAATAAAATTTTCTAAAATGTACTGGTCGATCGGAAGAAAATCGAAACTGTCTCTAGACTGCAAGGTTCTACTATACAAAGTGATCCTAATCCCCATATGGACATATGGTATCCAACTATGGGGCTCAATTAGTGCATCAAATATAGATATTGCACAAAGAACGCAAGCAAAGATACTTCTTAGCATTACTAATGCCCCATGGTATATTCGACAGAGCAACATCCAGAGAGACCTAGGAATCAAAACAGTTAAAGAGACAATAAAATCATGCAGTCTAAAATACCAACTGAAACTGGAATCACACCCTAACGAATTGATTAGAGAATTACTAACACACTAAAATTAAGTAATCAATAATAATGCAGCAATAATAATGTAACTATACTTAATATCAGTAAGTATTAACATAGGTTACAGCTTAAGTTAAAAAAATTGTACCTTTAAGAATTTCACACTTCTTGTTAGTTTCGTATAAAGAAAAATTCAAGAATAGAGCCTTTGGCATTAGTTACAAATAATTAATTAGTGCTCTAAACCTTCACCGACCAAATTAGCCCGCCTCAATGAAACCTGTACTATAATTTGTTACACATTTATTACAATTTATTACAACAAATCACGATTTTATTATAGTTACCGTTTTCGAGGAACGAGTGGTCGGTTTAGCTTACAATTAAACCTGCACCGCCAAAATTGTAACTTTTGATGTAACTGTGATATCGGGATGGTTCTTGGACCAGAATTTATTACAAATTAATTACATTGAATAAGTTAGTTCAAGACCACCCCTATAACTTGCCTAAGGGTCAATTTAACCCCAAAGCGATTATTTAATTCAAAAACGTTAATTTAACCAACATTAATAATTTTTTTACACCAGACCGCCACCAGATTTTGGGGAAAATGTTGCAAGAAGTCTTGTCGAGAGTAGGTCAGCCTTAGCTAGGTGTGTAATAAATTATTTATGTGTTTGGTTACACGGGATTGGCTCAAAACTGTAAAATCTTCAAAAAGGTAATTTAAAGGACGATTTTACCACCTTTAATAATTCATTATACCAGACCGCCACCAGATATTGAGTCAAATGTTACTCCTTGCATATTGCGGTGAGTAGGTCAACCTTATCCAAGTGTGTTATAATTTTTTTTTGTGTTAGGTTACACGGAATTGGCTCCAAACGGTAAAGGCTTCAAATGTGTAGTTTAAAGGTCGATTTTACCACCTTTAATAATTTACTACACCAGACCGCTACCAGAATTTGAGTTAAATGTTACTCCTTGGACATTGTGGTGGCCAAGTCAACCTTATCCAGTTGTGTAATAAATTATTTTTGTGTCAGTTTCTACGGAATTTGATCCAAACGGTAAAGTTGAAATTTTAAACTACACATTTGAAGCCGTTACCGACTGGAACCAAATCCGTGTAACCTGGCTGAAAAATAATTTATTACACCCCTAGATTAGATTGACCTGGCCTCCACAAAGTGAATAGAGTAAAATTGTATCCAATATCTGGTGGCGGTTTGGTGTAATAAATTATTAAAGGTGGAAAAGTCAACCTTAAAATATCCTATGTGAAGCCTATACTGTTTGAAGTCAATTCCGCGTATCCTGACACAAAAATAATGTATTACACACCTGGATAAGCTTGACATATCAACCACAATGTTGAAGGAGTAACATTTGACTCGGAGGCAATTCCGTCTAACCTGACTCAAAAATAATTTATTACACACCTGGATAAGATTGACCTGCCCTTGATTTATTACACACCTGGATAAGATTGACCCTGGTCGTTGTAAACCACATAGTAACATTAGGCATCATATCTGGTGGCGATCTGGTGTAATAAGTTATTAAATCTTGCAAAATCGACCTTTAAATTAAAAATTTGAAGCCTCCACCGTTTAGAGTCATTCCGCGTATCCTGATACAAAAATAATTTATTACACACCTGGATAACGTTAACCTGTCCTTTACAACGACCACGGAGCAACAATTTATTACACCAGACCGCCATCAGATATTGATTTAAATCAATATCTGATGGCGGTCTGGTGTAATCAATTAAAAATTTCAAACCATATATTAGTCAACATATAATCGATTTGTGACAAAACAATATTTTTTTTCTCTTTCATACATTTGTACATTGCAAGTTAAAAATAGAAACGTATGTTTCTATAAATTCTCTGATTCATATTCATGTTGACATTTTTCCTGCTGGGAAAGTACCTTTAAACACACTGTAATTTTCACACGAGAAAAGCTATTCATTTCATAGCTTCTTAATCGCATTCCAAGTTGTAAAAACAATTGATTAACGATTCAAAAGATTCAAAATTAAAATTTTGTAAGTCTAACTTAGTTTAAAAAATTTCCACTACGACTCGGGATCGCGGACTCTAGTTTGAGAATCGCTGCTATAGAACGTAAATGAAAATAATAGAGGGCGGAAAAACTTTACTTGTATACATACATATATTCGTACAAATTGGATAAATTTGAAAATCATTTTCTTCACAGGTCTGTCCAAAAACATACGCATAAACATGTTTACATGAAAATTCCTTTAGGATATTGAAAATATACCTTTTATGGTTATGTAATACAACAGTAAACAGCTTATACGTTTATTATTGAAATTTATAAAAAATATTCGATTTTAATTTTGAATTTAAGTAAATACTAGATATCAATATTTCGTATTTTGAAATTTTATTACGGTACATGATTCAAGTAATACGAAAAGGTGATTCGGGGTGCGGAGTTAAATACAAATTTTCCACCCACATGCTGCTTACATATATCATGTTTACACATTTTAGTTAAATATCTCAATACAAAAATTGTCATTTTAATAATATTATGAATCCTCAATATATTTACAAACATCAAAAATAATTTTGCTGTATAATACACATATGGTACACATACTGAAAAATAGATTCGAGTACATAAGCGAAACTGAAAAATCTAAATGAAAATTTCATTTTATACAAAAATTGCTGATGGGTATTGTGGGGAGAGATTTGTTAATAATATAGCGCAACGGCAATAAAATAATAATACATACAGTAGCGCTCAAAAGTATTTTGACAAGTGTAATTTATTAGATAATACAAAAATTAAAAACAATATTAAAAGTAATCAAACAAATTATTCATAGTAATGATTTGTTTTACAAATTGGAACATTTAAATGTTATGAATTGCTAAACAAAAATAATAATTTGAAAAAAGTTTTAATAATTACGAATCAAAAGCATTTTGACATCTAAAAGAATATATTTTGATTATTTAATGTTGATTACAAGACAGCTTCACAATGTGGCGGCATTGAATCAACTAACTTTTGCAACTATCAATGGGGATTCGACTCCATTCATCGCATAATGTACACTTCATATAAAACATCCTTATTTGAATAATTTTTACATTTTACGCGTGGATTCAGCTCTTCCCAAAGATGCTCAATAGGGTTTAAATCGGTACTTTGGCTTGGCCATTCCAGGAGTTCGATTTTCATAAGTTTCGTGAAGTCACTTACATGCTTGGATTTGTGTTTAGGATCGTTATCTTGCTGTAAATACCAGCTTGGTGGCATATTTTCTTTAGCATAAAGTAGCATTCGCTTGTTTAATGTCTCAGTATACATAAAACGATCCATAGTCCCTTCTATTCTAACTAAAGGTCAAACTTGTTGGCGGGGAAACACACCCAAATAATAATATTGCGACCTCCATCTTTTACTATGAGTATTTGGTATCGAACATCAAATCTTCTGTTTACAGGACGTCTCACATACCGTATTCCATCGGATGACACTAAATTAAATTTGCTTTCATCACTCCATAACACATTGGACCATTCTGAACTCGTCCATGATCTATGCCGTCTAGCGAGCGCAGGAATACAGAGGTTTTTTGGTTGAAAGTGGATCATGTAATCCGAACTATTTTAGTCGACGTTTTACAGTTGAAACGTGTATATTTACGTCATAATTTTCTTGTAACTCGTTTTTTATTTGCACGGCTGATTTTATGTTTTTTTTATTCAGCTATTACTCCCTAAAAGCAGTTTTTTTCGGAAGGCCACTTCGGGGCTTATTTTCCACTGTCTTACGTAACATATAAGCCTTATTCTACGTACTAACAAGCTGTCGATATACGTTAAAACTTCGAGCAACTTTTGATTGCGTCGTTCCACTTTTTAGGGCAGTTATCACGGCGTTTTTAAAATCATTTGAATATTCTTTAGACTTGGCCATGTTAATATAATATCCGACTACTTATTTATAATACAACTATTGCTGCTGGAACTGAATAATTGTCAAAAGTAGTTTAGTAAAAAAGTAATTTAAATATATAATTTGAATCTTAAAAGCATTAACAACCTTGTTTTCCTTAAGGCGCCTTCACCGAGGGGGATTATTTTTAATCCAACTCTTTAACCAATCAAATCTTTATATTCAACTAAGCCTCGTCCAATTTAATCCAGGTTTAGTTGAAAAATTTCCATCTTTTGAGCCAATAATCTTGGTCGTACCAACATAGTAACAAAAAATAAACTGAAATATATTTTTTTCTTTATTAATTACAACTGAGACTGTGCTCATCTAGCAATTTATCTTTCAAATTTACAAATTTTACATTTCTTAAATAATTCTTGATTTGTTGGGGTGAAACCCAATGGTTAGTCCCAAAATTAATTGAACCTATTTAAAATATAATTTTAATTTGGTATGTTTACTAGGTCAAGCGGCCTCGTTCTTTGAAGTCTTCTTTCAACGACAGGGTTATCTATCATATGGCGAATATGGGGGTTTCCATATTACTGGAGCCTTATTTCGTGTTTGGCGGCGTGTTTTTTTATTTCATCTTTGATGTATTCCATTGTGTACGACGGAGCATTTACGATGCTACGGAGAACCTTATTTTGAAACGTCTGTATCATTTTGTAGGTCCATATCGGCTTTAGTATTTGCCGATATAGCAGCAGCTTGTTGTATATTGTAAGCTCAGAGCCTCTACATATGAGCCTATACATTTTTCTGAACTTAATATTAAGTTCTTCTTTTTTCTTTTTGACATGCTCTCTCCACTTGAGCTTGGCATTGAGAGTCATGCCCAGATATTTAGCTTTGTTTGCATATGGCATCGGTCGTGAGTTAATTTTGATATGTAAAGTTAATATGCGTAGATTTCGTCTCATTAAGCTTGATTCTCGAGCGCTTAGTCCGGTTACAAACCTCATTGGTAATCTTCTGGAGTTTGCTCGTTGCATCAGCTACATTACTTCCAATGACCATGATTGCTGTGTCATGGAAAGGTGCAAAAGTGGCTATGGTTCCTTCATCTGTTGATGGAATATCCCTTGTATATAATAAATACAGGATTGGTCCTTAGACATTCCCCTGTGGGACACCGGCAGAGATTTTCTTTAGTTCGGAGTATTCATCCTCATATTTCACACGAAAATGTCTATTGGATAAATAAGATCATAGTATGGCATAGAATTGCCTCGGCAGATCTCTATGCAGCTTGAATTCCAGTCCACTGTGCCAAACTTTATCGAATGTTTGGGCAACGTCCAGAAATATGCAGGAGCATACTTTTTTGCGTTCTAACGTTCTTTCAATAACGTTGGTGACTCTATGCACCTGTTCAATTGTGGAGTGCTTTTCCCCGAATCCAAATTGATGTGGAGGAATTAGTTGTCGATCCTCAATTATTGGTTTAAGTCTTTTTTGTAATAATTTTTCAAAGAGTTTTGACATAATTGGCAGCAATAAAATTGGCCTGTATGATTTTTTATCGTTAGATGGTTTATCAGGTTTTGCTATCATGCTTACTTCTGCTACTTTCCATTGCCACGAACATATTTTAACCGAAAGCTTGCATTAATTATGTGTAATAGCTTACGAAATCCTTTGCCTGGTAGAGCCTTGATTATTTGACAAGTATAATCAAGTCATATCCTGGGGCTTTTTTAACATTCATGTTGCTTTTCACTTCTTCTTTTAATACTTTGAGAGTTACTGGACGTATATCAAAATCATCTAGCTTTTGGATTGACATTATATTTTCATTGGCCGTTTGCCTTGGTAGTGGTTTGAAGGTATCGTGGGGACACTCCGCAAACAGATCAGTCTTCTCTGTAGAACCTCTTGCCCAGGTTCCAGCCTCCTTTTAAGTGGAGGCACTTGTATTTTGGGTCTTTTGAGTCCCTTCGTCGCCTTCCACAGAGAATAATCAGAATTTTTTTCATCGGTTAGGCTAACTAGATATCTGTTGATTGATGCATTTTTAACTTCTTTAAGAAGAGGTTTGAGACTGTTGCCTAAATTATTAAGAATTGTTTTGTTCTCCGGTGTTCTCGTTATTTGCCAGGTTTTACGTGCCTATCGTTTTTGTCTTACCAACTCTCTATCTTCCATTGGGTAGGATATGTTAAGCTTCTTCCTATTTTGTATAATAGGGGTACTTGCCAAAGCAGCATAGTGGATTGCCTCATTGAGTTGTTCTAATTTATCTTCCAACTGGTGGGGATTTCTTATCGGCACCTGAAGATTGATTTTTTCCTCCAATACCTCACGAAAGAGATCCCAGTTTGTTTTTGAATTTGTTAATCTGGGGGCACTCTCCCTTTGAATTACCATTTCACTCACTGTCATGATAACCGGGGAATGATCCGATACTAGAGAATTACTGTCTTCAATGTGAATGTAGTTCTGGGATATACCTCTTGCTATATAAAACTCTATTAGGTCAGGTATGTTCGATCCGTCACTGGGCCAGTATGTTGGTGAACCACCAGAGAAAAATTCACATTTAGATGTCGGCCCTGCTTGAAGCAATTCTTTACCTTTTGATGTGGTAAAACTAGATCCCCAATAGGTGTTTTTCGCATTAAAGTCACCTCCAATAATAAAATCACGTCCAAGCGATTTAAATAGTTACAGATAGTCCTCCCTTTTCAAGTTATGTCGGGGAAGACAATATATTGCAGAGACAGTAAGCTGTCTGTGTTTAATTTGGATCCTTACAGTAGTGACTTGCATTGTTTCTTCTTCGATATTTGATTCTAAATGGTGTTTTATATTTTCTTTTATTAGTAATGCCGAACCACCTCTTGCTCTTTCCGCTGGATGAATGGAGTGATTTAAGTTATAACCCCGTATTTTAACAAACGAAGATTTAACTAGATGGCTTTGAGATAAGGATTAAGGAAATGTCGATTTTTTCTGAATTTAAAAATATTTCTATTTCTGGAATATGTTGCATAATGCCAATCGCATTCCAGATTGCTATTTTGAATGTTGTGTTCTTACTTAACATTTTTTGTTGGATTGCGTTGAAGGAGGTGCATTTTCTTCAGTTGATCAAGTATCATGTTGTTCAGATTACTTTGGTCATCTAGCCGCTTTGTAATAGCTGCAATAATATTCATAATGTTTCCCATAATTTGGTTACTTTCATAGCCCATATATTTGGTTGAACCCAAACCTTTCACTACCTGCGCAAATGAACTTCTTTGTCCTGTATTGCTTGGTTGTGGGTTTTGATTCATGTGATTTGATATTTGAACCCTTCGGTTTGCGTCATTTTGCGGATGATTTCTTGTTTTATCTTATAATTTTGGTAGTTGTTTAGCAACCTCACAGCCTCGATAATTAGCCGGACGTTGTCCCTTACAATTTGTACACTTGGCTGGCACATCTCTGCCTATTGTACATGCCTGGGTAAAATGATTACCTGAGCATTTTATACATCTTGGATCCCGGCCGCAATATCTTTGGGTGTGATTAAATGCCTGGCATTTTTTGCATTAGGGTATGCGCATTGTGGTTCTCCTCATTGGTTCATTTTTCATCTTCATGTGAAGGATTCCTTTTATTCCATAAATGTTTTGAACATTCTCTTTGTTGTCAAATACTAGCATAAAAGAGGGAGTCCCCTTTTACTGATAATTTGGTTTCCTTCCTCAATTTCTGTTCTCTCTTTTTTAACAATATTCACAGCATCTAGTATTTTAAAACCTTTATTTTGTAAGTCTTCCATTGTTTCTTTGTTTGAGCAAGTGTGGTGCAAACCTCTTGCCATGACTTTTATAGGTCGGGCCTGTTTGTTTTCGTAAGTGAACCACTGATACTTTTCAGCATTCAATTTTATAGATAACATTCTATAATTTACTGAGTCCAGAGTATTAATTTTCCCAACGTCATTATTTAACGCTGTTACGTTATAGTCTTTGTCAGTAACCGATTTCATCAGTGACTGAATTTCTGGGGAACTGGTTACACCTACAATATTTATTGGTGGGGGTGATTTTCATTTCGGTTGCACCAAATTTGGTGTAATATTCTTGGTAGATTTACTACCTTTTGGTTGATTGGCTTTGGATAAAGCATCGTTTGAATCTAGACTAGATTGTCCCCTACCATTTAATTGCTCAGCCTCAGGTGACGAATCAGCTTTTCTTTTCTTACTCTTCCTGGACTGTTTTTTCTTCTTTAGGGTCCAGTCCGTCTCTCTTTGTAATTCATCTTCATCAGTGGAATAGATGTCTTTGTCTAGTTCAATGCTTCCTATATCGCAATCTTCTTTTGAATCCCGATTCATTTTTAGGTTTTCATTTTCTTGCTTTCTTGCTTTTAGTTCAATTTCTTCGCTTAGCTTGGCAAATAATTGCTCCATATGCTCTAGCCTCGCCAAGAGATTCATATTCTCCTTTTCTAGGTCAATAGTTGTTTTACTAGATTCTGCTATTTGCAAAGTAAAATTTCCGGTGGCATCACTTATTTCGTGTAATATTTGTCTAGGTATAGCGTTAGAAAAAGTATCGGCTTGGTCAGCTACCGATTTGCTTCTATTTTTCTTTATCGGTGATCTTTGTAAATTTGGTCTTCTCTGGAATGGATTTGATGTTCCCTGATAATGCAATAGATGGCCCTCCCCAGAATCCATAGGGCCAGTCTCCACAGAGAGTGGATTTACCAATGCTGATATTGGTGTACCACCTGGGGTATTATTTCCTTTTGTTTGTACCATTGCATAGTTTTGATTGACTAATTAGCTATTCTGCTTCACTACTACGAAGGGATTGGGCACCGCAACCGTTCGTTCTACAAAACATTGCCCAGAGTACGCCTGTAACCATTTATGAATACTTCGTGGAGGCTGTCAATCCCGTACTCCAACTGAAATATGAGCAATAATTGTGCTCATATATTTGTTGTTGTTGTTTATGTATGACATTTTTCCATACTTCCTAAAATTGTTGTCTCCATTTCATTACAATATTTCTCGAACGTGTTAGCGAATAAATCTATTTCCGTTAAATAATTGGGACACACGTCAGACCGTGTAACTCATATTTTTGACTAATCCGATTATAGGAACGCCCAATGTTCGATACATTTTCGCACCTCGATTTGTAACCTGTAACGCTGCTGTTTGTGGCGTGCTGACTAGCACAACGTCGGTTACCGGGACATTTTGGGCTAAAGAAAGGTGTATATTACCAGTTCCAGGTGGTGTATCCACGAATAGTATATGAAGTTCATCCCAAAATGTTTCCTTTAATAGCCGCTCTAGTGCAGACAAAATTAATAGTCCTCGCTAAACAACCGGTTTTTCAGAAATTAATAATTCCATTGACATACATTTAACTCCATAATTTATTATCGGTATCATATTGTTAGAATTGTTCACTTAAGGTTCTTCATGGATATTCATCATTAATTGCACGGAAGGGCCAAATATGTCACCAGCCAGTAAACCGACCTTTTTACCTAAACCACCTAGTGTTACTGCTAAATTAACAGCCGTTGTTGATTTACCAACACCGCCTTTGCCAGAGGCAACCACTACAATACTCGAATTATCAACGCCGTCTAATGGTTTTCGTTTTGGTAATCCACGGGCTATATGGCATGCCGCGTATCTACTTCCCTTGCATAATTTTGAAGTTTCTAGGTGGTGAGAACGAAAAACTTTATTTTGCCACAACAGTTGGGCTACAAATTCTTTGCTATTTATAAATTGCAATATATATAAAATCGAATATTGTATTCCCCACAGACATAGTTTATTCGATTAAATTAAAATAAAGCCCCAACTAATCGCAAACCAAGCAGAAATTGAAAGTAAACAACAATAACTACAAATCAACAGAAAACATATGACTCGCATGACAGCTGTAGACGAATTTTTTGAGCAAATCTTATGTATGAGTGACTATGTTCAAGTTGGTAAAAAAAATAATCCAACTTGATAATCTCGTTCCGTGAAGACTGCATTAATGTTTCCATTTTTATTTGATTGTTGTTTTATTTTTTATTAGTTGAAGGCACGTCGTACTCGTAAGTAATAATATGGAAATCCCGTATTTATGGAAACAAGATAACAAATTTAGACTTGTCAAACTTTTGATCCGTAATTATTTAAAACTTTTTTTCCCCCTGCTATCTGTTCTGGGGCCAAGGCTCTCCCAACTCTTTTGCGGTTTGCTTATTTACGTCCTTACCTTTACGCCTGTATTGGCCAATTCAAGGATGTACGGCTATAGGTCCGATTTTATTACCATCTGCACATTGCATAGCTCCATGCCAGCCTATATTGGCATGGAATATGGGTGGGCCAATGAGTTTTGCACTCCGACAGGGGGTCATAGATGTGTTCCTTTTCATCACAAATCGTAATTTGTTGATGAAAATTTCCTTTGCATCCTTGCCCCTATCGAACCCGGTACCTCCCGATCCAAACGCCAAAGTTTTAACCCCTATGCCATTTGGTCGGTGAATATTAAAATTTGTTTCAAACTTTTCGTTTCGTTTAGCAATTCATAACATTTATTGTGTTCCAATTTGTAAAACATGTCATTACTATGAATAAATTATTTGATTAATTTTAATATTATTTATATTTTTTGTATTATCTAATAAATTACACTTGTCAAAATACTTTTAAGCGCTACTGTATATATGTATATTCAAATATAAATACATATTACATACAAACATAAAAATCTTTGTGATGGAATCAATATTGTCTTTTTCGTATATACTCGTATGTAACAAGCGTCACCAAATAACTCGTTTCCTTTTTCCATATTTAATGTTGTTGTACAGTGGTGTGATTTGGAGGAAGTAGTTTCTCTCTTAACGATGTTAAGATTCATATAAAATCTTTGTAACATCGTACAAACATATACATAATATATTGACATCCTTATAGTAGATATAGCAAAATGGGATTCAAAAGGATTAAATTATATGGTTATACAAAGTCTCACACATAAATTCAAACATACTGTATATCCTGTCTAAAGGAAGTTAGGTAGTTATTATTACTCCTAGTTTATACATCTCGCGAGTAGTTTTTATCGTAACAGTGATATTGGGCTTGAATATTGGGGTGATTATCTTTGTATCAGAATACCGATGGCGACCTTTTATAGAGGAGATTTCTAATTGGCTTACTTGATATCATACACGGGAATATTCAAAACGTTGTTTCCAAGGAGTAATGAGAGCAGCGTATATAGAAGAGTTATATCAACTGGGTGCTTTAATAAGAACCTGTCCCCCACCATTCAATTCGGGTTTGCACGTGTTAAACAATTTCTCACAGAATAACCTCAGACAAAATAATACCACTCTAAACATAAAAATTAGCTCCGAGTTTTCATTTATATATGGATTAGCTTTAAAATCACCCGCTGACGACCAAACATATAATACAATAGATGCAAACCGTATCACACAACCCCAGATGGTATCGAAATAAAGTGTAAATTATTTATTTTTTAAGGCAAGTGCATAAAACAGTTTTTTTATTAATAAAAATTATATTACTTAAATCTTTTGTTATGAGCAACGATGACGATAATAGTATTCAGTTTTCAAGAGTCCTTTTCATTTTATATTTTGCAGTATTATTTCCCCACATGAACATTTTTATGATAATATGTTGACGAATATATCCCGCGCGTATATTTAATCGTCCTTTGATTTAATAATAAAATAACACTTGGTGTCAATCTCTTTATGTTGATGTAAATCGTATCGCCAGAAAAACACTTTGTTATCATTTAAATTTAATTGATTGATTTTTAAGGACGAATGAAAACTCTTCGAATATAATTTAGTTTTACATAGTGGATATTTTGATTGTATAGATCATTTTTAAAGGGGTCTGTCCATAATACATACATATATAAGATACACACACTTAATTTAAAAAAAAATTACTTCTTTCATTACAAATTTCATTAAAAATTGTATAATTGCATTTTATAATTAGAGATCCAGCCAATGCGCGATGCGCAGCCCTAATGTAAGGAACGTGCATACATTTAAGAAAAACAGATTATATTATTGACAAGTAATTAAGGAATAAGATGAAATGTTAAATGCAATATTCTCATTGAAATCATTTGGAATTTGTAAAAAAAGAAAGTAAGATAAAGTCAGCTTGCGTGTGGGCCTCAATTTACAGATGTTGTTTTTCATAGTATTCCACATGTATTTGTTCATACTGAAATGTAAAAAGCAACCGACACGGTGCCAAGAGTGATGACCTTGCAGTCTTACTGAGAAAACTTTGTTGTATACTCTTAGGATTGCAGTGTTGTGCGGCGTAATCTTTGTTGTCGAATTCATCGCATGATCTACCCATGTATGCAAATATATAAATTTTATTGATTGATTGGAATGTATAGCCAAGCTATACCTTCTCTTTACAAATAACATACGGAGGATAGGTTTATTAGTATAGCTTGGGAATCGACCCGGTTACAGGCACCTGACTAATTCATTAGTTATTAAAATTGTTACTAAAAAATATAATAAATCGGTTAGCACCGGACAATGACAATTTATAAATCGAATTTAAGATTAAATTTAAATATCACAGCTTAAGAGGGATTGGTTATACAAAGTAGGATTGGTATTTCTAAGACGTTGAAAGTTTGGTTTCGAACTACTGAAATGATGAATTATTTAAATTAAAAAAATCGGTTGTTCAATCAGGTTGCAGTGGTCAAACTACAAAAAAAATTATTGAAAATACTTTGAACTTACATACTAAGTTTAATCACAATGCCTGAGTGAGTTATTATGTTTCACCATGCATTTGTTAACATTTGTTAATCCCTTCTTAACCTCGATTTTGACGCATACGTGCGATTACACCGATTAACAAATGAACGGGATGCAACTTATCTGTATATACCAGAATGTTCAAAAAAGTTTAGTTCTATTTGTGACATACACCGTGATTTACACTTCTTGTTTTCTCAACGTTTTTCACATCATTAATGTTGTTCACCAACATTTTTGGCCTTGGATATTTTTTGCGTATGTGCGCGTGGTACCGTGCTCACTAAATGTTGAGCTTTTTACAGCCAAGACGAATTGACGGATCGCGATGAAACTTCTTACTTAAAATTTTCTCATAAATTGGGAGATCCGAATGATTATTGGCTGAAATCGGCATATCGGAAGTAGCAGCCTCCATAGATTCTGTTTCGTTTCTTGCAAATATTTTAAAAGTATATCAATTACGAGAAAAACGATTATCAACTGAAAGATTCTAATTAAATTTTGCAACAATACAGTTCTAGCGCATTTTTCCAAAATTTAAGCGGAAGTGACGATTTTCGACAAAAACAAAATTTTCCACAAATTAGGAAATTCCAGTGAATTTTTTCCGAAATTAGTCGACCGCAAGTGACAGCTTCCTTAGGAGCTTTATCGAATTAACAGGTTCTAAATTCAGTTTGCAACAATACAGATTCCAGATCAATGGCGATATTTGTCAAAAAACTGTTTTTCAGTAAAAAAATGTGGCCCCCGTACAGCCTATACGGATTGATTGATCTGGATGAAACTTCATACTATAGCTTTTTCCATAAACTGGGTGGTCCCAGTGACTGTTGGCCGATCGGCCCACCGAAAGTGGTAGCTTAGGGGCTGTTTCTTTTCTTGCAAATATTTTGAAAGTAAAGCATTTACTAAAAAACAATTGGACGTCTGTGTACAAGAAGTGGCAGCTTCCATAGGAGCCTTTTCAATTTTTGCAATGAAGAATATTTATTAATTTATTGATCGGCGTCACAACATTGGTAGAGGAAAAGCACATATGGAATTATTATATGTGAACAACATCAACAAAAAGAATACTTCCATTAGGCAATTAGGCATAAAAAAACTCAGATTTTTTAAAACCAAACCCGCTTATGCTAACATCCCTTATATTGAGCTAGCTCAAGCTCAGTTATTAGAGAGAGTACTGCAAGAATTGAATACTTACAGACACCACGCCCAGTGTTGTTGTGCAGATTAATTACGCTACTATTTACAGATAAATAATTGTATTAATTACGCGAAATTGTTTACGTTACGTGGCGTAACAAATGTAATTAATTAGCGACATCTGTATGAAAATACTTAAATTAGGAAAATAATTTAAAATATGATATTTTCTAGTCGATAATACAACCATTACTGCATCTAAATCTATTGAATTGTGTTTTTTATTCGCTATCCGAGGTGGGCTAATGGTTGCTGAAAGGGAAATTATCTATCTGGATTTCTGCTACTACCCGTATTGTCGTTATACCATTCGAATTAAAAAAATGCATCCATGAAACAAACTTTTAACGTCCTGAAATGTACTAATAGACATTTATTTTGACATGACAAGTTTAGCCGTGTTTTAATATTGGAGCACTATCTGGCGCCGACCGGAAATTTTTACTGAAACTGTAGCTATTTATTCACTGGTGTCGCTTTACCATAAAAATGAAAAAATAAATTCATTCATAAAAGAAACATTTAAAGACCTGAAAAATATACCAATTAACATTTATTTTGGCATGGCGTTATAAAAAATAAATCATCTTGCTGCGTTTTAAATTTTTATTGTAAGAATAAGTTTCTAATGGTTTAAGGGTTGTACAAAACAAAGGAACTTTAAAATTTCCCTTTGAAATGGATAGTGCTCCCGATAGCGGCTCCCGATAAATAGGTAGAGCAAGATATTTTTTATCTATTTTTAACTAAAAAGTTGAATGAAAAATTTTAATTTAGAGTTAAATAAATTAATTATATGCAAAAATAGCGCACTGAGTATAAGTTTTGACAAAGAAAATTGCGTGCTCCGTATACAGCTATCGGGCGCTAATAAAAAAACACGGCTTTTGTTATGGTTTAAGGGTTGTACAAAACAAAATTCTTTTCAAATTTCCTATTGAAATATATAGCGGTCCCGATAAATAGGTAGAGCAAAATATCTTAGTTATATCTTATGACATAGAAAATTGGATGCTCCGGTTACATCTATCGGGCGCTAATAAAAAAACACGGCCTTAGTTGGTTAAATTATTTTTTTGTGTTCTAACTTCCTTTGCATGCCAATATTCGTAAATACGGTTTTTTATTTTATTTTAAATACATGTATTTAGTGTAAAACCGTAAAACATCAGCAACCTTACCACAAAATCTACCTGACGAATTCAGCCAAATGTCCCACATCCAGCGTTTTATAACGAGATAAAAATTTTCGATACTAAAACATTAGTAACAGTACATCGAAATTCTAAAATAACTATTCCATTGTTCACGTAATAATTATTTGGTGCTTCCAGAAATCCAATCAAATTTGTATAAACTCCCTGAGTACCTGCGAATTTTTAATACCGCCTGAGCTATTAACAGTATATTACATCCTTTGAATCATAGATGGATCTGCTATTAGTGTGACTTTCCTTATCCAAATAACAAGTGAATTACGTTTTTTAATAATATATAAATATACTAATGAATAATTATGTAATAATTTACACATTACATTACGTAGTAATAAGTAGTAGCGCCATTAATTGCTGATGTCAGACCCATAAAATAATCTATAATATATTAATTTAAATATTTCAGTAGATGTAGCTAGCTGCTTGTAATGGTTGTATTATCTACTAGAAAATAATGTGTTTTAAATTATTTTACTAATTTAAGTATGGAGTACGGGATTGACAGCCTCCACGAAGTATTCATAAATGGATACGGGCGTAATCTAGGCAGTGTTTTGTACAACGAACGGTTGTGGTACCAATTCCCTTCGTAGTAGTGAAGCAGAATAGCTAATTAGTCAATCAAAACTATGCAATGGTACAAACAAAAGGAAATAATACCCCAGGTGGTACACCATTATCAGCATTGGTAAATCCACTCTCTGTGGAGACTGGCCCTATGGATTCTGGGGAGGGCCATCTATTGCATTATCAGGGAACATCAAATCCGTTCCAGAGAAGACCAAATTTACAAAGATCACCGATAAAGAAAAATAGAAGCAACTCGGTAGCTGACCAAGCCGATACTTTTTCTAACGCTACACCTAGACAAACATTACACGAAATAAGTGATGCCACCGGAAATTTTACTTTGCAAATAGCAGAATCTAGTGAAACAACTATTGACCTAGAAAAGGAGAATATGAATCTCTAGAGGCTAGAACATATGGAGCAATTATTTGCCAAGCTAAGCGAAGAAATTAGATACTCATATTCAAGCAAGAAAGTGAAAGCCTAAAAATGAATCGGGATTCAAAAGAAGATTGCGATATAGGAAGCATTGAACTAGACAATCTCACCTACTCCACTGATGAAGACAAAGAAAGACGGACTGGATCCTAAAGAAGAATAGGAAGATGGCAGTCCTCTACCTTAAATGGTAGAGGACAATCTAGTCTAGATTCAAACGATGCTCTAACCAAATTCAATCAACCAAAAGGTAGTAAATCTATCAAGAACATCACACCAAATTTGGTGCAACCGAAAGAAAAATCACTCCCGCCAATAAATATTGTGGGTGTAACCAGTTACTCAGAAATTCAGTCACTGATGAAATCGGTTACTGACAAAGACTATAAGGTAACAGCTTTAAATAATGTCGTTTGGAAAATTAATACTCTGGACTCAGATAATTATAGAATGTTATCTATAAAATTGAATGCTGAAAAGTATCAGTGGTTCACTTACGAAAACAAACAGGCCCGACCTATAAACGTCATGGCAAGAGGTTTGCATCACACTTGCTCAAGCAAAGAAATAATGGAAGACTTACAAAATAAAGGTCTTAAAATACTAGATGCTATGAATATTGTTAAAAAAGAGAGAACAGAAATTGAGGAAGGAAACCAAATTATCAGTAAAAGCAGACTCCCTCTTTTTATGCTAGTATTTGACAACAAAGAGAATGTTCAAAACATTTATGGAATAAAAGGAATCCTTCACATGAAGGTGAAAATTGAACCAATGAGGAGAACCACAACACGCATACTCCAATGCAAGAAATGCCAGGCATTTAATCACACCCAAAGATATTGCGGCCGGGATCCAAGATGTATAAAATGCTCAGGTAATCATTTTACCCAGGCATGTACAATAGGCAGAGATGTGCCAGCCAAGTGTACAAATTGTAAGGGCCAACGTCCGGCTAATTATCGAGGCTGTGAGGTTGCTAAACAACTACAAAAATTATAAGATAAAACAAGAAATCATCCGCAAAATGACGAAAATCGAAGGGTTCAAATATCAAATCAGATGAATCAAAACCCACAACCAAGCAATACGGCAGGCAAAGAAGTTCATTTGCGCAGGTAGTGAAAGGATTGGGTTCAACCAAATATATGGGCTCTGAAAGTAACCAAATTATGGAAAACATTATGAATAGCATTGCAGCTATTACAAAGCGGCTAGATGACCAAAGTAGTCTGAACAACATGATACTTGATCAACTGAAGAAAATGCACCTCCCTCAACGCAATCCAACAAAAAATGTTAAGTAAGAACACAACATTCAAAATAGCAATCTGGAATGCGATTGGCATTATGCAACATATTCCAGAAATAGAAATATTTTAAATTCAGAAAAAATCGACATTTTCTTAATATCTGAAAGCCATCTAGTTAAATCTTCGTTTGTTAAAATACGGGGTTATAACTTATATCACTCCATTCATCCAGCGGAAAGAGCAAGAGGTGGTTCGGCATTACTAATAAAAGAAAATATAAAACACCATTTAGAATCAAATATCAAAGAAGAAACAATGCAAGTCACTACTGTAAGGATCCAAATTAAACACAGACAGCTTACTGTTTCTGCAATATACTGTCCTCCCCGGCATAACTTGAAAAGGGAGGACTACCTTAGACTATTTAAATCGCTTGGAAGTGAATTTATTATTGGAGGTGACTTTAATGCGAAAAACAACTATTGGGGATCTAGACTTACCACGTCAAAAGGTAAAGAATTGCTTCAAGCAGGGCAGACATCAAAATGTGAATTTTACTCTGGTGGTTCCCCAACATTCTGGCCCAGTGACGGAACGAAGATACCTGACCTAATAGACTTTTATGTAGCAAGAGGTATATCCCAGAACTACAATCACATTGAAGACAGTAATTCTCTAGTATCGGACCATTCCCCGGTTATCATGACAGTCAGTGAAATGGTAATTCAAAGGGAGAGTGTGTTACGAAGTTAGTTCGTCCCAAGTTTAGGCATGGTGGTCATCCCCTACTTTATTAAATTATATTATGTCTATTGAAATATACTATACAACCGTATGAATGAAAAATTCAAAATTACCGAAACCTATATATATATTGAAAAACTGGATTGGTTGTGATGCGATCTTGAAAAAAAACAACGAAACCAAAAATCACCCGATCATTTCGGTTACGGTGGTTTGTTTATTTATAAAAAGGGAATTGGAAAAAGACGCGTGGGGGAGTCCAATTTTAAGTTCTGAAAGATATAGTCAACTTTAACTTTATTGGTTTCATTTTATATAAGTATTTTTCTCAAGTAGAATGTTATTAGTTGTTAAATTTAATTAAATTAAGTATTATTAAACAAAATTAATAATAAATAAATTCTCTGTTTAATACAAAAAAATACAAACAAATATAAATTTTAATTTAATATTAATATAGAAAAATTTTATGAAAACAAAACCCTAAATAATAACTATAATGATAATATAAAAATAATGATTAAGTGCTAAGTAATTTGAAAAAGTGAACCTAAATGTTAAAAACAATATTTTGCATAAGTGGTAGAACAGTAAAAGTGCTGTGAACGTTTTGTATAACTACTCGTATGTCATTACAAATGATAAAATGTCTCTATAAGAACGAAAACGATTAATCTGTTAGTGGTACCTAGTTAAGCCCTAAGTTAAATAAAAGTTTTGTGAAAGGCCTGTGATTTATAATAGTGGACTATTTAATTAACATAAACTGTGATAATGCAAAATGTGTTTGGTCTATAAATCGCAAATTTATATATTAAATACGTGCGTATAGCAATTGCACAAATTCATTGAAAAACAAAATACGCTAACAGTTTACGTTTATCTGGTGTGGTATACAGTGAATACCAAAAGTAGTGAAACATTCGAACACAACAGTGACTGTTAAAAAGAGTGTTACACAAACATAAAGTGATTGAATAAACGGTACGTGCACGTATCAAGAAAACTTATCCGTTGAATATTGCGCCATATAATTTAACGATGGCAAATCGAGTATATTCGTCACTGAAAAATTAAAAGCATAAGTTGTTAAATTTTGGAAATTTAGCGGCTTTCGTCGACCGTACGTTGTTCAACATCTTATAAAATCGCTGGTAACCGACATTTTGGACCACATCTGGATTACAAATTAGGGAAGTTATTTTATATTTTATTAATATATTTTCAAATTAATATGGCTGCTTAATAATTCTAAAAAAAAATGAAAACGTCCTATTAATCAAAATTTAAGCGTTTAATTAAAAATCATTTAATATAATTAAGATATTTTTCTTTATTAATTTTTTTTATTACTATATAATTATTTTTGATTTTTTTTCTTCTTATTATTCCTAGTCTAAGAGTTGTTTCGACAAAGTAAATTATTCCCAATACTTGCTATAAAATATGTTTTTTTCTCTAGTTAATTTTTATTTATTATATCGTGGTTAGTTGAGCAATATAAAATTCACTTCATTGGGAAAATTTTTTTTTTTTTTATATTTTGCATATATATAATATAATTGATTATAAATTAATAATAGTTTACTAATATGAACTAACCCTTAAATAACCTTATTTAAATTTTTTTTTGATTTTTTTTCTCTAAATTATTATGTTAAATAAAGCTTAAGCTGGTCATGAACTATTCAGAATTTAAAATTTCTAAGTTTTCCTTTTCTTCACTTTATCGTGGTGCTTTTTCTTTTCGAAAGTGATTTCGTTTTCAGGATGAAGTAAATTAAATCGAAGCGGGGATGGGATTGCGATGTGACGGGTGAGTTCTTGATGGTAGGTATGGTTGGCTGTGCTGGTGGTATATATCCTTAAACATTTTCCTTATCCATGTAAGCTTCAAAATGGTGGCAATCCCAGATTCATGCATGCTTCAACAATAAAATAGAAATCCCACCCTAATCTGCTGAGCCATAGCCGAGCTTAAACTAGTCCACCAATGAAATGAAGCCTCTGCGTGAATGAACAAAAAAATTTCTGATTTCGATCTGGGTAAATTCCAAGTTCCGCCATAGAATTAATTCTATTGGTTGTGACCCCATGCCCTTCCTCAAAGATCGTTACAAGTGCACCCAAATTAACAAATTCAAAAACAAACTGGGATCTCTTTCGTGAGGTATTGGAGAAAAAAATCAATCTTCAGGTACCGATAAGAAATCCCCACCAGTTGGAAGATGAATTAGAACAACTCAATGAAGCAATCCACTATGCTGCCTCCTGCTTTGGCAAGTACCCTCATTATACAAAATAAGAAGAAGCTTAACATATACTACCCAATGGAAGATAGAGAGTTGGTAAGACAAAAACGACGGGCACGTAAAACCTGGCAAATAACACCGGAGAACAAAACAATTCTTAACAATTTAGGCAACAGTCTCAAATTTCTTCTTAAAGAAGTTAAAAATACATCAATCAACAGATATCTAGTTAGCCTAACCGATGAAAAAAATTCTGATTCCTTCTCCGCCTTCTCTGTGGAAGGCGACGAAGGGACTCAAAAGACCCAAAATGCAAGTGCCTCCACTTAAAAAGGAGGCTGGAACCTGGGCAAGAGGTCCTAAAGAGAAGGCTGATCTGTTTGCGGAGTATCTCGAGGATACCTTCAAACCACTACCAAGGCAAACGGCTAATGAAAGTATAATGTCAATCCAAAAGCTAGATGATTTTGATATAAGCCCAGTAACTCTCAAAGAATTAAAAGAAGAAGTAAAAAGCAACCTGAATGTTAAATTAGCCCCAGGATATGACTTGATTACTTGCCAAATAATCAAGGCTCTACCAGGTAAAGGATTTCGTAAGCTACTACACATAATCAATGCAAGCTTTCGGTTAAAATATGTTCGTGGCAATGGAATGTAGCAGAAGTAATTATGATAGCAAAACCTGATAAACCACCTCACGATAAAAAATCATACAGGTCAATTTCAATGTTGCCAATTATGTCAAAACTCTTTGAAAAATTATTACTAAAAAGACTTAAACCAATAATTGAGGACCGACAACTAATTCCTCCACATCAATTTGGATTCAGGGAAAAGCACTCCACAATTGAACAGGTGCATAGAATCACCAACGTTATTGAAAGAACGTTAGAACGCAAAAAAGTATGCTCCAGCATATTTCTGGACGTCGCCCAAACATTCGATAAAGTTTGGCACAGTGGACTGGAATTCAAGCTGCACAGATATCTGCCGAGGCAATTCTATGCCATACTAAGATCTTATTTATCCAATAGACATTTTCGTGTGAAATATGAGGATGAATACTCCGAACTAAAGAAAATCTCTGCCGGTGTCCCACAGGGGAGTGTCTAAGGACCAATCCTGTATTTATTATATACAAGGGATATTCCAACAACAGATGAAGGAACCATAGCCACCTTTGTAGACGACACATCAATCATGGCCATTGGAACTAATGTCGCTGATGCAACGAGCAAACTCCAGAAGATTACTAATGTGGTTTGTAACTGGACTAAGCGCTGGAGATTCAACTTAATGAGACGAAATCTACGCATATTAACTTTACATATCAAAAGGCTTCCCATCTACCGATAGTAGTTAACTCACGACCGGTGCCATATGCAAACAAAGCTAAATATCTGGACTATACTGAAACCGAGATGGACCTACGGTATTCAACTCTCGGGATGTACTAAGCAAACAAACGTCAAAATGATACAGACGTTTCAAAACAAGGTTCTCCGTCGCATTGTAAATGCTCCGTGGTACACAAGAAATGAAGACCTTCACAGGGACTTACAGATGGAATACATCAAAGATGAAATAAAAAAGCATGCCGCCAAACACGAAATAAGGCTCCAGTAATATGGAAACCTCCATATTCGCCATATGATAGATAACCCTGTCGTTGAAAGAAGACTTCAAAGAACGAGGCCACTTGACCTAGTAAACATACCAAATTAAAATTATATTTTAAATAGGTTCAATTAATTTTGGGACTAACCATTGAGTTTCACCCCAACAAATCAAGAATTATTTAAGAAATGTAAAATTTGTAAATTTGAAAGATAAATTGCTAGATGAGCACAGTCTCAGTTGTAATTAATAAAGCAAAAATAAAAAAAACTAACTTAAGATGTAAAAAATTATTTTTTACGCATAATTGCCCCACGCTAAATAAAACGTTTTAAAAAATTTAAGCGATGCGGATCTCATGATATCTAGGGGAATTTTGTTGACATAAAAGAAGCCTTTGACATGGTTGATCATAACCTTCTATTGCATAAGCTTTCTAAATTCAGTTTCAGAGAAAACTTTAATAATTGGTTTAAATCGTATCAAACCGTAATCATGTTGTTAAGGTGAATGGGACTATGGGTAGTCCTTATGTTTAAACATTGGTGTTCCTCAAGATTTCGTTTTGGGGCCTCTTTTATTTTTAATATACATAAATTCAATTTTTAGTACAAATTTGGCAGGCACTATGGTTGCTTTTGCAAACGATATAAGCTTATGTTATCGTTCGTCCTCACATACTGATGTTTGCCATAAAATTGCTGCTGACCTTTTAGTTTTAAAGAAATGGTTTGACCACCATTTCCTAATTTTAAGTGACAAAACTAAGATTATGCATTTTAGTTTGGGTAGCAGTATTTTACATTTACCGTTAACGTAGCATTCCAGTTTTTGCAATGCCGTTAATTGCTCTAGCTCGCGCATTTCCATTGAAACTGTTGAGAGTTTCAAATACCTTGGAATTATTATTGATTGTAAGTAATCTGAGTTGAAAACAACATATGTCGATAAAAAAAATGTCTCTCAGCAATGCATTACGAACTTTATAGCTTTTAAAAGTAGTAGCTCCAAAATCGGTATTGCTAAAATTCTACTATGCTTGCATTAACTCTAGGCTTGAATATGCGTTATCGAGATGGAGTAGTTGCGATCATTCAACTTTCAAAAATTCTCATTAATGTTCAGAAATATGCTATTCGTATTATGTATTTTAAGCCTTCATGGGTTTCTGCTTCGCCATTATTTTTGAATTTTAAAGTTTTACCATTACAACATCTATATGTTTATAAGGTTTTACGTTTATTTTATTTGTGAAGTGGGCATCGATAATTGAGATCAAATGTGCGATTCAACATTAGGAACAATGATCAGGTCTTATTTGTGGTTCCACATTTTTTTAGTGAGCATTTTAGAAAATATTTCCTCGTAGCTGCCCCTCCCTTATTTAACCAACTTCCACTTAGCATTCGAAGTTTGGCTTTTTGAACACCCTAATGATTTACTTTCAGTTTATCGTGAACAATTTATCGTGAACAATTTACCGTAGAACAATTTATCGTAGAACAATTTATCGTAGAAATAATTTATCGTGGAATCAATTTATCGTAGAACAATTTATGGTGGAACAATTTTTCGTAGAACAATTTACCGTATAACAGTTTATCGTAGAACAATTTATCGTAGAACAATTTATCGCGAGGACAATTTATTGTATATCACAATTAATGTCTTGGATTCGAAGTATCTTAAAACATAAAACTTTTTTCACAAGGTATTTCGTATAAGAAATCGGTCATTTCTTACCCGATTATGTTGTGATTGGGTATGTCGGATGGAAATGGAATTCTCAAACGATTTTTGAAAAAAGTTCTGGAATATGGCCATCTGGGACCGATTGGTGATATATGTTAAGGCATCCAGTCTTATCAGAAACTTGTTTACATCATGAGCCCACGATAGACGCTTGCTTACGTCGCCCCTAATCTGGAGAGCAGAAGCTGATGAGGTATTGGTATTGCGGCATCAATAACTTGCCCTGACGTGTAGTGTCAATAAGCAGAAGAAGAATTTCTCTGGATTCGTTTTCAATAGACCACCTAATTCATTTAGAGTTACCTAGCGAGCGTATTAATCAAGGAATTTTCGCCCTCATATTACCTTCAAATATAATTTAAATAGATTGACGATATAGAACTGAAAATCTTACAATTTTACAAAAATAAAGAAGTGGCGAAATCCAATGTGATTGCTATAAAACATTCTCATTTTTAATAAAGTACGAAAACTTCATAACGAACAAAAAGTTTTGTTTTCTTTGAAATCAATCGTTTGTCAATATCCAAACACCAAGTGAAGATAAACTTGATTAAATGCTTTTTAAAAACATCATCATGGTATCGTGAGCAAAATACTACAATATGGCGTCAAAATATTACTGGATGATTTAAATTTTCAAATCAGAGGCGCTCACGAGGTATATCGCCGCACCATCAGTTCGAACTCCGTATGTTGTGTTTTTGAACAACAAAGGGGCATGAACCAGTCTTCTAAATTTGTTCTACAATTAGTTGGTTGCAGGCACGTATTTCCTATATAAACGCATTCATAAATGATAGAAGAATATATATGACTATATATCTACGTTTTTTACTCATATATATAGTTATATGATCATATATATATAAGAATATATAAGAATATAACTATATATATCAGTAAAAAACGTGGTGCCAAGTAGTTGTGAAAAACGTTTATTATCTACATATATCCAACGTACAATACCCCTTTCATCATCATATACGTTCAAACTTTCCGTTAGCTTATTGAAGCACTTCATAATCATGTTAACTGCGAATATTTTGATAATACTAATTCAGCCATTTCTTAATTTCATCGGGGATCTGTGGTAAGGTGGCCATATTCCATCCAACATATCCTACCATATCATAATCGATTAAGAACAGGTTAAGTACCTTCCCAGATGGACACATTCAAGAACTTCTTCTAAAAATCATTTAAGAATCCCACTTCCATTCAAAATACAAAATACCATAAATATCGGTTCATAAATGGCCGAGCACCGTCCCAGGTAGCCATATTCCAAAACATCTTCCAAAAATCATTTAAGAATCCAATTTCCATCCAACACACTTAATCCCATCATCATTGGTTAAGAAATTAACGAGTTCCTCCCCCATATTCCAGAGCTTCTTCCAAAAACCATTTAAGAATCCAATTTCCGTTCAACATACTAATTCCCAACATAATTGGTTAACAAATTACCAAATTCTGTCCCAGGTGGCCATATTCCAGAACTTCCTCCAAAAATCATTTGTGCATCCCATTTCCATCCAACATACTCAATCCCATCAACATTGGTTAAGAAATTAACGAGTTCCCTCCCAGGGGGCCATATTCAAGATCTTTAGAATCCCATTTGCATCCAACATAACCAATTTCATCATAATCGGTTAAGAAATGGTCAAGTTCCTCCCCAGATGGCCACACCAAGAAATGGCCGAGTTCCATCCCAGGTGGCTATATTTTAGAGCTTCTTCCAAAAATCATTTAAGAGTCTCAATTCCACCAAACATATTCAATCCCATTTTAATCGATTAATAAAGGCCAAATTGTGTCCAAGATAAACTGTTCTACGGTAAAATGCTCACGTTAAATTGAATCACTATAAATTATTTACGATAAAACGACCATCACCCCTTCACCATATAGAAAATGTGGAAAAGGATGTGAGAGTAATATACGCGTTTTAAAATTACTATTAATGAACCCTACAACTTTACACAAACAACTAAGCATTCCAAATACCGTTTTGCTTACCTTAATCCAATGGTTACCACAAGAAAGGGTTTTATTAAGAATTAACCCTGAGTTTCTTACAGTATTAGAAAATGGAATTAATGAATCACCGATAAAAATTCTAGGAAAAGAGGATGAAGACAGCGGCAATTTTGTCAGCAGAAAATGAGAGATTACGCTAGTCGTCACAAGTGGCAGTACTACCACAAAAGAGAAAAAGAAATTTTTTATTCATTTTGTGAATAAAATTTTAAAAGTGTTCCTTAAATTGACAAACTGATTGGCCTCCGAAGTAGAAAAACTAGATATATGACATTTTGAAATTCTGCAATCTCCTATGTTTTTCGCCATTTCTTAAAGAATTATGATGAAATTTGGTTAGTAGTATTGTTCATACTGGACTAAACTTGGCCATTTTATAACCAATCCTTATGAAATTTTACACTTTACATTTTATATGAAATTCTTGCATCTGTCTATTCTACACGATTAAAATGGAATTTGACTATGCTGGAGAGAACTCGTCTAATTCTTATTCAATATTGTGAAAATTGCATCGCAAATTTATACATATTGTAATCCTAATATGTGTTTTGTACAAGATTCTGAAATAAGTCAATAATATGCGCTTCTCGTATGCTGTATAAGATAGCGGAAATTTCTCAGTGGAAAATAAGAGATTTCACTATTCGCCGCAAGTGGCAGCACCATCAAAAAAGAGAATTTATTTTGTTATAAATATAATTACCAGCGGAAATTTTTTATTCATTTTGTATCTCGGTTTTTACTAAATAAAACATCACAGCGGAATGAAATATTAAAAGTCATCCTTAAAATGACAAATTGATTGATCTCCGAAGTAAAGGAACTCGGTAAATGAAATCTTGAAATTTAACAATATTCCGTCTTTCCGCCATTCTAAAAGAATGACGATGAAATTTGGATAAAAGTATTGATCTGGGGTTCAAAACTTAGGACATAATTCTAGGATCTCTTCATGCTGGACTAAACTAGGCCATTTCATAACCAATACTTTTAAAATTTAAATTTTTTTACTAGTTTATTTTCAGTTTCTGGCCGATACCTCAAAAACTTCCACTAGTAACCAATACTTTCGATTGTTTTTCTAATAGCTTAGGTCATATTGAGACTACCAGGAAAATTTTGGGAAAATTGATGGATTAGAATTTTCACTATAATTTTTTGATTTTCTGCGGCCATATAAGATATTTTCAGTTTTTGGCCATTATCTCAAAAATTTCCACTAGTAACCAATACATTCGGTTGTTTTTCTAACAGCTTAGGTCATGCTGAGACTACATGGGAAATTTGGAGAATGTTTATCGGTTGGAATTTTCACTATAATTTTTTCATTTTCTGTGACGATAAAGTTTTTTTCAGTTTCTGGTCAATATCTAAAAAAGTCCCACAAGAACCCAATACTTTCGGTTATACTTTCGGAACTTCAAGTAAAATATATGTTTCAATCAAAAAACAATCTAGGAACCAAATTTTATCATAATTCGTTAAGAAATATACTGAACACTTTTAAGAATTTTTTCCGCTGGAGTATTTTATTTTGGAGAAGGGAGGTACAAAATGAATACAAAATTTCAGCTGGTTATAAAATAACAAAAGAAATTCTCTTTTGTGTTAGTACTGCCACTTGAAACGAGTATATTTTTGATAAATTATAATGGACAGTGATTATAATAGACAGTCGGTTAAATAAAGACCAATTATAAACTCTTCCCAAATCATCATTAATAAGAGAAATATTAGAGTTATTGGAATCAATATCAAAGCGACTAGTCTTATATACTGTAAGTATGGAACAAAAATTCATTCAAATGACTTCCATGGCTAGCTTTACAGTACCCCATTCTATCAACCCAATATTTCAGAACATTTTCGATTGTATGGGCTCCTATCTCATCAATGACAACTTCACCCTAACACTTATCCTTAACTTCTCCCCACAAAAAAAGTCGGACTGTGTCGAATCGCAGCTGCGTGGTAGCATAAATAAAAGAAAGATAACCTGACAAGAATGAACTAATAATCCAAAACGCGACTAGCGACGCATCCAGTATATTACTTTTTGGAACTAACATTACGATCGTGAAGTACAACAACTGCAAAACAACATCAAGTAAACAAACTCTCTCTCTCATTTTCTTTAATTTATATAAAGGGTGATTTTTTTGTGGTTAGGATTTTCATGCATTAGTATTTGACAGATCACGCGGGATTTCAGACAAGGTGTCAAAGAGAAAGATGCTCAGTATGCTTTGACATTTCATAATGAATAGACTTACTAACGAGCAACGCTTGCAAATAATTGAATTATATTACAAAAATCAGTGTTCGGTTCGAAAAGTGTTTCGCGATTTACGTCCGATTTATGGTCTACATAATCGACCAAGTGAGCAAACAATTAATGCGATTGTGACCAAGTTTCGCACTCAGTTTACTTTATTGGACATTAAACCAACCACACGAATGCGTACAGTGCGTACAGAAGAGAATATTGCGTCTGTTTCTGAGAGTGTTGCTGAAGACCGTGAAATGTCGATTCGTCGCCGTTCGCAGCAATTGGGTTTGTGTTATTCGACGACATGGAAGATTTTACGCAAAGATCTTGGTGTAAAACCGTATAAAATACAGCTCCTGCAAGAACTGAAGCCGAACGATCTGCCACAACGTCGAATTTTCAGTGAATGGGCCCTAGAAAAGTTGGCAGAAAATCCGCTTTTTTATCGACAAATTTTGTTCAGCGATGAGGCTCATTTCTGGTTGAATGGCTACGTAAATAAGCAAAATTGCCGCATTTGGAGTGAAGAGCAACCAGAAGCCGTTCAAGAACTGCCCATGCATCCCGAAAAATGCACTGTTTGGTGTGGTTTGTACGCTGGTGGAATCATTGGACCGTATTTTTTCAAAGATGCTGTTGGACGCAACGTTACGGTGAATGGCGATCGCTATCGTTCGATGCTAACAAACTTTTTGTTGCCAAAAATGGAAGAACTGAACTTAGTTGACATGTGGTTTCAACAAGATGGCGCTACATGCCACACAGCTCGCGATTCTATGGCCATTTTGAGGGAAAACTTCGGAGAACAATTCATCTCAAGAAATGGCCCGGTAAGTTGGGCACCAAGATCATGCGATTTGACGCCTTTAGACTATTTTTTGTGGGGCTACGTCAAGTCTAAAGTCTACAGAAATAAGCCAGCAACTATTCCAGTTTTGGAAGACAACATTTCCGAAGAAATTCGGGCTATTCCGGCCGAAATGCTCGAAAAAGTTGCCCAAAATTGGACTTTCCGAATGGACCACCTAAGACGCAGCCGCGGTCAACATTTAAATGAAATTATCTTCAAAAAGTAAATGTCATGGACCAATCTAACGTTTCAAATAAAGAACCGATGAGATTTTGCAAATTTTATGCGTTTTTTTTTTAAAAAAAGTTCTCAAGCTCTTAAAAAATCACCCGTTATATGTATAATAATTATGTGACATGGTACCGTTGTTGTTTCAATTTACTCATACATTTTTATGTAAGACTGGAAGAACAAAGTTATGAAATAGGAAGGAATGAACAATTTTTTATTTTTTTTAATAGACCAACAGTAAAATTATGAGAAATTATGTTATTGTTTTGTTATGTAGAGAAGAGAATTGAAGGAAGACGAACAAATATGTATAAAAAAATATTTTTGGTGTTTAGATCAATGGGCTTATTTAGATGTGTATGCACTACATGATGTATTTTCCTCGCCTCTTACCTCTTCGCAACACAAATTCAACACTCCAAAATAAGTTTATAGGCGAAGAGGTAAGAGGCGAGGAAAACATATCATGTAGTGCATACACGTCTAAATAGGCCCAATGAATGTAATTATTTATTTTTTCCTATGAATGTATGTGATATAATAAACTTTTATTTAGGACGTACACACATTCAAAGATATAGAATCGTTGAATTTTTGTTTTAAGTTGCGGAATAAATTCAAACCAAATTGAACTGGTCATTTCATAATCAAATTTAGTAAATGAATATATTTGGATTATTTAACGATTGTTGTTTAACTTTCTAGAATATCGTCAAACAATTAAATGTAAGGTAATTCGAGGATTTTTTTTAAATTCGAGCAATTAACAGAAGCTTGGGATGAAAATGAGATTTTATTATTTTCCAGTAAAATTCCATAATACGGGTTACTTAGTCTCATGTTCCTAACCTTTATACTATGTAAAGCAAACTTCTGTTGAATTTTTTTGTAAACATTACGCATGAACCCCTGCGTCTGTGTTGCTAATCTTATTGATACAAAGTGCATTGATGTCAGAAAACCTTGTACAAAGATGGAGAGGTGAAAATATTGTGGCCAACACCAGACTTTGTTTGGTACTTGTCTGTTAATTCACTCCAATTATTTTTATTTATTTTTTACAGAAATGAATGCAAAATCATTTGTTGTAACATTCTGGTCTGTTAAATTATTTAATTAAAATTTATTTATCTAAACTTGACATTCGAAATGAACGATTGGCGTTCAAATACGACCCAACAATCGGTATCGCCGACATCGGAATAATGAGCACTCTTTGTCAACATTGCAATGCTTTGAGGTTTTGACACGAACCACCGGATTATGTTGTGCGAGCGGAAATGTCATATTACTACAATTAACATCGCCACCAGAGCCACTGGCATCATTGCTTTCTGGTTAAGAACCTCGATCGAAGCATTTTTTGCAGAATATGGGCCGAATATATAGGTTTTAACCTGACTTTTAAGGTAAATTCTTTTTCGATTATGTAGGTATAGCACACATTAAACAAACCCACATCACCGATTCACAACGTTTCACCGCCAAATGCACTAAAGATGTAGAACTCCGAGGCTCATAAATTAAAAATTTGTCTTCAATTTTACAGGTTCAAGGACAAATTCACCATGACGCAGGAGCATTGTTGCCGCCAATGAATGCTGACCACAAAATAGTGATCAGAGCAGACAAAAGACCAGCTGACGAACACAAAAGGCGCTTCAATGATAAGCTTCACCATATCTGCGAACCCATCGTTCTTATGATGCATTACAATATCCACTGATATTTTCCCGAGGAGAGGCGATGAATATCACTTTATGATCAAGATGATTAATCCATTAACCCGAACGTAGCAATTTTGTTAACTGTTTCTCAATTCGATTCCTAACAAAAGTTCATTATTCATTTAACGGGTGTTTTTTTAGGAGGTTTGTTTTTCCGATAGATGTCGTTTTATTTTATGACAGTTGTTTTGACAGCTCAAAGTGGCATTTCTACTCAGTATTGTTTGGCAAATCATTATGAATAGGTTAACTCCAGAACAACGTTTTCAAATCGTGGAAATTTATTTTCAAAATCAGTGTTCAATTAAAAATGTTTATAGAGCACTTCGTGAATTTTATGGTGCACATAATCGTCCGTCAGAGACCACCATAAAGAACGTAATTACCAAATTTCGGTCTACATTCACTCTTTTGGATGCCAAGCCACCGACAAGAATGAGAAGAGTTCGTACAGAAGAAAATATTGCTGTCGTTGAGGCCAGTGTCGAAGAAAACGACAATTTATCGATTCGTCGTCGTGCTCAGCAAATTGGACTTTGTCCATCGACTTTATGGAAAATTTTACGTAAAGATTTGGGTTTGGTGCCATACAAAATTCAATTGGTGCAAGAATTAAAGCCACACGACCATCGTTTGCGCCGTGAATTCAGTGATTGGTCGTTAAATCAATTGAACGAAGATCCATTTTTTTACCGTAAAATTCTCTTCAGTGATGAGGCGCATTTTTGGTTAAATGGATACGTCAACAAACAAAATTGTCGCATTTGGAGCAAAGATAATCCACACGCCGTTCAAGAATTACCAATGCATCCTGATAAATGTACTGTTTGGTGCGGTCTATGGGCTGGTGGGATCATCGGTCCATATTTCTTTAAAAATGAGGAAGGACGACGCGTTACCGTGAATGGAAATCGATACAGAACCATGTTAAATGAGTTTTTGTTGTCAAATCTTGAAGATATGGATATGGATGAAATGTGGTTTCAACAAGATGGTGCCACTTGCCATACAGCACGTGAAACAATCGACTTATTGAAAGAAACTTTCAACGACAACATTATTTCGAGAAATGGTCCGGTGAATTGGCCTCCGCGTTCGTGCGATTTGACGCCACTCGATTACTTTTTGTGGGGATACGTGAAGTCATTGGTTTATGTGGATAAACCTCAATCGATTGACGCTTTGGAAACCAATATTCAACGTGTCATTGATGACATACGCCCTCAAATGCTTGAAAAAGTGCTGGAAAATTGGACCTCCAGAATGACATTTGTGAAAAATAGTCGTGGTAGCCATATGCCAGAAATTGTGTTTAAATGTTAAATGCCAAAAAATTATCTACCAAATAAAAAAAAATTTTGGTTATTTCATAATTTTATATGTGTTTTATTCAAAAAAAAAATCGGCAACCTCTTAAAAAAACACCCTTTATAATTCGAGAAACAAACAAAAAGATCAACTCGATGAATTTTTATGCCTATCGTTTGATGATTCGTCGAAACGAGGACAATGACATATGGAAATGCCGCAGATTGTTTCATCAATTCACCGTTGGTATGTATGTCAAAATCGAAACAGAACGTCTGACATACATACGTTTAAATCAGCGAAAATTGCGTACAGAAGAATATATTCATCTGCGCGATGCCATGAATGTAGATAGAAATGCAAACAATGTCGGTCGACTTATCATTTTGACAGCGACGTATGTTAGCAGCCCGAAGACATGCAAACCGGACTTATTCATCACTTTCACTTGCAACCCAAAATGGGTTGAAATTACGCAGCTGTTACTACCCGGTCAATCATTGACGTCTCATTGACTCGATGACCATGTGCATGATGTTGGAAAATTTACATTTACAAAAAAACAGCAAGGAATTAAAAGATTTAAATAAATTTGAAGATAAAATTTTCAACAACGGTTGATCTTGTTCATTGTCTGAAATTTAACCAGGAGTAATAATTGTGTATTATCAAGACAGTTTTACCAAAAGTCCGGGAACTTTAATTTCCCGCTTTAGAAATCAAGTGAATGTATCCGAGATCCGAGATATATACATTCGTGATAAAACAAAGGGTACTTGTCTGTTAATTCACCCGAACTATTTTTTTTTATTTTTTACAGAAATGAATGCAAAATCATTTATTATAATATAAAACAACATTAAGTGTGTTATATTTAATTGTTTGCACACTAATTGTCACAGGTTAAACAGGTGGCCAAAAAAGCATCAGCGAGAATCGCATCAAGTATATTCAATTGCCGAACTGTTGTACGTTTACGCCACATGTATTCACACATGTACGAATCCAACATGCTTCTGTCTGTTCCATTGCTGCCTTCCACGGACGTTCAATTCTTTGAGTATTTGCTCCAGTGATAGGATCCATAAACTACAGAGAGTGGTTTACAGAATTCTTAAAAATTAAAACAGCAAGTAAAATAAATTTTAATTAAATAATTTAACAGACCAGAATGTTACAACAAATGATTTTGCATTCATTTCTGTAAAAAATAAATAAAAATAATTGGAGTGAATTAACAGACAAGTACCAAACAAAGTCTGGTGTTGGCCACAATATTTTCACCTCTCCATCTTTGTACAAGGTTTTCTGACATCAATGCACTTTGTATCAATAAGATTAGTAACACAGACGCAGGGGTTCATGCGTAATGTTTACAAAAAAATTCAACAGAAGTTTGCTTTACATAGTATAAAGGTTAGGAACATGAGACTAAGTAACCCGTATTATGGAATTTTACTGGAAAATAATAAAATCTCATTTTCATCCCAAGCTTCTGTTAATTGCTCGAATTTAAAAAAAATCCTCGAATTACCTTACATTTAATTGTTTGACGATATTCTAGAAAGTTAAACAACAATCGTTAAATAATCCAAATATATTCATTTACTAAATTTGATTATGAAATGACCAGTTCAATTTGGTTTGAATTTATTCCGCAACTTAAAACAAAAAATTAACGATTCTATATCCTGCCAATCTAATTAGATTTTTCAATTCGAATTAAAATTAGTAAACAATTTCCATATTTCAGAACATCGCTTGAATAAGTGAAGTAATCGCACCTAAACCCACCAAGTTGAAATCATTCATTCGACAAAGTACTCGTAATGAGCAATAATTTAAGGGCGAAATTTACAGATATTAAACTTTTGTTACATAATTCAATCGTTCAACCGCTAAGAAGATTTATTTATTTTGCACGTATTCCAGTTCATATTTAACTCGTTAAAAAGGGCTACTAATGTATACTACATACTATAATTTGTTTGTCATATTAAGAATCAGCTATTTATTATCATTAGAATATTTTGAAGTACACGATCAATGTAAAATAATAAAGAACATAATAGGAATTTAAAATTTCGTTTTTCTGTTCATAATATTTAAAGGGCGAGAGGAAAAATAATTTTGTGGAAACAACAACACATCATGTATTTTACTTTTACGTCATTTTCAAAAGAAAGTGTGTACGTCCTAAATAAAAGTTTATTATATCACATACATTCATAGGAAAAAATAAAAAATTACATTCGTTGATCTAAACACCAAAAATATTATTTTATACATATTTGTTCGTCTCCTTCAATTCCCTTCTCTACATAACAAAACAATAACATAATTTCTCTATTTCGTTTCGTCACTTCGTCGACACATGTGTTTACGAATAAAAAAACCAATTGTCGACCTTCAATTTTACGTGAACAACAACAAAAACTCAAAACGATCTTTATTATGGTTCAAAGGATAGACACGCGCGCTGGTGTCAATGAAAAGATTTATACTGCATAATTCATCTTTCTCTCTTTTATTTATGGTGGTAGCCAATTGGCATCTCCGTTACGTCTAATTATTCGATTCCCGAAGACAGTGTGCAAAAGACCAATTGTTTCGTTTGCTGTGTGGCAAGTTACATCGTTCTGTTGAAACCAAATGTCGTTGCGTCCTCCTCTTTAATTCTGAGTAACAAAATCGCGTTTATCATGGCTCGGTAATCCTCCCAATTGACTGTAAGGGCGGATTCTTGCTTATTTTCGAAAAGATGAACCAATAATACCGCCGGTACAAATTCCACACCAAACAGTCACTCGTTGTGGATGCATCGGCTTCTACATGTGATTGTTGACGTAGCCTCCGAGGTGAAAAAGAGCTTCGTCGGAAAAGATGAATTTCTGTACAAAATGGTAATTTTCTTCCAAGCGTTCCACAGCCCAATTAGCGAACCGAAAAGTTGCAGATGGTCATTTTACTTCACCTCCTGCACTAATTGAACTTTGTACGTCTTCATGCCGAGGTCTTTTTGCAAAATTATTATCACAGCACTTACTGAAATGTCTAATTCTTGAGCACGATTGCGTGTAGATGTTGATGGCTGCAAGGCTTTTGGTTTATCCAATAACCATCTAATAGCTCAGTTTTTCTAATAGTTCAGGTCTAATATTTCCATGTAGTTACAGTATGACTAAAGCTGTCAGAAAAACAACCGGAAGTATTGGTTACTAGTGGATTCTTACAAATTTTCCATCTATGAGTCAAACATTCAAATAAAATGTATATTTCAATCAAAAATCAATATAGAAATCAATTTTCATAAGGATTCGTTATGAAATGGCCAAGTTTAGCCCAGCATGAACAGATCCTAGAATTTTGTCCAAAACTTACGTTAAAATTCCTGAACAATATTACTACTCAAATTCCATCGTAATTCGTTACAAAATGGCAGAAAGACAGAATATTGTTAAATTTCAAGATTTCATTTACCGAGTTCCTTTACTTCGGAGATCAATAAATTTGTAATTTAAAGGATAACTTTTATTCCGCTGTGATGTTTTATTTAGTAAAAACCGAGTCGATACAAAATGAATAAAACATTTACGGTGGTAATTATAAATTCAATAAAATAAATTTTCTTTTGTGATAGTACTGCCACTTGCGGCGAGTAGCGTAATCCCTTATTTTCTTATACAGCATGAATTTGGCCAGATTTGTTAAATATACATTGCGCAAATTCAATGTTGCTTTTTCTTACTACGTGCTCGAGCACCAAATTGAACAGCACGGGCGTGAGTGCATCTATTCTTACAGATTCTTCAATTACGATTCTACCTGTTAATTTACACAGAGAAATGAGTTTCTGCGATATTCCAAGACATATATGTCCCAGAGGTTCTCGTGTTTTATACTGTCCTATATATATATATTGCTGATGTATGGTAAAATTGTACTCCTATAACATTTTTCCATAATTATCTTCGTGGTGAAATCCTGGTCAGTGGTTGATAGGTTGGGATAAAAATCACATGTTTGTTTCGATTTTGTATAATGCACATTTTCGAATGGCACAAAAAAACTTCCAATTCAACCATCTTTGACCGAGCAAGGCTCGGTGCTCCAGGAGCCTTGTATTAATTGACAAACCAAAGGCTACAATTAGAAACACAGGTGTTATATCCGAAAAAATAGACACATAAAGGTCGGCAATACCATGACAAAGTTAATCGAGGTCAGGAAGCGAGACATCTCGAGAAATCACAAAGCGGAATTATATGCAACAATGACGAATTGAAAATGATTAAAATTTTGATGCTCATAATCATACATCAGTTCTTCTCCTTAACTACTTCCACAATTGCACACATTATACTCAACCTTCTCAAAGCATAAATTGAATCCTCTTATATAAAATATAGGAAGGCACATATTTGTTATTTTTATTATAATATTTATTACATTGTGTATGTATTCTGTTAACGATGATGCAAAATGAAAAACATGAAATATACTTGAAAAATATTTTCTTTATTTTGTTTGCAGAAAATAAAGAATTTTCCATTTTCTATATATCAACACTGTAGAGAGTAAAGTAGAGTAAAAACGTAACAAGTTGAACATACATTACATTACAATAAATATTTTATGCAGAAGAACATAAAGTGGAGTTTGGAAAACATCATAAACGACCTTTATAATACCTCTTGGATATTTTATCATAAAAAACTTTATCATATCTTTACGTACTACATAAAACGTTATGTATCTGTATTTTTTACTATACCTATCTACAGTGTCTATAGTATTGGAAAAGCCGATTTTCCAACTTTGTGGAAATATAATACACAAGAGGTTTGAAAGAAAATGTATATAACAATGTTGTATAATCTTTTATATTTAGATACACAAATTTGTCGTCTAAAGTCGAACTTGTATTTTGTAATTCTATAATTTCAAAGATAAACGCTTATAAGTGGAAAAGATTTTATTTTGCAATCCGTCTCGCTTCGCCCTAATCATTATCCTGTGTAATATTTGGCTAATGATAAGATATAGAATAAACTGTTCTGAAATTTGTACGAGAAAAACTTTTATTTTGTATACATAATAACACACATACATACATATTATAAAATACTCAAACTTTTAATTTATAAGACGAAACATAAATTATGTTTGGTATACAATAAAGTTATGCAGCATAGAATAATTAATTACTAAGTATTTTACTAAATACAGTTTTCCCTACAATTTCTACTGAGTCTTACAAAGTGAAAAATGTCTTGCTCAGTGTTTGTATGCGACAGAACACTAGTCTATGCAAAGCATAAATATTTATGGGAAGCTGTACTTAGCGAAAAATGATTATGGGGAAGAAGAAGAAGTACGTGGTAAAATTATTTAAGACAAACTTCTTGTGAAATAAATAAGCACGAGATACATAAAATATTTAAATTTTTAAACCTTTTGTGTTACATTATGTACGTATGAGTGCATTTTATAATAAGCAGATAGGTATAAGCAACTTGAATATGTACTACAGATAGTATGTATCTTATCAGAGCCCCTATGATTGACTTTCAACTAAAATGACACAACAAATAATCAAAATCGTATCAAGATTATATGCACATCGGTACATCACATATCCAACCCAAAAGCATGTTTCAAATTCATTTGTACAAATTAATCCAATCGGTAAATACAACTCACATCCTTAAATGCATTCAATGTAACATTTATATCAAAACTATAAAGAAAGGGGTTTTTATATTATGTCGCTAGGTACTTTCCACAATGATGAGCCCATAAGTAAATGTTGTGAATATTTGTCAAAGACGTATCCAGTCCTCATTCAAAATTTACTTAAATGATCAAAACACAACTTAACATAAAAATTGAATTTAGATTAAAAAACTATGTTCCCAATTTCGGTATTTACATTACTAACAAAAATATATTATAAATGTCCTGTTTATAAGGATAATGAATGTAACAACAATGATTCGTATAAATACACGGGAGACAAAAAAGACGAACTTGTTTGATTTTCGGCTTAACAAAAGCAAAAACAGTTTTTTCTTTTTTTTGTCAAATGTTTGGCGCGCTGAGATCTTTATTAAGTGTTTGGGATCATGAAACGCTAGAAGGAGAGAAGGATTAATAATTGAAATTGGGAATTGATTTAAGTAATATAAATGAAAATTGGGGAAAATATTTATCATAGATTATATAGATCGGAACACGGCTGGGTTATCCGAGTATTATGGTGTTCAGGTAAAAGAGGCATCAATACAGCTTCAAGAAATTTGAGTATCTCGATTAAACGTGTTGGCCTTCTAAAAACACAATAAACGATTTTCCATAAAATAATATAAATATGTTTAAATCAAATGTCTGACCAGACACACTTATTTCAGTTTTTGTAAATCATAGCCCCGTTGTAATAACGGCAATCTACCAGAAATCAAAGTAAACACATAACTCTTGACAAAGCCTTTGAAACAAAGCAGTGCAGCGGCGTACATGCAGCCCGAGTCAGCCTTTCATTTACGGGCGGGATTACAATTACCATGTTTCCAAAATTAAGTTTTCGTTAAGACTGAAGGTACTAAGAAACACAAATTTCCTTTTTAGTATCGATATTTAAATACCCCTAAATATGTATATGTACTGGTTCGTGTCTTTAATAAGTTAGAGTACCATACTTTCGTATGATTTGCTTACTAAACTTTACTTTACTAAACATTGCATATTATAATAAATTAATAACCACTTATCTTGGACACACTTTTTATTTCTTGTGTTGCCATCTAGAGACAGTAAATTTTACAAAAAAATCGACATTGCGGCTTGAAAACAAATAAACTTATCGTTTGCGTAATTTTTCAATCGATAAAAAACGAAATTTTTAATATTTTTAAACTGGATTTTACATTTGCTACGTCATTTCAAGATATTGAAAAAATTGATTTGTGCGTTTAAAAAAACGATAGACACGACTTCAACATTAACGTTTCGTACTTTCAGAACGATGGATTTGCCGCCATCCTCAACTGATCGTCGACGATACAGTGGGTATCCGTCATTGCCAGTGATGGTATCAGAAACAAAGTTTCTATTGGATATCGTTTTGTGCATTTTCCATCAGACATTGTGCATTTTCCATGATCTGGCGTAATTTTGTTGATTAACCAAACCAAAATATGTGCATGTGACAATCCTCTTTTCTGCCATTCAATGGAATACATCCAGCAGCGTGTCTCTCCAAAAACGTGATGCTTGATAATAAAATCCATCAAAGATTTCAATTTTTGTTTAAATACGTATGCGGTAATGTCATGGCGGTCCGAAGATGATTGCCCAGCTAACAGAAGTTCTTTAACTTCATCCCATGTTGGATTGCATGTAAATGTGATGAACAAATCTGGACGACCATATGCGCGAACGTAAGCCATCTCATCTTGTGCTTATTCATGCATGTGCCGTGGACTCCCCGTGAATGTAGACGGTAATATGACCATTCTTCCCAATTCGTTTGGATTCACGTTACCATCATTAACGACTGCGTCTCGTAAATGGATGTACTCTTCAGAACGCAACTCGGTTTGATTCAATCGAATATATAGGAGTCGTTCGGTTTCAATCTTCGCGTACATGTCGACGATGTATTGATGGAACAATTGTCGATATTTCAGAATGTGGTTCTCAGCATCTTGATGAATCATCAATCGATACGAATAATAATTCATGGCACTGACTTTCTTATTCGTTTCCTCGTCTGTTTGTGGATTTTTCATTTTGATGTTGGAATGATATCCATCTTCTCCTCGCCGAAACAAAATCGAATACTGCAATCCGTCGTATGAGCGATGAGTATCGGAGACTCGCTGACGTCACCACGAATTTTTCGCCAACTTCACAATCGCCACTTCATCGATTGTTGGTGCATTGAACTGTCTTTCGTGTTGTCCAACGGGTCTTTTGTCTGCTCTAATTACAACTGCGTAGTCATCGGCTGGTATTCGTTGAATGGCGGTTTTAAACAACTGAACTAATTCATTGAGTTGATCGAAAAGGGCTTGTAACGCAGCCACGATTTCTCGTCTAGCGCCCGCATTATAATGACATCGATGTTCAAATTGTTAATCACTGTTTGCCATGAAATAAATTTGAAGAAACTTGTGATCTGCGTCCGGCAATGGTAGTAGCGATCCGGCACGATGATAAATTTGCCCTTGGACTCTGAATGTTGGCATGTACGAGTAATTTTCGCGCACGATGTTCGTTGAACCGAACGATGTCATTTGAAAACATGAATTGTATTTGCAGATGTTTTCCAAGAAATGTTTCTACTCACGTGTAACATCTGCTAACAACGGTAATAGTGGTTCGGGTGGTGGATGTAATTCTGACAGTTTAACTTTTCCATTGGCGCAGCACATTCCTGGCGTTTTTGTCATAATGGAATGCACCAAGATTTAAATCAGCATACAGTGTTCGTCTTGATCGAGCGGTGCTTATTCGAACATTTTGCAGCCTTCTTTCCCGTTGTTCAGTTGTCTCAGACGAACGGGACTGAGTAGTATGTATTCGATCAGTTTCTAACCTCACTTCCCGTTGTTCAGATGATTCAGACGAACGGGTCTCAGCGGCATGTACTCGAACTTTTTCCAGCCTTAATGCTCTTTGCTCGTCTGATTCTGAGGCTCGTAATGCTCTTTTCTTCCGTGCTTGAGGTGTAGATCGGCCAATTGCTTGTCGCTTTGGAGGCATATTTATACGGGAACGACGTGAAAAATGCGTTTGAATTTGTTAGATGTCACTCAGCAATCCGAATCGCACAATGTATCCAATCCAATTGAACCGGTTGTTCACACACGGATGGAAATGTTAATATTGACGGTAATCACCAATTCGCTGAGGGAAATTTGAAATGAAAAAAATCAGCATACGAGAATTGTTGAAATCGATTTTAATTCCACTCACGATGATATCCGAAAAAAACTGCACAGCAAATGCGTTCGGATACATAAGATGATCTTCGTGAATTCACTGTAGAGAATGAATAAAATCAGCTCACAGAAACTACGAAAATTCAATTCGATTGAATTATTTATCTAAATTATTAATTTAACTCATTCATTCGCTGTTTTCATTTCAAATCAAATCAGCATATATGAAATATATGAAATTCATCGGAATGACAATAGCGCGCGCCATCTGTCGAAAATTGGTCGTACCAACTCAGAAATCTTCGTGGGCTCATGCACAACAACTTTGCTAAAGATCATGACATAATCAAATGCATAGTTTACGATTCTTTAAAGGACATACAGACAAACATTCATTTAGATAGATTACATCGTTTCTATTGGTCAATGCGAAGACAGCCATGTCCGATGCTTTGTTGATATATGTGCAGATATATTTGATCGATTTGACCGAATTGCAATATTCCACATTAATATGGACTTTGTATGTTTTGGGGAACAATGGCGAATACAATACAACCCATCGATGTTTGGGTATTTTGTTGTGCATTTTCCATCTGCTATGCACAGAGACGTTGGATTGATGATTCCGTATGGTTCATGGATCATATTTTTGGTGACTACTTCAAATAAGTCTGGATCGGTTGCATGGATTGATTTCTGAAGTTGTATGGAAATTATATATTTTAACTTTTTTATATTAATCTTTATTTGTTAAAATAATTAGACAATCGAGTTAGTTGAATATTTAGTCTAAAGTATTGTTTTTATTTCATTTATTCAGAAAACAGCTTAAAAGTTGCAATTTTAAATTCAAATTATTTAATTTTAAATTAATAAAAATCTCTTTGAGTCCATCAATTTATTTCGACGGATCGATTCAATTAATTGATAACGCAATTTGTTTCGTACAATATTTCAGGCTCAACAGTATGCTCTTCTGTTCACTGAGGCGATTCCATTCCCAATAGTTGACAATTACTTCCTTATAGAGATAAATCGTTTACATCGCGCCATATATTTTAGATAGAAGTGTAGTAACGAACAATCAAATTATTATAAAAGACAATTTCTTGATAGCTCTGATTAATATTCAACGCGATTGTTGCGTATTTTGGAAAATATTTGTATGGAACACCAGACCCATAGACCCGATCCTTTCAAAAAAATTGTGAAACCCTGCTCATTGGTATAAAAACCCTATCCATTTGTTTGACTCCGACTGGATGAATGGTGTGGCAACTTATAAGAATGGCCCCCTTGAGCCCTCCCCATTCAAGCATGCCACTAATTTCATATAAGCTTTTTCCTTAACGTATTCCCGTCAAAGAATTAAAATAAACTAATTTTAGATAAATTTTTACCGAGGACCTTAAACCTCGGGGTTCAACCACCTTCAAAAATATCGTAAGGTTGGTTCTGGATATGCACCTTATACACGGTAAATATTTCAAGACGATCGGTTGAACGGTTCGCAATATTTAGTAGTGTTTTAGATAAATTTGTACCGGGGCCCCTAGACCCCGGGGTTCAACCCCCTTCAAAAATATCGTGAGGTTGGTTCTGTGCATGCAACTGATACAAGGCCAAAATTTCAAGAAGATCGGTTGCGCGGTTCGCAATATTCTTAGTGTGACTCGTGCGCCACCTATTGTAAAAAAATCGCACTGTGCTCACGATCATCCCCTTACCTAGATACACATTGTGTGAAAGTTTCATGTCCATCGGCCGTATAGTCTTTGAGATTGTTTGCGAACATACATACTGACATAGTTTGTCGCAAAATGCGGCGTCTGCAGATAGAACAGTGGCACAACGTAAACACATTGATTACATTGCTAATTTAATTGGTAATAATTTTGTCACTACCGTGACAATACCGAAATAACGATGTATGGAAGTCTGAAGCCACTATAGGTTTTAAAAAATTATTTGGTGTTTCAGTATTCAGTATACCAGAATTACAAGCCCTACTTTAGTGTACTATATTGTGGTTTGTGATGTCCTGTTTTGTAATGTCCCCTATTTTCGGACATCCTATAGTGAAGTGTGACCTTTCGAATGGGAACCGTTATCGAGGAGCTACTTCCTAAATCCAGTCCGCTGTCCAAAGCTAAAAGCCAATTTATTAATTTTCGAGAGGATGAGACAACAGGTTGCGAAAGACTTGCACTTTAATGTGTCTCTATCGATGCTGTCATTTTGGGCATACAATAACTAAATCATATAAGTCATATAATCATATCACTAAATCATATATATATGATATATATAAACTAAACATGTTTAGTTTATCTATGGTTAGGTTTCAAAGTTTATCGTTTTTTTGAAATACACAAAACAAATTTTTCAATATTTTATCTCTAAACAGCGAAAAAATTTTGCATGAAGGTGTTAAGAAACATAAAATCGAGGGATTAATACGTGGTTATCAAGATTAGTCTTAAAATGACGTATAAAATGTAAAATTTAGATTAAAAGTAATAAAATTTTCGACTTTTATCGATCGAAAAATTACGTCAAACGATAAGTTTATTTGTTTCTACGCCACAATGACGATTTTTTGCAAAATTTACTGTCTCTAGATGGTAAATTACGAAATAAAAAGTGTGCCCAAGATAAGTGGTTATTAATTTATTATAATATGCAACGTTTAGTAAAGTAAAGTTTAGTAAGCAAATTATACGAAATTGTGGTACTTAAGCTACTTATTAAAGAAACACACCAGTACATACATTTAGGGGCATTTAAATATCGATACTAAAAACGAAATTTGTTTTTATCAGTACCATACAGCCTTAACAACAGCTTGGTGTTAGTTTAGACAATAAACTCTTTTGGAAGTATTATCTTCAAAATAAGATCATGGGAACCCTAAAATGCAGACATTTGTTTATAAGCCTAGGGATTTACTTATGAAAGATTGCTCTTTTAGTGTTTGGGGGCTTGTAACTAAAGCCAGGGCACTGGGAATTTCATATTGGGCTCGAACCTGCTATTAGACTGACCCCAAGTGATTGAAGAAATCAGGCCTACTAAATTATTAATATAATTTCTGGAGCTCAGGCTTATCCCACTTTTTAAATATTTATTATTTATTTTTATTTTTTTTTATTTTAATCCATGCAATCTTTTCTTCGTACGGCTATAGGACCGGTTTAAGTTACCATCTGCGCATTGCATAGCTCCATGCCAGCCTATAGTACTGGACATGAAAGATGGGTCGGCCCATGAGTTTTGCACGCCGATAGGGGGTCGTAGTTGTGTTCCTTTTAATCACAGATCGTAATCTGTTGATGAAAATTTCCTTTTGCATCCAGCCCCTATCGGGATTCGAACCCGGTACCTCCCGTTCCAAAAGCCAAAGCTTTAACCACTATGCCATTTGGTCGGTTTTTTAAATATTTATTTTCACACACTTAATAATTATAATAATAAAATTCTGAATTTATTTTTCATTTGGTGATTTTTTTTTGTTATTATTATTTTTTTCATGACGCTTGTATTGCATAATTACATAACCTTGCAAATGGTTCGAATATTTACTAGAATTAAATATTTACTAGTTTTAAATATTTATTCAGTTAAAATGTTTAATATGTAAACCGCCAGTACTTGTTCCGCTAGTTGTGGGACGGACAATGGTAAAGGTTATAAAACGTAGATCTTCCATATAACAATTTACGAGATTGCCAGTTTCGTCCTGCGAGAGAGGTTATCATTCAGCGGTGTATATCATCAAACACACAGAAAAACTAAGTTGAAGAAACTTTAATTATGACACGACTCATCTCAAATTATATAGCAATCAAAAATAAACCAAATGTAATATAAAAAAGAAACTGGCACAATTATTGGTATAAGCAGCATCAAACAAAAAACAGTTGACAAACAATATTATAAAAATTGACACGTGCACACAAACAATTTTTTGATTAAATTCGTGTCAAAAAATCGAATTACGCAAAATTCTTGTAAATTATATATTTGCTTATCAAACCGTCGGATATTTGTTACAAACAATAATAAATACAAGATTACACCAAACTACATCCTCTCTGATTTTAGCGGTATAGTTTACATGCATATTTGTTTTCACTTATATACGTCTGTGAAGTGCATAAACGTGTCACTATTTTGATGTTGTGTTTATTCAATTTCCCCAAACAACAAACGCACACGAGATAAAATAAGAAAGGGTGTGAAGTGAAACACTTGTTAGACATTATCATCATAATATTACATATCCCGCATTAGGCGATCCCGACCCGATTTATTGTGAATATGCGGATACATATCACAGGTATGCAAGCGTAAGGCACGTGCCGCATGTTTTAATTTATGTTTTATCGCACAATCAAATTCAAACGATTCCTTAGAACGACAAGAGACAAGACAAGAAAAATATTTATTTTAATTTATGTTATAACAAGTACGAGAATCGTATAAGACGATATCTTATGTGCTTTATTTTATCTTCGGTTGGATGTACTCTAATATTTTGAGTGGGGTCATTGTTATACATACCGGGGGAATCTTGAATCTTGAACAAATTTATTTTCTTTATGCTCGTAAATATACGTATAAATTTCCATTTTCTGTTCAACCAAATGGTAAATTCAATAATAAAATCTTTCGAATGTATATCGAAACTTCAATAAATTAGCAAACCCTTCAAAATACATATTAGATATTACATAAGTACTCGTATATCTGTGTGTATAAAGTTTTGTTATCTAGAATTTGGGTGTATTATGTTTTGGGCGGACAAATCAGTGTTGTATATGTGTGTGTGTATGTCTGTGTGGGAGACTGTTCAGTTTGAAACGGGAGGTTGGTGTTTTTGTATTTGTTTATGTACACATAACTATACATAAATTGACATGGAGGTAAATAGATTTTCCTTGTCAAAGCAAAGTAGTAGATTCACCTTTTCCATTTTAGTCTTTGTATTTATTTATTTATTCATTCCATTATGTCTATATACTCGTATTCCTAAAATAAAAAAAATTACAATTAAATTGATTAGGTTTTTCTAAGATAAGAAAATCTTGCTTGTTTTTATTTGAGAAACTTAAGAGAATGAAGTGGAAATATAGTCTTGTATTTAAATTTTTTGGTTTCATCGTCTCAATGTGCGAGTATACATGTGTATCGGGAGATGCTAGATTCTAATCCCATCAGTAATAGGATAGGCTGCAATCGATGCTAATAAATACAACTGTGATTGTGTGAGGAATTCGTTGTCGACCCGGGGAGTGAATCGGTGGTATGTGAAGAATAAAAAGAGATAGTTGATCTGGTTGTCTAATTGGGAAAACTAAGGGAGATAATGTTGCTTTTCGGCTCTAATGAAATATTTTATAAATAATGTATTAAATATAGGGTTTTCCAATAGGAATGATATGATTTTTAAGTGACGTTTCGGCCATTTGTAATATGTCATAATCTGTCATCTTTTGTCTCATTGTATTCAGTAATGTTTACAATTTGATCATGGTGAGATATACGCAAGAACAACGTTTACGTTTGAGTTCACTTTCATCTGAGTGGTGCGGTAAATAAACAAAACTGTCGATACTGGTGCGAAGAAAATCCACAAATTATTCATGAAAAACCATTACATTCACCTAAATTGACAATTTGGTGTGATTTTTGGTCTGGTGGAATCATCGGTCCGTATTTTTTTCGAAATGAAGCTGGTAACACCGTTACTGTTAATGGAGATCGGTATAGATCGATGATAACCAACTTTCTATGGCCGAAATTGGAAGAAGTTGATCTTGACAACATTTGGTTCTATCAAGACGGGGCTACGTGCCACACAGCAAGTGCAACAATTGAATTATTGCGAGAAAAGTTTGGATCATATCACTTGATAGGTACGGCCCGTTTGACACTGGCAATTGCAGTTCTTATTTGAAAACGTTATATGATTAATAATATAATACTCGTTTCTGTAATTTACAGAGCTTTCAAAACAAAACAAATAAAACATTGGATTATGGAAGTACTAAAAAGGAGTTGGTGTCGTTCTAGTGAAGAAAGTGAATAAAGAAAGGGGAAAAAGCATATCATACACGAAGAGCACGGACTGTTCAAAGGTCCACAATATGGAGAATAAAAAGTCGATAGATTACGAAAAAAATATTTTTTTTTACTTTATTTTAAATAAACACTTTCCAAATTCACTTCCTTCATGCTTCTCTACTCTGGTCGTAGTAGCGTTGTAGTTTTTTATTATATATTTTTCAACTCCTTTCTTCTTGACATCTAGTAATTTTTGTATAATATCCCAAGTATTTTTATATCCAAAAATTTTTGAATTTTTCTGACATCTAGCTGAAATCATCACCGACTTTTTTCAGCTCGAATGTCCGATTTTATCTAAGATTTACTATGAATGTTGTCGCCAAAACTCGGAAATGATGAAAAGAAAAAGTTAGGTTATGTAATACTTTTCCGGTAAAAAAGTGGGTGGAGCTCATTTTCGATTTTAGCGGCATATTTTAAATTTTGAATTTTTACATAAAAACAAAAAATTAATTCATTTCAGTAAATGTTTCATTTATAACAAATAATTATTTATTATATTTGATTTTTAAATGCACTATGTGAAAACACACACAGTTCCATATTAAAATATTAAACATAAATTATGAAAAATCGGAAATATCTTAAATTAATACAATCACAGTTGTACTAATTAAATTTAATTAATCGAAATTCTCCCCTAAAGAGATGGAAAATTGATTTTCGGTTGATTCTAGATGCTCCTCAATAAACATAACAACAATTGCTGTTCCAATTGTATTCGCCTTTGGGTTAGTTTCGACATTTTCTAGTTGTTGAAATAAAAAATAAATTGAAATTGTAGGTTGTAAGTTAGTAAAGCTAAGCTTTGTTTAAGTGTAAATAATTATTTAAAAATGGTAAACGATTACCCTGATATTCGCTGGCAGCCTATGTAAACAAATAATGGGAACGCATAACCTCACATTTAACAAAAAAATGTAAAACTTTTAATAATTTAAAATATAAATCTTTAATATTTACCTCACAGATTTAGATCCAAAACGTTAAAAATATAAACTTTAATGAAAATTTTATATACATAGAACGTACACACAAACAACCGTAATGGCGTCTCACATCAACTCAACAAGAAAAATCGATATGTGTTTATTAATAAACAACAATAACAAAAAATCATCATTTCCGAGTTGTTATACTAAAAACCGGAAAACAACACCTTACCGGTTCAACTTTTCAGTTTTGTTATACTTGGGATATTAAAACCTCGTTTACATAAATATATAGTTGAATTCATACAATACATATTTTGATAATTATAGTTCCCTTTTCAATACTTTCTCCTAATTACAAAATAGGTATTAAATAAAATTAGTTGTACTAGTTACATACTAGTGTATTTTTGTAATATTTAAATTTTACTGCATTAAGCGGCTTTGTAAATATGTCAGCTGTTTGATTTCCGTTGGACAATATTTAAGTTCAATCATGTCCTCAGAAACGATATCACTTATAAGGTGATATTTCACATCTATATGTTTGCTTCTACGATTAAGTTACCCATTTTTAATAATTTTTATGGCACTTTAATTATCTATGTTTAGTTTCATTTTCACTTTCTTTAAAATTCTTTAAATTCTTCCATAAGTGCCTTTAAATAAATAAGTTCCTTGGTGTAGTATGATGCCGCAATATATTCCGCTTCAGTACTTGATAAAGCAACTATTGGTTGTCTCCTGGAACACCAAGTTACGCCGCCGTATTTTACAACAAATCCAGTTGTGCTTTTTCTTGATGTTATGTTTCCTGCATAGCCCGAATCACAAAAGGCCTTTAGCATATCTGATTATTCGTTTGCTGAAAAACGAATACCCTCTTTTCTAGTAGAGTTTAGATATCTGAAAAATTCTTATGCCTGCTTGCAAAACTCACTCACTGCATATGCTATATCTGGCCATGTTTTATTAGATAAATAGAGTAGACTCCCGATTGCCTCTCTATATGGAAATTTATTTTTCACGCTCTCCATCTCGTTATCGTCACTCTGATTCGTTATTGGAGTTGATGCCGGTTTTGATTGGTCCATGTTGAAATTCATTAACATTGAATTTATATAATTTTTCTGAGCCAATACCAAATTATTCTAACATCATGATATTTGTATTCCCAGGTATGTTGAAGGTTGTTCATTTGTTTCCATTTCAAATTCTTCATACAGATGGAAAAGTAGGGATTTTATTTCTCCTTCCTTATGACAATACCATCATCAATGTAAATGACCAATAATATAGTGCCAGTTTCATTTTGAAAGATACATTAAAAGTATTTGTTTCCTTGTGAAAAAGGATGGGCGTCGGGAAAAATTCATCAGTTTTATAAAAAATTTTTAGTAAACATACGAAATTTTTGCGAATTCTAAATTATTTAGGATATTTTAATGGATGGATATTTTAAGGGATATTTGAATGCAATCCGGTAGTTAATCTAGTTAATCTGGATTTTTTTTTTTTTTTTTTTTTTTTTGTTATTTCGTGTTCGCCCAATTCAACGGTTAAATACTAATGAATTTTAGAGTTGAATATTGTTCAAATAACTTTGGTTTCAGGAAATTCTACTGTAAGTTGCGGAGTTGCAGAATGATTAAATTAATAAATGTTTCAATTATTTAGGAAGCCGGAAAATATGAATTTAGAATTAAATTTCAGGAAATTTACAGATGCTTGTGAATTAATGCTTCATTGTAATTGCTGATTGTGTAGTTTAGAATTGTGTTGTAATTTTATTACTAACGACTTTACATAGGTGTCTGTAACGGGTCGAGTCAACCAATTTTGGTTAGGAAGCCGAAAAGTATTAATAGAATTAAATTTCAGGAAAATTCCAGATGCATGTGAAATAATAATATTTTTTCTTAGGTTGCCGTTTTAAAGAAGCAATTGTTGAAGACCAATACCATCGTTATCCATTAACCTATTAAGCCTTTATCCTTCATCTAGTAGATTAGAATTGTGTTGTCTTTGTGTTACTAACTATCGGCTATACCTAGGTGTCTGTAACCGGGCCGATTCTGTCCCACTTAACTAACCTATCCAATCCTTCGGTTTTGTTATGTGTAAAAAAGGGTGTACGGTGGACCCGGCGTCATCCGGGAACTCAAGCCTAAGAACTTGGTCGTACATTCAAAATCAATCAATCAATCAAGTTTCATTTTGAAAGATACATTGTTCTGTTTTAATTTGTAATAACCCCATAAACTTTAAAACAGTTGTGAAACGTTTGTTTCACTTTAACGGCGCTTGTTTTAGTCCATATAGTGCCTTTCGCAGGCGACAAATTTTGTTCCCTTCTTCTTCATATCATTCTGGAACCTGCATATACACTTCATCACCTATCTCTCCATAGAGAAATGCTGTCTTTATGTCAAAGGTTTTTACTATATAATTTCTTCGAAGAGCTATCGCTAAAATTATGCGCAGCGAACAAGCATTCGCAACAGAGCTAAAACTTTCCTGGTAATCTATACCATACTCTTGTACAAATCCCGTTACTACTAATCTCGCTTTATATCTCCCATTATATTTAATTTTGAATAGACATCTATTTGATAATACCTTATAACTCCCTGCTATTGACCTATCTACATATTCCTACGTTTCATTTTTGTTTAGTGAAGCTTTCTCCTCTTCTATTGCAGCCGGTCATTGCTGCTTCATATGTCAGTAAAACATAATCATCAAAATGATATGGTAATTTTCTAGTCCTCTTTTGCGGTTCTATGGTCACTATCTCTTCAAGTTGCTTGCATTCGTCAGGAATGGAGGTTGGTTCATTTTCTGGTATGTGTACAATATTCTCCCTTTCTTCAGTATAACCCATGATTACTCCTTCCTCCGACATTTTCATTTCGATCCTTTCGGTGCAGTCTACATCTCTTGACATTATTATACGTTGTTGTACATCCCACAATCGATAACCATTCAAACCATATATCCCACAAGTATGTATTTACTACTTCGAATGTCCAGTTTCTTCAGATATCCCAGGTTTTTTGTAAATGCGTGATTTCCAAAAATTTGCAGCTTTGACAAATTCGGTTTTCTTTTTGTACACTTTTCCACTGGCGTGCAGTCTATTGACTCTGTCGGACTTGAATTTATTAGAAACGCTGAAGTGCAAACAGCTTCTGCCCATAAATTCTTATAAAATTTTAAGTTAAATATCAGTGGCCTCGCTTTGCTCATTAACGTCCTGTTAAGACGTTCGGCTTTCCCATTTAATTGAGGAGTGTGACTTATGGTATGTATTATACCTCGCTTTTTTGCACCATGTACTTAACCCACCTTGAATGTATTCTTCTCTATTATTGCATCTTATTTTTGAAACGCTTCCACTTCATTTACGAATTCTCTCATATATTCGAAAACTTCACTTTTATTATTTAGAATATAAACCATACAATAATGGGTCATATGTTTTATTATCCCACGTTTTCAGTTCTATAGGGCCACAAAGATCCGTATGAATTATTTGAAGTGATCTCTCCACTCTTAGCCTTCTGTTTTAAACGGGTGCCTCGTTTGCTTCGCTTCCATATTTACTTCACATGTTGACTCCAACGCATCTAAATCTTTGTTTTCGATATGATAACCTTGTTTTACGAGCTGGTTTACGATGCCATTCCATTGCTTTCGTAATTTTCCGTGATCAATGCTGTTTTTTGACTTTATTTCTTCAGATCAACTGTATGTAAACCGTTGTTTTGTTTTATTCTCTCGAGACAAGTTCGCCATGCTCAGTAATCAAAACAGCATTTGTTTGTAAACCACACTTCTCCTTCTTTTTCCGTTATCACATTGACGAAAAGTAAATTTTTAGTTAAACTGGGAGCACATAACACATCATTCAGCACCAGGTTTCCGGTTTCAACTCTTAATAACTTCCAATGAATCGAAAGATTCGCCTTTCTTCGCAACTACTATATTCAATTCCTGCATTTTCATATCCCGGATCAAACTAACATTATTTGTCATATGAGACGAACAGCCCGAGTCCACAACAAAATCATCTATACTAGACATTTGATTGAACACAACTTTTTTACCCGGCGATATTTTTGGTTCTTTCCTTTTGCCAAAATAACAATTTTCCTCATTGTGGTTATTCTTCTTGCATACGCTCCAACTGTAGTTTTGATTTGACGTTTTTGATCTAAAACACTTTATAGTTTCTTTATTTACTGATGATTTATAACATTTTTTTTCTGATGAATTAAACGCCACTACTCCTTCACACTCGACTATTTTGTTTCTTGACTCTTCGTATAAGAGTCTGGCTGCCAGTGTATTTAACGTTTTTTCTTCTAACGGTGTAGACTCCCATGCGGTATTAAAATGTTTATAGCTATCAGGTAATATGGCGCTAATTTTGGACATTACCATTGCTTCATCCATTGGTTGCTTTAAATGGTTAAGTATGTATCCCATATTTTCTAATTTACTGATGTTCGTCGAAATATCACCTCCTTTCTCGTATTTATAACTAAAAACGGCTGTAGTAGGTTGCATTTTTCTTGATCCGTATTTTTTTGGAATAATGATGATAATTCATCAAACATTTCACTCGAGTTTTTGCAATTTATTATATGCATTAACAGTTTTCTTTCGATCGTTGTAACAATAATTTTTAGAGCATGTGCATCCTTTCCACGCGTCTTTTTCATCTGGATTGTCACATTTTTCAAATTTAGATTCTCCACTAACCACATCATATATGACATGGGCTTTACATAAAATAGTCCCTTGAAATTTAGAAATTTGGAAAGTTTCACTATCAACCAATTTTTCGATTTTTATTTCGTACTAATTTTTGTAAATATAACCGTGTGGACAAGATGGCGGATTTACATCTTGTCCACACACACGGTTAAACTAATTTTTATTTTTTTTAATTTTTATTATTTTTTTTAATCCCACACTTTAATTTTATTTTTTTCCTCTTTATTACTTTATTTTATTTATTATTAGCAGAAAACTGGGCCCATAACTTGTTCAAAGGTCAACAATATGGAGAATAACCATAAGAAGACGATAGATTACGAAAAAATGAATTTTTAATTTTATTTTAAACACTTTCCAAATTCACTTCTTTCTTGTTTCTCTACTCTGATCGTAGTAGCGTTGTAATTTTTTTATTATATATTTTTCAGCTCCTTTCTTCTTGACATCTAGTACTTTTTTGTTTATATCAAAACATCATTTACATACATAAATAGTTGAATTCATACAATACATATTTTGATAATTACAGTTCCCCTTTCAACACGGACTACTAAACAAAAACTCAAAACCTAATAAAACATTATTATTCGGATTTCCCAACTATCGATCCTTTGAGCCGGATCTTCATGTCGTGCCGCAACAAAGCAACCCCGTGAGTAAGGAAATATAATATAACATCTTTCGGTGTTTAGTGCGCACCTTGACCAGTGAAAATAGTAATTCAATAGTGCCAAAGCAGTACTAATCAGAGTTAACATAATGACAACTCGCGTGCAGCAAGCGTCAGTACATACAATATAACCGATAATGTACCAACAGTTCATGTTGTTGATGAAGCAGTAAATGTCATTGTTACATTCGACATGTCACCGACACCAATTGCTGGAATATATTCGAGAAATATCCAGCCTGATCTTATGGTAGTTGTAATCTTAAATTATTTTCTTATAATTTCTATTGTTTTTAATATAAATTTTATTTATTAATTTATTCAATTATTATTATTATTGTATTAAATATTATTATTAAAAAATTAAATTTTAACTTTATTGCATGCACCATGTGTAATGGCGGAGTGTTGTGTGGCATCATGGTGTGCGGCGATGCTACCGAGCGGCGTCTTGGTTGAACGGTTGGAGACGAACTGAAGTGAAAACTGATTCAAAAAGAAATTTATTTTTGTTAAATAAATTTGTTCGTTTTGCTTTGCTCGCATTTGTCGAGTTGCTGTTTTCGTTTTGGATGCTCTTCGTGATGTTTCGCCTTGCGCGTATCAAGCATGATATTATCGATACTATAGTACTTTTTTCGATACTTTGGCTTTATGAAAAGTACTTCGATACTTTCGAGTGATTTTTAGTACTTTTGAGAAAATACTAGAAATGTTATTTGCAATTCGATTGGAGACAACTTTAGCAAAGAGTAACAATAACCCAATCCATTTGGTTTCATCTAGAGATCGGGGTGTTCTACAACTCTAATTCCTATAATTAAGATCTCTTATCAGTTTTACGATTAAAGCTACTAATGAAGTTTAATATTTTGAGCCAACTTTAAAATTTTACAATGGCCCCATGCGAAATGGAACTCTTTCTTATGGATGTTTCTGACTTAACAAGTCAAAATCCCGATAATAAATTTAAAATTTAAATTTATTAATTCTCTGTAAATTTTCTCTCGAATAAATGATTAGTTAAATACTAGTAATGTCTATATAAAACCACGTTAGGGGTAATGAAAGGTAATTATAGAAGTCCTGAAGTGGTCTCGAGTAGCTTTATCTCATTTCGCCCATCAAAAATGAAATGTTTAGCTTTATAAATACGACAGCAACAGCACATACAGTGTCAATGCAAAATACGCATTCAAATTCGGGTTAAAATTGTTGGTGTCGTGGCACGGAGTTTTGCATTCTAAAAGCTCTGGTTTAGCCAAAGTTTTTCTCGATCCAGGTACAGAGAGAATTACCGCTACTGCTACCGCTACCGCTCCTATAGGCCATATATCTAATTTGTTATGAATGCAGAAAATAAATATTTTTGTAGCGGTTTTAGTAACGGTAATTTATGGGTCAATGTCTTTGAAGAGGTTATATTCCATTGTGACAGCTGAGTCAATAAGAGTTTGAACTATATGTAGTGCGTGCTCCTTGAGATCTATTAATTCGTCTTATTTATTTCGCCTTATTTAACGCCGCTATTTCCAGTCCCAAGTTCAAGGATTAGCAATAACAATTGCAATAAAAGCAATAAAAATGTTTAATTACCAAACGGGCAATGCACATGGTTTACAAAGCAAATACATTTACTTAAATAATTGCAGTGGTAAGAGAAAATTAGGAAACTGAAAAATGTGGATTAATTCCTAAAGTAGTATAAAATCGAGCGTTACGATTGGCGTAGTTTAGTGTTTTTCCTGAAATTTTTTCAATAACGGCACCAGAGGAATTCAACAGTTAAAACCCTTCTGCTTGCCAAGCACAAAATGATGAAACGTTAAATACTTCTTTTAAAATGAGGTAGTGGGTTGTTCATGGTTTACATTGAAATCAACCCGTAGAATCTAAATTATTCATTCTTGATTTGCAAGACCTGCTTGACATGCACATGGTCAAGATTATTACTATTGATTTAACTCGCTGAATGCCTATCTCTGCTGTGTAAGAATGCTTTAAATGAAATTGCGACTACAGTCCTGCAAAATGCTATTTTGATGTGAGTCCCGTGCAAAACTACTTTCCAGCTGGATTCAGAATTCTGTTCGTTCCAATATCATCCCTGGCGCGTATATGTCTGGGGTCTATTAAAATTTTCGACCACGTGTTTTTATAGAATTTATCCGTCAATTCGATAACGTTGAAAATCACTATTATGAATTTTCGATTGTATCGAAAATATAAAAATCTAAAAAAAAATTTAATTACGAAATTTTTTTATAATTAAACTAATTAAATTTTAATAATTAAAATAATTTAATCCAATATTTAATATTTATTATATACATAATTTTATAAATATTTTATGCATTCGCAAGAATATTCGACACCTCAAGAGGTGTCGTAAATTTTCGACATTATCGAAAACAAACGTTATCGAAAAATTTCATAGTACAGTGTGATGAATGATGAGTTAACGATATTTGCGAGATGTTATACTTGCGAAATGTACGATTAGAATATTTGGTTGTTACATTCTAGCCACTATCTATGAGTATCGATCAAGGCTATTGTTATGATACCGAAGGACATCTGTCGATATTCTCGACAAGGTAAAGATGTGGCTTCAGTCCGTGGTTGACGTCATATTTTATCTTTTGATGAATGATTTCGCGATCGTTTGATTTATTTATTTAGATATCGAAAGCTATTCGATCTTTAAGACATTTATATTTACAGTAGTGATTAGATAGGTTTGTTGGTGTTAGGCAGTAGTTCGTATTCACTATGAGCTTAAAAGGTGCATAAGCTCAATGAATAGCTTGAACTGCTTGCCTGATTGGTCGTTAAGTTGACCGATAATTCGAATTTAAAAATGTAGTTTTCGGAGTGTAAGAGAATGCCGATCGCGAATGATTGTGTCCCAGTTTATTTTTTCAAGTATAGTCCGTGGCTTATTGTTGAGATAGCGAAGGGTATCTGTCACTTGCGACATCTAATCTCTCGTTATTGGTTAACTGCCCAATTCCCATAGTCGTGTGACCTCATGAGAAGTGACAATAGTCGAGTCACGTCGCATGAACATTGATATTCTTGAAGCCGATTCAAGTGATGTGAATTAAACGACGATTTAATTAAACAAATAAAAATGCTATATACTTTTGATTGTTCGGCAAAAAATATTCTTGTCACTTGAAGAAATTAGGAGACAGAACGTCACAACAAGCGGCTATAATCGTAAGTTGAGACTATGAGAATAAGAAAATGTAGGCGACGTGATTGTAGTCACATGAAGAGGCTTGATATTCGACTACAGGAATTGGGACGTAAATGTTTATTATTAGACAGTCGATAAAAAATTACCGAAAGATTGAGAAAGTCAATAAACTGGTGTGTAAACGATTAATTTTGATTAAAATATCTATAGTTTTGAGTTGAAATGGAGGTTTGGAGTCACTGTAGAGATGGTTGTTATTTCCTAACTCATGGATCATGAATGTTGCATAATGCACGCAAGAAGAAAGCGACAGATGGCTTGGCTGTGGTGTTCACACTACCATGCGCATCGCTGATTCAAGGAGTTGTATGATCGATACATCGATCGCGACGCTATTCGAAAACGAATTCGAATATATTGGCGTTGTTCTCAGAACGCGTTTCTTGTAAAACACATGAAAATCTAATTTTATTTGCAAAAAAGGGGAAAAATAAAATTATAAAAATTAAAATTTGTTGCAGCTCTATGCTGTTTTTGGTTGTTGCTGGTGTACTTTTGTTGTTGCGAGAGTTGTTGTTGACGAGTTTGTTACTCCTGCGTGGGGCGCTATCACCATTGTGGAGGCAAATGCTATATATTTTTTCACTCACTTTATTTTAATTTTATTTTTTTTTAATTATTTTTACTTTTAATTTTATTAAAGTATTTATTTCTAAATTATTAAAAAATTTAAATATTTTTAATTTATTATTATTTATTTATTTAATTAAATAGCGGAGCGGTAGGTTTGTGCGCCGTGATGTGGGGAAGCGCAAATGGTATGCAACGTACTGATTAGAAAATGTATTTTTTCAATTTATTCAATTTGTCGTCTTTGTAATGTGTTTAGTATTCTTTTTTTATGATTTAATCTTTGCAATCTATTCTGCGGCCGAAGCACTCTTTGGAGATTCGCTTTCACGTCCTACCTTACGCATTGCCTGCCAAATCATTGACGTATGACTATAGGTTCGATTTAAGTAGAGGGCCGACCACTCCGACAGAAGGTCACAGATGTGTTCATTTCCATCACTCACCAATCGTAATCACATGATGAAAACTCCCGTTTGCATTACCCTTACCTATCGGGATTTGAACCCGGTACCTCCCGATCCAACCGCCAAAGCTTTAACCACTGTGCTGTTTAGTCGGAGTTTCGTATTCGTCGTGCTACTTTTGTTTTTGTGTTGGAATGCTCGTCGCGTTATCTCCGTCTTGCGCGTTTATGTACATCTGTTGGTGCACTTAGTCTGTTTGCACGTACAGAGTGATGGATGATTAGTTAGCGATGAGTTTGCGAGATGTTATATTTGCGATATGTACGATAGAATATTTGGTTGTAATATTCTAATTGCAAAGTAGTCAAATCTAGAAGGTTTATAGTTTTCAGTAAGTACACAATGAAGTTATGGACGCCCAATTTCAAAGACGTCTTGAACATAAAATCAGGATATCATGCTAGTGAAGTTTATCCAAACTAATCCAAAAAAGACAACAACAACACACTTATTGTAATAGTATTGGTGAAAGTAAACATTCAGGCGAATTTATATTAAGTAATTTAGAGGAGATGTGATTTTTTAATTGGCCTTACGTACATTCCAAAGTCATTCTAAGTATTTTCTAAGCATTTAGCATGAACTTCAGTGATACTAGTGGACTACTGAAACAAGAAGGAGTGTCCCAAGCAAGATATATGATTTTCTAATGGGTCTGACAGGGTATTCATGGTTTTAAAAATGTAAAACTCAGGGTTTTAAAAATGTAATTATTTTAATTATATTTAATGGAAAGTCCCATTAAAATAATTACATTTTTAAAACTCATGGTATACCCTGTCAGACCCATTAGAAAATCGTAATACTTGCTTGGGACACTCATACTTGTTTCAGTAGTCCGCCAGTGTCACTGAAGTTCATGCTAAATGCTTTGAAAATACTTAGAATGACTTTGGAATGTACCTAAGACCAATTAAAAAATCACATCCCCACTAAATTACTTAATATAAATTCGCCTGAATGTTTACTTTCACCAATACTATTACAATAAGTGTGTTGTTGTTGTCTTTTTTGGATTAGATTGGATAAACTTCACTAGCATAGGATATCCAATTTTACTTTTAAATGACTAGCACCAAAACCAATTAATGGTTTTACAACATAGATCATACGTAATTCTGGATAAGTGTTCCAGACGATATTTGCCATTGTGCTATTTCATCCAGTGCATGGCCTAAAGGTGTCTTGGTCAAACACGATTTTTTAAAACCAGAGCTTCATAGAACTAACTATGGTGAACACGGACCAATTAATGGCATGCCAAAAATGTTTAATGAAGTACAAGCCTTATTTGACTTGTGTAGATCTAGCGTCGACTTCAAAAGAAAACTGATGAAACACTTTTTATAATTTTAAATTTTGGAGTCATATGTACTCGATTTATTTCAATAAATAAATAAATGTTTAACTTTCTACCGTTTATTAAGTGGCGGCGTGCCTTTAAATTTGCAGTTCTTTCAACTTCAGACGTTTTGTTATATATTCCTATTTGCAAATGTAATGAATTGCCTACCTCTTCATAGTTATACTACTCTTTAACCTTTTCACTATGCTTTGCGGCTAAAGCTCTTTGTACATCGGGATTTGTAGTATTTATCATACATAATTTGTTTTTTAGTGTCACTACTTTATACTTATTGGTGGCACCTATTCTATTAGAGCTGGAATATTCGAGCACTCTATTGTCCCAATCACGATAATTGGAACGATGTCCTTGTCCATCTGTGTGAAACCCAGCGTCAATTCAGGCAATTTATTGTCATATTACTAGTCAGAGGGTTTTTCTTAACTTTAATTTTACTGATCTTCTTTTTCGATTTCTTTCTTTAACTTAGCGATTTTGCTGTGATGTTGTGATTTCACTTAGTCATCTGAGTAGTTCAACAGTATCATGTTCCTGCTCAGTAGGAATGAGTAGAGGTCTACAGGAGCGAGCATCATTAGGGAGAAGATATTAAGAGCATTACATTATCCCAAAATAAATTGAATGACATGACACAGTAAAACAGGACATCTGGTGAACAAAACAGAAACAGCATTTTTGGAAACCACTAGGTTAGATAATATTGTCACGCGACATTTCATTCGACATTTTCCAGACACCAAATATTGTCGTAATTAAATTACATTTTGATTGCTTTTGAGCCACATGAATACATCAGAACGAAATCAATCCATCCATTTTAATCAATTTTCACCCATCTAGAAGCTACACCACACACACATACACACAAAAAAAATCGTCGAGAGGCAAAAAAAGCAAAATCAATTTAATTTTATTACCACCAATGGTCAGCGGTGAAAAATGAAAATGACTCTCTAGCATATTTATGTACACTATAAAAAGGAGTTATTTTCTAACGAATTTTCTATTTTTTTGTTATTTAATTTTCCCTTTTTAGTAAATTGAAAGTTATTTAGTTTTTGTTTTGTTCGAAATGTTGAAATTAATTTTTTTGTTCGTTTCCTTTTTTGTTATTTTTCCCAGGGACAAAAGTCTTCAAATAATAAATTTATATACGTACGACCAGTGTACGACTATGTCGAAAAATAAATAAAGAAAGGATCCCCAAACCACCCTTCGCCTCCTCATTAACAAAAAGTTAAATATTATTGTGGAACGAGTTCAATGATACACCGAGTATTAAGTGGTATGTGTAAGTAATAAAGAGCTGGGTTATATACGTTTGTGTCAATTCATTGGACTGAAAATAATATTTTCCATTCAATTTTCCAATTTTAATTAACATTAAACTGATTAAGATAAATACAAAAAACTAAAACGGGAAATTTTCAAAATGGTTGAGGAAGTGGGATGATTATGTGGGAAATGGGATGATGATGATGATAATGAATTACGAGAAAATGGTGAAAAGCGTTTAATAAGAATTTTATTATTCTGTTCTTTGGCTTATGTTGTATACTCGTATTTATTATAATATGAACGAGTATCCATCCAACCATCCGAGAGCAGAGGAATGAGAAGGAAATTATGAAAATTTTTAATGAAAATATTATGATAAAAACAAAAGAAAAATGGGAAAATTTCTTATTTAATTTATATTGTTTGTGTTTTGTTGAAATTAAAAAATGTTAAAAAATAAAAAATAAGACAACAATGAGATCGCATACAAAAAAGGAAAATATTTGGATTCCTATCCGTTTAATTTTTTGTTTTGTGTTATGAAAAAACAAAATGCGGGAGGAAAATATGTAAAGTTAAAACGACATTGTTTATAGAAAAATGAAAATAAATCAAATGAAAATGTTCTCTTATAAATATTTATAAGGTTAGATGCCATACCTTGATACATACTGAAAAATACTTTATCAACTTTGTTTAAAGAAAATATGTGAAAATATTTAGGTAACTTTTGCCTTATTAAAATTTGACGGAGATAAACTTACGATAATAATTCGAATGTATACAATGATATTTAGAAAACCATTGACTCGGCAAGACTCCTCTACTTCAAATTATATCTCCCTACGGATAACATCACCCTTCAATAGGTACGTTTGTTACAACCAATAGTGGTTCAAACATAAGTGCAACGTGTGCGCTCTTAGTTTCCACACATTTTTTCCTTTTTCCACGCTACTCCACATCCGAACATTATGGTTAGAACTCCCCACCAAAAGCTCTAGAAGAAACATGAATCGATTAATAAGAAGTAACAAATGCGTTCAACATGCAAATACTTAAGTACTTGAAGATTTTGAGCCCTTGAAACACGCGAGCAACCTACGGAAGGGTTGTCCATTTGAGAATCACTGCTACACGTAGAAAATGCAACTTTTAATAAGAATTGTAGGGTAGTATGGAAATGCGTGGTAACAGGAAATCTCTCCCATTCTCTCACTTTCTGCTGCCAACTGCACCTTAATGTCAACTTTTAGTTCCTCAATCTCCGTACTGTAGTTGGTTTGTACGACGGGGATTGTAAATTCTGGTAATGGTGTATTGTGTCCGACATGTGTATCAAACCGACATGTTTGATATTTTAAGGAAAGGAATATATGAATTTTCCAAACTGGTGGTCGCTGCTAACTTCATAGATGAACTTTTAACGATGCTCCCCTAAATTTCCATTTTCCTGAATCTATCTTAGAATCAGTTGATTTCCACATTTGACGTCTAACCTCATTGTGTCCATTAGCCTATATATCCTCGTGTTTGTTTGATGAAGCCTAACCCAAACATGTTTGAAGGTGAAGGTTTGCCGTAAATACTGAACTGATGCGATAGCGCCGTGAAAACCTTTTCGGGGTTTGTTGTTCTGACGATATCGTACCAGCTGCCTTACATGCATTAGCGTGGTCGCACATTGTGTTTGATAATTTCTCTAAATTTTTAATGGGTAGCACGCTGATTTTGGTAATAGGCCGCTTCACTTCCATGCCATTTTGCACATTTAATTTTACAGCCCTGACGAAATCGTTACCTGCTTAATGCCCGTTACACTAAGTTCCTATTATTTTACATCTAGTCTGCAATATGGGAAAGTAATCCCGTATCCACTTTCTCCAAATTTCTTCGTCCAGCCTTGCTACTAACTTCCATCGTTCAAGTAGCCTAATCTTTTTATCGATTGGCGACGCGTTTAAATGAGTGACCATGCTTTCTCCAATTAGGAAGTATCCTGGCGTTAGAACTTCTAAATCTTCTATGTCATCAGTAAGAGGGCGCAAAGCCCTGGAATTTAAACAGGCTTCAATTTCGACAAGCAGCGTTGTCAATTCTTCAAAGTTTAATTTGGAATCACCGACCGTCCTTTTAAAATGTTTTTGATTGACTTTACACCTGCTTCCCAAAGTCAACCAAAGTTCGGTGAAGATGGCGGTATAAAATGGCTTTATGTTCGCTAGTTGGAAATTGTATTTAACACGATTTCGTTACATTCCAACCTATATATTCCTCTTGATCGTTCTTTAAAATTTTGTTGGCCAGCACAAAATTCGTGTCATTATCACTATATAGAAGCGGAATAGCTTGCCTCGTATGCCTATGGAGCGAGTATAAGCTGCAAGACGTGGATTGCGTTACTAGCAAATCAAACAAATACACATACGAGTATGTTTCCCTTGTAACTTTTATTTCGTTTTCCCTTTGACATGCATATGTCGATTGGATCAGCATAGTCAACACCCACATTCGAAAACGACCGGCAAGCTGCCCATTAACTGCTGAGCACCTTTAGCTTGATGACGATGGCACACAATTCATTTTGTAATTGTTTCCCTGACTGTTCTTAAACGCTTAAGAATCCAATAGCACTGCTGTGTGGTTGCAAGGGTTAATTATGGGCCGCCGTGTTTTAAAGTTCGATGAAAATACATGATTATCATCCTCATTAATGGTTCTTTAGATTATGGGAGTTCATTGGATGCTTTTGACCGAAAGTTAAGTTGGATAATGCCAAATGACCTCCAATTCTTAAGATACCTTCCTCATCCGAAAATGGGTACAATTTGCGAATATTAATGCCCTTTCTAAGTGGCGTGTCCCTTTTACGATCCGAATTTCCTCACATAAATAGATAGCTTGCATTGTTTTAATGAACCACATCTCTGCTCTATTTAATTCTTGTGGCGAAAGCGTTCCAAAGCTTCTTTCTAGTACAGGTTTTCTGCTGTTATTCATAAACCGTAAGCAGTATGCTTCTCGCAGTTAGGCAAACAACTTCCTTGCGGCTTTCCAATTCGGTCGATGCTTGTATTGTTTGAAAACTTATTTGTTGTTGGTTTATCCACTCTGGTCTTTTGACCAAAGATTATGCTGAAGAAGTTGTGTTCCCGTCAGTCCTCTTGAAATGACACCACTGATTAGTACTAACATTCGACTGGATGTTAAAAACTCGGTTGACTACAAATGTGTTCGATCTTTGTAGTTTGCCTTGAATCCACGCTAAGCATAAAGTTCATCCATGCGCGCACTGTCACTTCTGAAATTTCCTGGTCCTATACGGTTTTTTCATTAGCCTGGCTAAAAGTGCTGCTCCTAATAAATCCAATCGGCGTATTGATAGTTGATTTGCTATTGGCGCGTCCTTAGACTTCGCAGTTAGGATGCTCACTGATACCTTTCCGCTATAATCAATCATTCTATCATATACCACTGTATGCCTTTTCAGAGGCATCGCAGAATCCATGGAACTCACATTTCATTTTTGTTTTGCTGAAATTGACGTAGTGTGGAATTCTAATTAGTTCTAATTTAGGAAGCTGCTCCCTTTTATTGTTCCATATTTCTACGATATGACCCGCCAACCTTTCATCCCAGCCAAACCCGCCTAACCAAAAATTCTGAAGTAGTATCTTTAGGCATATTGTTGCTGACGCAGATGAAGCAGGTTTGATCTTTATCACAAAATAATTTAGTTTTTGGTTGCCAATATACTACTAGGGCTTTGATCAAAGGACCTGACAGCCTTTGATTTGCATTGTTCGCTTACTAATGTTATCCACTTATATCCTTTCTTTAGCATGCAGTAATCGACTTCTTAAGCATTTAATGACCATTTTTTTAACGAGAACCCTCCTGATTGAACCAGTAAGTATTTATCTACAAATATTCGCTTATTGATGACTTCTATTTCTAAGATAATTTGTGGAAGCAAAATCATGAGTACAGATCGATTCAATTGAACTACGTGTAATTTCCGTTCTTCGGTTTGAATAATAATTTTAGAATAAAATTGATTATGTTATTTTTTTATTATTATTTCCATAATTTGGTTGTTTAATATTTATTAACAGTGATTTTTCTATATTAAAGCACTCGTTTGTAAATAACTATAACTACTTATTTTTTTAATTGTTATTTTCTATTATTTCGTTGAATGCTTTGTTATAAGCAATAATTGAAAGATTCACTAATACTATCAAACGATTTTAAATTATGGAATGTTTTAGGAAATTCTTCATCACCGTGACGGAGTAATATTCACACACTTAATGTTATACAAAAATACTTTTGGTTCGTTTTTTATTTCAGTTTTTATATCTTAAAATTTACCTAATTTATATAAAAATTATTGCTGAATAAGCAAAAAATACCGTGTGAACATATTATTATTGATCACCATTAACCTAATTATAAATTTCACATGTGCACGCTTTAGCATGAAGCTGCGGCATTACGAAAATGCCGTTTTCCTTTTGCTTTGAAGAACCCACGTTTTTCACGAAGATGGTTGGTCAGATTGTTTACGTTTACCGGACTACACTTATTTAATGCGAGGAGAACCAGAAATTAACCAGAGACCGCACACCGGCCAACTTTGACCAGCTTCCTAAAAGGGTATCCAGCTTAACCAAACCATTATGCCTAAATTAGTCCGGTGTAGAGAATTTAAAATTGTTTCAGCTTTGGAATGATTTATACTTTATGCGACGACAGATATAGAAAGTGATGTATTTATACCAATCCAGTCGATAGTGATGGTCTGTATTAATCGTATCTTACACATCAGTTAATAAAGTAATTTATATAAATACAAACATCTCAAGATTTCTTTGTATAGACCACTGCAAACAAGTATTATAAACCACCTTCAACCCTCTTTACTAAAAATTGTAAATCGCGCTTATATTCGAACGATAACGATAAACAATAAAATAATAACGTAATAATAATGAATTGCACAGATGGATAAGAGCTGATTTTTCTCGAAAGAATAATGTTGATCTTTTGAGAAAAATGAAAAAATAAAAAATAGAAACTTCAAGAGTCAATGGTAAATTAAATAACAATTAAAAAATTTCCAACAAATCAACCCTTAGATGAACACAATTTTTTTTTTAATACAATAATCTGAATATGTTGGTTTTTAGTTTTATTCATTTGGTACACAAAGTAAGGGAGTGATAATTTTCTCTTTATGAATGCGGGAATCTATACATGTACATATAGAGAGGCATAAATTTAGCTTACAATTTTTATTTAACATCTTCAAATAAAAATCTTAATCCTTCAAATAACAACCCAAACAACGATTCCCTTCCGCTCATATAAAATATTTAATATGTATACAAAAATTCTACATCATCCCTTGTACGCATATATACGAGTACACTGATGTTTAAGCACCCTCACCAAGTACATCATACATTTACCCATTATTTAATGCTCGTCGTTATGTTTTTATTAAAAGGAATTTGTCACTAAATTAAATAATTTCATCCCTTAACAAACAACAACAACGACAAATAAAAATTAATAAAAATAAATTTTATCCCTTTGGTGTCTTTGTTGTTCATCTCCGTATACAAAATGATCGTGATTATGATTATGATGATGAGGATGATTAGATAAAATGATAAATATCCTTAAATTTATTACAGCTAGATCAAAATATTGAGACATATGCTAAGACACTATTATTATGGCTCTTGTGGTATGGTTCGACACAGTTCAATTTATACGAATTTGATTATTAGGGCGTACGGTACGGAAGGATTTAGTGGATATGACGAAAGTCATTTATCAATGAGGATAAATTTTTAGTCAATTTAATTTTAGTTTTTATTAGAGGATCAAAACACCACAGTGAAATTTATTTTATGTTGGTTGCCCGGTAGATTATATATTGATATTAGAGACGACATTTAGTATAGGAAAAATATATTAAAGGTGTATGACAAATAATTAAATTCACTGACGGAGCGCCAGAGTTTGGGAGAAAGGAAGGAAATAAGGTAGACTTCGTAATCTTTTGTGTTGTCTTATTAAATTGTGGAGGGCTTTCTTGGATCTTTCAAACATGCTTGATAAATAAATCGGTAATGTTAATACCCTAATACGAATGTTAAACATTCCAGACACAATACACTATGGTATATTTTTTCATGATGATCAGAAAGTTATCAAATAGAATAGATTTTAATAATTTCACTCATTTTTGTGGGTTAATCATCATAAGACGTTTGATGATTTTACAAGACCCTTTCCAACTTTGTCGTAATTTCGGTGATATTGCTTTCCTTCTCTTGGAATTGTGTAGCCAAACCAAATTTTCCTTTGGAAACCCCCTCGCTATCCAGTCATCATGTTCATTCTCCTCCTTCTATCACCTATGTATTTTTGCTGTGAAATTTGGTAACCCAAACTACCGCGATAAATTATATTTTGATTTTTTAAACAATTCACATATTATTAAAATATTTGTGCTTCGGATTTACTCAATCGAATCCTAAAGAGCTTATACTAAGTCAATATCTTGCATTATATTATCGAATAAAGTGTATTTATGCTTGTTCTCAACAACTCTGAACAACTCTTGATATTATGTAGTACAACAGAGTTCATCAAAAAACTTAATAATTCCTGAACTGACGAAACAGGGAAATTTTTTTAGTACACAATTTTTTGATTGTTCCTTACTTCATTTACAACTGGAAATTTGAAAGAATGAAAATAAAATGACTGAATTGTATTTTTAATAAGTAAAAATGGATATCTTAATGTTTGCTGGTGAGATTAATTAATTTATTTTAATATTGGATATTATTGTGTTTAATTATAAACCAAAAATTAAATGCCAAATGATTGACTTGAAGTTAGTTAAGGTTGTTGTTCTAAATTTTATTGTTTAAATTTCCCTGTATTTTCCCTATATTTTATCGCGGTCTCGAACACCATATTTCAAAAAAACGCAGCTAATATCACACGGTAGGCGAGGGCGTCTACCAAACAAAACTATTACAGGTAAATTTCCTGTGGTATCATGTGTATGAATATGGTAAAATTTATTTAATTTAAATATTACGTATGAAATGCGTGTTACGTATTTGAAGAGAGAGAGAGAGAACTTATTTAATTACAATCTGTTATATATAAAGGGTGGCTTCAATACTAGTAAAGCTAGTTTACACTATATTCCTCCTCACAGTTGAGTGCTCGTATTACAAGTCCAGCCGTATAGTGGCGCTTTACATTTCTACATTGTCGTGCACTTCGTCGAAGACCTGGTCCTACTTTGACAGGCAATGGTTCTGATGCATCTGGTTCTGCTGCTGTTGTTGTTGGTTCGGACGTGGGTACAGAAAACTGTCTACTTTGAGGACTGATACGAGTATTCTATTGTTTTACTATCTGTTGTTTTGTTGTGCGAATGTTCCATGCTCTCATTTCGATTTAACTCGTTTGTATTATGGAAGAATATTTGTAGGAATGCGACAATGTCACGTCTTGCAACCTTACTGAATGGAATGCCATGATCTACTTGTTGTGCGTCGTCTGATTGCTGTCCCATAAATTAGATTTGTAAATATTTGTGCTCTTCATCTAGAACAGGCAATCGAAATCCTGCGCAATGATAAACCTGTCCTTGTACTTTATGCGTTGTCATGTAATTGTTTCTGATGACATTGGGAACACCAAGATGCCATTTGGAAACATGCATTGTATTGTTTGCGTAGGCCCTCGGCCTTTCGTTTTTTGTATTTCATTGCTTTGCAATAGAAACACACTTTGTTCATTGGACCAATTTCAACGAATGGATGTGAATGGTAATCAACTTCCGAATCGTATTGAAATGCAATGCATGCAAACGAAATGAGTTGTTGTTCTTTGTTCTGAACATCACATGCACGATTCCTTGCAAGTCGTTGTGATTGATTGTGCAGTTTGCACTCGATAAGTTTGTCGATATGTTGCATATTGCTCGTCTCGTTCGATGACTCGTAACGTTTGATGGCGTATGCGATTATCACTTAAACGTAATTCACGCTCTTCATCCATTTGCAGTGCTCGTGATCGCGCTACTTTTATGCGCAAACTTTGTATTCGGGGTGAGCGTTGTTCTTGGGCCTCAGTTGCTCGCGAGGCTCTAACTCTAAGCGATTTTCGTGTATTTCGCCCAATAAATCGTCGTCGTGACATCGTATTTCTTTGGAATATATACTAAACTATAATGTTATTTGTTACAAAACTATAAAAGTATATTTGACTGCCCAATAGATCTTTTTTCGGAGGTTAACTGAAGGGTGGTTAAATTTTAAGAGCCTATGTTGATTTTGAATAAAACACAAATTATTTAGGAAATTATTGTCAATTCTTTTTATTATGATAATAATGGTACAATTATATATGGAATAAAATATCGGTCAAATGGCCGCCGCGACCTCGGCGGCACACCTCCACCCGATGGTCCAAATTTTCGATGACGCTTAGGCATAATTGAGGTTCTATGCTGTTAATGTGCCGAATTGTCTCATCGTTTAGCTCTTGGATTGTTGCTGGCTTATCGACGTACACCTTTTCTTTCAAATAACCCCAAAGAAAGAAGTCCAACGGTGTCAAATCACATGATCTTGGCGGTCAAATGGCGGTTATCATCTCACGATAGCGAACACCATTCACAGTAACTGCCTGACCGGCCTCATTTTGGAAAAAATACGGCCCGATGATGCCGCCAGCACATAAACCGCACCAAACAGTCACTCTTTTTGGGTGCATTGGTTTTTCGACAATCACTCTTGGATTATGATTCGCCCAAATGCGGCAATTCTGCTTATTGACGAATCCACTGAGGTGAAAATGTGCCTCATCACTGAAAATGATTATCTTCGAAAATTGATCAGCCACTGTTGCTATTTCTTGCCACCATTGTGACCATTGACGACGTTTGTTGGTTTACATTCAACGTCGGCCCTTAAAATTTAACCACCCTTTACAAACAAATCGCAGATTACACATTTATAACCATATATTTAATAAGAATATTGTAATGATCGTTGTAAATAAAAGACATGTTGTTCGTTTCGCTTCTATTAACAGACTCTACTTTATTTCCTTAGAATAATGTTCAAATATTTGCGTTGCATTTTATGCACGCGCGTTATACAAATTATCTCGCATTATCGGCATATTTGCCCGGTCATTCAATTGTGTTTTTATATCGTATCATATTATATTATCTCGCGTTGCAACATAATCTAATACAAGTACGTTGTACTTTTAGCAATTTGCAGAGCACAACATTTCAGTACACAATGTATGTTTTTATACATAGGTTGATATACATACATTGTATCGAACTGATAATGATATGAAAAGTACACTACACCTCCCTCCTTAAGGAGAATGACGTATACTAATTGTTAATTATGTATATGTTATTTATTCTGAACTCATATATCATTTTTATTTTATTCTGGTTTATTAATTTATGTAATATGTATATATTTTTTTTTTTTTTTAATTAAGTGTTTTGAATGGCCAATGGCCTTACAAAAGCATTTTTTTTTATTTTTTTTTTTTTTATAATAATTAAATATAAAATCTATGTTTTTAAATAATTAATTTTATATATACTTATTCCATACTTTATTATCTATTTATTATTTATTTTTATTTGCCTATATTATATTATAAAAATGAAAAAAAAAATTTACTTAGTTATTGTTTATTTTTATTTGTATATGTACTTATTTGTAATTATTAATTTTTACTTATATTTGTATACATTTTATTAAAGTACTAACGAAATTATTTTGTTCTGTTTTGAATATTCGAATATTCAAACAACATTAACTGTAAAACTAATAAAAAAAAATTATGTTGATTCTTATTTTTCCTTAACCATACTTAATACATATATTCCTTAATCTATGGTAAATTCATATATAATATATATTTTTTTTTTCTTAAAATGCATGTACTCTGTTCCTGTGAACAATTTTTCTGATGCCTGAATCATCTATGATTTCTACATTGTTATTTTCGAGTATCTTTATTATAGTAAATGGTCCTGAATAACAGGAGTCAAATTTATGACCCGCAGGATTAGTAATTTTAATTTTATCTCCTGCCTTTATACTTGTTTGCTTTGATTTTTTATCATACGTTAGTTTTTGATTTTCTTTAGCGCTTTTAATATATTTCTGAGCTCTTTGCCTTGCCGTTTGCAAGCGATATTTCATTTCCATGTTAAAATTATCTACATTGTATAGTGGTTCAACGACCGAACCAAACGAATCAGCTAGGTTTACCTTTTTTCATATACTAACTCATATGGAGTGAATCCATGTGTTATATTCGGTGTGGTGTTATAACAGAAAGTATAAGTTGGTAACCATTTATTCCATTCGCACATTTCCGAACCTAAGTATATACGAAAATATACATTAAGCTCTCTATGATTTCTTTCCACAGACCCTACGGTCTCATGATGATATGACGTTGATACTCTCTTCTCGATTCCTAAAATGTTTGTTAGTTCGGTAATAACACTATTTACATACTCTGTTCCCTTATCTGTTATTAGCACTTTCATAGGTCCATATATTAAGATAAAAGCGTCATAAATTGCTCTTGCGATAGATTTTGCTTCTTTATCTTTTATTGGTGCTGCCACAACATATTTCGTCAGCTGGCATTGCATTGTCACAGCGTATTTAAATCCATCTTCAGTTACTGGAAGAGGCCCTACTGTGTCTACTTGTACTATATCGAAAGGTAACTGAGGTGTTTCTGTTATTACTAGAGGAGATTTAACGTTTCTACCATGTTTATTTAGTTTGCACTGTTTACAGTTGTAAATGAAATCAATTATTTGTGTTCTTTGGTTTTTCCAAATATACATTGACTTAACTTTCATTAAAGTTTTTCTGACTCCTGAGTGACCACCTGTCAAAGGGTTATTATGAAACTGTGAAATTATTTCTCTTTGCTTCGATTCGTTTTGTATTGGAATTGGCATTCTACATAATATAATATTTAATTCTTTTAATTTTCGCAGCCCTACTTCTTTTAGTTGTACAACTTTTACATATTTAAAAATTTCATCATTTAGGTATACCTTTATATTATTTATTCGTAAATTTTTACAAAGTTGTTCTAATTCGGCTAATACTAGTTCTAAAACGAGATTACCTTTTGAATCGAAAACATGTATATTTCTGCTAGCTAGACTTTTATTCTTCCTTTGTATCACCATTCGAAAATTGTGACCATTTTTAAAGAATTTTACGTGGGGAATTCCCATTACAAGAGTATTATCTAATACTTCACAAACTTGGGGTTGCTTATTTTCTTTTGCCAAAATTCCATTATTATTATTACTTTCAACGTCAAAATCATTGTTTTCATTTATTTTATTCCTTGTCATCGCCCTAGTTTGTACGTTTAAAATATACATAACTATGTCTATCCTTATAGACTTTAAATCATCGGCGGATAACCTAGAGAGCTCGTCTGCCCCAACGTTATCTGTACCTTTGACATATTCGATGATGTAATCGTATTCGTCTAGATCCAAACGCATCCTGGTGAGTTTAGATGATGGATTTTTTAATGAGTATAAATATACTAATGGCTTGTGATCCGTTTTAATAATAAACTTTTGTCCATATAAATATGGACGAAAATAATTAATTGCCCAATGAATGGCTGTTAATTCTTTTTCTATTGTTGATTTTTTGGTTTCCCCTGGTGTGAATCCTTTTGAAGCATAAGCAATTGGTAGATCGATACTTCCATGAGCTTGACTTAGTATAGCTCCACAGGCTAGATTAGATGCATCTGTACTCAAAATAAACGTCTTCCCAAAATTTGGGTATTGTAATACTGGTGGGTTCATTAGTGTTGTTTTCAACATGTTAAACGCTTCCTGACATTCGACAGTCCAGTTAAATGGCTGATTCTTTTTTGTCAGTTTATTCAAACAACCTGTAATTTCAGCGAAATGTTTCACAAATCGTCTATAGTAATTGCAGAATGCTACGAATCGTTTTACTTCATTATAGCATCTCTTGGAACAGGGTAGTCAGCAATGATTTTATACTTAGTATCGTCAACCTGAATACCTTTATTTGTACATTTATGGCCAAGATAAGTAACTTCTTGCTTAAAGAAAACACATTTTTGTGGGTTTAATTTAAGATTTTTTCTTCTGGCTACTTTAAATACACTTTCCAAATTTGCTAAATGATGTTTTTCAGAACACCCGATTACTATAATGTCATCCATATATAAGAAAGCAGTTTCCGGGGGTAATCCGGAGAAGGTCATTTGCATCATTCGAGCAAATGAATTCGGTGCTACCTTTAGACCGAAAGGTACTCTAGTGAACCTATAGCTTCCTATATTAGAGCTGAATGAGGTATAATCTCTAGAGTTTGGGTCTAATTCAATTTGGTGGAATCCAGACTGAAGATCCAATATCGAAAACCATTTGGCTCTGCCTAGCTGGTCAAGAATATCATCTATTCTTGGTATAGGGAATACATCGCTTACCAATTTTTTGTTTAACTGCCTGAAGTCAACCACCAAACGCCATCTTTTTTCATTCGAACCTGGCAATGGTTTTTTCGGTACCAAGATAATTGGAGAATTATAGCTAGAACAACTTTCCTCAATAATTCCATCCTCTTTTAATTTATCAACTTGAGCCTGTATCTCTCTTTTATGGACATGCGGAATTTTATAATTTCTAACATGTACTGGTGTTGGGTCAGATAATCTTAATTCCTGTTTATAGAAATTATTTGTTGTCAATTTCTCTTTTTCACAGGCAAAGATATCTGCGTACTTAGTTATTAATAACGGGTGATTTTTTAAGAGCTTGAGAACTTTTTTTTAAAAAAAAACGCATAAAATTTGCAAAATCTCATCGGTTCTTTATTTGAAACGTTAGATTGGTCCATGACATTTACTTTTTGAAGATAATTTCATTTAAATGTTGACCGCGGCTGCGTCTTAGGTGGTCCATTCGGAAAGTCCAATTTTGGGCAACTTTTTCGAGCATTTCGGCCGGAATAGCCCGAATTTCTTCGGAAATGTTGTCTTCCAAAACTGGAATAGTTGCTGGCTTATTTCTGTAGACTTTAGACTTGACGTAGCCCCACAAAAAATAGTCTAAAGGCGTCAAATCGCATGATCTTGGTGCCCAACTTACCGGGCCATTTCTTGAGATGAATTGTTCTCCGAAGTTTTCCCTCAAAATGGCCATAGAATCGCGAGGTGTGTGGCATGTAGTGCCATCTTGTTGAAACCACATGTCAACTAAGTTCAGTTCTTCCATTTTTGGCAACAAAAAGTTTGTTAGCATCGAACGATAGCGATCGCCATTCACCGTAACGTTGCGTCCAACAGCATCTTTGAAAAAATACGGTCCAATGATTCCACCAGCGTACAAACCACACCAAACAGTGCATTTTTCGGGATGCATGGGCAGTTCTTGAACGGCTTCTGGTTGCTCTTCACTCCAAATGCGGCAATTTTGCTTATTTACGTAGCCATTCAACCAGAAATGAGCCTCATCGCTGAACAAAATTTGTCGATAAAAAAGCGGATTTTCTGCCAACTTTTCTAGGGCCCATTCACTGAAAATTCGACGTTGTGGCAGATCGTTCGGCTTCAGTTCTTGCAGGAGCTGTATTTTTTACGGTTTTACACCAAGATCTTTGCGTAAAATCTTCCATGTCGTCGAATAACACAAACCCAATTGCTGCGAACGGCGACGAATCGACATTTCACGGTCTTCAGCAACACTCTCAGAAACAGACGCAATATTCTCTTCTGTACGCACTGTACGCATTCGTGTGGTTGGTTTAATGTCCAATAAAGTAAACTGAGTGCGAAACTTGGTCACAATCGCATTAATTGTTTGCTCACTTGGTCGATTATGTAGACCATAAATCGGACGTAAATCGCGAAACACTTTTCGAACCGAACACTGATTTTTGTAATATAATTCAATTATTTGCAAGCGTTGCTCGTTAGTAAGTCTATTCATTATGAAATGTCAAAGCATACTGAGCATCTTTCTCTTTGACACCTTGTCTGAAATCCCGCGTGATCTGTCAAATACTAATGCATGAAAATCCTAACCACAAAAAAATCACCCTTTATCATAAAATTGTTTTTAATATCATCATTATGAATATGAGAATTGGCTTTGGAAATGATTTCACTAATTTTTTGTTCCTTCTCTTGAAGTGATCCAGAAGCTATTTCAAAATTACTTAAAGGCTCATAACTGATATTAATGTTGTGAATTATTGCTGGTTCAGTATTTACATTCAAAAGTCGAACGACCGGAAAGTTTTTGTTTATTATTGAACCTGCGACAAAAATTCCTTCCGCTAATTCTGCGTTACTAACTACTACATCCTCCTTTAGTTTTATGTTAGGTACTATCCTGTATACTTCAGATCTTGGGGGTATTACAAGTGTGTTGCATCCCATATGATTATTAATGGGTACACATACTCTTTTATTTGATATGTACAAACTTAGGGTAAAATTATCGTAATTGATTATCGCTGAGAATTTATTAAAAAAATCCATACCCAACAATCCGTCTGTTGGTATTGGAAAATTATTCTCTACTATATGAAATGTTTTTTCGAATCCAACATTGTTATGGAATACCGCTAAATTGGAAGTACCTAGTGTACTTTCACAACCCTGCGTTATTCCTGATATTTTAATACTATTTGTTCTATTTATTTCAGCAACTTGGCTAATTTTCAGGACTGAAATGTCAGCTCCTGTATCGATGAGGAATGTTTTTGTATTATTGTTTATAGTAAAATTTACAAAATTTGATAGATTTAACTTGAAATTAAAAATTTTATTTTTTTCAATTTGACTATTTATTCTATGTCCTGATGTGTGCAATTTGCATTGTTGCACTGGCATTGTGCTGAACTGCTGCCGCATTGGCACCTGTTCATGCTGCCGTTGAGGCATTGATTGAAATTGTTGCCCGGGCCCTCCGGGCCGACTTCGTTTCCCATAGCCGTCATTGTTCGGATATTACTTTTATTACCATTAAATGGCTTATTATAATGGTTATAGTTGCCATTATTATATTGGGAATATTGTTGGTTATTGCGACTATCACGCTGACTATTGTAATTTCTATTCTGATTATTGTTTCGAGGATTCCCAAAATTATTAATAAATTTTCTACTTCTGTTGGTACCGTTGTTATGATAATTTCTGTTACCATAATTACCATTATTTTTACGAATCATCAATATATTAGATTCCTTTTCTATTTGAATTGATTCGAATTTGTGTATTAAAGCATTTATATTGCTGAAATCCTAGCTCATTGCGCTAACCATAACTGGATTCGACGCGAAATTACTCCTAATATTCTTAGTCACCGCATTAATTGTGTAATTCCTCGCAGCTTCTCTGCACGACCCTTCATTTATATAAGCATTATTCAGCTTCTCAGATATCTCATTAATATCTGCAATATACTTCGATCTATTTCCTATGCGCATACCCTCCAAAGTAGTTGCAATTTGCCATGAACTTTGGCCCTTACAACCCTTTTTCAGGTCAGTGACGATGTCGTCTACACTCGTCACCTCGTCGCGTAGTGCTTCTCGCGCTTCCCCAGTTAATTTAGCTTTTATTAATGATAGTAGTAATGCTTTATCTTCTACGTGATTTACCAAATCACGTAGAATTGCTAGCTTATCTACTATGTTATTTAATCCCAAAGGACAACCGGCATAGTCATGTGGCATTATTTTTGCCACTATGTCTATTACCTTGTCCGATGTTAATGCCATATTTCGATTTAATTTGCTTTTTCTTTCTGCTTTTAATTTGCTTTCTTATTTTTATTACCGGTTTTATATTAGAAATGGGCAATATTGATTTTCTATATTTACCGCCACTTCTTAGTGACATGTAAATATGAAATTATCAAAATACTAACACGTTATAACAAGCAGCTGGCAGAATATAATTTAGATTCACTTTACTAACTATTTACTTTTAAACTATTTTTTTTTTTTAATTTTACTTCACATGACTAATCGATTATTTTGAAATGATTTATAACTATTGAAATGACTTATAAATATAATACAAAAAGAAAATTTTTGAACGTTTTTACCTTATACCGCTCTGATTTCGGCTGACTCCCGCGCCGCCGTCTTTATATATTTCCGTAGCGCTTGAAACAGTTTGCTGTGGGCAACCAGTTTCACAAATAATATCCCTATTCACATTACCTCCAAGCGGCATTAGCCCGTAGCTCAAAGGGTAGAGGTATGTATGGTCGTGGGGATGGAGGTGTGAATAAGGCCTAGTTTACCGCTATCATGTGGATGTAGGGAGAAAGGCGTCTCGCTCAATCGCGAGGGAGTTAAGGAGGGTGGAGCGTGGGTACCATCACTAGCAGATGGCCCACTTTTTTGACGCAAACCACACAAGATCCGCTGATTTTTCGGCCTTTACCACATTATTATTGGCAAGGTGTCCGATCAATCAAAAGAAAAAATAAATATTGTTAAGTAACGGCACGGGGCCGCGGGTTAGTAATTAGAAAAGGTGCTTGCCCATGCACCTTGTTACTATACTAGTCAACAGCGGGAATTTCTGGCGAAAAACGCCACATGAGATTCCTTGTTAACTAGTACAGCCTGGACCGGTTGTATGTTAGTTCCTTGCGAGGTTTTTTTTCTCTGTGAATAAAAAAAATTTGGTTATTTCATACTCACCACGTGATTCCAAAAAAAAAAAAAAAATAAAGAAAAAACACAGATTTTTCTTCAACCTTCTTCTCTTTATTGTTTTTCGATATTAACTCATATATAAATTTATATATATATCCAGAAAGAAAAACTTTATGTTAAACTGCCAACCGCCACCGTCCGCCTTCCAAATTCCAATCCCCTACTCAAAAAAATATCAGACTATTTAAATGATTGAAATCACCTCTAAATAGCCCCCCTCCATTTCCGTTAATAATCAAAAAAATTTATTTGATTATTAAGCGGCATGCGTTGGAACATAAAAAATCGAAGTTTCGAAATTCACCAGTAATCGCATACATATATATATTTCGTTGATTAGGCAACATGTGCCAAAAATCAGAAATTTCCATGCGATTACTAGTTGAACGACATTACAATTATATTTACTGCAAACGTGGGAAATTGAGTGCAGTGTACTTACTTATAAGCAATATTTACGGACAACAACCTTCAACGTTGTTGTAATACACACACTGGGTAAACTCATATAAAAATGGTTTATTCAGGTAGATGCGTTTATTATGTTATTTGAGTAACATAAACAATTTGTATACATTTAGAAAAATTACATTAAAATTTAAGGAATACTGTGCAGGTCATGATTAACACTGCAAATATGTATACAATTGTATCGGACAGTTTAGATAGGTTGAAAGTAGTAACGAGATTTTGATTTGTCTAAAGCCAATTCGTTACACGCTGCTACTATAATTATGATTAGTATTATGCTTAGAAGTATCCATTCTAATTTATTGGCATCTGCCATTTCTTGTAAGACACCTTCTTGTCTTTGACTGGACAATACTCCTTCTTTTATCATATTCTCCGTGTCCTCAGACACCATGTTATCCTGTTTCACGTTATTATTACCCATTATCAAATTAATTAATAGAATTTAATTTTTAAATTTTAAATTTTAATTTTTAATTATTAATTATTAATTATATAGTACATTATTACACACATTTTGCTTTAATTTCACACACTTTAATGGTGTACCTTATGTACTCTTTATTTTCGTTTGCCTTATTAGTCCGACGACAGAGAAAATTTTCTAACCCACTAGACCACACGGGTAAATTTCTTTAAAATGCACAAAAATTTATAAAACAAAAACTGTGTGTGTGTGTAATTAATTTATTTTAAACTTTTAGTTTAATTAATGTTTTTAAAACGATTAGGATATATTATTAAATTCCTTTTTCCTTTGAATTTATTTTGAAACATTTTTCAACAACACTCTTGTTCACTCTATAGAATGTATTTTAATAAACTTTAATAAACTTTATTATTTTAATAAACTTTAATAAATTTGTCGCTTTTCACAAACTGATAAGTTAACCGGCAAGATCGCCATGTAATGATCGTTGTAAATAAAAGACATGTTGTTCGTTTCGCTTCTATTAATCGACTCTACTTTATTTCCTTAGAATAATGTTCAAATATTTGCGTTGCAAATAGTTTTTATGCACGCGCGTTATACAAATTATCTTGCATTATCGGCATATTTGCCCGGTCATTCAATTGTGTTTTTATATCGTATCATATTATATTATGTCGCGTTGCAACATAATCTAATACAAGTACGTTGTACTTTTAGCAATTTGCAGAGCACAACATTTCAGTACACAATGTATGTATTTATACATAGGTTGATATACATACATTGTATCGAACTGATAATGATATGAAAAGTAGACTACAATATATATTCTATTGAAACAATATTTAATACATATTACATATCTGAAAAATAGTCACCACCAATTATTTTATTTCACTGTACCTAATAAATAATCAGGAATAATGGGAATTCGGGTGTACACAAATCAGTATTAATTTACACAAAACCGTTATATTTTGAAATAATCGACGACGGTTTAGTTGTCAAAATAACATTATATGAAAAACAAAAGATATTTTTCAAACCAAACCAATTTTACATGTTTGTATCAAAGGACATTTCTTGTAGAAGATGTGATAGTTTAAATATAAAGTTAGTACTTTTTCAAACTAAAGTTTTGTTCTCATTCAAGTTTACATTGATATATATTCAAGTTAATTTAATCAAGTAGTTGTTTAAAATGTCATCGAATGAGTTGGTGCGTGCTGGAATTTCAGTAATAAAAACTGAAATTACGAATTGATTATTAAAAATTGCAAATGAGTTATTAATTAAACATAACGTAAACGGTACATATGTGTAAGGAAGTGGATTGGCAGAAGAAATAACTTAGGCGTCTCAGCAACTCTACGTAGATAATTTGGAAACATCCTTAGTATGGTTGAACAGAGAATACAGAGAAAATCAAAGTGGACCAGTGTTCCCCAACCTTATTTTTCACATTTTAATTTCATATTTATATTAGTAGTAAATAAAATTTTCAAAGCAAAATGTTAATGGCCTGTTTAAGTCGAAGGCTCCTTAATTTATGAATTTAGCAAATGGCTCCTCAGATATATGATATGCGTCCCTAGGGAGGCCGGATGAGCCCCGTTGGGAAACACTGGTTTAGACAACTAATTTCGGCAAGAATAAAATTGGAAATCACTTAGAGTTATTTAGCGAGTGGTAATAGCCTAACTGCTCTGCAGTATTTGTTCCGTGTCCCAAAAAACACAATATCTGCGTTTCTACGAGAAGTTCTTTCAGCTATTTATAAGGTGTAGCAGTCACTTACGAGTATGAAGGTAAGTACCTATGTAAACCTATTTAAGAAAACAACAAACGCAAGTACATGTACATTGTTTAATTCAATTTATGAATTTCTTCCATTGCTGAGTCTGGCACCATTGTATCCTGTAATAAAAAGTTAGGGAAAAAGTTCGTGGCCTTTTTTGGGTGACATTGAAACAAAGAATTTTCTTATCTTCTTATATATTAATACTCTTTTTTTTCATACTCAACCCTAAAATGACCCCTAAACATGATCCGATCCGTTAGATTTTTTCAAGGTAGGTCAACATAAATATTGCGCTGTGTGTACTAGAAAAATCGGGAAAATTCCACCGGGAAGTACCCGAAACGGGTACCTCAGGTGGTGTCAGAAAATTTCAAAAATATGCTAGGAAAATATATGAATTTACTTTATTTTTAACCAAAAATTCAATAAAATGTATTCACGTGACTGATTATTCAGTCACAGGTCAGCTAGTTTCAAATGAATTTTATTAAACCAAATATGTGCCATTTTGATCGATGTCCTTTTGCCATTTTTATGGTAGAACCACGATCCCATCACTGTGAAGCTTCTGTAATTTACAGGCGAAAAATCGAGACAACTCATTTTCGCAGGCCTCTTTTGAATTTAATGTAAAACCATTAAGATGGTTCTGTATGGACCGGAACAAATGGTAGTCCGACGGTGCAAGCTCATGACTATATGGTTGGTGCATCAAAACTTCTCAGCCAAGCTCTCTCAGTTTCTGCCGGGTCATCAATGATGTGTGTGGTCTAGCCTTATCATGATGGAACACAACGGCCTTTCTGCTAACCAATTCTGGACGTTTTAACTAAATTGCTTGCCTTAAACGCGTTAGTTGCTGATAGTAAAAATTAGAATCAATCGTTTGGCTCGGTGACAGCACCTCATAATGCACGATTCGCTGATTTTGATAAAGCACCTTCTCCATAAACAGCACAAATTTATTCGCAAGCCTGAGCCGCGTTTTTACCTTTGTCGAAATAAAATTGTAAAATATATCGAACTTTTCATTATTTATCTCCATGTTTAAAATGTTGTAACTTTTTATTCACTTCACCGATTTTAATGTTATGTCAAAGTACAAGTTATAATGTCATCTTTCAAACACACAACACCTCGATACGATCAATGGTCTCAGCAACCATATGAATGTAAAGCCATCTACCGGGAAAAAGGCCACGGACTTTTTCCCCTACCTATTAATAAACAAATATATATTTTTCCAGTTTCTGAGTACCGTTGAGGAGTGGAACTACATCCAAAAAACATTCGAAACAAAATGGAACTTTCCTTATTTGCTTGGGATCCATAGATGGGAAGCACGTGACTGTTAAACGGCCAGCTAACACCGGATCCAGATTTTATAACTATAAGGGCACTTATAGTATTGTACTGTTTCGCGTAGTTGATGCAGATTATCGTTTTATATACGTAGATGTCGGAAGCAATGACAGGGCTAATGATAGTGCCATATTCAGAAATAGCAAGTTCAATATTGGACTAACCATACAATAATACTTTAAATTTCCCAAATAAAGGTGTATTAGTCGAAGATGACGCATTCCCTCTATGTAAAAATTTATTATAACCTTACAATAGGCATCATGTGTCACTAAAAGAAAAAAGTATTAAATTATCGCCTAGCTAGAGCTCGTAGAATCGTCGAAAAAGCCTTTGGGATACTTCCATCACGATTTAGAGTATTTGAAAGGCCAATTTCACTATTACCAGAGACAGTATATTTAGTGATAATGGCTAACTCCTTGCATAATTGGCTTAGAACCATAACTGGAACTGCATATTTACCAGCAGGATCCTTAGATGAAGAAGACCATTACACAGGCCATATAATTCCTGGATCATGGAGAGAAACTACTGGGAAAGCTGAACAATCAATGTCCAATATTAAATCCGGGGTGAGTTCTCATAATTATTCTCAGAATGCCGGAAAATTAAGAGATTCATATGCGGATAATTTCACAGGAGACGGTTCAGTATCTTGAAGGGGTTACGCTTCGTAAAAAATTATCTAAAATTATTTTTTGTGAACATCAACCATATTCGATTTTAGCCCTTTCTCGTTTATTTCATTCCATTAATCTGTTTAAAAAAGCAACAAATACAAGTACATATTTTTATTTATAAGTATTTATTCGTATTCAAATGCATTTTCAAATGAAACCTCGATTAAATCATTTTCAGTATGTACAGTATATGTCGCATTACCAAAGGAAAATGACAAATTTGATTCAATCACAAGTGGTGTTGAGACCCGCGATTTTTTTCCGACAAAACAAAAAGTCTTTACTCAGTCAGTATACTGTTGTATTTTTGTTCGCAACGAATCGCATTTATAACGGGCAGATTCCTCAACGAGGCCGTAACATACAATATTTACCAAAATGGTCAGATTCATTGACCGCCACCGAAGATCTATGTTTTGATAAAGTATTCATATCTTGTATCGTAACTTCAACACGATCTAGTGATGACGTACTATTTTTTGGCTTTTCTTTCAATTTTGTTGGTGGCGTCGTTCTTTTTCGTTTACGTGATATACTCCCCTCTTGGAACTCACCGGAAATATTTAATTCAATCTCTTCCATTTGGATTTCTTCTATTCCTGAGTCTGGCATCATTGTATCCTGAAATAATAAACAGGCTTAGTGATAATGCCATATTCAGAAATATTCAAATAAATAAAACTATAACTTGCCAACTTTGATATTGTTTTTCTTGAAGCGGTTACGCTTCGTCAAAAAATTATCTGCCACCCCAAACTAGCATAGTTTTGACTTATATATTTCGTCAGGTGGCACACCACTTTTTTACGAACATCATCCCTATCCGATTTTAGCCCTTTCTCTTTCATTTTAGTTAATAAATTTTTAAAATTTACATCTCGGGCATTTCGCTCGTGATATAAAGTTAAATCGATGTTCCACAAAACACACTACTAAGTTGTATAATGAAGCTCATCTCAGACGGCTGATCTTGAATACAAAAGTTGAAAGGTTCTCTACTTTACTTGATACTAAAAGTAAAGTAAAATTAATTTGATTCAAGTAAAATACCACGTTCATATTGGTCAAGTTACTTGAATTAAGTACTTGAAGTCAAGTAACTTGACTAATGAGAACGAGGCTTAAGCAAATTTTACACGTAAAATATTTTGTAGCAAAGGGTCTGACGCAGTCTTCTAGTGGAAGATGCAATTTTTGGTGGTTGGAATGGTGGCTAGAGTGCACAAAAATGAAATAAGTAATTATTATTATAAATTGCTGTCTGATTCAAATTATATATTTAAACTTTTTTATATTAATTTCTATGTGTTAAAATAATTAGAAAATCGAGTTAGTCGGATATTTATACAATACTGTAGTATTATTATTTTTTTATTCCATTTATTTGATTAAGCTTCACCAATTTAAATGTCAGAAAACAGCTTACAACTTGCTAAAATTTAATATTAAATTAAACAATATCGTTTTTAGTCCATCAATTTGTTTCGACGGATCAATCCAATTGATGGATAACGCAAATCGCTTCGTATAATATTTCAGGTTCAACAGTATTTCTGTTCACTGATTCGGTTCCATTCCCAATTGCTGACGATTACATCTTTATAGAGATAAATTGTTTATGGGCTCAATATATTTTAGATAGAAGTGTAGTAACAAACAATCAAATTATTATAAAATACAATTTCTTGATAGCTCTGATTAATTTGCAATGCAATTTTTGCATATGGAAAATATTTATATGGAGCACCAGACCCAGGGACCCGATCCCTTAAAAAAAATTATTAACTCTGCTCATTGGTATAACATCCCTATCCAATGTGTGAAACCGATTGGATGAATGGTGTGGCAACTTATAAGGAGGGCCCCCTTGACCTAGGGGTCGGACCCCTCGAATTCAAGCATCCCACTAATTTCATATAAGCTTTCTCCTTAACTCATTCTCGTCAAAGAATTTAAAAAAAATTAATTTTAGATAAATTTGTACCGGGGCACCTAGACTCCGAGTTCTCCTTCAAAAATATGATAAGGTCGGTTCTGGATATGCTACTTATACAGGGTCAAAATTTAGAGACGATCGGTTGAGCGGTTCGCGATATTTAGTATTGTGACTCCTGTGCCACCTATTGTAAAAAAATCACACTATGCTGACGACCGTCCGAACACTTCCTTTTGCGAACAGCCATACAGACATAATTCTACTTTTATATATGTGAAAGGTGGCTTAGGTGTCATAAAATCATTTTCCACTTTTTTGCCGAGAGAATGAGACGCTCTTTCACATGATGAGAATCCGAAAGTCATAATTTGTGGAAAAATTTACTAAAAATGAAGAGAAAGCAGAGTACAAATACGAGAAAAAAACTGATTTTAAAGATAAAAGATAACAAATCATTTTAAAGATACAAAAAACATTATTATATGCCAGAAAAACATTACTAAGTAGTCTTGTATTTTTCTTCGTCGTAATACTACTAGCAGAAAGAACACTTAACGTCCTGGAATATATTTAGATACCAAGCAACGCATGATAAAAGGGAGCAACTACAGCTGTTTTCTCGATAACTTGTTTTCGCACATAAGCTACGTTTTCATAGACCAGGTCACATATATAGATAGATAGATATACATAGATACATATATCTCATTATGAAATATATATTCCGTATTTACTTTTGATAATTATAAATTTTAAAATGTTTATATATTCTATTCACTATCATAATAATGAAAATCAAGACAAAAAATGTTTTCTAAATTTGCTGCCCTTTTCGGGGCATGAGACTACACTTTTTCAATATTTACTTTTTTTCGAGATGGCTACACTGAAACGAAGTAACTTATCAAAAATTTCAGGTTCGGGCCAACTTCATTGACTTATCCATTCTATATTCTGAATTTCAAAGCGTAGTCCTTAATTGGTGTCCGAGGTCGTTGTTGAAATTCCAAATTTATCCAAGGGTTATGTTGAGGTTATGTATAACAATTTTTTTTTCACAGGTTGGGTTATTAGCCCTACACAAGCTCCTAAAACCGCTAGTCGTCACATAATTAGCCTACCCTTTTGCCGGTGGCCAACACAAGAAGGCAGTGTGAGAATACTGAGAACACTAAAACCTGACCATCAATAAATTCAGCTAGATATACATTATTTGAGACTGAATAAACGATAGATTACTCCGACCTGCCATGTTCAGCAAATAACATTAATTAAATCTGAAAAGTGAATTCATCTGGAACATTCACTCAACTTACCCAACAATTAAAAAGAATAATATTTTCATTTTATACACTCAATAAAATTCTAAAGCTAATCTCTCGATACTTGTACTCGTACATGTATACATTTGCGATATTCAAAACGGCGGAAGTCTCTAGTATACAACCAACATCATTTCTTTGGTTTTGTCATTATCAAAAACATCAACCAAACCAGTACTCTTAACAACAAATCAAACCCAAATGGTTTAATGATACCAACTTCACGCCGATTTTAATAAAAATAATAACTCCCTATGACATTTTTATCGTGCCGTTTTATTAAATCATGAATGTGTACACCTATATAGGACTATTTATTAGGGGGTATCGATATAAATACAAATTCTGTGTATTATAATAAGGATACCGGTGACGACAGGAGAGAGAGAATCCAAAATAATAAAAAATTTATTTTGCTGGATTAAAGAATTTCGAACACACAATTTATTGTGCTTTTGTTTAGGGGTAGATTTTTGGTTTCTGTGTTCGAAAGATCTGTTGGATTATTATTTCATTTTACTTTGTGTGCACAGAGATAAACGGGAGCTCGAACAATTCAAGTATATAGCATTCATACAAAATATAAATTAAATCAAAAATCGAAATTATATTTAGATTTTAGAGGGTAATCCTCCGTTTTAAGTATTTTTATATATTGCGACTTAAAGAATCGTATGTCTTTGCAAGTTTAGGTACCAGAAAAATGAAGTCTGGTTTAACAGACGTAAAAATAATATACTCTTTGCCGTAACAGTTAAGCAATTTAAAAAATATTTATTCTAGAGTACGCGTACTTAAAAGCAATAAATACGTACATCAAACATAAAACACGTAACTAGTAACATGCATAACACAGTATACAAAACTCTTTTGTAAATTGTAACACACAATAAAACAACATCGTCATTTTGCCATAAAACTCCACAACTTGCGCCACCGGATCCCCTTCCCTCGTTAAAACACATATTTAATTTACGTATATAGAACAATTTTATTCCACTTCTGTCGTCAAACAAACAACATCATAACTTTCAATAAATCAAGTAAAACAGAAACATCAAACGAATTTATCCCATTTTTCCATTTTCTTTTCGGAAAAACTTACAAATTACTATGTACGAGTACGCGTTTAGTGTACACAGAAGAGAAAAACAGAAATAAATGAAAAAATCACTTTATTGTGTGTGAAAAATGAAAATTATTTATGAAAATTCATCTATGCTGCTTCATAATAATAACAATTGAAATTAAAAGGAAAAATTATTTTTACAAAGAAAAACGATTTGCCTACATTTTATAACGGTTTTTGGTACAGCGTTTTACTCTTCTCTATATTGTACACCCTTCAATTTCAACCATCTTAATTTTATTTTGTTCTTTTGTGCAGGTATTTCCGTTTTAACGTGAGTCATTGGCAATCTCAACCATATTTTCATTCGGAAATTTTAGCTTTTGCAAAACTAAGTATTCCTACTGGACTCCAGGAATGCAAATTAAAAATCTATCTAGGACCCCAGTCATAAAAATTTCGATACCAATTTTATGGTCATATCTGATGTTGATAAGGAACTGCAGGTTATCCAGAAAATCAAAGTTTCGAAATTCAAAATCCCATTTCAAAATTAAATTTTCAGATTATGAAGATATTAAAAAACGAACAAATTCTGGTTCTCAAAGTTTTAGTTAGTCAGGAAACAGTCCAAGAAGTCCTATATATTCATACCTCTTCGCGGTGCCCTCTGTGTAACTCTAAATGAATCAGGCGGAGTCATTGGCGTCCGAAAACCAATACCAATTACTAAATCAGCGTCTGTTCTCATAAAAAATGTGTTTAAGGTACTCGTAGGAGTAGATACCTTAAGATTCTCACCAGTAAGTACGGCCTCTTAAGACCTGGAGATCGCCAGAACCTTGGGATCCATGACACCACCAATGGTTACATTCTTCAGTGCAGCGGCCATCAGAATGGAGGAGAATTTGGAGTTCACTTCCTTGTCCATCGGCGCTTGAAGCATCATATCATTGACTTCCGCCCTGTCAACATGCGGATGTGCACGGTCAGACTTCGCACTAAGAAATTTAACATCACGATAGTTAATGTACATACACACACCGAAGATAAATCAGATGATATCAAAGATCTCTTCTTTGTCGAGCTGGAGGAAAACATCAATAACATACCGCACCATGACATTAAAATCATCGTGAGCGACTTTAGTGCGAAAATCAGTAGGAGTGCAGAAAATATATCGCACATCGGTCCTAACAGCCTACACCTAACTAGTAACAACAACGGAGATCGGATGATGGAAAAATGGAAAACCAAATCAATCACATTATGGTGTCTAACAGACACTCCACAAGCATATCCGTCGTTAGATCCTACAGAGGTGTAGACATGGACTGAGATCATGTGCTTGAAATATTCAAATACAAGTGCAAACTGTCATCTACGTTCAATATAGACAAGCACAAGAGACCGTTCGATAGAATGTCGATGCTTTAAAACACCAAGTGTCTATGTAGTCCGGTCCAATAACAACGAAGAAGCTCCTCCTAATATCCAGGAGCAGTGGCACGCTATACAGTCAGCCATAACCATGATTGGTTCGATGATCAATGCCGCCTGAAAAATGGTTGTCTCGAAATATTAGAAGCACTCTCATATCTCCGCGCTAGGAAGGCCACGACTAAATACCTTCGACAAAAGAAGCGCGATCATATGAGATCATGCATCGAAAACATAAGCTTCCAAGCGGAACTACGAAATTCAAGGGACTGTTTTGCTAACGCCAGGAATCCAACTAAAGACTTCCACCCAATAAGCACAGCCATCAAATACGGGAATAGAGAGCTGAGAACAAACGTGCCTGATGTTCTCTCAGTAAGACAAAATTACTTTCAAAATCTGCTAAATCAGAATGATTACAACAATGGCTCCTTCACGTGAAGAATCTTTGTCAAATATCTCACAGTGAAGGAAGTAGATGCAGCTATTAGTAGATTGAAAATGGAAAGGCACTTGGTCTCGATGAAATCCCCGCTGAATTGATTACTACGCTCGGAGGCGCTACTCCTGCAATAAATCTAGACGATCTCATCGTTTCTATTTGCGACCAAGAAGAGCGCCCGGAGAATTGGAAGCCCGCTCTCATATGTCCGTTGAACAAAAAAGGCGTCCGTCTTAAATGTGGAAACTAGCGTATAGCTCTATTGAACACAACTCATTTCTTTCGCCGAAAACATCATTGGCGACTTTCAATGTTTTCGTTCCAACCGATCGACCACTGACCAGTGTTTACCATGAGGATAACCTTCAAAAAATGTTGGGAGTACCACTTAACCATACATCAACTATATAGACTTTAAACTCATTTCTCTATGTAAATTAACAACGTCCGGGTCTGTATGTAGAATCGTGATTGAAGCAACCGTATCAGACTCCTTTGAAATGAATGAATCCACTTACAACAACTATAGAAGCTAATAAGTTTTACTAAGAATTCGGCTAACGGCATTACGTTGAAAATTAATGTAAGCAATTTTAGAAGGTATTCCATAGTGCATTCTAGATAACCGGATTTCTATCGTTTCTTTGTCGACAAGTACTGAGTGCATTAATATGTTTATCAGACGTTCTATGCAAATGGGATCCTTCTAGCAAAGATTTTTGAAAGCTAAAACTCCAGATGTTAATTATTTTAAGATATTGGTAAAAATGGATTTGAATATGTCTCACTTTTCTGTTTTCTGTGCTTTCGGCAATTATGCTGTTCATTTATTACTTAATCATACTGTCATCACTTACTGGTATTTTGGCTATTTTAGTTCTCTGACCACTTAAAAATTATTTCATGAATGAATAGTCACTCAAATGCGGAGAATGTTTTTACAGCTAGATGATGTGTCTTCTTATTTAATTCGACGAATTACATATTCTTATCATCTCTGCGGTCTGGTTCATTATTTTTCGGTATAAGCGAACCTTTACTTTGGCGATCTTCCAATGGGATTGGAAAATCAGGCCTCGAGCTCTGATTTTGTTTAATCCTGATTATATAGATTACCACTGGTGGGGAATAATTACTCAAAGTGAAAACTATACGGTTGCAAATTATTTTTAATTCTGCTCTATTTATATAGGTTTTTTTTCGGTGTCGGGTTTCTAGAAATACAGGGTGTCCGCCGGGAAGGTATACTACTTTGTTTATTTATGATTTTTGATTAAACGAAAGAGAATGGATCTTATATTGATAAATGTTTTATTTAATGTCGGCAATTATGTATGGAATACAATATCAGATCAATGTCCGCCTCTGTTAGCCTCACAAATGCGAGCCCTTTTGAGCACATTTTAAATTACATTCTCACACATTTCACGCGGTATTTCATTAATTTCATCACGAATATTTTGTTTGAGTTGCTCAAGCGTTTCTGGTTTGTTTGCATAAGCCTTGCTTTTTACATATCCCCACAAAAAGAAGTCCGGAGCAGTCAAATCAGGCGACCGTGGAGGCCAATCAACATCACCATTTTTTGAAATAACTTGTTGTGGAATGAGTTCTCGCAGTAATTCCATTGTAATCCTGGCTGTATGCGATGTGGCACCGTCTTGTTGATACCACATGTTAATCAAGCCCAAAGTATGAAGTTGTGGAGTTAAAAAGTGTTCAATCATACCACGATATCGCTCCCCATTCACAGTTACCGTTACGCCGTTTTCATTTTCAAAGAAGTAAGGTCCAATGATTCCTCCTGACCAAATTGCACACCAGACTGTCACTTTTAATGGATGTAAAGGTGACTGATGAATAATGTGAGGGTTTTCCATTGCCCAGAACCGCCTATTCTGTTTATTCACATATCCATTTAAATGAAATTGTGCCTCGTCACTCATTATGATTTTTTCATGAAAATCGGGGTTGTCATGGGCGAGCTGTAACATCCTATTGGCATATGTACGGCGGCGTAAATGGTCTTGTGGAAGAATTTGCCACGTGTCTACTTCACGACTGTCAAGTATGAACTGTCAATACCAATATTCGCCTAAATGGCGGCAAAACAAAGTAGTATACCTTCCCGGCGGACACCCTGTACTTCAGATTGATTATTCTGCATGTTGTACGAGTATTTTCGACATGATTTTTTAAATTATATTTAGTGTCCCAAAAAAGTGCCAAAGTGAAATAAACGGTGCACATCAATAGGTTTTTGCAACAAGTTTCAATTAAAAAATCTGTTCAACAAATTTCAAAAGATTGACATGTGGGTAGGTTTTCTGGAACGCTCGTGATACGTTTTCTTAGTGCTACAAACGAATCGAACGATTTCTGGGGTGAGCGTTATAAAAACGGATCTTTTACAAAGGGGTTGTTGCAACAAATGTTAATACGCATGTGAGTTTGTCCTAACTTGTCCTAAAACCAACAACAATGTTTATAATTAAAACATTTAATTTTGAATAACTCAAAATCGCATTAAAAGTGCTTTGTCCTAAGATATTTCTAAGAGTTTACTACAGCTGGAATGGGTATTTCCACTTTGTACTAGACCCAATCCAATTAAAAAACATGAATTTTTCGGAAAATCTAGGGGAGCACTGGGTGTAATATTCAAATGTTGCATACCGCAATATACGAGGGTGGAGGGAGTGAGAAGTCTGAGTACAAATTTTGTTCAAAAACTGAGACTTGAGAGTTAAGAGTTTTGCTGCTGTTTCACTAACCTACTAGATACACAAAATTAAGATTATTGTTGGTTGATGTAAATAATAATTAAATTGTATATTTACATCTAGTGTGCTGATGAAACAACATAAAAACTCCCAACTTTCAAGTCGCGGTTTTCGATCAAAATTCGTATACTGGTAAAAATGAAACAAGGAATAGTATTTCCGGCCAAAAAAAATTTATTTTTCAACGTAGTCGCCTTTTAACTCGATACACTTAGTCCAACGTTTTTCCAATTTTTCGATCCCTTCCGAATAATACGATTTCTCCAACCCTTCAAAATAGGCGTTTGTTGCATCGATAATCTCCTCATTAGAACCGAATCTCTTTCCGCCGTGCCATTTCTTCAAGTTCGGAAACAGGAAATAGTCGCAGGGGGCTAAGTTTGGAGAATATGGTGGATGTGGAAGCAATTTGAAGCGTAATTCATGCGGATTTTGGTCATGGCAACTACACACGTGTGCACCCGTGCATTGTCTTGATGGAAGAGAACTTTTTTCTTCGCCAAATGCGGTCGTTTTTCTTTTAAATCGTCGTTGAAACGGTCCAATTAGTTGCAGTAATCTTCGCCGTTGACTGTTCTCCCGTTTTGAAGGTAATCGATGTGGATTATGCTGCGTGCATCCCAAGAAGCTGTGGCCTTGACCTTGTTGGCCGATAAAACCGCCTTAGTATTCTTCGGCGCAGATTCGCGGTGTATAGTGATGGATCCAGGTTTCATCCACAGTTATGAAACGACGAAAAAACTCCTTTTTATTTCGCCAAAGCTGGCTCTGAAGTTGTCACACGTGTGCGCTTTTGGTAGATTGTAGGCAAATGTGGCAACCAACGCGCGGATAGCTTTTTCATATTCACATGTTCGTGCAACATATTGCACACACGTTCATCTGAGATGCCTACTTTCTCAGCTATCTCGCACTTTCACTCTGCGGTCTTGCAATGCCATATCATGGAACCATTTTTGGTGTGGTGACTTCATTTGGGCGTCCTAAACCACTTGCGAATCATTTTAATCGATGGTGAAGAGTCCCCATAATATTATTTCACACGCCTAATCTAGTAATTTATCTCTCATAATTTATACCCTTATTCGGAAGGTTGTAGCGCTTTGGCTAGTTCCCTTTATATTTTTATTAGGTGCATGACTTAATTTTTACAAATTTTTTCTTCGAGCTTAAAATTTTATTTGAAATAGAAATATTTTCACGGCATTTTGTGGCTTTCACAGGATCGGATGCAAGGTTTCAGAACACCGAACGACAAGTCTACGGGAGTTACATAACCTCTCAGGATAGCAGAGTTTACGATGGCAACTGATACACAGTACATTCGGCACTACATTCCTTACGATTTCCAACAAGGAAAAAATGCTTCTAAAGAACGGGAATTATTTTGTAGTGTTCTTGGTGTCGATGTTACGTCTTATGAAACGTGTAATTATTGGTACAAACGTTTTAGAAGTGGTGATTTCGATCTTAGTAACCAGCCGCGCTCTGGACAGCCTAGAAAATTTGAATTTGCGGACTTGCAAGCTCTACTGGATGAATACTCAACGCAACAAAGGCTTGCAGCTCACCTAGAAGTCACCCAAACAGCTATTTCCAAGCGTTTGCATCAAATGGAAAAAAATTCAAAAACATGCAAGGTGGATCCCACATGTGTTGACCGAACACAACCTAGGTCAACTTATGAACACGTGCTTTACACTGCTTGCTTGGCCACAAAAACAGGACTTCTTCTGGAGAATTGTGACGGTTGATAAAAAGTATATGTTTTTCGAGAATCCCGAACGTAAAAAGCCGTGGATAGATCCCGGTACAAAACATCCACTTAAAGAAGGTTCTCCTGCGTATCAAGTGGGACATGAAGCGTGTGCTTATTACGAACTCCTAGCAACTGGTCAGACGGTGACTACAGAAAGCTACAGCCAACAATTGAACAAACTGAGCGAAGAACTTGATCAGAAAAGGCCATTTACTGGGAAAGGAAGTAGCCAAGTGATGCTGATGCATGACAACGCTCGACCTAATTTCGCTCGCGTGACTCAGAAGACCCTATTGAACTTGGGATAGGAAGTTCTCCCGCAAGCGGCATATTCACCAGATTTGGCCCCATCCGACTACCATTTGTTCCGATCAATGCAGCACGCCTTAGTGGATAAACAGTTCAAAACGCTGAGTTTATCGCGTCGAAGCCTGCAAGTTTTTTTCGCGACGGCATTCGTATGTTACCTGAGAGATGGCGCAAGGTCATAAAAACGATGGACAATATTTCCAAGATTAAATTCGTTGTTGTCTATTTTTGTATTGTATATAAAATAAATTTGCTGAGAAATATGTAAAAAATTAAGACATAAACCTATAATATATTTTTAGCCGATCCAGATTGGATCTAGTAGATCAAGTGGTTTCTTCCATCGCCGCTGTCTTACTGGTCTTACTACTATTATTTGGAGGAGTTTACGTAGTCCTTTTTCAGGAGGAGCATTTATTATTTATCCTGTAATTTAGTCACATCCTGGAGATTTCTTTGCATTTACGTCAAGTTTGATTTCCGCTTTAATTCTTGTAAAGTAACCGGAGATATATTGTAGTTATTCCCTTTATTTATACTAGGTAGAGCCTGGAACGCGTTCTCGAAGTGCATTGCAAACAAAGCAGCTTTCTGCTTTGCATTTATAGCCCATGTTCCATCTTAATTTTTAACTGATGAAATTTTAATTTTAGGTCATGTTTAGCGCTTTCCAAAGGAAATACTCGGTATTTTTTAACCAGTAAGACCACTTAGGTATTTATTAATGGATTCGTTCTTAATTTCTTTAATTAGCAGCTTTAGTTTTTAGAGTTGTTTTATATGCTATGGCGCTGGACTTCTTTGCCAGGTATTCTTGCTTTTCGTATTGCTGCAAACAGTTCTCTAACTTGAAGGGGCGCATTCCCTTTGAACTTGAGGTGTTACTACTCCACGCCGCTTCTCATGCTGTTGTTCAGTTGTTCTAGTTTCTCTTCTACCTGTATCGCATTTTTAATTGGCACCTGTAGATTAGTATTATCTTCAGCTAGTTTCTGGCATTTCTTCTAGCAGGTTTTGTTATTTGTTACTCAAGGTGGTCTTCGGTCGGTTTTCTTAAAAACCGTTGCATAACAGGCGTGTGATCTGACAGTTTTCGTCTATATCTTTGGTGATAAATAAGAAACTCGCAACTGCATAGTCGTCCTGCTACAAACAGCTCTTTTCCTTTTTTAAAAGTGACTCTTGATCCCCAATAGGTATTTTTTCATTAAAACACCTCCAATTATGACACTTGATCCAAGTGATTTAAATAATGTGCAACAGTTTTCATTGACCACACACATTCTTTGTTGTTATTTATATATAATTCCTGCCGGATAGATGGCGTGTAACAGCTGTATCCATATATTTTAAGACGTGAAGTTATATGAAAATGGTTTTCCAATATCAGGCATATATTTGTTTTTTTCGGTATTCAAAAAAAATATAATTCTATAATATGTTGCATTAGGCCATTTACCTTCCAGGTTATTATTCTTAATGTTTTGTTTGTGGTTCTTTGCATCATCTTAATAGAGAATGGAAGCCATTTCAAGACTCTTTGTCTTGCTTATCTAGCCTGTTGGGTAGACTTTAAGGCATTTCTCTTGTTTAGCTAGCCGAATGTTAAGAGCTTCCATTATTCTTAGTGGAGCACTGTTATTTTTTCGGCAGTGCCATTCGAAATAACTGGTTTTGGCATTGCCACTTGCGAGTACAGTTTTAGTTCTCCCCTTTTACTTGCACGAGGTTTTGGTTCCTATTTAGTGAAAGTTTTCTGGTATTCCTAAATTTTGTTTTCGTGCCTTATTTCTTAATCTTAATTTGTAACTAGGTATTTTATATCCCCCGTAAGTTTGCGGGATGGGGTTTCTGGCAATTAACACATTTAGCAGCAATACCTTTACTAACATGGCATACTTGGTCGTCATGCTTTCCTGCACATTTGACGCATCTAATCTCTCTTGGGCAATATTTCATACGCAGGAATAAAACATTGACAGTTTTGTACTGCGTTAGGCTGGAAGGCAGCCCTCATATGTCCGTTGCACAAAAAAGTGACCGTCTTAAACGTGGAACAAAAGTTTCAAAAGTTTAAATACTCCGGGTCGGTTATAACATGGTTGAATGATATGCAAAAATAAATAAAAGCCCGAATCGCTGCCGGACAACGAGTTTTCTAAGCAACTTTTCGGAGGTAGCGATATGATCGGATTCGTCAAATCCGACCGAGTTAGATGGCTCGGCTACGTTGCAAGATCTTCACAACATCGGATGATTAATAAAGTGTTCCATCAACAACCAGCCGGTGTGTGTCGTAGAGGAAGACCCTCACTGAGAAAACGAGAGTGATAATCGAGACGGATGGAGAGAGAGCGAGAGAGAGGTACTAGACTGCTGTTTTTTCAATAGCTCTATTCTAACTCTCATGTTAAGTATTGCCTTTCTTTATACACAGCTTCCACTTTTTCTTTGTTATTAAAACTGAGCATTCATAAATAGAGAAAGCCCCGTTTTGTTGATTTGAACTCTTTGTTGGTCGAGATCCTCAGTAGTTTTTTCCTTTGCTGGGTGAAGATCTCTTGCCATAACTTTTATTGGATGATCATCCTTATATTCTTAGGTAAACCAAAGCTCTATAAGTTTGCAAAGCCTGCTACAATAATTATCCACTTTTCCAGACGCCATTATTTAGAGATGCAGGTTTGTACTCCGCTACCGTAACCGACTTCATAATCGATTGTATAGTGGAATAATTTGATATTCCAATGAAGTTAATTTGTGGTGGTGATTCCTTTTTCGGTTTAGCTGATTATTGATCGGGGACTAGTTATTTCTTGATGATTATCTGTCTTCTTAATACCTCTTTTGAAGTTGATGGTAAAATTTCTACCATTTCTGGTGAGTGTTGAGCTTTCCTTTTCTTGCTTGGTTTTTTATTCCGGTACAACATACAAATTGTTGTTCTTTCTAATTCTTCTTCATCCGTATACAATGAATTAATTCCAAGTCCTGCACATGTTCGAACTGTATTTTTGTGTTCTTCATTATTTTTCTTTAAAATTGTAAATTAATGAAACGTATAGATTGAGTCGGTAGTACTATTATATTGCTCCCTCCAAGTGAAACCGATGAGAATATCCTGTAGCCCTATTTAGTATTACCCTTAAACTGCACCCCTAAGCGATTTAAGACTTAAATTCACATAAACGGCTGTCTCACTAAGTGAGCTCCATGATAAATTTATGAAACTTATAGATTGAGTCCGTAGTACTATTATCTTGCTCCCTTACAAGTGAAACCGATGAGAATAACCTGTAGTCCTATTTAGTATTACCCTTAAACGGCATTCCTAAGCGATTTAAGAGACTTAAATTCACATAAACGCCTGTCTCACTAAGTGAGCTCCATGATACTTTTATGAAACTTATAGATTGAGTCGGTATTACTACTATCTTGCTCCCTTACAAGGGAAACCGATGAGAATATCCTGTAACCCTATTTAGTATTATCCTAAAACGGCACTCCTAAGCGATTTAAGACTTAAATTCACATAAACGCCTGTCCCACTAAGGGGGAGAGCTCCATGATTAATTTATGAAACTTATTGATTGTAAACCTGTCACCTTTCGCATTTATGGTAACAATAATAATATTGTGTATATATTAGAAAATATTTATGTAATATGAGAATAATAATTGTAAGTGTTTAATATGATTTAATTTTATTCAATTAAAGCGTATTTTTTATTTATTTCAGCTCAAGTTTTCAGCATTACATGATAAAATTTAAAAGTTAATTTAAACAAGCGATTATTTTGTGTATTCGCCTAAATGTCTACATTTCACAAATACATATAGGACAAGCTCAGTACAAACTTCTTATCGGTACTATGAAGCGTGAACTTTGTCTTAAGTTTGTCCTAATTTTTTATTTTTTATATTTAGGAAAAACTTAGCACAAAGTTCCCATGCATCCCTGGTTGCACTTTGCTATTGCCGAAGCAATACTCACGTGGACACTGAATACCCTAGGATGGAGCATTCTCAACATGTTTTGTTGACCCTGTAAGCTTATCTCAATAGGAATCATCTTTAGAAATTTGTATAAGTTTACGGTACCACTTTTATTGTTTTTCTAAATAAACTGTTCTTACCAATTCTTAAGATCGCTGTTCTTGCGTATAATGTACTTGAATTTAGATAGAACATCGGCTTGCCAACTGATGATATTTAAAGTGCATTTAAGTATTTTGTAAATAAAATTATTACTGTGTATATTTTCAATAGTTTTTTCGACGGTTTCTTTGGTCTTTGGTTAAACTATGGCGATGTAGTGAAAACTATTATCAGCAATTTATGTTCAGTGATGTAACTTTGTTGTTAATCTGATTTATACAACGCCTACCCTGGATCATTCAATCGGGATTGATAACCACATAATAATCCGTATAATAAGTATTATAATACCGGTTAAGGTGAAAACACTAAATGCATAATCGTACGTAAACATTTTATATCCCAAACACTACAGCTAAGACTTTTATACTTTATAACAATAAAAAATTATAAAATGGAAAAATCAAAAGGAAAATATTTTTACCCATTTCCCGATTTTTATTTTTATTTTTCGTTCCTTTCCTGTGTAAATCTGATTGAATTTTCACATCAAAGTATTAAACACAGCAAATACAAAAATTTTCCTCTTTTTTGCATTTTCCATTCATATAATATTTATATAAAGTACAGTTGGGTGGCAAAAAAACGTAAAAATCTGTAAAACCAGAAACCACAGAATATTCCCTATACACCAACTATTTTAGAGGCGGATCCCTGTTGATAAATATTATTTCAAAAACACAATCACAAAATCGTTCCAGATATGTAAACGTATGTGTGTATGTGGAGAAAGGGAGAACTGCTTTGTATATACGGTTTTTATCTATGTGTTGGTAAATATATCTAGCGAATTATTTGTAATTTTTCTAAACATTGTAATTGCGCCGAATCGACACTGACTACGCAAGCAAAAACCGAAGCGAATCGGAACTCGGAAATACTATACTCATCCCATACCATCCCGTGCACTCGCTCTCGCATCATACTCACACTGTTACGAAAATCATTTATTTTTTTTTTATTTTTGATATCATAACAAGGATAAAAAGGAAAAAATAACATTAAAATGAAAATTTTTATTATTTAACCTTCATATTATTGTTAGCGAGAAGAGGGAAAACTTGGTAGAAATAAAATCATCTCTGTATCCCCATTTTCTCATTCCGATTCAGATTTTGGGCTGTTTGTTGATTGCCCCCTCTCAAACCCGGAGCTGAATTGTATTATAATGTCGGATGTTTATGTATGTATGGGTAAATATATATACTAATTTTTGTAAATGTATGTAACTGTATGGAGATGTAGATTTATGGATGCGGCATTCAAATGAGACAAAATAATATTATTTTGAGGAAAAACTGAAAAATTGGCTTTCATTGCGAACACACCAAAAGCAACAAACAACAACAATTCAATGAGGATGACGAAAAAACTGGAAAATTTATTCAAATCAAAATTGTTTCCATGGTTATGTCACCCTTATCATTATTATCTTTATATTTAAGTTGCTGTTGTTGTTGTTGTTGTTGTTGCTGCTGCTGTTCTACAGATATTATAAAGTGTCATGATAATAATAGAAAATTGGAAAATCTTTTCTTTTGTTTTTCCTATATGTTCTTCCTGTTTTTTATGTTTAATATTTGTATACAGAGCGCTCTGTACACCACTATAGATAACTTCTGTATAGAGAGACAAATAGAATGATTGTGTTGTGTGATGAGTTGTCGTGACTAACTAAAGACAATGTTTGTTTTAATTTTGATGAGTTATTATGAGCTTTGTATCATCATCCGGTTGTGATTGATTTTTTTGTATGTGCAAATTTAGTGTACGAGGATTAAAAATGGCGATGTTGTACGAGTATGCTATTTGTTATTTATATGGTGTTAATACCAGCCATTTTATTCATGTAAGGGAGGATATTAGGTTCCGTTATTTGGAAATACCACATTTGTAGTTTTCTTGTAAAATTGTTTCTCCACCCTTCCTACCCTAGAATGCGCTGGAGTCTCTCAGTAGTCTGCAGCTTCTCAATATATAGCAAATTAGATAGGGCAATCAAGTATCGTCTTGTAAACCATAATATATGAAGGACTTACCGATTTTTCTGCGTCACGACTCGTAACGTCGTTTATTACGTCATTTACTGTAGATCATGTAATTGACCGTTGCTTTTGCTATGCTTATACAGTTCGGTATTCACTAAACCTATTCTATTTTTTTAACTTTATTTTATATTTTTGCTTTTTTTAACAATTTAACGTTTCTTATATTACCTGTTAAATCTGTGGGGTTTAAATAAATTTAATTTTATTTTTAATTCTACTTTATTTTATTCATAGATTACATTAGCCCGAACGTTGGCTTCGGCTTCGTGGCCGTTAATTGCATGATTAACGGGTTCAGCAAACGTTTTTTTGATATTCAAATTTTGTGACATTTGACATTGAGTTTGGCATTTCAATCTTTTCGTTTCGTCATTGTATGATTTGATGTTGCCCAAAGCAAAATTAATAAAAATAAATGCGTGCAATTACCCGTAAGCCTGCGCCGTTCAATTCTCGTGTCATGGCCTGAGGATATTTGGTGCTTGTCATTAGCACATTTGGCGAAAGAGGCAGTACTTTTCGTGAGATTGATGGTAAGTGATTGCAAAAAAGATATTGCTGTTGATGTATGTGTGTAAATGTCTGATCAACCGATAGATTGTGCCTGCCACTGGATTTCTTGTTATTGAAATGATATACATCTCCTCCTTCCAAAAATATCAATGGATATTGCAAAGCGTTGTAAGAACGATCACTGTCTTGAATTGTCTGCACCGTGTTATCTCTGCGTTAGATCCGTATATCTCGACGTTCGTTTGCATCGCCATCATTTGGTAGCTAGAATTGAATTTACGAATTTTACGAAAAAAACAATTTTGATTGAGGTGTGACTCCAGCCAATAGTGTTTTCAGTGGTTCTGGTAGCGGATTCAATGTTGGCAGTACAACTTTTCCAGCCACACCGCAGCAGAAACCTGCCGCTTCACCTTTGTATTTGAATGCATGGCAATATTGGCATTCTTTGTTGAAAAGTCGATGTCCAACCCATGTTTGAAAGCAAGGCGAAGAAGTGATGCACGTGTCAATACGCGATGTACTTGCATGCACTGTCGTTCATGTGTTCTGTGTGTGTCGGTGACTCGTTGATACGCCAGTCTATGTCTCAATGCATTAGCTCGACGGCGTTCGTTACGTTGCTGCGTCATTTTCATTTGCACGTGTGTTTGCAACCTGGTCTCTTAAATTTGATCAAAATTTCAATTGATCTCCTGTCATTCTATTTATGTCTCCGTGTACGTGGAACAATATTTCCTTCTCGGCCACAAAGAAGTGCCATTGTTCTTTAATAAACATACAACACCTAAATATAAGTAACTTATTTGAATTGTTATAATTTCGATGAGCCGCTTAACACTGTAAATTTTATAGAATCATTGAATGCACATGTATACATATAATTGAAATTCATGGAAGGTCATGTACGATATTCACTTCAGATTCAGAAGAGGAAATTGATGTTGTGCCTGTTGGAGACAAAACTCTACTCTAATCCTAGTCCGCGTAATCGTCGTGCCCTCCGGACACAACAACGGTGGCGAACAAAATTAAAACGAGTCGAATTGAAAAAACGCCGCGTAGTATAAAAGGTGGTTAAGCGCAATGACAATATTCCGAAGAAGATTCGTTCCCATTGTCGTGCCATTTCACGCCGACAAAATTAAACCAAACGATAAATTACACAGGCAGCCGCGCTATTCACTGTACCGATATTACAAGTTCAGGTATAAACGATACAGCAGGAGCAGTAGCAGTAGTAGTAATGGCGGCACAAAACGACATCGCAAATCGCCAAGTAAAAGACAGATATCGGATTCCGATGAGGCAGATACGATAGAGAAACGAAATTTACATAATGATATGGAACAGCTCCGTCGAATAGGATTAAAAAATTTGTTCGAAGAGTTAAAATGTCAAATCCCGAATATTAAAGAAAAGGAGCGGACTCCAAAATTCAGTATATTACGTGAAACGGCCGCATTATATAACAAATTAAATCGTGAACAGGAGCAATTGGCGCAACTCAAGAAAATCAAACTCAACAGCGTTTGATGAACCGTGTCAAATTTTTGCGCACATCGCTAGCATCGCCATGGGGTTAAAACGTAATAGCATTAATTATTACAATTTTATTTCGCATGTTTTCCTCGTTGGTTGTTTGACTTGCTTGGCCGCCTCCTCAGTGATAAATGAAATTTGCGACCCAGGGTCTGTTAACATTCGTAGAAATTTTGGTTGTTTCCCGGTTTGCCTACCATTGCCGTGGCCAGTAGCGTGCCTTTTGGTTGCTCGTACTGAATTAATAAATGATTTGTCACTATGTATTTTTCACCTGCTTCCTGTTTTGTATATTGTCATCTACCTTCGTGGTAAGCACCACCGTGCGTAGCATTGGAGTGCAGTAGTGTGTGGTGGGGTTCCTTTGCATATTAAACAACGTGTTGACTGTAAACATGGTTGATGGAACTTCTCCAAACAGATTTCACACAGATTGTGTTGATTAATCAATCTGCTACGTCCGAATGTAGACATTTGTTGAAACTTCAAGCATTCTTGCCCTCATGTGTCTGCTTACAAATGATACATGTTCGTTGAGTTCTTACACGTAGATTTTTGACCCCTGGTAGTTGTAGAGTAGTGCTTGGATGTGGAACGGCTTGTCCAGTATTGCCAAAAGTGAGTGGTTTTGGTTTAACGGCCTCTAAGGCTTGAAATCTGCGTTCCAAGAATGCCAGAAATTTCTCTATTGTTGGCATCTCACGAGGATCAGCAATTGTCACATCGAGCAGGCTTTAACTTTCGGTATCTAGTTTTTTAATGACGATTGGAATTACTATGTAGTTGCAGGATATATAGGGTTTTCCAATAAGAGTGATATAATTTCTTTAAAAAAAACACACTAATTGTTAAGGAAATTGAAATGATTTTTATTTAATGTGATGTACAATCGATACAATCAAGTTCTGAATAAAACGTCATTCAAATGGTATCCACGATTTCTTCTGCAGGAACGAATTCGATGAACCCAATTTTCGAGCACTTTTTCCACTAAATCAAGTCGTATGTCATGAATAGCACGTTCAATATTGACTTGCAAAGCTTGAAGAGAGTTTGGTTTATTGCTAAAGACCAATGACTTCAAATAACCCCACAATTTCTTTAAATAATCGAATCTCACACTTGCTGTGTGGCACGTAGCCCCGACTTGTTGGAACCAAATGTTATCAAGATCAACTTCTTCCAATTTGGCTATATAAAGTTGGTTATCATCGATCTATACCGATCTCCATTGACAGTAACCTTGTTACCAGCTTCATTTCGAAAAAAATACGGACCGGTGATTCCACCAGACCAAAAACCACACCAAACTGTCAATTTAGGTGAATGTAATGGTTTTTCATAAATAATTTGTGGATTTTCTTCGCACCAGAATCGACAGTTTTGTTTATTTACCGCACCACTCAGATGAAAGTGAGCCTCATCGGAGAAGATGATTTTCTTAAAAAAAACGTCTAAAAAAACTGAATAATTTGTAAACGTTATTCTTGCGTATATCTCACCATGATGAAATTGTAAACATTACTGAATACAATGAAACAAAAAATGACAGATCATGACATATTACAAATGGCCCAAACGTCACTTAAAAATCATATCATTCCTATTGGAAAACCCTATTGTTAGTACGCCCAAGTTTTCAACGGCATTGCTCTCCGTTACTTTATCGTGTAACGATTTAATTGTTGTTGTTGACTCTGTATGCATGTTAGGGAAGTTCAAAATGGTGTTGACGTGTACTGTCGCCAGTTGCCGCTTGTTTTGGTACCGATTTGCTAATAGATTCTAACCATCTTAGTAATTCACACCTGTTGCCTCAAGATGGCTTATGATCCTTCCTGGGCTACCTTGCACATTTGTTTTTAATTGGTTTAAGTATCTCAGGTACTCCAAATGTGAGAAACACATACTTATCTAGATATTCCATCAGTGAACAGGCTTCGGACCTCCTTAATGGCTTCAGCAAGCAAGACTAAGAAAAAATATCTATATCCACCAAGAGATACTGATTCCCGCGCTTTGATCTTGGAAAAGGCCCCATTTAGTCTACTACAATTAATTGCCATATGGAAGAACATTTTCCATGGTTTTCGATGTTCTCATAGACACTATAGTTACCTTATTTCCATATTTATTGACGTGACAATTTTCACTCCTCTTAACGAAAATCTCTATATCACGGGCCATCCGAAGAACAAACTGAAAGTCATACTGCTGCTGTCTCATTTCCATCTGCGGGAGGTGATGCGTGGTTTTAGACACAATCTGTAATAATTTAGCACTTTCTATGTAACGATGAATTCAATGGCGAAGACCATGCTAGACAATCTTGTTCGGTCGCTGGATATTTTTTGACTCGTTAAAGGCTTTTGACTCATAAATGAAATTACCCGTTCATTTTTTCCATCACTCTGCGTCAAAACAACTCTTAAACCGACTTCGGATGCATCCGTCTATATCGTTGACGCCTGAGTGATAGATTTCAAGAATCTGTAGAACTGCACCTATGCCAATTGAATTGTTTTTGTCTGTCCTTTTTCAGGAGAATTGTAATAGGTTCAGATGCCGATGGAGAAAGGTTAAAATATTTCTCTGAAGGATATTAATCTACCATCAAAATCGAACATGTTGATATTATCTCAAAAATCACCAGGGAGATTGACTGCCATCAAACAAACAACGACAAGTTAGATCTACCCCTGCCAAAAGTAGAAATTCCAAATTTTTACGGAGATTAAACTAAAGGGAAAGGGTTTGCAGATATACCTTCGAAAAATTGGTTCATATACCAATAAATCGCTTACGGATACCCACAAGATTAACTACTTAAAAAATCATTTGGAAGGTCCAGTCGCCAGAATAATAAACCATCTAGAATCAAAGGTAGATAACTATCGGATGCGTACGATATAGTAAGAAAGCGATATTACAGTGAACGAATTTTAACAACAACGTCAACCAGCTGATTAATAATCCCAACCTAACAAACCTAAATATATAACAAACATACCTAAATATGATGAGAAATTCGATGCTCTGATCACCCATATATTACCAAGGAAATTAGATCATGAGACAATCAGAATCTATGAAACCACATTATCTGTCCCAAAAAGAGACAAAATTTAAATATATTTTTGTTATTTTTGGAGAAACATGTTTCAGTCACTAAAAGCAATAAGTAATAAAAGTAGGCGACACTTAACAACAACCGGTAACCGATACTAAACAGCAACAGGATTTCAACCTCCAAAAGCGTTAACAACAAATTTACATCACGTACATAAATTGTAAAGGATTTGTAAAATTAACAATGCAGATCGTTTTTATAAATGTCAACCTTGGAGCGCAACAAGAAATGCAGTATGAAAAATCTTTGTAGAACATGCTTGGCGAATATAATTTTTCCCGAACTTGTTTATCAGAACCGAAATAGTTAGTAAAGGCAGTCCGCGAGGTCGAAAGGAAATCAAACGTACAGAGCACAAGGGATCCGCTCGCAACCTGATATGGTACAAAATAGAGCGCAGCGACCCGCCTGATATAACCCGGTACTATACTCCCGCTCCTATCGATTTTGACATTCCTATAAACTGAAATGTTTGTTTTAACAAAGGAGCAAAGCGATAGGAGCACAGCGACCCGCCTGATATAACCCGATCCTATACTCCCGCTCCTATCGATTTTTAAATTCCTGTATACTGAAATTAAATTTCCCCTTCACCCGCCTGATATAACCCGATTGGAAACTCCCGCTCCTATCGATTTTAAAATCCCTATAAACTAATTCCTAACTCCTAAACGCGATATGCGTTTTGTACCAAATATCGCCTTTCAAATGGGACCCGAGCACAAGAACACTCGTAGAAGTCAAGGGAATAGGAGGAATTAAAGCTGGTGTATCAGTCCAACGACAAAAATCATCAAACTATAGCTTTTCTCCTAGGTCTCCTCAGAATTTAAATTGGAAATAAGCGTATTAGTTGTTGATCAGATCCAAAATATAATATGCCAAACAAAATCGACATATTAATAGATGCAAACTATTATTATGCAATAGACAGGGATGATATAGTAAAAGGTGCAACAGAAGGTCCGGTTGCTCAAAAAAAACGGAATTAGGATGAATTAGGATGGATTTGAACTGCACTGCATCTCGTACATAACACAAATAACACAAACAAAATTAGAAAATAGATTAAGTAAATTTTTCGAAATTGAAGAAGTACAACACGATAGAGAGAGGAAGAATTGAATCGTGCCTCAAAAACAAGGCGTTAGCCAGCTTTCTACAACTAGAAAAATTACTGGATCACCAATATTTGCTACTTGCGACTACAAGAAATGTATTGTTGTGCATCCAGCAAAAATAACATCTCGCAAACTCATCGCTAGCTTATCAATTACTCTGTAGCGGAAAAAGTAAATTCATCAACAGATGAACAAATACGCACAAGACGGAAGCAATTTTAATTGCTCCGGTTGTGAGTCTATTGGAATTGATTTACGTTTTTGTTCAAGATATCTTCGTTTACGATTTTTTCCTGCCTCCATACAATACTGTGGGCAAAAAATAGTAAAACCAAGTTCATAATTTTAAAATTCTTTATTTATTTCTCCAAATCTATTTCGCCCCCCTCAAAGTAATCTAAACCGGCCTCAATACACTTGAGCCAACGTGTTTTCCAATCCTCGAAACAGTTGTTAAAGTCAATTTCCGGAATAGCCTTCAATGCGCGTAGCGATTCACATTTAATGTCTTCAATTGACTCAAAACGGTTTCCCCGGAGCGGTCGTTGGAGTTTGCTGAACAGCCAGAAGTCACACGGATCTAAATCAGGCGAATACGGTGGTTGCGGAACGATATGGGTGGAATATTTGGCGAAAAAATCTGGAACCAATCGTGCTTTCACTTTTCTTAGGCTCAAATGATCTTAATGGATAATATTATGGAAGCATACAACCAGCAAGGGACACCATAATCAAATCGAATGTTCCTCCTAACTTTGTTGCCAGAGAATTGGTCAATGGCTAAAATTATGGATACATTTAATACTTCGAAATATATGGCAGAAATGCCGAAAAATCTCATCAAAGACCACGGACATGGTAGCTTCCCACGACCTAGAAAAACTAGATCTGGAGTCTCTCCTGAAACAATTACATTAGTAGAAGAATTCTACAGAAGCATGGACATAAGTCGTCAGCTTCCTGGAACCCACGATTTTGTTAGTGTTCCTGATCTTGATGGAGATCGCATTAAAAAATAGAAAATGCTAGTTTTATGCAACTTATCCGAGGCATACCAACATTTTTTGGAACAAAATCCAAATCAAAATATTGGAGTTTCGAAATTTGCCCAGCTTCGCCTAAAAGAATGCATATTAGCTGGAAAACCAGGAACACATAATGTTTTGGTGTGCATAATTCATCAGAATAACAATTTATTGTGTCCGGTTATATCAAAAATTTTAAATTGCGATCCTGCCATTATGAATGAAATACAGTTATTAAAGAACATATCCTGTGAAAATTTGACGTGGGATTGTAGTGAAGGTAAAATTATTAGTTATATTATGCAATTCGAAAATATTTAAAATTGGTCTAAATGGGTAACGTCCATTTTATCTTTGTTTACAGGTAAATGTGGAGAATGTAACAGTCTGGTGTATAAATTAATAGAACAACTGAAAGATGCTGCAAAATCTGGAGTAATAAACGAAGTGACATACTATAATTGGATTTCCGTTCAAAATATATACAAACTGATAAAGATCACGTTTTCAGTTGACGAAATTGCCTATATTTTATCAGAAACTTCAAAATTCGGCCTACATAGCAGCACTTCGCAAAAATGACTACATAAACAAAGAACAGTCAAGATATATAAAGTCAGTAAAATTTAATTTACAAAAAGGAGAATATGTAGTGATTTTGGATTTTTCGGAAAATTGTAAATTTGTCACTCAGAATGAAGTACAAGTTTCTGATGGAGCTGTATTCCAATTCAAAAATAAGAAAAATTTTGTAAACATCAACTATCACAAGGCGGATTTTGGCGTTGACTGCGAATCGAATTTATTTGCTCCTAGCCATGAAAAGGGACCACCAGATGGTATATAGATGGTATCATTAAGAGAACTGCTAGATTAGCATCATTGAGAACTGTTGAGTCTTTTCAATAACCCGGAAGAATTTTTTAAATGGTGTAAATTTAGAAGTAACATCAAGTCCGTGCACTTTGACTATGTATCTAAATTAGAATACACTTCAACTAAAAAGTTACTAAATAAGAGATTTCGTAATATAGCACAGTTAAAAATACTAGACAAATTTTTCAGGTAACGTCAAATGCCGATTTAAACTTTATTAATACTAAAATGTTTTCTTCATAGGTAACATAAACTTCTGCTTTTAGACTCATTTGCAGCTTTACTTAATTGTGATCAAAGTTATTCCTAGGGATAGCATATACGAGTATGTTGCCCTTTTCCCTAAATTTGATTCACATTCACAACGGAAAGAATGAAATTTTTGTAATTTTTCAACTTTAGTTATGTAGCAGCCAAACTAGATGCAGGCAAAAAGCCGTGCCCACATATATCTTGCCATAACTTCGAAAATAACGGTACTTTTAAATTTGTTTTTATTTATTTGTTAACCATAAATATTCACCTTTCTAGCGTATAGTAAAAACGAAAACAATATCTTTTACAGAACCGAAAATACAACATTTTATGTATAGACACAATATTAAAAGTGCGAAAAATGTCAAAACATATCGAATAACGAGAATTTCGTATCTGAAAATAAAAAATAAAAATACACGTGTCTTTTTTTGTATCAGAGCAACAATAAAACAGAACAAAAATTTCAATTTAAGGTCATTTTGGGCGGTTCCCTGAAATATAATGGAATGACTCATGTATATATATATATATATATATATATATATATGTATATATATATATATATATATATATATATATATATATATATATATATATATATATATTTGCATATATATATCGCCTATTGTAAATAAATCTAACTAGTAGAAATTCATATTTTACATCTTCCTAATAAAATAAATAAAATTAACTAAATAAATATTAAAACAAAGTATATTATACAAGAATTGTAAGTGTCAGCAGTTATCAGGAGGCTGTTTCACGAACAATTATTTCGACATGTTCAATGTTTTAATCTTTTCTAGAGTGTCATTCGACGTTCTTTAATACGTTTGGACTGAAAAACGCCATATTTTGTTGATAAATTATAAATTTACATAAAATATATTGAGAGAAAATCTCAGTGATCTTGCTTAGTGTAGAGCTCCTGTTAGAGAAGCTGAACTAGTAGATTTATTTCTTAAATGTTACCAATTTGCCCAAAACGCCATGTTTCTGTCCTTGCTTTTGTCACTTTAGTGTGAGTGAACCCGACATTATTTATACACGCAAAAAATTGTAAGCAAATTTAGGGTAAGGTATTAGGAATATTATAAAATTCATGGGGTTTACTATTTCATAATTTCTTATAATATTTATAGAGATGTTAATTTTTGATAAAAGAAGTATATTATAAAATATAACGTTGAGATAAAATAATTTAAAATTATTTTAAGATAACACAACAATGAAGCTTGATACAATAATAATGATTGCCACAATCTAGATAAAACCAGCTATTTCCAAATATTCTATTACATTCGAATGCATGCAAATCTTATATTTTTGTCACAATCTTTAGAAAATAATATAATATATCATCATATATATGTACAGGTACACAAACGAGTACTTACCTTATTATTTTTTGTGAGATGTACATGTTTACACACGGCTATAGTAATTTGTCATATCGCGCACAATTTAATAATGTAAATTATATTTATTCATAATTAAACAATAATATTATTATACGTTATCACACTATGTACTTGTAAATATCAGCAGAATAGCAAAAATATATTGCACGGAGCGACGGAGTTCGACATGTTAATAACGGCGGCCATTTTGTTCAGCAAAGTTGTATTTTACAAAATCACGTTTTTCTAAATTTGTTAATACATTTGGAATTTTATTTAAAACTTAGTTTTGTACAAAAAAAATATTCTAAATTCTAAATATAGTTAATCAAAATGAAAATAATTTAATTTACAAATTTTTTAAATATAGGACATATTTTTTAAATAGTAATGTTATAGTATATGTATATAGTGTTATAATAGTATAAGTAAATATTTCTACAGGTACACCAAAAATAATTATTTTTACATGACTAGGAGAATTGATTTTAAATAACTCTTAGATAATACAGGGCAACGCGGACGACAGCCCAATAATAATATTCATCGTTCATCAATGTGCCGACCGATTAAATTCTCTATACTAAAACCTTTAGCATTTGCTAATTTACGTTTCTTTATTAAATTATTACTACTTTCATTATTATTTGTATTGCTATTAATTAAATCATAATTTAAAATTGTATTACTATTATTATTAGTAGTATCGAGTTCCGACGATGATGACGTATCAAAATTTTTTATAATACTGTTTTTATTATCTAAATATTCGATGGTGTGTAAATTTTGTTGTAACTCTTCAATTTTATGAATAAGAAATTTATTATTACTATTTGTATGATTACTTTTGTTATCTGTATCACTATCGTTCATATCACTTTTATTATTATGCTTGCTGGTTAGACAATTACTGAGGATGGAATGATGATGCGTTGTTGGAAAATCCGGATCCGAATCACTTTCCACATCGATCTTATCATCATTTTCAATATCTTCATCATTCTCAAGATCACCGTCGTCCTCATCATCATCACTTTGATCACCGTCGTTTTCATCGAGTTCGGTATCTTCATGGTTTTTATTAAGACGAGCATTATGATTTAAAAATATGTTGGGATTCTGTCCAAATGCGTCGATCAAAAAGGTATCACTATTAGACTTATTAACACTGATACGATCACTATGGTTATTATTGTTATTACTACTGCTATTATTATTATTATTATTAATACTATTACTAGTAGGATGATTAAAACTATCAAAGCTTCGTTTAAATATTTCCAACTTTTCGCTCGTCTCGATCAGCTCATTTTTTATAAAATCATGATTTGTACTGTTGAACAAACTTAGCTTTGAATCGATCAGCTCGTTTCGCGTCACAAACAAATCGTTACGCGGGAAAAAACTATCAAAATTTGACTCGTTCGCGAGTATGGTGCCGCGTTGATGAAAAGAACCACCGTTTGTGTTGCTTGAAAAATTTGACTGGTTAAATGGCACGGGGAGTACAGGAACTGGTTTGCGTATCCAGAATGGTGTGAAGGGAGTGAATACCGTCGGGAATGGTATTCCATGTGACATATTTGCTCGCTTATAACGTTTCCGTCGGCGTAAAAAACTACCATTATCGAACATGTCTTCAGCCAACGGATCCAAAGTCCAAAAGTTTCCTTTGCCTGGATTACCCGGTTCTCGGGGTACTTTGATAAAACAATCATTCAAGCTTAAATTGTGCCGTATCGAATTTTGCCAAGCCGGAAATTTTTCTTTGTAATACGGAAAACTATAAATTAAAAACAAAACAAAATAACAATTAAATTCCTGTTTATACAAACGTACACTGTCCGAAAACGAAATATCTCGCACACTAACCGATTCATTATAAAATCACATATTCCACTTAGCGTTAATTTCTTTTGCGGTGACTGAAGTATTGCCATCGTTATTAGGGCGATATACGAGTACGGTGGCTTAACAGTTGGCGAACGATTTTTTTCATCGTCGTCTAGGCCCGACGCTGTAATTTGTGATGAAGTATTTTTTGAGTTTGACGCCGGGCTATTTAAAGACGGACGTAAATCCAAAGGTGATGCCGGAGATGCTGGATGCATATTTACACTATTTGATAATCCTTATAACAAATAAATTCACATAATAGTAAACACCAATACAAATTATTTTATAATATTATATGATTTTATTACGCACTGATACACCAACAACAATTTGATAATCTACAAAAAATTAATACTGTAAACACACACGTCTAATCAGATGAAACACTTTGATTAAAATGTGCTCGTGTACTTAAAAATTTGATACAAAAATCTCTTCCACATATACTTGTACGTACGTACGATATATCAATCGAGGGGGAATGAATTTGTTTTATTTTCATTTGTTTCTGTTTTGAAAAACAAACAGAAAATCACAAATGAAAATAAATGAAATGCAAAAAAAATAATGTTTTTTTGGGATTTCACCTACGAAAGAAAAACACCATACACATACATACATATTGTATAATTGCCGTTACATATACAATTTTTCTTTTCGAATCAAAACAATAAAAACATTTATTTTAGCAAAAACCGCGTTGAACGGAAGTTACTAAAAAAACAAAATTTGTAAAATGCACATGTGCTAGAAAGAGATACAACCACAATGAGTTGTATTCTTTCTTGGTGTCTTCTAAATACCTAACCATTGGATTGTCGCTTTCAAAACAATTTATACAATAATAACTATAGAAATAGGCGGTAACTGTTTATCCTTATTTTTGTTACTACACAAATTTAGGGGCTGAACATATACGAGTAAGAATGTAAAGGAAGAAAAATGGTGGAAATTTTCGTACGTATATATAATATGTATCTTCATATTTAAGTGGGGAGAAAAATATTTTCTGCTTAAACTATTGCAGGATAGATGGATCACGTTACTACAAAATATACCTGGTTTATTCAATTTCAGATGTCCTTTAATGTGCCTTTCATACACAACATATCAGAACGACAAAAAAACGTCGATTAAAATTACAGTTATTAGACGTTTTAGGAAATAGCTCATGATAACTTTGTAGAGTAACTTTAGGATAATTTACTTGTAGTTGTTTTTTTAATTTCTGTCAATTTGTATTAAATTGGTAGTGTCAAAAAATTAAAGTACAAACTTTCAAAGTATGTATAAACTATTAAAAAAATACAACAAAAATGTTGTATCTGTTAAAATACGTCATTGAATTTTGCTGAATATAAATATTCGCAAGCGAAATGTAACCTTACCTTGATACAGGGTAACAGTGCATTTCCAATAGAAAATTTATGCCTTATGAGAAATACAATGAATGAAGTTAACCGCGTTTTGAATTTAATGTCAAATTGTCAATTGTGTATTTGCAATTATTATAATACGAATAATACGAAATAATACGACTTTAATACAATTTAAACTGTAAATTTAAGAAAACCGCGAATATTTTTACAATACCTATAAATAGCTCAATATTTAGTTTCTAGAGTGTGCACGGCTTATAGTTATTCAATAATACAGACACATTACAAATAAAATGGAGCTCAGTCCTTGGTTTCTTGAGCGTCGTGAAAATCGAGATTTATCAACTTCAATTTGATGAAACATTACTTGGGAGAACGGATACAACTAAAATAGTGATACCGTCGGCATTTGCGTCACGGAAGATTGTATGATTACTGTGTCTAGGGTTGTACCTTTATGATTCAAACGGAACGACATCCAAATCAATACCTCTTGCTACCTATCAAAATATAAATTTCTGACTAACAACACCTTTTTGTTGCGTAAAATAATTTTGTAAAACTATATTTGAATATATGTATTTGAGTTTTAATGGATTTGGTGTTTTAATAATTCATTTTCGGAAAAAATTGGAAGTTAAAAATTAATATTTCAAAGTTTTGGAAACAAATAAATAATATTGAAGTATGGTTCAGTTCGAATTTTATTATTTCTATTAGTTTCTATTGGGTATGCTCGTGGGCACTCGTTTAAACGCACTTGTTATGAGGTGTCGTAAAGTTGTGTGTCCACTACTCGTGTAGAAAGCCATATTACAATTAAAATGATGTTTGCATTCATAACTGAATTTTTTAATCCTTGAAACATTGTAAAAACTTATGGTTGGCTTAAAGTCTCTAAATTAAAGAAATCTCTTATTAATACTTGAAGATTAGAATTTCAGCCCAAATTTCTTTATTTATCCTATCCTTGATGTTTATGAAGTTAACCAAAGATTTTGTTCTTGTTAAATATGATAAATTACGTTATCCCACAAAATATTAAAATTATCATATTTTTTTTCCTGTATCAGCAATTTAGGAGCATGGGGCGTCCGTCTACTAGGCGGGACCATCTTACTCTGTTGGGGGAGCCACGGCTTTTCTTTCCATGAAGTTGTTTCGCTTCAGCTATAGCATTGTTCTCTTCCATGTCATCTCTGTGGTCTTCCTACTTTTCTTTTCCCTTGGGGATTCCAGTCCAATGACATCCTCGTTATATCACACACTTGGTGATTTCCTCATGTATGGCCAAAATCGATCTCCACTTTCGACTCTTTATTTCGGTCTCTATATCTGACTGATTTGTTCTTCTATGCAGTTCAATGTTAGTTATGGTGTTAGGCCAGAAGCGTTTCAGTATTCGTGTCGAATGCACTTTGTTTACGAATGAACACCTGTAACCTGGTGTCACACTACAGTAGTACCCATTTCACACACGAGTTGAACATGTATCTTGCTTGGGTCTTGTGTGACAGGACAGAAGAATTCCAGACTTTAAACATGTTGAATGTGTGTCTAGCTTTATTTATGCGTTTTTTGTTTATATGTCTTCCTCTGTCCCACCTGTTTTCGTTATTGTGCGACCAAGGTATAAATAAATTCATTTACATATTCAATTTGTACATTGTTGGTGTGCATCGGTGTGGTTGGTTAAATTTGTGTTGAGTCTCATTGTGTTGGTTGTACTGATATTTTTATATCTTGAGACCAACTTGGTTAGCTAGATCTAGAGCAAGCATATGTCATCTGCATGGTCCAGTTCTTTGAGTTTACATGTTAGTCCCCATTGTATGCCATTAGAAGACGTGACATCCAATATTTTTCCGCATTACATGTGCGTTACATTACTCCGTTGGTGGAGATGGGTGTTGCTAGTTTCGTTATTGGTGTCAAATTGATAACCATAGAGATTTTCGGTACTGTTGATAACATCTTCCTCGAAATATTTTTTCCATCTATCTTTAACTTCAAAAGTTAATTAGTATTAATTAATTAGTTAATCAGTAGTATTCATCCCTTATAGATGGTACGTTTGTAATTTTGCCATTGACTTACGCACTGGTGTAGTGTGCTCGCATATTTTGGATTGCTGCTGCGATGCTTTCTGCATATTTTCTCCCATCATTCCATGCCATCATCTTCTTAACTTGACGTGCTTATTTCTACCTGCGTTTCACCTCTGCCTTATTTTGTTGGTACAAAATGGCGGGTTGGAGCGTTTCACTGAAAGTAGAAACCTTTGAAATATCTTTCAATCTGTTTGTGTCAAATTTCCTCCTCCTTGTCGTCTTTGAGTGTTTTTTACAGCGGCTGGCTTGATTTGAAAATTTTGCTATTACCTAAAAATTGGATCACTGTGTACGCCTGCACGCCTCCTCATTGTTCTAACATCTCTTGTTGATGTGAAGGATTTCTTGTTGAATAAGTGTGGTCTATCTGATTTTTAGTTCTGCCATCCGGTACTTTATGTATATTTTGTATGGAAACCTCTTGCCTCCTATGAACAACTGATTTGTGGTGTGTTGCAGAAGTCTACGAGTTTTTTCTCATGACTTTTTTGTCCATTAGAGTAAGTTTGTTTGTTTGTCAAGAGGAGGTCGCGGTGTTATCGTCCGTTCCAATTTTTTGGCATTGAAATTTCTTTGTTTGATATGTTGACGTCATTCCTGCTATTGTGACTTGTGTAGTTTTCATAGAATTCATAACTTTTGTTGTTTCCAGCTGTTTTCTCATTATCCCCATCAATGCTTTATTCTCTTTATTTGTCGTTATTATTGACCACGTGTGTCGTCTCTACCCAGAGATTTTGCTTGTTTGTATTTATGTCGCCACTTTTTTCCATCTTACTTCAGAGGCCTAGCTAGAATCTCGATTTCTTTCTCTACTTGTGCGCGCTAGCCTTGATATTTTTTCTGTTATGTCCGTGCACGATACGATCTAGCGCCTTCAAGGGTCGTCGTTATATTTGATTTTACCGGTTTGTATTGTTATTTCTTCTAGTATTCGTTTCTGTAATCGGTGTGATTTCGGATTAATAATGAATGGGCTTCAGAATCCTGAAGTAAGGGATACTGGCATGCCGGGAGGGAGGTTTTGTTTCATTCCATTTTCCCAATTATGATATTCCCAAGCGGTCATCCAAATTTGTACTAACCCAAGCAATGGTTGCCTGAGGTCGGTGATGAAGTTATTGTCGTCTTATCTATCTCTACCACTCCCCCCCCCCCTCAATTATCATAGTTATCACAAAAAAATTGAAAAGGGTTTGAATTCCATATTGGATAATGGCCATTAACTTCGTGGTAATAAAATTACCACATAAAATAAAAACTTGTTGCAAAGTTGGATTACCAGTTTTATCGTATAAAGGATTATTAGATAATAACAAGAATGGGCACTGCTGGTTTTATTATTCTTCGAGAATGTTTCAAGCCACTCGGAGAAATAAGTGAGGCCAGTATAGATTTGCTAAAATTAGTCACTAAAATTGTTATTAACAATTTTTAGCTTATCAAAAGTATGCAAAATAGCATGCACTATGGAATTCCCAGTGAAGTTGAAGGAATCTTTATAAAATCAAAGTGCCTTGGTTTTGTATAAAGCGATAAGTTCATAACCCACCTTGATTTCTGTAAAAGTTATGTTTTTTTGCGTTGCAGGGAGCAAGATACCCAGGACCAACTAAAAGGAATGATCATTAGGTTCTCAACTTGTAACGAGACCGACGGAACTTCATCAAGGGAGCGATCGAGAGATTAGCACTTTACTGAAACCCTTGAAGTCCTTGTCTGGTGAAGATGATAGTTCCTTATCCTTCGTCCTTGATCGATTGGCGGCTAGGTCGATTTGGGCTACAGACGATTCATCAGTTCATTACGTCACGCTGTTTGGGCTGTGTAATGCAGCCCAAACGATATAACGACTGATACATAACGTCATCTCTCACCGGTACATGATCGAGTTTTTGTTTACCTTCGCGATCTTCTTGACGACTCATCAACATTTGAAAATCACATTCATTTGCTATCTGACTCAGCGAGATTGTTGTGTGAGGCAAATCTCACTACAAATATAAATAAGAGCTAATTCATGCTGAAGAAAACAAAATTCACCGGTTATGTAATTAATTATGGAGCCAAGTCCAAAGTCCATGCAACTACCGAAAGCAGTTTTAGGGTGGTATAGAAGGTTAGGTATATAAACTATTTTCATTTGGATGCTTCAATTAGCGATTTCGTAAAGAGAGGGATCAAACCAAAGTGAAATGAACAAGCTCAGAATGGGTCTGATCAGCTTAAAGAGTCCCTAATATCAGCTCCACGGTCGGAAAATACCGATTTGAAAAACATTTCCAGCTTCAGTGTGATGCGAGCAGAGACGGTGCCGGTAGCATGATGTGTCAAAAGAATGAAGACGAAGATTTACATTTTCTTTTTTGTTTCTTTTTAACAATCAAGATTTATGCCCACGTAACAGATTTTAGTAGTTACACAAACACAAAATATTTTAATTATAATCACGTTACGGTCTAATTACTAACATTAGAAGAAGCGAAAATGCAATCATGTTCATATTCTTAGGCACTCTTACAAACACTCTCTACTATAGCACTGTCGAAAATCCTGTTAAAATGATCACTACGATAGGGTAGCGATTGGTGCAACATCATTTACACACCGTAGGATTCAACTATGAGTAAGACGAAAGCATTGGAGAACGATAGTCAAACCTCGCAGATGATGAAGGAAAACTTCCTTGCAAACAACAAACAGAATGTAGAGAGAAGATGTTAGGAAAAACGCACCATTAGACGAATGTAACAAACGGAAGTGGTCGACACAAACCAAAAGTATTGAAAATTCTCGAGAAAAGAAAAGAAATACCAAGGGTACTTCCCAAAATATTTCTCAAGCGATTTGCAGATTCTTTGGACACCAAAACCTGATCGAAATGATCCACATACGCATATTTCATATGCGTAAACCTGTATAATTAAACAGACATCCCTTTTTTGGTTATCTTATAGATAATAAAACACCGGAAACAAAAAGTGAAACTAGAGGCCATCAGTAGTAAGGAAATCAATACTCTTTTACTTAAAGTTTATCGTAAAGGATTGAAATCAAGGACATCGATAAAGTAACAACAGTGGAAGGTTCAAGGACACAAAAGATATGTTACTTGATAAGAAAATATCAGCAGGATACTATGGAACATACAAGTTCCCAATATTATGCGACTTCTACAGGCAAAATTCGGATTAAATATGACTCCTGTGCAATATGAGAGAAGGTAGCCGCCGTAATGTTCCAAAAATGTAGACAGCTAGGTAAACCTTTACCATAGGAGTATAGCAGTGAGGAACACATTGCGAGAACATACAAAAAGAACTGGGATGTTCTATCTTGGAGAAGATGATATCGTCCAAATTAAATGTCAGTCAAGTAACGAGTAGTTTCAAATGCTCGAAATACCAGCAGAAGTTGCAAAGAGCCCTTATATTATGAGTTAAACGGCTGAAATACAGGATTGTCTATAGTAAAGTAATATATATATATGTATAAATAAGCGATAGTGTCGCAGCCGTAACAGCCTGTAGATATAATGAAGATCGTAATATATCTTACTGCAATGCTCGGTTTAAGCTCAAACCCGATAGAAAATTGAGCAAAGGAAATATTTGAATAAACTTGGCGTAGAAGTTAATCGAGAGCCGTAAGGTCAGCACCTTGTCAAATGATAATGAAAATGCGAAAGGCAAGCATTTCAACTCTCCCATTATTATAACTTAGTTGTTCCCACATCAGCTTCATATTTTGGCCAGAGAAATCAGAGTTCTGGACTTACAGTATCCCGAATTTAGGCCTAAAAGTCGAGCGATATCTAAACTGTATACTAATGCCTTCATGCCTATAAGCGAAGGTGTATTTCCAAAGAAATGTAAAAAGCAATGATTAGTACTGCTACCAAAAGGCAAAATGTATAAAGGAATGCATTTAACAAACGCAGCGTAAAATTGCATATTTGGTAAATTGCAACGAAGTCTCAAAATACGTATTAAATCGAGGACTACTTCCGTAATAAGATCACCAATCATTTCAGTTAGTTGGTCTGCAATTGGGAAGGTAATGGAATTCGTTACCCGTTTTATTGAATGTGAGCATGAATATAGCGGCAGTCCTCTTTTAATGATCTTGGTTCCTTTGCTATTTTCTATTTTCTCCCGTTTAAGGAAGGTTTACTGGATGTTTAATAATTTGCAATTCTTTCATCTGGAGGAGTTATATTATATTCTCCTTCTAGCAGGTAGGAGAAAGACCTCTGACCATAATCTTAAAGGTAGTATATCTTCTTCAGTGAACTTTGTACCTATAAAGCTCTATATGCAAAGGGATCTTTTCTATTAACCTTCCAAACATTATTGTTTAGTACCACTACTCTATAGTCGTTTCATTAAAGCTTGCATATTCGTAAACTCTTCCTAACCAGTGAAATTGGTAGTGGATCGTTGGAGAGAAAAAATTGCTTGAACTGGATCAGTTCAGATCTTGTTCCGTGACACAACGCAAGGGCGCTTACTACATTTCAAGTAAAAATTTGTGATCTAAAACAAAATCTGGACCAGCTTTTCGATCAGCTTTCAAAGATTTGTTACGTAATGTTATGACTTAATCTTGACATTGCTTCTAGCTAGTGAACGACATTATAAAATGTCCAACAAGACAAAACGTATCTTTTGTCGCTTGGTAAACACAATTGTTCATTGATGTTCTAGCCAACATCTGGCCCTCCCTCTTCTAAAATATATGCTAATCACAATACTTGAACACAATGGCGGCTAAAGGCAACCAAAGAATTTTAAGATTCCCACCATCTGCTGTCATGAAGCCCACATGCCAAAACACTGTACAACATTTCATACTGACCTGTTGACCACTGATATCGCATTGATTTTCCTGTTCTCTCTAGCTAAGGCGAAAACATCAAGTGTTTTGCTTGTGTGTGATGCTGCGCATTCACACAATCTCTAACTATAGTCGTCGGCTCGTCTCCGAAATAACAAACAACAAAAAAGTTTATTTCGGAAACAAATCATTCCAAAAATAAACCGAGAACTTAGGCGAATTTTGATGAAAAACAGTTTTTTATAAGTCAGTCATCAGTTTTCAGATACAATTTCAGAAAAATGTACTAGACCAATTAAGATGCCAAGTCAATTTAGAATCCGCCTGGCCTTTCGTAAATCCCATAGAATACAAAACACTAGCAAAAAATTGGAAAGTTGCTACGCAAAAGTATAACAACAAAAAACGGCACATCCGCCCAACCAGCAGATAATCAACAGGAAAATCCTGCAGCTCCCACAAAAAAACGCTTTCCATAAAAATTAGTCATTTAAGGAAAAAGATCAGAACCAACCTTGCTACAACTCTACCTAGAATCGACCCATTCCTAACCGACTCTCTCGAAACTGCTATACCAAAATACTGCCAACAATGAAAAAGCTCCAAAGGAAGTTGCCACCTTCCCAACCTAAATGCCATCGCAGATGCTACTTTCCAAAATAATTGAAAAAACATAAAAAACGAGAAAGCGTAATCCAAGATAAAATAAGATAAGCTGCCATATGCCGTGGGTCGACCTCTGCCAAATCCCCACTTGGACCTCCCCTCCCAAGCTCCCACTTGAAGCTTATGAAGCGTCATTAAAATAAGTCAATCCACTTGAGCTGCAAAGAGGACACAGATCGACACAGACAGACAGCACATCGAAAACCGCACCCTCACATTTCCACACTTACTCCTACCCTATAAAAGAAAGTTTATCCTATAAAAGAAACAACTTCTTATTAAAACTAATCCAACAATTATTGTCCATTTTTAATCAACTTTTTGGATTAATTTCTTAATTAATCCAAAATTGAGGAGAGTTCTCCAAGTTTGAGAGTTAATAACAAAATATTAAAAGAAAATTTAGTGAAAAGGAAAAAACTAAGCACGAGTTTTCCATAATAGCTATTGAATATCAAAAAACTCTTAGTATAAAATGTTCCAACCGATGCTTATCGAACCAGCGGGTGTCTATTATGAAATTTTCGACCACGTTAAACTTACGACATCTCTTGAGGTGTCGAATATCGTTGTGAATACATAAAAAAATGTTTATAAAATTATATATAAAATATTAAATATTGGATTAAATAATTTTAATTATTAAAATTTAATTAGGTAGTTTAATTATAAAAAATTTTCGTAGTAAAATTTTCTTTACATTTTTATCGAAAAATTCATAATAGGTATTTTCGACGTTATCAGAAAAAAACGCGGTCGAAAATTTCATAATAAACTCCGGCATAACGTACCCTTACTTTAGTAATGAACACTCTTAAACTCTACTAGAAAGGGTCACCTCGAATAGGTTGGGTCATTCGCCCCGTTTAAAGGAGAGTCTATGTAAGAGGAAAAAACTGGCTAGAGAAAAACACATCACTTTCAGGTTTCTTGACCCCATTTGGGTCAATTAAAACATCATTTTTTATAAAAATACTTTTTTTTATATTTTTCTACTTTTTTTTAATTTTACATTTTTTAGGTTTTATTTATTATTAACAATCTATACTTTATGTACTTTAATTATATAAAAAAAACAATATTCAATTAATTAAAAAATTATTAATAACATAGGTAAATATATATTATATTATAATTTAAAATTTAACCAAGAAAAAATACATAAAGAAATGCAATTTACACAAATAAAATAATAATTATATTTCTATTTTTAATTATTAAAAATAATTATGTAGGTAGTACGAAGTTCAATTATTTATTTTATAAAAGAAATAATAATAATAAACAAGTGATAACAACAAAAAAATAACGAAATCCCAAAAGTATGAATAATAATAATTATAATATTTTATAAATTATATTTAGCAGCTTTCCGTTTTCTATAAATGTCATAGAAACAAACTAAATAAAAAAAAACATTTTTTCAGCTCCAAAACGTTTTCACTTTTTTAATTTAACTAAATTATTTTAATTTATTATTTTTTGGACGGTTGTTTTTTAATGAATTTTAATAAAAATATATTTTATTCTTCTATAATAAAAATCCAAAACAAGAAAATCCAAAAATCTATTTAAGGAGATAAATAAAATTTATATTTTTTGGGGTGATTTAAAAATTAATCTCAAACTTAAGGAAAATGAAAAAATAATATTATTATTTTAATTAATATAACAAACATTGATTAATTAATTTAACAAGAAGACAATAAATATATTATGTAGAACAAAATCATTCATTAGGTACCCGCACATGCATATTAATTAAACGAGATGACATAGTAGGATTTATCTAAAAATTATTTTCAAAAAAATTATAACATATATTGTCATGGTTTTATATATGTATTTATTGTCTTCTTGGCAGCAATTTTATATTTTTTTTTAATTTTTCAGTTTTTTTGTATTAATATTATATATTAATTTATTTATAAATTATAACTTAAATTTACTATAAATTTAGTTCCTTGGAAGACAATTTTTAACAAAAAAATTCTTCACAAAACGTAAAAATATTAAATTAGAATTAATTTATCGAAATATTAATTAATGTAATTATATTTTTATTTAAATTGGTAAAAAAATATATTGGGCAGTTTTATATAAACTTGAATTACTTTTAGTTTGTTTCTTTTATATAGTATATATTTTGGCAAATCGATAAATTAATAATTTCTTTTATTTAATTGTAATAATAATTAAAAATTTTATTACATAATTATGTATATATATATTAAATTTTTCTTTTATATTAAATACCTTTAAGGTAAAAAAATTAATAAATTTTATAATTTTATTTAAAAATATATTATAAATTTAATTATATGTTTCTCTGTATTTTTTACTTTTTGATACATTTAAGGCCCCGTCCCGGTCCCCATTTTTCCTGGAAATTATTTAAAATTTAATTGTTAATAATTAAATTAAATTGTATACAAAATAGAATTTCGAAAAAATAAAGATTCATCAATTTTACAAGTTTCGCATCGAGGAATCCAATACCCAACACACAAACCGAATTGTGGGACATGTTGATGTGACATGATTTCATAAATATATTTTATCGTAACAATTTTACAACCATATGACCAATATTGGCTAATCTAAATTGTGATAATTAACCTGCACTAATCTTAACTCACTATTTATAGATATCGTAAAAATAAAAATGTTTCGCTCGATAAAACCACCTACTTAAGCATAGATTCCACATTTTACTTGATCTTTTTATTATTCCAAACGATAATACAAAAAACCAATTAGTAATGATTCTCCGCAACAAAAAAACAGTAAATAAAAAAATGATAAGAAACCCGCTCGTGCTATCTGTATAACAAACTACCAACAAAAGTATAAATAAAAAAATCCGGTAGATAAGATTGTCTCTTACAAAAACATAAATTGGCCAATATTAAATTGTACAAGGCGATAATGTGCCTCTTATATAATGCCTTGAATACTTACATTTTTTAAATTATTTATTACACTATAATTAATGTTGATTTGTTAATGTTGCATTTTTTAATGTTTAGTCTTTACGAACTTTCTTCTTGCTCTTTTTCGGTGCTTTTGCTTCTGACCAAGATTCTAAAATATATAAATAAATGTAAATAAGATAAAATTTAAAATTGGATTAGTCAAATAGTATATTACCTCCCAGTTCGTCAAAAACAACACCGGACGATGTTTTCGTCTCCGAAACTGTTTCCACCGTTTCGGCAACTTCAACCACCTTTTGCTGCACTGGAGCCGGTGGTGCTGGCTGATCGGCAGCCTTTACGCTGGTTTGAATATTTTGGGATTGATTTTCTTTGTCGTGATCGGCAACTTGATTGGCCGAATCCACAACCTCTATAATTACAGGGGTTTCATTTTTTGGTGCACTATTTTGGCCCGCAACTTTAGTATCGAGTTTTACATTTTTCGGTGATTTACCCGTAGTTTGTTTATTCGTTTTTTGTGTCTTGTCATCTTTTTTTTGCCCTTTCACTGGCGATTTCGATGGAGACACTTGTTGTTTCTCTTTACTTTTGTCATTTTTACTTTCATCATTTTTCTTATTTCTCTTATTCACCACCTCAAACCAGCCATCGTCATCATTTTGCACCTTTGGCTGGTCGGCAGCATTTACATCCTGCTTTGCTTTATCAGCATTCTTGGATTTTGATTTGTCTTTTGAGCTCTTCTTTGCATCCGATTTGGCAACGGATTTGGTACTTTCAACCACCTTCTTAGCGTTTTGACTAACCGTTTGCTGTTCTTGCTTTTGAACCACAGGTTCACCAGATTTCTTCTTAGTACTGTTATTACTATCGGACTTAATTTTTTCTGCTTTCTTCTCACTATTCTGCGTTACATTTTTCTCCTTTTTCCGGTTAGCATTGCTTGCCTTTTGGCTTGCACTTCGATTACTGCTGCTACTACTACTTTCGGCAATTTTTTTAAATTTTGGTTCTTGTGCTTTTTTAAATCCAAACACATAAATTAAACCTGATGCTATTACAATTATAATGGGAATTAAAAAAAACTGCTCCATTTTGCTGGTCCTGTTCTTGCCTGCCAAAATAAAACACAGAATCCAGTATTAAAACATAACCTTATCGTACACGGTATAGAACTCCCGATACACAACAAAGTAAATTTAAATGAAAACCTCGTAATATATGCAAATAATTTATTTTAAAAATAAATTCAACATTTACTACACCTTAATTTAATTTACACGATCACAAAAAAAACATAAATTTTCATTTTAAATTAAAATACGACCAAAAAAAATTTTGTTGGCAAAAAAAATGCCAGCACGTCAAAAAACGTCTCAGAAAGCAACAAAAAAAATTGAATCCACTTACCTAGTTTAACACAATAGAACTTAAAATAAATTAAATAATATATTACGATTCAGTTTAACTTTTATTTATTGATTTATGATTAATTCATAAAATTGATTTAATTTATAAAAAAAATAAATTGAAACTAAAATTTTTAGCTTCGACGATTCGCGTATTTTGATGACGAGGCTTTGAGCTGTGAAAAAATAAAGAGTGAGATGAAATTTGTGATGACAGTGATATGACAATTAGGAAATTTTATGATTTTGAGTGATATCTACTGGGCAATGAGAGAACATTTAGCTATACTAGTGTTATCTATCGTTTAATAGTAAATACATTTTATTTCTTGTTATCGATCGATTTACACAAGAACTAGATAATTTATTATGTATTTATAATACATTCTGTGGTCGGTTTCAGTTAATAAAGTTCATTAAATGTCAAAAAATATTAAATATTACAAAATTTAATTCTCGCACCTCAAATTTTATATGTACTAAGGGTGTACTAAACACCCGGTTGCATGCATTGACGAAAGTGCATATACTTTTAGTACAAGGCTACATGACGTTTGAATTGCAAAACACTTGTGTACCGCATTTGTTGCAAACGAATATTTTTAATAAAAAATGAAATTATATTCACTAACCGGTGATCCAGCCAAACCATGTTTCATCTTAAGTTTCAAAGAATTAAATATAATGCTGGACTGTGGTTTGACAGCCCAAACAATATTAAATTTTCTGCCACTTCCATTAGTGCAAAGTTTAAAATTTGCGTCTCTCGCAAACTGGATACCACGAGATGGTGAAAGCCAGGCAGCTGATGGGGTACACAAAATTGCTAATTACATATACATATGTGAAATTTACTGTTGTTTTATTTTCAGGAACTGAAAGAATGTCATGGCCGAATATTTATTGATTCAGCCCCCGAATTTCTACCACCTCTAGATAAAATTATAAATTTTTCCGAAATTGATGTAATTCTGATTTCGAACTATATGAACATGCTCGCCTTGCCCTACATAACGGAAGGAACGGGATTTAAAGGAACAATTTATGCTACAGAACCAACATTACAAATTGGGCGATTTTTCTTAGAAGAACTGGTAGAATATATTGAAGTATCACCAAAAATGAATATTGCGAACCAGTGGAAGGATATCTTGAACTTATTACCACCACCACTTTGTGATTCGTATAAACCTAAAAGCTGGAGGCATCTGTTTAGCATAGATGATGTAAATAGCAGCCTGGCAAGGGTTCATGTAGCTGGTTATGATCAAAAACTGGATATATACGGTGCTTTACAAGTTATACCAGTTAGCTCTGGATTTTGTCTAGGATCCAGTAACTGGATCATAAGCACAGGCCATGAAAAAATATCGTATATAAGCGGTTCATCAACCTTGACAACGCATCCGAGGCCTATCAATCAAACTGCTCTTAAATATTCTGACGTCGTTATTATGGCAGGACTAACTCAAGCGCCGCACGTTAATCCAGATGGTATGCTAGGCGAATTGTGTATGAATGTTGCCATGACACTGAGAAATGGGGGTTCAGTTTTAATACCTTGTTACCCGTCAGGCGTCGTTTACGATTTATTCGAATGCCTTTCAACCAATTTGGATAACGCCGGCTTGACTCAAATTCCAATGTTCTTTATATCACCGGTCGCAGATAGTTCACTAGCCTATTCAAACATACTAGCAGAGTGGCTCTCTTCAGTAAAGCAAAATAAAGTTTATATTCCTGATGAGCCATTCCCGCATGCAAATTTAATAAAAAACGCCCGCTTGAAACACTTCAAACATGTGTATTCGGAAGGGTTTAGCACAGAATTTCGACAACCATGTGTTGTGTTTTGTGGCCATCCAAGTCTCCGATTTGGTGATGCAGTCCATTTCGTCGAATTGTGGGGATCAAATCCATTGCATACTGTCATATTTACCGAACCAGACTATCCGTATCAACAAGCATTAGCACCATTTCAGCCGTTGATGATGAAAGCAGTTTACTGCCCTATTGAGACATCTCTAAATTTTCAACAAGCAAACAAGTTAATAAAAGAATTAAAACCGGGTGTTCTAGTAATACCTGAGAATTATATTCAACCTCCGCCGATGGCCCAACATAAAACCGATTTAGTAATCGATCAGTTACCTGAGCGCCAGATGATTACATTTAAAAAGGGCGATGTAATAAAGTTACCGTTAAAAAGGCGCAAGTCTCGTGTCTATCTAGCACCGGAAATTGCCCAAACAATTGTTCCACACGAAATACAAGATTTAAATTTATCTACGATTACCGGAATATTGCAGGTCAAGGATAATTTACACGATATAAAATTATTCAGCGATGAACCAGGCGAACTAAATAAAAATATGAACAGTTCGAATTTGCCACCGAATCGTGAACAAATGCTTAAAAAAATGAAATATGAGTGGGGCACTTTAGACGTTGACTTATTTCTGAAGAAATTATCTCAAGACGGAATAACCGACGTGAAAATGGAACAAACAACCCCGGGCCAAGTAAGCATTGTACTGCAAAATGAGAATACAAAAATTCAAATTGATAATCTGAGTACACATATAATCTGCGGGGGGAAACAAAGTTTACGGTTGAAATTACGAGATTTACTTCTTCAGTGTATCCAAAATTTTTAATTTTTATTTGCTTTCCTTTTATGATTTGTTTTCTTTACTGTGGAAGATAAAAGCGCCGATTTTTTATCAACCCAAAATGTTGTTTTATTTTTGCCATATTGATATCCCAGACTCTTTGAATTTAATTCGCCTAGTGATTGCAGTATATGAATACAAGGTATTTCTCGTTTAGCCACAATTTCTTCCAGATCCTCGTTTTCGGGGTCCCAATACTCCTCAACTTTTCGGTAGCATATTCGACTGATTTGGTGTAAATCGTAATGTCTTCGCATTATTTCGGCACATGAAATTGTTTTTTGTACACCACCTCCTGAGCCAGACCACACGATCGAGCTGTATTCATTTTTATCTAAAGCTTTCTTAGCAAATTCAACAACGTTAGGAATTTTTGTCCCGCCTTTAACCTAAAAACCCGCAAATATTTAAAATTATAAAAAGTAAATATACTTTTCAAATTAATATGACAATACCTGCATCCATAAGAAATCCTCTGGTAAATTCTCAATTGGAATATTGTTTCTATTTAATTCTTCTTCAACATTTTTACCTTTTTTATAATTCAACATGTTTGTTTTGAAATTTTTAAAGGTTTTGACGTTTAAATTTTGACAGCAATACCGAGTTACAAGCGGGTTAAAGTTTCATTGAGTAATGAGTTGAAAGTGCGTTGCTATTACCGTAGTGCCTATTGTCATGCGCTTTTTGTGCCGCACACCTTTTCAAGAGATTTGTAAAAATTACATGTAGAAAATTGTTTTCATCTGCAAATTTTTGCAGGTAAATAAGAAGCATCCGCTATAGAAAAATATGTAATATGCGTGAAAGAAACAAACATTTGTGCCATAATTTTTTTATAGCATTATAGTAATTTATTTTTAATTAATTTTTCAATTCAAATGCGAAATTTACAATATTTACATTTTTATCTATGGAGTCTGTTTTTATTATGAATCCTTAACATTTATAAATATAAAATAAATTTTTTTTTGTTAATTTTAAAATTGTTGCCATAAAAATATCGAATATATTTTATGGCAACATTTGCCAAAATCACTATCATTTTGACGGTGTAGTGGTTCAAAAAGTCTTCTGTAAAATTTTGTATGAATATATTTATTTGTCTCTCATGTACAGGAGTATAATAGATAGACAAAATGTTCAAAATTATCCATTCACTTTACACAATTTATTTCATTTTAAACACCACTAATAATTCTTCACACTATTTATTTTCGATTTTAATCTATCGAGTACAGAATCTCCTGATTGATCGGTAATACACTGCACCAAAAAAAAAATCGGAACAGAATTTTTTTTCGAATATAGTTAATCCGCCTGGACTGTAGAAATGCAGAATTTTGGTGAAAACGTTTTTATTATCAAAACTCGTCATATTTTGCTTGAAAATTAATTCAAAAAATCTTGTTTTAATCGTTTTTTTCGTATATGCTATGTATAAAACCTTCTATGGAAGTTGCCAATTCCGGTGGACTGGTTTCGTCCAAAAATCACTGCGATCTCTCGTTTTTGATGAGAAACAGTTTTTTTGTCAAACATCGTAATTTCTGCTTAAGTTTTGGAAAACTGATCCAGACTGATATTGTTTTAAATTTTATTTAGAATCATTTCATCAGTCGTTTTCCTCTTAACTGACATAATTTTCAAAATATTTGTAAAAACCGGAAAAACTCCTATGGAAGCTGTCACTTCTGGTGGACTTTTCTGAAACGCATTAGTGACACAACTCCAGACTCTCGTGTACTTTATTTTAGGTGATCGCGTCCCCAACCAGCCTTTAGTAGGTTGAAATCCGAACGTGTTGGTAAATGTAATCGACAACGCCTACAGTGAAAATTGTCGGGTGTGACTTTTCCTGGGACAATCCTCTTTAGGTATTACAATGTTTATTTAAGTATTTCATGTTTCTCTAGATGGTAATCTAATGACTTCCGTGCTTGAACTGAAAAAAATTAGCATACATCATAGCAAAGCAGCAGCTTTTGAGCTTAAGTTACCGCTTGCTACATCACAGAGACATATGTCTAATTCAGGAACTATACACCTTCTAGAGGGTGTGGTTTCTGAATTAGGTCCAACCGTTAGCAAAATCCTCTATAAAAGGCCCGGTTAATGTTAGAGCTTGCATTTTTATTTTTCAAAATATTTAATTCTCATTCATGTACGAGTATGCTGCTCAACAGAACTTGCGGCTCATCTAGGCCGCGATGCTATTGCTCATCACACGTTATGGGGTAGCTCGAATATTAATACTATGGGCTCGTCTCTATAACTAAGCACATCTGACCTTGAAAACTTTACCTGGGGTCCCCACTATGCAAAATTGCTGATATTTATCAGGTGCGCAACTAAATTTCCAGATTTCACACATAGATGGTGCTAGCAACACATTATGTTATCATTTATGTCAGAAGTTGTGTTTTGTCATCGAGAAATATCTATATAAGAGAAATCAAGTAGTGCAAATTTTATAAACCAATTTCTCCGAGGTTAATCTTATTTTATAGTTTTGATATATTTATACACAAATTTAATTGTTTACTATATTTAATCCATATATACGTATCTTATAAACATATCGGCATAGTTATTTTATAGTTCATTGTTCTTGTTAGGCTTATACAGATTGCCAATTGTAAAATAGATTAACCTCGGAATGTCTACATGAGTTCTCTTATGTATATTTTGCTTTATGGTTTTGTTCATAGCGTGGACAGTTGTTAACGATAACCAGTTGTAATACCAGCACATATTGCAACGCAAAACCATTTTTTCTAAGAATGAAAATCTCGAGTTTTGTGCCAAACAAACAGCATTTATGGGAAGCTTTGCTTTTCTGCTTCAACTTGAAAAAAATGCAGCTGAAGCACATCATTTGCTTGCGGAGCAAACGGCGGTGCCTACGGCGACCATACACTATCGAAAACTACCTGTGAAGATTGGTTTTAATGCTTCAAAAGTGGTGATTTCGACGTTGAGGACAAGAAGCGCTCCCGAAGACCAAAAACATTTCAAGACATCGAGCTGCAAGCGTTATTGGTTGAAGATGATATGCAAACTCAAGATCAACGTGCGGAGGCATTAAACACGACTCGCTAAATTATTTCCAAACATTTACATGCTATGGGAAAAATTGAGCACCACATGAGTTGACACATGGAAAATCGAATAGCCACTTGCGAAATTTTACATTGAATTGTTATTGAAGATGAGCTTCTCCTAATACTAACCTCAAAGCGATTAGTGTGATAAAGAACAAGCTACGTGACCATGACCTGATAGCATGTAAAGCGGATAAAAGCAATACAATTACTGTACTACCAATACTCGATTACTGTAATACAATTTCTGATTTTATTACAGAATGCAAAGTAATAGAGCTTGGCAGGGGTCCAACTAGGTATTTTAAGACTTCTGTCAGTAAGTGTATCAACCAATGCCAAAAGTTTTTTAATGTAACTGGTTGGAAGTACTCCGTCATTAATTCATCTGCTCCGATTCTTTATGGTTTACCAAAAATCCAAAAGGAGGGCATTCCGATTTGACCAATAGTCACATATTGCAATGATCCTGCCTTCAAGCTACATATGTAAGGGTTTCATAAATTTGTTCAATGATCATACTAATTTCTTTTCGGCTTACTCGGTTAAGAACTCGGAAGAATTGATTATCAAAACGGCGACATTCCATTACATTCAAAACTAGTTTCGTTTGACGTTGCCAGACTTTTCACTTCTATTCCAATTACAACTTTATCTCAAATAGTGTGTAATGACTTTGATAGTGATGTTGTAGATGAGGGCTTACGTCGTGAACGGAAGTTAGTGTTTGGGACTTGTATTAAACAACACTATTATAATACATATTTCAAATTCGCTGATGGTCTACCCATGGGCTCCCCTCTGTCACCTTTGTTAGCTGAAATTTTCATGAATTTCTTCAAACAAACGATTTTATCAAACAACAATCCTTATTTTCGTCATAAAATCTTTTGGTATAGATATATTGATGACATACTATGCCTATGGAATGGAACTGATAAACTGTTAAACTTATTCCTTACTTGGTTAAATTCTCAGTATCCCACCATTGATTTTACGTTGGAAAGGGAGGAAAATAAATGTATTAATTTTCTAGATATAACAATAACCGCAGGATTAATTCTTCCTTAAACTTCAAAATTTATCGGAAACCCACGTATACAGACGCTATTATCCCTAGTTCTTCAAACCATTCCCATAATATTAAAATGTCAGCTTTCCACTCACTCAAAGATAGACTAATAAATATCCCTTTGACAGATTTAAATGATAACAGAGCTTGATATAATTCTACAAATAGCAAAGAATAAAGTATATACAACTAAGACTATATTAAAGTTATTAAAGCTAAAGAGTAAAGCTCTAACGAGTATTTATCCACAAGCGGCACTATTCTGAGTGTCAATTTTGTACCAAAAATGATAGCGCGTGTTGAGCAAACCGGAAAAAGTAGTAGTGGTTTTTTATTTATATTGGTTTGCTTGAGTGCATGCGCGTCATCTTGTTTATATATATTTTTTGATGTGTCAAATACGGTTTCTAATTGTTTAAATATTTGAAAATAAAAATAAAAATCGCATAGTAAACAATCGGTTCCACTGTTCAAAAGCAAGCGAATAGAAGGGCTGATTAATTCAATCCATATTATAAAACAAAATATAATAAAAAATGTTAATTATGAATCTCCCATCATCCCATCTCCTCCCATGGGTTTATTGTTACGGTTATATATATGTATCTCTGCAAACGACTACGACAAATCTAGACATACATAGTATTTACTGGAGCTAGCAAAAGCTGGAAAATTTGGCCGCCAAAAATTTACTTTCACATTGCGGTTATCAAGCAAGGCACAAACCCCCCCTCCCCTCCCTCCTCCCCTTATTAGCACTTCACATGCTTCACAATTTGAAAAAAACCTACCTTGTGTATCTTGCATTTCGAGCAAGTTAAAAGATCAAAGAGTTCAATCTTAAAAGATCAAGGAGTTCAATCTTAAGAGATCAAGGTAAGAAGAAGTGCATACCCATGCAAATAAAAACTAATCAATTTCTCTTCTTTTATCGACTATAATTTATTTATTTTTATTTATTTTTTTGTTTTATTTTGTCATTTATTTTTTTTTAGTTTTAATTTAATATAGATTGTATGTTTATTTACTTTTACATTTACAATATTTTATTTTGTTTTTCCTTTCTTATTTATAGTTAATATTTTTTTATATATTATTTATGTATGTATGTATGTATATTATATTTTATTTAGTTATTTTTTTTTATTATCATTTTTTATTATTTAAATTATAATAATAATTAATATTTTTTAAATATATATTATTATTATTTATTCATATTGTATATGTATTAATAAATATATTTATATATTAATAATTAAATCTTAAAATTACAGCCTTTTTCATGTTTTCATTTTATTTATTTTTAATAATATAATAAATAATCACTTAAAAATATATATTTATTTATATAATATATTTTTTGTTTTAATATTTATTATTAATAATTAATAATGGCCCTTATTATCTATGTATTATTAATTTATATGTAGTATTATTAATATTTATATTGGTTTTATTACTATTTTTGTAATTGTTATATATTTATGTATATAATCAAAATGAGAAAGATAATTTGGTTTTAGTATTTTTTTTAAATATATTATTTATTTATGTATGTATATTTTTATTAATTACAAAAATGTGTTTTTTATTTATTTTTGATTACATTATATTTTATGATTACAAATTTTCCAAAGAGATTACAATAATTATAAGGGGTCAAATAATAATGTATTATAAATAATAAGGAGAAATCAATGATTAAATGAAATAAATATTTAATAAATAGATAAATATGTATGTGTTTGTTTGTTTTTATAATTTATATTTATTTTACTTAATTAAATTGTACTTTTTATTTACTGTACTAATATAATAAAAATATTTTGCTTTTATTTATTTATATTGCTTATTGTTTTCAAAATATTTTTTTATTATATATTTAGTTTTTAAAATACGTCTTGATTTTTATGTTAATAATAAAATAAACAAATTTTATTTTATTAATATATTTAATTTGTTGTGCTTTTATAATTTTTAATCTAAAATTATCATTTTACTATTTTCTTGTTTAAAATAATTGTTTACTAAAAATTAGTCAAATGAGTAATTTTAATTTGTTTACTTCTTTGAACTAACAAGATTTGAATCAAGAAAAATTAAAAAAATTATAATACACATATCTTTTATTAATTTTATTGTCATAAAATTGATTGAAATTCATTTTTTGTTTACTTTCATATAATTTGATTTAACAATAACTGACAAATAAATTAAAATTAATCATTTACTTAATTTTTAGTAGTTTCGATAATATAACATAGTAATTAGTAATTGATTTTTAATAATTGAATTGATATTTCATTAAATTGACTCTAAATAATAATTGAGAAAAGTAGAAAACACGATATAGATCGGTGTATATGACTAAATAGTTAATTCGATCACTTTCAAAAATCGTGGATTTTTTTAATTGAATTAATTTACATAATTTTATTATTTTTAATTTATGGGCCATTATTATATAATATTACACTTTAATATCAGTATGTATGTATGTGTGTTACAAACCAAAAATTATAAATATTTAGATAATAAAAAATACAACAAAAAGATTTTATTTTGTATCACAAAAAAGTCTGTTAAAATTAATTAGGTAGATAATTATGCTTAAAAAGTTGATCAAAAAATTATAATTTGGAGATGGAAATTTGTAAAATTTATTAAATTAATATCATGTAATAATTATTTTAACAATTTTATTTTATTAATACGTTAACATGTTTTTCATTTTTTTTTACTTTTGTCGAAACCAATATGATGCCCCAATTAATAAAAATTTGGAACAGGAACAACTTATTTCGTTATTTATATATAAATATATATAAATTTTATGATTAATATTTCATTTTTATTACAAATATATTTTGATCGGTTTATTTATTATTAATCTAATTTTTCATATATGTTATAATTTATATGCATATTTATTTATATATTACTTTTTTGTTATTGAATTTTATCTTTAAGTTAAAATATTTAACAATTTTTATGTTTTTTTTGACACAACCGTTATTAAAACTATTTTTTATAAAATGAGAAATTTCGATATTTACTTTAAGTACAACAAAATAAATTAAAAACACAAATATATTATCAAAACAAAAATCGAAATAAAATCACAGAATGATGTAAAATAATAAATATAAATTTTGATATCACAACCATTCCCATATTTTTAAAATATATTTTATTATTATTTTATATATAAAATAAAATGATAGCAATTACCGCGATACTCAAAATTTCTCACTATAAAAAATAAAAACATTGTATTTTTATTTGTAAAAATCAAAAAATATTCCAATTTATATTAATTTTAATAATTATTAAATTTTGGTTGTTGGCAGTTGGCAAATTTTATTAATTTATTACACTTTGAGCAAAATAAAAATAAAACAATAAATAATATAAAAATAAACATTCCCTGCTTCTTTAATTTTCGAATTTTTTTAAAATATAATATACATTTTTTGGGCTCAAAAAATATTAAATTAATGAAAAATAAAAATTTTTCGTTGTGTTTTTATTCAAAATAAATTATTCTGGCTCAACAATTTTTTTTCTTATTAAATATCATATTAAATTTTATAATTACTATTTAATAATCAACAAGAAGTGTTAACATTAACAATTTTTAGTCTCATTAATATTAATTAAATTTAATAAAATTAAAATAATAAATAAAAACAAAAATTAATAAATGTGTAATTAAATGTTCCCTTTCCTTTCTAGCCGTTTTTAACTAAAATTGTGTGAGAATTTATATAAAAATTGACTAATAATTATAATAAATGGATTTTTAATTTATTGTCACCTAAAATATCCTTTTCTTATTAAAGAAATATATTACATAAACCGTTTCATGTTTAGAATTAATAATGAATAAAATAATTTATAAAAAAAATAAATTTTATTTTTAAAATATTTGTTTGCATTTTGTTAATGTAAATATGAAATTCTTTTAATATTCTATTGATAATGCTCCGAAAATCGATGTATATTTGGATGCATTTCAATCGACGTTGTTTCAAGTTTAGTTGGGCCTCTACTTATTTAAATTTTTTGATCTTGATTTTGACTCCGTAATAAAATATATGTAACCTAAAAGAGAACAGCAACAAGGATTCTACGTAGTGAGTATTTTGAAAACTGAGGTAATTACACGAAATTGTATTTGAATTAAAGATTTTTACGAACAAAATGCGATGTTCGAATAATAAACTGTTTAATGTTTTGTTCTATAAATCGTAAAAGTATTTCAATTTTACGATATGTTCGTGTAACTACTGCATTTAATATTGCCTCCACGAGAGACACAACATTCTTTATTAGTTGTTTTTCAATCGACCACCACAAGTACTTATAAGCAACAATGGTTTTTGTCTTTGCAAATATTTAATACACATGATTTTTTAACATTATTAAATAAGTTCATAATAAAATGGCAAAGCAGTTAATTTAGCAACGATAAAAATTATTCGTGCTTTTATGTCGGGCCTGATTGGTGGTCTCGGTATTCTGCATGCCTTTAAAGTGGGCCGCGATTTCAAATTTTGTTTATAAAACAACGCTTTTGGTTATAAAAATTTCCAATCGTCCGATCTACCAATCGTCAATAGTCTAGTTGAACTAAATTATATGTAGTAGCCACTTCTAAAATATTTTCATAAAAAGGCTCTTCGGAAATGAGGGCCTATGAAATTTTTCGATTCGATGTTTTTCGACATTTAAAAAATCCGCCTTATGAGTTAAAAAATAAAATGCAACGCGAATTTGTAGGAACATGCGATGCGGTATTGAAAAAATTCATCCTATCATGAAATCACAAGAAAATATTGATGCGAATTGTTTCGAAAGCACATGGCAAAATTCGACTTCAAATTTTTTATATGTACGACCGCGATCTTATTTGTTTGAAACTTGGTTTAAATTATTATTTTTATGTAAATAATTAATTTAAAGGAATTTATAAATTTATTGGCTATTATACTATTTACTGGCTTCTATTGGCTCAAATAATAATTTAATTTATTAGTTGTATATTTCGAAGAACGACTTTCCGATATTAACGACATCGAAAAAAATAACGATGTAGATTTTATTGTAATTGGTTGTTTAAATTGATTAGACACTCAGGGAGTAAAAACTACTTTCAATGTGGCTTTTCACACTAGTATTGAGCACAGGACATCACGACAACGAAAAAGATGGATTGTACAAATGTTCCCAAATTTTACGATTTGTTTGTTCTATTGTTTCTAGTTTTTACAAACCACATGTAAAGTAACTGCTAAAATGTTATGTATGTATAAATCACAAAAAACCTAGAAAATAATGCAAGTGGACCTTCGTTTAAATGTAATTATGATGTGCTGTGAACAATACACGCGTGGAAAAACCAAATTACGATAAGCCTACCATACATCAAATTTAGTCGATATCAAACAACAAAATTCAACAACCAACTTTCAAGCTATAAAACTATCTTAGCTATGTTTGGTTTCCAAGAACTAAACCATTAATTCGGACATGTCCTGTCTAATATAATAAAACCATTACGGATGCGTTAAAGCGCACACAATTTGTGACTCGCAAAGTTTTATTTCACTAAGCAAACAGACTAGGGACTAAGGAAAAGAAAATTTTCCTTGAGCCAACTTTGTAGTTATTGGATGCTTTCAATGGCTGGCTATCAAAAAACACGCGTTTCGATGGTTGCTTTTATCTGCAATCGCCGAATTAATGAGGTTGATAATGATCGTGGCATATCATTTGGTTTAGGTCAATAAAAGTTTACCAATTTTGCGTAAGAGACGTGGTGTTGCAATAAAAATTGTTTGTTGATTTTTGCATCCGCAGTTGTCTAGCAAAACTTAAAAATTTCCAATGTTAAAAATTTCACATTCGAGATGTGATAAATTTGTGTTAAATATATGTACCCCGTTTAGTTTAAAATCTACACTTGCAGAAATTACACATGTCACTTTAAAAAAATCACAGCCCCACTTCATCCTGAACGGACACACTCAACCAAGACCATTTAATCATACGGCATAAATATGCATCACATCCATTCCAAAATATTATAAAATATACGTAGTTCACATAACCCATTTTGTCATTTAACTGATAGAAATTCATGACAAGTTAAACTTTGAAAATTTATGTTAAGCAACCTGAGTCATTAATCGTCAATGGTTCGTGTCTTTGAATAAACAGTTGTTTCAGCCATGCAGTTAAATTTATAATTAGCTTTAACCTTTACATACTCCGGTAAAGTTCTTGATTTTCTCTTATGAATATCTTAAATTTTCAATCAATTTTAAAATTCTTGCTTAGAGATCAAATTTTTTAAGTCTTCTTTTGTAAAATGAAAAGTTTTCGAAATAACATAAGCGGTAATTATTAATATTTTTAGTGAATTTGTTACCAGCTTCCAAGATTCACCCTTTCAGCTTGAAAATATATTTATGTCGGTTGGTCTATATTGCATGTTAGATGGACACATATAACTATTGAAATCGATACAACGTGTGTGTGATTTTATTGAGTAATTGAACGCGTGTTACGATAACTCCGCAAGCGGTTTGGTTTTTATATCAAATTAGTGAAAACATTATCTTGATAAATGATTCATAATATAAGCGAGTGTGATGTTTGTAAATGTTTTTAAAATACAACGCCTTTGTTCTTAATCTTTACCAGGAAATATTATAGTCATCTCAAGATATATTTTGATTTAAAAATAAAAGCAGGTTCGAAAAGTAAGTAGACAGTACTCGATGCTACATGTAAATACAACAACCATTTTTACAGAGCTGTTCTGTGAAACAACAGAGTAACATTGAATTATTGTTGCTTTTGTTCTAAAATCTTTCCTCATTTAAACTTACCGAACATCAAGAGTTTTCTCGAACTATCTTTAATTTTCATGGGATTAAGTATTTTTCATACCGGTTGCGTTGGTTTTGGACTTCAAAAAGGAACATCGACTATTTTGCGGATTATTAAGTAAATTCATCAATCATTTTTCATTATCAATTGATGTAAACTAATGTAAATTTCCTACATTGTCCGCAAATTACTTTCAGGTGAAAAGATTGTGAATAATAATTACTTTTCAGTACACACTTTGTACCAAAAATTAATAATTATTTATTTACTTAATATTATTTTATGAAGAAAACTTCATTGGTAAAGTCTATGCAAACGGCATGAAGACCGCAGAAAAAAATGTTTGGTTCTATTTTATGTTTGGTTCTATTTTGAATTACTCAAAATAAATTAAGAGAATACAAAAATACTTTAATAAATGTATTACTCATGATCAGGTGTGACTGTTTATTCGCCAACATCTATAAAAGAAAGTTACCGTTAACAAGATTAATAAATTGAAATTTCCACAACCATCTTGAAATACCGAATTTGTTTTATGTAAAATGATGGTTCTAAGTAGTGCCTAAGATAAAAGAATATAATATAACCTTAATTATAATAACTTTAATTTGTATATATCGAAAATAAAACTAATGGCTCAAATGCGACATTTACGTGGGCCCGCTATAGTTATCAAACATTAAAAAACGATGCATTAACATTTGTAACTTTGTGTTACATTCGTCCAAAATGCGAACATCATATTTCAAAATAAAATTAAAGTAGTTAAATAAAAAATAAAAATTTTATAAAAAAATAAAATAAAATATTTAAAATAAATACATAAATGTCTTTTTTCCTTTTTAGTTATTATTATTTTGGGTTTTATTATAACATTTTTGTTTGACTTGTCTAATTTTGAAAAAATTAAATAGTAGAAATATATATATTTTGATGATTTACTTGTATATAAGTTTTATATATAATATTTTTAATATTTATATAAATATTTTTTTTAAAATTTAATTATATTTAAGTTTTTCTTTTAAATTATATTTATAAAATATGGACGAAGATAGATTTGTTTTTAATTTTAATATAATTATTAGAGACTAATTTTTTTTTTAATTTAATATTTAAAATAATAATTATACAAAATGCAAAAGAGATTCGCTTACTTAAATTTGAAACCTCAAAAACAAATGTTTTTTTTTATATTTTTTAAATATATTTTTATTATGTTATTCAAAATAATAGTCTCGTAGTATTCAATTGTGATTTTATAAATTAAATTAAAAACTGTATGATTGAGTTGAAATAATAATAAAAATAAAAATAAGTTTATTTTTTATGAATAATAATAATAAGATTTAGATCAACAACTTTTTTTTCTAAAATATCACGACTGTAATTGTATTTTTCTTTCTGAATATTAATAATAAAAGTTAGATTTATTTTTTTTTAGTTTATAATAATATAATTAATGCAATTATTGCTTAAACTTAACAATATATATTTTTATTTTTATATTATAATTTTTTTAGTTAATTATCTCAATAGAGATATTAAATTATTATATATTATTTTAATTATTAATTTTTGTTATTTATTTATTTATTTTTCTACTAAATAAATGTCACTTTTTGTTTATAAATAATAATAATTAAAGATGCTTAGTTACATATTTTCGTCATTATTGATTGAGGACCAATAATTAATTTAAAAATATAGAAAATAGAATTTTATTAAATAATATTTAAAAATTAAAAAAAAAACAAATTTATCAGTAAATGCAAAATACTAAATTGAATATAGTCGCATATACTGTTTGATTTTATCTTTGCCTATTTAATTATTTTATTCATTTATTATAAGTCTATAATTTTTATTTGATTAATTTTAATTATTATTAATTTATTATTTATATAATATATTATATCGAAATGTATAATTTTATTATTTAGTTTATTATTTTTATTTATTTTTTGTGTGTATATATAATATTTATTTTATGATAAATATGTTAAATATTTTTGTTTTATTTTTAAGTTTTTTATTAATTCATAACAACAATTTTTTTATAACAATAAAAAAACAATCTTTGGTGTAGCCTCAAAAATCCACATCAAAGTCGTTTTAAGAATCCTTAACAAGGGTAAATACCTAGAAAAATTGGTTTCCTAATTGTCTCACTGTTTTTATTTATTTTAATCTATATAATATATATATATATAAATATATTTGTTTAAATAAGTAAAATTAAAGTAATAACGATAACATAATAAATAAATAAAGTAAATAACAAAATAAATATTAAATTAAATATATTTTAGTTATTATATATTTTTTGTGTTTTGTGTGTATAAATTATATTACATTAAATTAAATTTAAAAAAAATAAATAAATTATATAATTTATTTTTGTGTTTTTTCTATATATGTATTTTCCATATTTTACATATAAATAATTTATTTAAGAATCAAAGGACATACCTTGATAGTTTTGAGGCCAAATAGTGGGTACATTCTGAAATTCATTAAAATGTGTAGTCTCAGGATGCCCCAGTATTGATAGTTTACTTACCATTGGCACACTGTAATATTGGTAAAATGGTTGGTATTGCATTGAAGGTGGGTATAAAGTTGGCACACCTGCGAAAAATAATCAGATGTACGTGGATTAATAAAAAAAATAAACAAATTATAAATATTGAAAATCTTTTTATGTGGGATCCAGAACTTTTGCAAATGTCATAGTGCTTATTTTTTTTTTGAGCAAACAAAAAAAAATTAAAAACATCGTGCATAGTTCCAGTGGCCTAAAAGCAATGCCACATACACATCTAACTACAGACGACGTGCGTAATTTGTTTTGCCTCGCCACATACACGAAAAAAATACAGACGATTTTTCCAACATTTCTTTATATCTTGTTTTGAACAACACATGAGGTTTATACCGCCGTTTCTATTCAAAGTGTCAAAGTGAGAAATTGTAAACATACGTTCAATATCATGGTGCGATCAAATGAATTAAAAAATAAAATATTATTATACTCAGCGATGTACTTGTACTATAAAAATAAGCGCAGTCTCAAATATTGGGTTTATCCTATTAATTCCCGTAGGAAGTATCAAACGTTGATTATTGAACTTTTTGGAATTCGTTTAGATTTTTGGCGTTCGTTCACGTGTAAAATTATACCATTCCGAGGAAACCCCGTTTCTAGAAACGACTAAATAGAAAAATAAAATTATTAAATAATTGCAAATTTATTATTATTATTTTTTAAATGCTGCTAATTGATATTTTACATATTATCTCATTAATTTAAGTCAAAAATATGCTGTAAATAATTCATAAATGCTAAATCTGTTTTTAGAAGTCGTCCGTAGATATGTGTATGTGGCTGGTGGTGTAAGGTGTTGTGGTGTGGTTTTTTCGCATTTATGAAGTATAGCATATTTTTGACTTAAATTAATGAGATAATATGTATCTCAAATTAGTAGCCAAAATAATAAATTTGCAATTAATTATTAAATTTAATTGAAAAATAATCTCACTGTCTAAATGAACTCACTGTCACTTGTGTTTGTCTAAAGTTTATTATTACAAATTGTTATACCAATTGCGGTACAATTATAAAGGGTGATCCAATAAGAGCTTCCGATTTTTTTGAAATAAAACGCATTAAAATCAATTTTATAATCAAAAATTGTATTTGTGACGTAAGTTCGGTTTATGACATTTAATCTTTGATTTCTTTAAAATGTTGTCCGCGACTGACTCTTAGATGATACATCCTATGGATACAATTTTCGAGCACTCTTCGAGCATTTCAGCCGATATTTCGTTATTATGCGTGTTATGTTCGCTTCTAATGCAGGAATCGATTGTGTTTTATCGATATAAACAAGTGATTTCAGATACCCCATAAAAAGTAATCTAACGGCGTTAGATCACAAGATCTTGGGGCCAATTCACAGACAGCTCCGTTTCTATTCCAATGCCCATAAACCAAATCGTTGACGCAAAGGAAAGCCAACCGGCTTCCATTCTTGAACAAGCTGTATTTTGTATGCCTTCAAACCAAGATCTCTCTTCAAAATACGCCACAATGTACCATACGAAAGACCCAGACATGAGAACGGCGACGAATTTATTGATTGCGCTCTTCACTTACACTTTCAGCTACAGCAGCAATATTCACAAAAGATCGACTTGTACGCATTCTAGTCGGTTGATGAATATCCAATAATGTAAAAGTTCAGGTAGACGATTATGAACATCATAAAATGGTCGAAGATCACGAAAACAATTGTTCACTGAACACTGATTTTTGAAATAAATTTCCACAATTTGTAAACGTTGTTCTCGCGTAAGTCTATTCATGGTGAAATGTCAATGAATACTGAACACAAATGTCATATGAACATGACAGTTGTGATGCATGAATCCCAATTGGAAAAAGTACCTCCTGTTGGATCACCCTTTAGATGTTTTAATATAAATGTATGGAATCTCATCCACGTTTTAGGTTCACTCAAGTTGGCCATGTCTTATAATCCGAGCACAGTTCAGTGATCATTCAAGTAATCCATTTTCCAGAACTGCATCGCGGAATAATAACTGCATGTCCAAAACTTTCAAACCTAATTTTAACCATGTCGGTTGAAATCGCTAAATTCACTTTCATTTTCAGGAACAGAGCCGTACGGAAGTCACAAAACAATAAAGAACAAGAAAATAACAAATCAACAATGTTTAAAATCCTTTGCCTTATCGAAGAGTCGTTATACGGTCTGGCACTTCAGTAAAATATTTTTGACAAATTGTCACCGATAAATTTTCGTTTATGTCAAACTGTAATTTTCCGTTATTTCCTTCGAACTAATGGGGTTGTCATACTACCTAATGGTTCGTCGTGTTTACCCACAATCTATTTGAGCGAATATGATCTTTGCTCATATTTCAGGAAATTTTGGTCACCGTTTTATTAATTTATAGTTTATAATATGGCTGTAAAATATTATATACATATATTATACAACTCGCCGCAATAATTGCGGCGAGAGTCCAAACAAAAAGACTAAAACAAGTAATTTCGATTGTTTGTATAAAAAGAAAATTCGGATAAGAGATACACGTACGCAAAACGGTTAATGTTTAAAGGCCACTAAGCCATTGCTCCAATTTAGAGTAAACTAAGTTTGTTGGATTAATACGATGATCGCAATCACAGGATGATAATAATTAATTTGAGTGGAACTAAACTATTTCTCAGCTCCATTTGATAGATTTTGATGATGTATATTTGATGTATAATAAAAACGCAGTTTTTATTTTTCGAATGAATCGTGATCCTGTTTCGTATTTCTGAAGAATTAATAGAAATTTGGATGGAATGAACGCTGTGTATCAATACTAACCGGTTTTACTTTTAGTAGTAATTTTTCGATCAGCTCGCCATAGAAATAATTTTCCTTAGAAAATTATTTTTCCTAATTAACTTTTAGCGGACAATGGTGCGTACTCATTTAGCCCAAGCTATTCTAAACCTAGAATACAATCCGATATGTATAACAAAAATTGAATCACAGTTGTTTTTATAATGCAAATAAGATTCCAATATAAGATAAGGTGTGGTTCTGGAAAATGATCAATTTTAATAATAATAAGTTATTTCTCAAGAAAATTGAGAATTCGTGAAACAAATCACAAAATCGAGAAGCTTCGATCAGAGATGTTGTGAACGCAAGATTTAGTAGCGGAAAGGATGAAATTGATTCTTATATTATTACTCTTTCCGAACTAAGGTTATTTATTCAAATGCTTTTCTAAGGATAATTCATGATTTTTGTGGTTTATTTTCAGACATAGAAGTCAATAAAATTTTGTTGTCATCAGCGAAACAATCCAATCAACAAATTTGTGTAACAAGAGTTGATTCATTAGTAGGAGCAGTGCAATTAATTTAATCCGAGCGAATTAGTAAAGCAGGAATTTATTTAAGAAAATTGGAAATATTTTTCTGTTCAAATGTTTAATATTTTTAGGCATATTTGTATATTTCATATCAGATTAACAGTTCGAACTGAAAATATTGTTGACTTATTTAAATATTTGAATAGGTTAATAAACGGCACAAAATGTAATCTTGTGATGCTTTGGTATTATATTTCATTTAAAACAATTAATGAAACTTTCCATTGATTTTTTTCATATTATTTTACATTAATTTAAATATTCTGAAAATTCGGAAACCTCGGAATAAAAAAGTTCACTATACTCGTATATCATATTAGATTAATATGTAAGGGCTCCTAAAAATTTTGACTTAAAATTATAAGTAAACCAATATTACGCTGGCTGATGTTTATTAGACAATTTTGAAAAAATCGGCTCGTGTGCACAAGTGCGGAAAAATATACAGAAAAATTATTTTTATTGATTTAAGGATGCAAAATGCAAATTGAGCACATCCAAACTATTTCTGGAAATGTGCCAATTAAAACTTTGAAATTTGTTTCATTGTAGTATTACCGAAACTACCTACTGATAAAATAAATCATTATTGTTCTCTGTATACTTTCCAAGATGTTCTTTGCAATAAGAATTTTTTTATTTACCCTACTTCTAAAAAAATAGTAAATGAAGCCTCAATTTGTGAATTAAAATAACTATGTATTTATGTCAATGATAAAACAAATTATAATCATACCTGGTGGATATACAGCAGCCGCAAACTGATCAATAGGGATATTACTGATTGGTGTTTGTGGTGAAGCAGCATAATACACCGCACCATTTGCCGGAACAACTGGTTGTTTCTTTATAGCTGGTGCTATATTTAATTTTCTATCACGAAGAATTACACACTCTGCCTGTAATTAAAGAAACATTTTTAAAAATAGTTAATGATACAAAACTTATTACAACAATTTCAAGTAATTTAACAAAATAATAATATCAAAACTATTTAATTCTTTTTTCTCTTTCGTTTTTTGTTTAGTTTATAATTAAAAATACAACAATTAATAAAATAAACAAAAACAAATTAACAAATAAAAATATTAAATTTTTATGAATATTTGCCGATTTTTTAGAAATTATTATTATTTTTTTTAAAGTAATATTCATAAGATTTTAATATAATGTAAATAAAAAACAGGAAGAATATATATATATTATAAAATGTGCTGTAATAAATGTAATTAATTCATTTTTAATGAAAACCTTTTTAAAATATATTATATTTTTTTTTTAATTTATTGACAAGCCAAAAAGCTCTATATAAAATAAAAACAATAATAATCATAGAACAAGAACTGATAGCAAAATTTTGATTTGGACGCAGCTAAATTGTTGCACTTTACTGTGTTTCATGGTGATTAACTATGTCAGATAAAGACAATTAATTATGCAACTAGAGGGATGCATACTTTAAAAGGGACGACACGATGGGTCGAGGAAGCGCTCTTGTTTAGGTTTATTTAAAGGGTCGGAAATAAGGGGTTTGCGAAATCAGCTGGTTGCCTTTAACTGAATTAAATTATTATCAAAATAAATTGCGAAACTATCTTTCCGAATCTTTTTATTCGACTCTAGTCTACCTAAATTCGAATCCCGTTAAAACTGCAAAGAAAATCTTCTCAACGAAGCAAAGTTGTTGTTAATTTCATAAATTTGATCGGACCTTATGAAATATTCGGTGAATTGATTTTTCCATACTAATGTTTTATTTATTACTTCACTTTGTCATTAATCATTAATTTCAATGATCTCTGAATTTGCAAAAATTACTTTAGATGAAAACCGTGCAAATTCGATTTGTTGCTTTTTCGCTGTTGGAATTTGGATGGTTCCTCTTCTAGTCTCTTACCACGGATGCGATGTTGTAACTTTTAAGAGTAAAATAAAATCATACTGGCTTCTTTTGGAATTAATACCCCTTTTTATTGTAGAATGAGCAGGTTTTGCTGGATGTTCAACTACATGTTCTTCCCGCAAATGAAGTGTTGTGCCTTTTCTGTTAAAAACACTCACGATTTCTTTAACGTCTCCGTGTTCAACTGACAATTAAATTTCTATGATTTATGAACGTAGTTTTGTCATTTTTGAGTTAGTGCTACTATCTTACTTATAAAATCGAAATACGTATATTTCTATTTTCAAAATGTCCGTATCTCATTTCATTCAAAAGATACTAATGTACCAGGTGTTGATATACTTTCTCACAAATTCTCGGTTGATTTGTAGCCGAGACTAACCTCTAACCTTTTTAATGGATATTTAATAATAGTACTGCTAATGTAATGATTTAAATCTAGTGCTTACAATATTTATTTTTACCCCTCATACAATTTTTAAGCTACAAGACACATGTTCATAACAAAGAATAGAAGGAGCAGCTTAATACTGAAACTAACTTTATTAGACAAACCAATAATTTTTAACGTGACGATCGTATATTTTTAAAGAGATAATGGCACCAAATCCAAGCAGGAGAATCACCACTTAGAACTTAAGTTAGGATAACTCTTTCTTATAACGGATATAAAATGTAATAATGATTCAGGCGACTCGAATACTGTAAAATTTATTCATACAATACAAATCCAAACAAATTGAACGAGTTTTGTACTGTATACGCAATTTTCAAAAGTTCATATTTCGATTTATCAGAAGACTACACTGTTGATCAAAGTTTCCTTTTAAATAAGGACAACGCATATTCTAAGAGAGGTGTTTCGTGTCTTTTAGATGTTCATATGTTTTAAATATGAATATCTATCTTTAAAACCGTGAGAACTAGCATCTTCACACAAAAACTAAATTCAAAACCTATAAAATTTATTTCTGAAAATAAGGACATGACCTCATTATGCCGAATACGCGATTAGAATTTTTTACCTTTTCAAAACCATGACGCGTACCAAAGTTTTCAAATCAAATCAAATCATTCAAATCTTAAGACTCATTCAATGCCCTTTCAGAAAACTAAACCCTTTCTAACACACTGGACTGAAATTTTCAACCTTTTCAAAACAAAAAACGTATAACCTTTAAAAATCATCGTAAAATTATCAAAAGCAAAGTAGGAAAGAGTTAATTGTGTTTATTTGATTCAAATTTGATACATACATAAATACAATAAATAAACAAAATATGTATCTAGATAAGTCGAAATAACACAAAAATTTAGAAAACCTGCAATATTTTTAGATTATAAAAACTGATGAAGAACCAATATCGTTGCTTCACCTACTCACCAAAATTACTTCGGTTATTCCTCGGCATACTGGAAATTAGGTTTTGAAGCTCGTTCTATTCAGAAATACTTTCTATATTTTCGTAATTTCTTTTGAATATTTGCAAGGTATTATATGAGAATTGTTGTAAAGCCTTAAAAGGAGAGTCCGAAACCACTCAGTAATTATAGGAATAGCTAGGGGCTATTCGTACATGACTCGAAAATAGTAAATCTAAATTCCCACTTGCGAATCGTTCGTCCGTTATCGAATGAAATTTCCGATTAGGATACCAGATCTAGTATGTGCTATCAGTATTTTTAACTTATTTTATGTCTCAATATTAACAAGTAAAATTGTAAAATTTTTAAAATTACGTTTTTCTATTATGTTCTCCAGTGAACATGTAAGAGATAAAGTTGTACTGTTCGACCGTTTAGGTAAGCGTCGCTTTGATAGAAGCCTATACAATTTTGATGATGGCAGCACTGTTCAAAATTGTCTAAACAATATACAACATAAGCTTAAATGTTCGCTGGTTCAGGCATAGCGATCTATTTCTATATTCAACGATTTCTAAGGGAACTAGATCCTCGATCAACACGATTGGGAATGTGGTTGGTCCAAATTCGTCTACATTGGTGATGTGATTGGTCCAATGAGACAAATGTTGTTTGCACAAACATTCACAATGTACACCAACATTCTTAAACATGAGAAATAATTTAGTACATTGTAATATTATAATTTTACTTGTTATTATTTTTTAAAGATCAAAACAGCATTCAACATCAAATTTTCTGGCATACAAAATTCAAACTGAAATTACACTAATATTTCAAACAAAATATGGCAACCGAAATGGTGTGTAAGGATCCAACATGGATTCCGGTTCAACGAGATAAAATGAATCGGAATGGAATTAAAATTTCGATTTTCGTTTTCCCACTAAATAATCCACTTTCACTAATTTGAATTCTTATTCGTTATGCGAATAATCTTTTGAGAACACGCTCGTAATCGAGATCTCAAAATTGAAATATTTTTGCAAAAAGCAAAAGCATTAGTTAAAAGTTTTAATTATGTATTTCTCTTTCTTAATATAATTTTAATTGCAATAAATCGAAACACAAAAACGAATAACGTATAATTAAATTGAAGCAAGTTGATTTAATGATTAAAATAATTTTGTGAGATAATAATTGAATTTTTGTATTTCTAGTAAAAGCATAATTTTTGCTAAACTTCAAATTTCCAAGCGTATGTGTAGATATAATTTCACGATCCCCATATTCGTATTTTAAAATATTAAACTTTGATTAAAAAAGATTAATCTCATCGAATAAGACGTGGTTATTTATCAAATCGGACATTCAATCTCATGTTCAAATTAAATTTTTTATTGCTTTATGTTAGTTTAGGTTGACGATTTAGATTATTAAATTTTTAGATCATAAAATTAATCAATTGTTAAAATAAATAAAAATAAATCATTTTTAAACATTTCATAAAAATATATACATATATTTTACGTCTAAATTCCGTGATAATTTGAAAACGACTATTATTTTAACCAGTTCCACACGATTGGGATTGGTGTCAATGTGACCAACATGCGTGGTTCAACACTAATCATGTGTGGTTTTCAAATTACCAATGTGGGCCAACATTTGTATCTGCCAACATTCGCCAAAAATAAACACCAAAGGAAACGATCAAAATTGACTGAGTGGTAGTTGATATTTCAAATGAATGGAATTGTATTAAGTGGGATTTTCTAATTCCGATTTAGTGAAATGGGATAAATAATTCCACTTATGTTTCATTCCACGTAAGTGGAAATATTTACAACATTTCACTAAATAGAAAATGCCACTTAACAGCGTTCTTTGCTAATTTAATTTCAATTTGTCTATTTAAATATTTTTGCTTTACCATTCGAACCTACCTAATACACAGGAAAACTCTATATGTTCCTATCAAACAGCCCTCTATCGGCAATTTCTGAATTAATTTTCATTATTTTTTGTTATGTTTTTAATTAAATTATTTCTTTAATATAAAATTAAAATATTTAAAAATAAACAAAACTAGGCACGAGATTATGGATTTAACTTTATCATTGCAAAAAACATTGACTATTGTTGTAATATATTTGGATCGAGCTTGCACAACTTCTCCCACTTGAGAACAAAATATTAAAAGAAAATTTCGAAAAAAAAGAAAAAACTAAGCACGAATTTTCCATAATTGCTATTGAATATCAAAAAACTCTCGAAGAAAAAGTTCCCACAGATGCTTATCGAACCTGTACAACTAGTCCTTACTTTAGTAAAGAACACTCTTTACACAAAATTCCAATTTTTCATTTTGCCCGCAGTAAATTTGTAACACGTGACACCCAAATTCCCAATCGAAGCAGATCATTTTGTAAACCAATTTCTCTTCCGAAATAAATCAATAGCTTTCTGCTGAAACGTATGTAGCATAGAACTCAGTCAATTTCGATGGTTTTCTTTGATGTGCTTATTTATCGAAATTTTGGCGAATATTGACAGATGCAAATGTTGGCCGACATTGGTCATTTAAAAACCACACACGATTGGTGATTTGTACAAACGTTGGCCACATTGATACTACTACAAATTTAGTAATTAGTATTGTCAGCCCTTAATTTATTGTTACAATTAACCACTATACTAAGTTAAATAAAGCGTGACATTTGGTCACATGTTAATAGAATGTATTCGTCTTGTTTTATAAGTATTATTGCAAAGGACAGTTTTCGACAGATACCAATCTGCAATCGTGTGGAGCCGGCTTATCTAATACTCATTTTCCAATCTCAAATTTTAAATATGTATGCACTTGCATTCTGAACTTAATTATTTTTTCGCTTTATCAGCAGTTTTAAAACCCATGGTTGAACGCCTTGCTATCAGAACAATAACTATTAAAAACATAAAATACCCCTACTTTACAAATAAAAAAATTCCTTACAAAAGCTACAAACGTTAGACTGGAAGTGAAAAGCGAATTTCAAACACCTAGTTTCTGTGTTTATTTACGCTGCATGTTGTACTTTGAGTTATTAACAAATCTCCATATAATTAAAGAAAATTAGCAGTGTTCACATGCTCTGGCTAATTTTATTTAAAAAAATTTGAGTTGCAATAAAAATTCGTTGGTAAATAAAATATGGCTTATTTAAGATAAATTTTAAATTCCAGCAGATGCTCGTTTAAACGAGCGATTATAAAGAATATAGAATAGTAATATTAAACTAAAAGATATTTTCGCAAAAATGCAGATTAGAATTTTTAGTCTTACTAAAACACATAAGTCCTCATCTATTAATCTTTTCAAATCAATGTGAATCATAAACAACAAAAAACCATTGATGTATTTTATGTTTGTATGTATTGGAGATATTAAACAGGATTTTATTTTATTTCACGTTTATAAATCTCATATCATAAGAGATTAGTCACGAAATTATGTTTTATATTAACGAACAAATAATCATAATATATTTAATAAAAAACAAAATATATTTCATTTAATTTTAAAACACATAACTTCCATTTAACACACCAATTGAAATTTCTAAAAAATTGACGATTCTTTTCGCGTTGATATTGCAACACACGACAAAATGTACATTTTTTAAATTTGAGTTACATACAAAAATGATTTTACACTCTACATAGGCTGGTTGCGCCGATTGTTGTCATAATATGTTGTGCTAATCTAGGGATTACATTCCCTAACAGAAACACTAAAATTAAATCCCGGGATTGGCGACCGATATTATGAAATTCTAAAACACAGATTTTAATAACATAATTCCTAGATACCTAAACCTTTTCCATTATAATTTACAAAATCCTTTAAACAATATGTATTATACATCAATGCTATGTGAAAACAATATATTATACATCAGATGTGTGAAAGCTGCTAAAATGATGTGAAAAATTGGTTAAAATCTGCTAAAGGCGATTTAAAATGAGCATCAAATATCCTTTCAAAATTAATAATTAGTTTGATAACAAATTTCATTTAAGAATTTTAAAATGAGCTTCTATACTTCGATAAAATGAATTTTTCTGTATAAACATTTTTATTGGCACATAAAATGTTTTATGAACCATAAACGAGGTTCTTTGATTAGGAAAATTTCCGGAATTCCAAACACTACTCAACACTCGAGGAAAGGACCATATTACCTACGTTCATGAGTATAGACATTCGCTTTTTCAACCCGATTGCGATAACCGTTTTTTCTAAACTAATCCTTGTGTTGACGAAAATCATGATAAAAATATAATAATCAAGAAATTACGATTTACTAATGATTGAGTTGTCTACACTATTAGATACACATTTTAAATTGTTTTAGCAAACTATTCGCTCGCATATGCTTGTTGATTACTCATTCACAACTACCATCAAACAAAAATTTATTTGCTAATGTTTTTCTTCTGGTTATTAAATTTTCGTTCCATTGAACATCTGTTCACAAGTTCAATTATAATGGTACATTATAATTTCGAAGAGCTTTATAGGTTACACATCGTGATCAATTCGACTCTAAACAAGCTGCAAAAGATACGTCATTGATCCTGCGAGATAACAAATCATAACGGAAACAAGGACAAGGTATATTCATCTCAACGCAATAAACACAACAAATGCATGAAAAACGTAAGGGTCCTTAGGAATTTATCATCTATAATTTAGTTAAAATATTTTATTTTGCTATCAGCTTTTGGGCTATAACAAAAAAACAGTGCCTCAATTCAGTGAATGTGATAAAGATTCTCTCATCTAAATTGCGACACAAAAATATCTACTTGTAGTTTTTAGAAGAAATTAATATAAAAAAAATAAACAAATAAATAAAAAAAGGGAACAACTTGTAACTGAAACGCTCAATTAGTAATAATTTTTTAATTATTTGTACCGAATTATCAATATTTTTTGAGATTATATATTATGTATATATTTCTTTAAGTAATATATAAAATATATGTTCCCCTTATCACTAAAATCCTGTATTAAATAAACAAAAAAATAAAAAAAATATTTCTTTTAATTAGAATAATTATTTTCTGTTTTGTTTTATGGGGTTATTTTAAAATTTAAATTAAAAAGGTAATTTATTTTATTAGGTTTATTAACAAATAGTGAATTCGGTGCTTACATCATTTTGTAGTCTTTGAGCCTCTTGTTCCGTTTCGAATGTTACAAAACCATATCCTTTGCTAACACCGGCTCTATCTACAATTATTTTTGTCGATTTTACTTGTCCATACGCTGAAAACAGTCTTGTCAATTCAGTTTCTGTTGTATCACCACTAAAAACAATACAAGAAAAAATCAAAGATTACATTGATAATAATTCTTTTTTCAATTAGTAATTAGTTGTCTTACCTTATTCCACCAACAAATATTCGGTTTGGAATAAGCGTACCATATTTGGGTGCTGCAAGTGGAGCTTCAAGTTGACCTGTTGCTGTTGGGGCTGTCATTTTTTTAATATATATTTTTTTGTATTAAACGTTTTTCACTTTCTTTTTTAAAGTTACTTGACAACTTTTTTTCTTGTGCTTTCTTGCTAGAGAATCTATATATTTTTTTTAAATTTTTTTTTTTTTAACAATCAATCTGAATTTTTAAGAATCAATTCACAAACAGCTTAAATTGACATAATAATAATTTTATCTAAAATAAAAAATAAAAATTTTATAAGATTAATTAAAACCGTTGTTTTTGGAAGCAAATCATATAAAAAAATCCAATTCGATTTTTTTTTGTAAAATATAATTTCTCTTGATGGAAAAGACTATACCATATATAGGTTACAACATAATTTTTCTTCGTTTATTAATTAGGTAAATTTGACCATATATTATAACGAAAAAACCATCAATAGTGAATAATTTACCTAATAATTATACTTGATTAACAATTGAACATTTATAATTTTGTAATGGTACTTATTTTACAGAGAAATTTAATCTTTACACAAAAATTTCTATTCATAGAAAAAGCAAAATATCGAACATAGAAATTTTTTCTTGGTGTTCTACATTCTCTTTTCAGTTTTTTTCATTTTGGGTTTTAATTTAATTTAATCAAAAATATCTCTATAAAAACTTACCTTTTACAATTATTATTCGGAAATTTCTATATAATATTCTTTCTATTAATTATTCCTTTTTATTAAAAAGACAAAACAAATTAATAAAGCACTTTTTTAATTTTTTTTAAATAATTTCGTTCCGTTTTTTGTTATAATTAATTCCTATCTAAATAGAAAATTCTTATAATGCAGTTGTGAAAAAATGTATTAAAAAACAAAATATTTTTGTCTTTTTCTTTTCGCGAAAAATTCGTAACTAACAATATAGCAGCCTCTTTTTAATACAGAGGAAAAAACTAAAAAAAACAAAAAACCAAGTGAAAACTTGATATATACTCTTTTTACTATTTTTTCAAAATGGCTACGTTTTCTATATCGAAAATAGACAAAAAATTGCAATTTTCTTTTAATAACATATACTTGTATATGGAATATCGATATTACCGTATATTCTTATTTTTGCATAAAATTTTAATAAAATAAACTTGTTATTAGCCGGACTCGAGAACCCACAAATCAAAACATTGGAATAAAACGTACTCCTTTTAATGCGAATTTGGGTTCAGTGGCCAATTTTTGGCTTTTCGTTCGAAAATTGAAAACCGAAAATCGATTTTTTGTTTCACACGCACACACACCAAAAAGTACACAACACACATTTGTTTTATATTATAATCCGGGACGATTATCTTGATACAGCTGCAAACAAACCAAGTGCAAGTACATTCTTTAAATAATTTTAATAGTTTTATTGAAGATAAAAAAAATTACATATATATTTTATTTAGAAGTATACTGAATGAAGTGTACGTGTTAAATAAAAATTTTAAATAATGTCAAATAAACGATCAGCAAGTCGTGATGATGGACGCAGTAGTTCTGATGAGCCACCAATGTCCCGATTATTTATTATTTGCAATAAGGATAATAATGAGGATGAAATTCGAGATGCATTCGATCAATATGGTAAAATTGAAGATGTTTGGGTAGTTAAAGATAAAAAAACCGGCGAAAATAAAGGTTTGAACATAAATGCCGTACAAAATGGCGTCTTTTTTTTGATAAAATTGTGTTTGATAAAAGTATTTTATTGCAGGAGTGGTTTATATAAAATTCAGCAAAACTTCAGACGCAGCACGTGCCATGGAAGAAATGAATGGCAAGGAACTTGGTGCTAGTGGACGCACAATCAAAGTTTTGGTAGCTAATCAACGTAGTCAAGGTTCCCGGCGTACCGGTGACAACGAAGAGGAGAAGTATCTGAGATTATTTGTTTTGATTCCTAAAGACATGAACGAGGATGAACTCACGGATGAGTTTGGTAAATATGGAATGATCGAAAATGTTACTATAATTCGTGATAAAATTACAAAAGAAGGAAAAGGTTTTGGTTACGTTAAGTACACAAAGTAAGATGAGCCTAATTCGATTATTTGTCAAAATTCGCAATGCACACATTTTCATTATAGATTCTTAGACGCAGCCACTGCCTTTGAAAATGCTGATCCTAAGTTCAAAGCTGTGTTTGCCGATCCAAAACCACGTAACCAGCAAAATAATTCTGGCAATGATATGAATAATAGCTTTAATTCTCGAGATGGTGGTGGTATGGTTAACAGAAACAGTGGTGGTGGCGGGCCACCGTTTTCTGGCTTTAATGATTTCACATCAAATAATTTTGGTAGTCGGGATCGTCGAATGTCCTACGAAAATATGGGTAATTCGGCAAATTCTAACGAGGCGACACTCTATGTGGCTTGTAGCCCATTACTTAATCAAGATCAGTTATGGCGATTATTTGGAATAATTCCTGGTTTGGAATATTGTCAAATCAATGGTGAATGTAGGTCAATTAAAAAATATCCGTAACGCAAATATTTTGTTTATCGTAAATTTCAGATGGACGTAATGTTGTATATGCGACAGTTGTATATAATAATCAGCAGTCAGCTGCTTATGCTCGAGATAAAATTCATGGGTTGGAATATCCACCTGGTGAACGACTAATAGTTAAACCTGGTATGGATTTAAAATTTCAAGGGACACCGAATCCCGAATCAATCTTCCATTTTTTGAATTCAAGTACGAAAGGTTTGTACAGCTGGTTTAAAATATCGAAATTGTCATTGTTTTAATAATATTTTCAGATAATGCAGAATCAGACACTTTCTGTAGCGTTCCTTTACCGCCGCCAGCACAAATGGCTAGTGAAGATGCGATGTGTGCTCAAAGATGTTTTATCGTCTGTGTATCGCAAGTAAATATTTATATTTAATTTATAAGTTACAGCTACTATAAGGTACAATTTTGATAACGCAAGGCAATTAATCAATAGCAAAGAGGTCAATAATGTCATAATAATTTTATGTTTTTGGCGTCTGGATTGTTTACTAGGGTCCTAATTGTTTGTCGGCTAATTTGGCCCATTCCGTAATTTCTAGGTATTATTTTCAGGCTCTCCTACTAAAATGACAAATTTTCATAACTGGTGTATGTGTAAATGTCGAATTTTGCTCCATTTTGCATGTTTTCAGGGCATATCGAGCTAATCAAAAATTTGCTTAATAATATTTCGTTCAATTATTAGCACACGGTGTTTTTTTTTCGAGGCTCCGACCCAAATCCAAATTCTTTAACAATAAATTTTATCATGTTTAAAATCCTTTGAAGGGTTATAATGCATATCCATCCTCGTCTATGTTCCTACAAAAAATAAGACAAGTACAATGGATACTAGTTAAAGCTAGTGCTCAAGTCAAACCTATCGTCACCTAACGATAAAATTTTTAAAATTGGACCTTACTGTGGGCAAAAATGTTATTTGATTTGTGAAGCAATAATTACCAAAGTTCAATCGTTTTGTTCCGTAACGCGACGTAAATACGATTTCTTTAAAAGTGCCTGTTTAAATATCCAGTTTTAATTTCTTTAAAAAAAATCAAATATGACCTTTTATGCAAAAGGATTCCTTCCAGAGTCATAATTAAAATTCATTGCCAGCCAATATGTTATTTGATTTCAATCCTATGCTTAAAATTTAACTTATTAAAACGTTTATTTTAAATGGATAATTGATTAAATAATAATTCATTTTATTTTAGACTATTCCATCCAATGTTCTTCGCAACGTATTTAGTAGATTCGGTGGTTTAATCGATATATATTTGCTTCCAAATAAAAATTGTGGTTACGCAAAGTACACGTCGGAGGCAAGTTGTAGGCGTGCCATTGAAACTCTGCATGGTGCAGAAATTTATGGTACTCGGATTAAAGTAATGGAAGCGGAGGAATTGGGAAACGATGAACGTCGAAAACGGCAACGCCGCGACGATTAAGGTAAGAAATTCATAAAATGTACCCGGATTTTAATTTGTTGTAAGTTTTTTTAACATTTAAAAATTTTAATATTATGACGTGTGATATAATTAGTGAAAAACTCTGTGATATTTAAATGGACAAAATACATTTTTTTTCTATGAATACAAATTACTTTATTTTCAGCAAAAATTTATTTTTTTTACAAAATACATTTTAGAATGTATTTTATATTACATAAAATATTAATCAACAAACTGTAACATTTTTAATTTTTTTTCATATTTAATTTTTCACAGAACCGATAGAAATACAAAAAAATTACAAAAAAAATATATAGAAATACAAATAACCAACTAAATTACAAATTTAACTGACTTTTTCAATACTGTCTAAAAATGGAAAAAGAAAAATTCAAATATATATGGACGAACTTATTGACGGAATAATAAACGGAAACGGAATTTATATGAACCAGAACAAGACAGAAAATTTCCTCAACATAATAATGATGACTCTGATCTTTCAACTTCAAGAAACTTATTTTTTTTTTCATTTACATATAGACAAAAAATAAATTTTTAGACTTAAGATTGGGTTTGCTTTATAACAATTTTTTATTTATATAATACTTTATATATTATCAATGTAATAACGTGTGTTTTTTAAACAAGCTGAACTATAATAAATATAAACCAATGGAAACCTTTAACACCTGTTTTTTTATTTCGTAGCAGTATTATTTTGAGACAGCCAATGGGTGTATTCAGCGATTGCTGGATACAAAACATTTCAACAAAAAAAATCTAAATATTCTACTTTTTGGTTTGAATCTCTGTGGCATTGTTTTGGCTTTCCCTGGGAAATGAGAAAAATGTTTTCGTAGTATTGCATTTTTCTGGCCTCCTGTGGGCCGATTCTGGTGTCTTTAGGAAATAGGAATTTTTGATAACTTACGGAAAATTAAACGTCAAAACTACGATAAATAGGAAAGGAAAAATTCCTATAAGACACAAGAACACGCTTATAGGAAAAAACACAAAGCTGCTATAAAAAATGAAAATTCCTATTTCCTATTCCTATAGGAAAACTAGAATCGTCCTACTGGAAGGAATTAGTTTGGTGTAAATATTTTCGAAACAATGGGCGCGTTCAGGACCGCCAACTGTTGGCATCATGATTAGTGAAATCATCGCCAATTTGATTTCAAAATTTCATAGTACTAAACATTTTCATAACGTTGGCTTTGATTTTACTCAACATGTTCCCAACTGTTAGGTGCCCTGAATTCAATGTTAAATGGGAAAATATAAAAATTCTGTGAAACAAAAGTTTCGCAATTAACTTCGTTTTGAAAATTATTTACAAACTTATTCTTGTAGGCCAGAAAAACACAATTTGGACAAAAATGTTATGAAAGTATTTTTCCCCGTACCCAGTGAAAGCCAGAATAGTGCCACTGGTTCGAAAGTTATTAATTAATTTAGTCTGATAAAAAATCCAAATTAGAGACCACAAAAAAGTAGATATAAATTTCGTCCAGTGTAATTTCGTTTTGTAAAGTCTACAAATGATTCTACATTTTTAGACAAATTAAATCTCAATTTTTAGTGAGATCTGGGGCGGGATAATGAACGCCTCACTAAAATTTTAGACGGTGGTGATATTTTATATGAGAAAACAATTTTACAGGTTGGGGTTCATTGTTTCACAAAAACAATGCAAATAGCAAGCCATTCAAATTTATTTGTCGCTTTCCGACTGGAAAAATCATACATATTTCTATGAAGGAAGTTTGAAAAATGGTCAAAGTTTGAACGAAACTGCACCACCGGTAGAAACTGAATTTCGAAAATTTGGTAGCGGATAAGTCATTTCTCTTAAAGTATTATAGAAATTGTAATTGTGCGTCACTCCACATCCACTAAGGCTAATTTGAAAATTATTTTTCAATCCGTTTAAATTTTCCGGTCATATATCAGGATTTAACCCCTGTATTTTGCTGAGAAATAAAATATTAGACGCCAGTTTAGGAATTAGCTATTAGTTTATTTCTGAATTTGCCATAGTAAAAGAAAATTATTGTCATAGTTGGCATATATATCAGTAGTAATTAAATTCGAGTTTGCTTGGTATAAATAAAAAATTTGAAGTTTATATAAATCATAATTAGGAACATAATGAAGCTGCAAAATTTTCTTCTGCTATAATAAATTCAGAAACCAACACTGTTAAATCCAAAACTGGCCTCTAATATTGTATTTCCCAACAAAATACAACTATACTAATCGAACGAATTTGTAAGGTTTTTTTGAAACAACAGAATAAAACCGGTAGAATTGTTGCTATATTTCCATATGGAATTTTGCCATCTTTCCAAATATCGTGGTCCTGCTGGGCGAGGTGATTTTGTTTTATACACGACAATTCATATTTTCGAACTCATTCAAAAACCTTTAATATCAGCCTATTTCAGCACTAAAAAACACTTTCAATCAACGTCCTGGAAAAACGAATGTCCGACGTACCTAGTGTGTTGGTTCCAGTATAGTTAGGTATTTCAGGAAAATTTAAGTCAACTATCAGAGGTAAAACAGTGTACGAGTAAATACCAGAAAAACTTGAGAAAAGATGGGATCCGTTGCTATTGGAGCTTCGGGATAACGTAATCTGAAGGCAAAATTTTATGGTCACAATATTTTGAATTGAAAAGTGGACGGTGGTCACACTGATTTGAATTGAAAAGACGATCACCTGGAACTCGTTTGTGGCAAACCGTGTCGAAAATCTAGACAAAGTCAACTTGGTTGTGGGTTCATAGAACCACGTCAAGAAGAAGGCATCGTCCATTAAGCACGATTGCGAAGTACGCATTGGAAATAAAGGATTTAGCCCGTATAGTAACATTATGAACTGCTGATATCCATTTGGAAGAACATTTCCAAAGAAAAGCGGACGTTAAAACTACCTTAAACAATTCATACATAACCGCTAGCGTATTGTTCAACCAACCCTTTTAATAATTTACATTTTTGTGTTTTTGCCAAGCATTGTGTAACTTTTAAGTGCAGTTTGCGAGGACTTGTTTATTCTAAAGTTTTCGCAAATATTACGATAAGCGAAAAGAAAATGTTGTGAAAACGAACACTATCACAAGAGAAGTGAAACCATTTTACGACGACTTGTATATGTGTTGGTAACAATAATTGTGTAGATAAGAATCACGAACGATCAATTCCACTTTTTAATAAACTTCAGTTAGTGATGAATTTTGCTTTATTTTATTGAACTCGTATTAACAGTAAAAATACAAAATTTGCAAAATGACTGTATTCCTGAGAAAATTGAGTTAGGAATATTCATTACGATTCAAAATAGATCAATTAATTCCACCACAATTTCACAAACAAAACAATACTATTACAATAAAATTTCTAGTCAAAAACCATCTATTCCAATACAAAATATGTAAATCAAAAAGCATATATTCCAAATTTCAACACAATGAATAAAAATACAAATTTTTAAAGTAATTTGCAACTAATAAGTTTTTCCCTCTACAAAACGTGAAAAGTGGAATAGATCATTTTTGGTTCTTATTTACAGAATTGTCTGCAAATTCCGCGAGTTAGCGTAGAGTTAACTAACGTTTAAAACATTAACACATTTGATTTCGCTTTTTGTTCGCTTCTACGTGGAATTTATTACAGTTTTACATAATTTTTTTTTAAAAGTATTTTCTCGAAAATAAAAAACGGAGAATTACTTTCCAAACCTATTTATTTAAAAAAAATAATAAATATTTACTACAATTATTAACATAAAAAAATGGAGATCACAAAAAAAATCGTTGTATTCATCAAAAACACTCATATAAAAGAATATTCATATAATATACGAATACCATACGAAATAGAAATGTATATTGAAACATACGAAATAGTTGTACGTTTATTGGTATTACATTGTATAGAATTTAGCGTATACATTTTTCTGTTGGCAGTTCGTAATCGTTACTTAGCCAATATTGCATAGTATCTATATATGACAGGAGGTAAACGCATACATTTTCACATTACCCCAATTTTCCGAGGTAGTTGTAGCTATTTCCAATGTAAATTTTTTGGTTTGCTTTTTACTGTTATATTTTAAGTCACTATATATATTGTACCAAGTACCACTACCAGACGAAAATTTTCCTTACAAAATTTGACTTGTGAAGTATATAATACTATTTAATTTATATCTTTACGTTATCAATTGATGAGCATTATTAGTTGTTTATTTTGTCTTCGTTTTATTTTTCGCTTAATATTACTACGAATTTGGCCTCTCATTTACACTGCATCTGGAATATTCCCGAAAATATTCTCAAAATAATTTCCAAATATCCACTTAACGTAACATCAACTCCTTATTTAATATTTTTACACAATTTACAACCAAAACATTGGCCGTTCAATAACCCTCGAAATCCAACAACGACCATCCTATCTGTAAAATGCCAGTGGCAAATGACCACATCCACTGTCCTGAGTTCACTACTCTTAGTTTCTTCATTTCTGATAATCCGCCTCGACCCTCTTTGCGTGAGAACCCCTCCATAAAGACGAATGCCTATAGCTGATAAAGCTCCCATTCATCTCAAGCTACTGAGCCAAGGTGAGAAAGAGTTGATCTTCCCCGAAACTCGTTCAGCTTGTTCGTATACTATATCGAGCTTTCCTTCGATTACTTAACGTCTAAATCCGCTTCCGTGCAGAATCATGGGCACTAAATTGGTAATGGAATCACCTTGTCACCACTACACTGCTGCACAACTTTTTGCCTCGGCTCGGAAAGTGACCCGTCCACTTTACGACCGTACACTGATGCACCCAATTTCTTTTTGGCACAACGCCACCGACTTTCTTTGTTCATTCCAATAAAATTAATGAACTTGCATCTATTTTTTAATTCCTGTGACATCCACTTGTACTTCGAGGTAACTCGTCCATCAGATACTTAGAACAACTCGATGTTCCAGAGCAATTTTTTACCATTGTTTCAACTTGCCATCAGAGGCCATCCCCTTTTCTTATTTTGGTCGTTATCTTTCTTTGGTGATACCACGAACGAACTGACGAAAGTCGCTTTTGGATATTCTAACATCGTCCTGCGTACTTTCGGAGCCAGTCGTTAATAAATTAATCGTTCTTATAACTCTTTCCCTGTAGTCCGCACTAACATTTGAAAATGATAAATTCTTGTTACAAATTTTAATTCTTGTTTAAGTGGCCTAATTCCTAGGACTTCACAAAAAACTCAATTTGGAATTCAAATTTTAACAAATAAACTTAATTTTAACCAAATCTATTAAGAAATCGCCTACTTCCACTTAGCAAAACCAATATTGACCATGTTCCAGAAATTTCTAACAGATTAAATTATAATTTATACAAATCAAATTTAATCTAGAATGGTTGAGGTGAATAAACAAAAACCAATAATGTTAAACCACTGCAATGGGACACAAATTATAGATCATATAGGATCATACGGGTAAAATTGTGGAGAATGCACTAAACAAACCATATCTGACGTACATCTGGAATTTGCTAAATATGGTTAAATTTATCAATATCTTAATTATTCGGCTATTATATCGGGCACATTTTGCTTTTTGGGGAGACATTTATTAATAACCGGTAAGAACTAACACACTAACAGGCACACATCATTTAGTAGTGGCTATTTACTCCATAACATATACTTAACTTGCGTGCTTCAAAATTAAAGTTTTTTAAGACAACCAACATTATTGAAACAGATGTCACTATGCATGAGTGGTACTCATAACAACTAAACTTTCTTCGAATTGCATAAACAGCATGCGGTTAGAAATTTATAAATAATAGTATTAGGGTCTTGTCAAAACATTTGGTTTTTTTAAGGAAAACGAAATAAAAATCGAAATTTTTGACATTTGTCAAACTGTGCAACATACCAAATGAAAAGTAATCAAGAAGCACCCTCGCAAATTGACTTTCCTTCCACCTAGTATCTATGAGAAAATATCGAAAGCATTAGGAATTTTAAAAGTTTAGTTTGAAAAGTCTTCTGAAGTAAGCATAATTTAATGATTGTGTAAACTTTCAATTCCATGATTCAAGATAGAAATGACAAAGAAAGAACCTCAACATAAGAACCTAAGAATAAAATTAAGAAAATTATTTATTCACGTACATGTACAAACACTATTATATTATACATTTTGTGAGGTACGCTTTTATTTTGAGCACAACCTCATTTGTTATAAATTATGTAGCCAGTATAACTCCAAAACGTTTAAAATTCGCCCAGTTATGCTCTGCTGTGTAGCTACAAATTAGCCACGGCTAGTGCCCTTCGTGGCTCATTCAAATCAATCGCCCATGTACATATATCTAAGCTGTAACCAAAAATGTGGTAATACTACAGAAAACTGTCTAAACAATAATAAAATGACAATTATTTACATATAAATAATATTTTACTTCTTTCATTGTTATTTTATAGGTTCGATGATGTACATAGTATCGGGAGGTCGAAAGTCGATGGTAACCACAAACTTAGTCTAGTGTTCACTAGACGCGTTTTTGATTGGTCTACCTAGGTAACAAAATTTAATATATTTGGTTTGTAGGGAAAAGTCGTTTTCCGCGTTTTGTATTCAGCAATTTGAAGTTTCTGTTCTTTCTGTCAAAGTGAAGTAACACGCTTGTTTTGTGGTCAAATATAGAATATAAACATTTTTCTAAAATGGGAAAAATAAAGCAAAAAACTAAAGTTAATGATAATACAGGATCACTTTTAAAAACTACAATAAAACAGTTTAGAGAAGTTGTAAAAAATCCTGAAGATTATTTAAGGTACCTTCTCAAATCAACAGACAATAACAATGTAAAATCTAACCTAAAATTTTCGTTTCTACTTTAGTATTCAAGATAAAAAATCGGATGGAATTAAAGTTATTGTTAAATCCTTATACGATTACAATAATTTACTTCGCAAAAATGTGAGCAAATTGAAAACATCTTTTCTTCCGGAATTAATTGTGAATGATATGGATGAGGAACAGATATGGCAGCAATTGGAGTTGCAGAACAGTGAAATTGTAAATGAAAATTTAACTCATGTGTCTCAGTTACTATCGCTCTCGGAAGAAAAGTTTACGATAGAAGAACCGGAAACAGAAAGTGACGAAAATGACGAGTCAGAAGAATCCATGGAGTTTGATGGAAGTGTTGACGGCGGGTCTGAAAAAGGAGACAATGATTTTATTCAAGAGGACACTGATTCCGATTGTGATAAGGAAGCCCAACCCAATATAAGTCAAAAGTTCCAAAAATATAAAGGAGAGCGAAGCTCGGTTGTAGATGACCAGTTCTTTAAGTTGCATGAAATGAAACAATTCCTTGATGACGAGGATCGCAAGGAGATGCGAAAATCGCAGGGAAAATACAATGACGAGGATCACGAAAATTATGATGATGAAGGGAATGAGATTGATATGTTTAACAATATTGAATCCGATGACGACGATGATGAAGAAAGTCCATCAAATTTCAAATATAACGATTTCTTTGGTGAAGTAGATGAAGATAGTAAAATCGGGCGCCGCTTAAAAGAGAAGCAAAATATAATTAAGAAACGTAAACAAATGCGCGATGAAGATTTGGGTGACTACGATGAGTATGATAGTGATGAAGATGAACAGGCTAAAGGTGTTCATTTTAATATGGGTGATAATGAACACTATTTGGACGATCAAAACCAAGAATCTGAAAAGACACCAGGTGAAGACGAGAGCGATGAAAATGAACCAAAATCTTCGTTTGAAGTGCGCGAAAAACGTTTGAAGTCTCATATAAAACAAATGGAGAAGAATGCATTAGAAGAAAAGTCTTGGCAATTAAGAGGTGAAATTGATGCTGAGAAACGTCCCCTGAATTCCTTGCTAGAAGAAGTTTTAGATTATGATTCCGCTATTCGCCCGGCTCCTGTTATAACAGAGGAAACAACCATGAAACTCGAGGATATCATAAAACAAAGAATTAAGAATAAAGCGTTCGATGATGTAGAACGTAAAATTAGGCCAGTCGAGACACCACAAGAATATAGAAAAAAATTAATTCTTGACCAAGAAAAAAGTAAAGACTCTCTGGTAACGGTTTATGAAAAGGAATATTTGAAACAAGTGAACGAATTAACCAAAAATAGCGATAATATATTGGAACAGAAACCAAAAGCACACCAGGAAATATCAAATCTCATGAAAACACTTTTCAAAAAATTGGATGCTTTATCAAATTTCTATTATACACCGAAACCGGCAGCACCCGAAGTTAAAATCATAACCAATACCCCAGCAATATTTATGGAAGATTTACAACCAACTTCTGTAAGTAACGCAGTTCTTTTGGCACCCGAAGAAGTGCACCGAAAATCTGATGGCGATTTGATAGGTAAAGGTGAACGCACAAAAACCGATAAGAATCGCGACTTACGGAAGAAAAAGATTAAACAGAAATTTATAAATCAAAAGATCAACGAGAAAAATTTTAAGAATCTGGTGAATGATGACAAATTATTAAATAAATTGACTAAACATCGGAATATAGATAAGGTATTTCATATTACCGAAGTAATATGCTTAGATAGAGTAACTAAATTGTTTTTTTTATTTGCAGATGAATCAAACGGATAGTAACAAGTCGGTAAAATCATCGAAAGCCTTCTTCACACAGCTGCAAGAGAGTGTCACGCAAAAGAAGTCGTCAAAGAATGTTAACAATAAAAAGGAAAAGAATAACAAAACCGCGTCAATGTTAAAATTGTAAATAAATGTTTATTACTAACAAGTTTTTTTTAACAAATCGCTAAACTAAAAGGTTGGATGTAACCGGCCATAATACCTTTACCGTCTTTTGATAGATGTTTCTCTAATTACATATTTATTTACGTAGGAATTGATTTCGGACATCGTCAATCGCCATAATTCCAGGCGTTTATATGATGAAACCCTAATTTACAAATTCGATTTTTTGAACCAAAATTGACGGTTCTATTTAGGGTAATAAAAGTCCTTGTAGTTATAGCGTATTTTTACACTGCTAAAACTACTTCGTCTCATATCATTCACTCCCAACACATAATTGTTGGAAGCCGAATTATTGGAATCCAAGCCAGTGGAAACCGTTCATAACTGAGCAGAGATTCGTGCCTTGAAACAAAGCGGACCCCAAGTTTTGTCGCTAGAACAATCCAATCAACAGTGCTATTGCGAGATGGCGCAATAAGGACGGGATGTTGGCGGTATTTCCCTCGTGGAAATTGAACTTTATGAAGTGATGCTGCTTGATTCACACTCTGGATCAATTAAATAAACACTAGCCCAAATATTTGGTATTCGAGCTACAAAATTACTTTTTATTTTATATTTCTATAAAATTTTCTTTTATTTTTAATTGTCAGTGCTGACTTCTGGGGCGACATGTTATAACATCACATTTTCGATACTTTATCGAAGTTTATGTCACCTACTAGAACAAATGTGAACAATGTATATCTCTAATTTCGTTCAAGTGTCGAAAACAAATTACCGTATAACTGCGATTCTAAGTTGCATTTTTTACCTCAGAAACCTTAAATTTCTGAAAATGGGGTGCGTTTTAGAATCGCAGTTTGATACTTCTGAGATATCTATTTTGTCAGGCAGCTCAGAGGAATCGGACGACTCCGCCTTTCTTGGATTTATTTTACCCACAATACAAGCTTGTGTTTAATATCTATCTAGGTTTAAATTTATATTACCTACTTATCTACATGTAACAAAAAATTGAATTAAATATAGGTAACTACCTAAATAAAAACGAAATACTTGAAGATTAACTACCTAGGTATTTTTCTCGTTAGTAGCATGCGCCTTACAAACGACATATTAAAAAATATTTCTATTAGTCTTGCATTCGAGGGTGCCTTAGAATCGAAAATATACTATTTGGTTATAAAAATGATGTAGAAATATCACAATTTTTCAATCTAGCAGCCTAGTAAATAGTATCACATTTTATTCTGAAGTAAATGTGATGTTATAACATGTCACGCCAGGACTTTTTCTATTCAGACTAGGTAGTATCTTTTTTCGCTTCTGGCAAATTCTTCTTATATGGTTTCGTATCACGAACGCATCCATACAACAGGCCTGGCGACCTGATTTAATATGTGGCAACATTCTCCAACCCGGTAAATTGACGCACATCTCTCAATGATGTCTGCTTGCCCAGCTTTTCCGGTTCCAACAGCACATCTTACTTGCCCATCCTGGGCAAGGTTTGTTTCAATTACTAATGCCTTCGGCCAAATTGTTATGAACGATAATGACCACATTGCCTTTTTCAATTGCCTATCGCTCAACTGACACTGCCACTCTCAGATGAAACCAACACATTGTCTATTTATTATCACAACGCTAGCGGAATACGATCAAAAACGCGTGAAACGTACCTATCAGTGTTGGAAAATGAATATGATGTCATCTGCATCACGGAAACATGGCTAACAAGCTCGCACAATTCTGCAGAGTACTTCCCTCCAGACTACTATGTTTTCAGACGCGATCGCTATACGGATCTTGAATCGACAGCGAGAGGTGGCGGAGTTCTGCTAGCGGTTACGAAAGATATACGTGCGGATATTATTGACCTTGGGAGTAACGAGTTGGAAATTTTGGCTGTTAAACTTGCTTTCAATGGAAAGCTGGTGTTGATAGTTGCTGTTTACATACCATACGGATCCTCAGTTAATATATATGGTGAGCTATCTTTATTTTTCTCAAACCAACTAGCAGCTGCATCTCCTGATTTTGATTGTGTGATGATTTTGGGAGATCTTAACTTACCGAAAATAAAATGGCAGAGTAGATGATGAACTTCTGCCATTCAATGGTGATCTAACTTCAGATCTGGTGATGGACTCAATCTGTTCACTCGGGCTAAGACAGATTAATAACATCGAGAACCAGTGCAGCAATATCCTCGATCTGGTGTTCGTTCCAGTAGAAGTACATGGCACAATCATTGCTTGTAATGATCTCGGCGGTTCTTCAAGTATTTTTCACATACCACTACATATCCAATTAATATTTGAAAATTGTGTTAATGTTAACGTAAATTTTAATTCTAGTGAGTCTTTCAATTTTAATAAGGGAAATTATAATGCTTTAAATGAGTTTCTGGACAATATTAATTGGGATCAATATATAACGGGTAGTTTAGACGCTTATATTGATCAGTTTTATAAAATAATGAACTTGGCAATTGAACAATTTATTCCCCGTTCACCTGTAGTTTCGTCGATGCGCGAGCCATGGTTTAATAGTCGCCTCTCAGGATTAAAAAATCGGAAATCTAAAGCTCATAAAAAATATAAATTAAACCCATCCGCCGTAAATTATGAAATATTTAGCGCTTTCAGATCTCAATTTAAAATTTTAAATCGTTTCTTGTATAATTTATATATTGTCGAGATCGAATCGAATATTAGAAACAACCCTAAATGTTTCTGGAGTTATGTTGATTCGAAACGGAATTGTAGAGGTATACCCTCGCAAATGTCTTTCAATTCTTTGACGGCTAGTGATCCACAAATTATCACTGACATGTTTGCAGCATTTTTTGAAAATGTGTATGTCCCGTCTTCGAGAGGGAATGACGATCTTGTTTTTAATAATAATCCAAACATTCAATTTCAATTTACTACCGATGACGTTCTGCACGCTCTTTTGAATGTAAATGTGAATATGAGTTGTGGTCCGGACAAAATTCACCCGCTTGTGTTGAAAAAGTGTGCTTCGGTCTTAGTTCAGCCGCTGACGAACATCTTCAATTTGAGTTTGAAAAGTGGGGTTTTCCCTTCAATTTGGAAATCCAGTTTCATTAAACCAATTTTCAAGAGTGGACGGAGAACGGATATCGAAAATTACCGCGGTATTTCTATCTTATCGGCTATTCCTAAATTATTTGAATCGATGGTCAAGGACCGCATCTTTTTCTTAATTAAAAATTCCATCTCAGTAAACCAGCATGGGTTTTACCCCGGACGGTCAACTGTGACAAATCTTGCTTTGTTTACAAATTTTTTGACGCTAGCATTAGAAGGTGGTGATGGTGTTGAGGTAGTGTTTACTGATTTTAGCAAAGCTTTTGATAAAATTGATCATGTTTTATTGGTAAAGAAACTGGGACAGCTCAACAAGTGTGATGCCCTTCCTTTAAAGTGGATTTTTTCATATTTGACGAACAGAACTCAAAAAGTTTTTTTAAATAATATTTTATCTAGAGACATCAATGTTTTGTCTGGCGTCCCACAAGGTAGCCACATTGGACCTCTATTATTTATTGCATTCATAGATGATGTGAAGCGGTGCTTCAAACATTGTAAGTTTCTGATTTACGCTGATGATGTAAAAATCTTTTGTAAGATTAGAAATGATCGCGATCTGCTAAATCTACAACAGGAATTAAACGTTTTCTGCGACTGGTGTAGCTTGAATAAGCTTTGCCTGAACGTTTCGAAATGTAAAGTTATGAACTTTTCTAGAAGACGTTATGGACGTAATGGACATGATAATAGTTTATTCTTAAATGGCGTTATGATAGAGCGAGTTCATTCTTTTCTAGATTTAGGGGTTTTGTTTTCACGAGATTTATCGTTTAAGGACCATATTGACAGATGTATTAATAAGGCTAATTCAATGTTAGGGTTTTTAATCCGTTTCTCCAAAGACTTTCATGATCCATATACTCTAAAAGTCCTCTTTGCTTCATTTGTTCGATCGCACTTGGAGTATGCGTCAATTATCTGGAATCCGTACTATATCAATTCCTCTAACCGTATAGAATCAATCCAGAAGCGATTTATGCTGTTTGCCTTAAGGCGACTTCCTCGAGAGGTAAACGCTCCTAAGTATGTGCTTCCGCCGTATCTAGGCCGTTGTTTGATATTGAATATTGAACCATTGTTCGTTCGAAGACAAATTTCAATACGTGCCCCAGTGAGATTACTCAGACACCGAGGCTTAGTGATTAATCTGCACTTCCATGGGTCTAATTTTGGTATGTCGGACCCGGTTTGTAATTCTAGCCGTGTATTTAATAATGTATCTACCGTGTTCGATTTTAATTTGTCCAGAGATGAATTTAAAAGAATTCTAAAAACTTTTTTTATTCAAATTTGATTTATATAAATAAACCTAATTCTAAAAATACCAGATGTAAATTAATACTGTTGGTAAAATAAATAAATAAATAAATAAATTGGTTTTACAGGTATGAACCAGCTCGTTCGCTTCCAAAAAAAATTCACTACGTGTTTCGGCTTCCGCCAGTTATTTCTGAGTATCATTGAGTTCAACTGGGGGTTTTGTGCCTCTTGACTCCAGCAAAAAATGGTTTGGTGTCAGGGCTCCAGAATCGGCGCCCTTAATGGAAACGAACTTTAGCGGACGAGAATAGACAATGTTTTCAATCCCTATTAACAAGTTTCGAAGCAATTCGGCACCTGGGTTTCGCTGAGGCATAATCTGGTATAAAGTGTTCTAAATTCAGCCACTTGCAACCCGGGGTTGTAAATTCTGCATGAAGTCGACAGTGATCGATTTCTGTTAGTGCGCGATACAACGCGGCCTCTGCTCCGCGTAAATTCGTTCCATTGTCACTGCGTATTTCGATTGGCGTGCCTCGCCTTGCGATGAAATTGCGAATACAAATTCACGTGGATTATAGAATCCGCGGAAGCGAATCGTATGCGGATTGAATATGCATATAAATAAAATAGAAAACAATTGCTATATCAAACTAGACAAGAAAATTTGTATTGATTTCCATACAAATGAATTTTTATGATTCCCTGTACAAACGTAATAAAATAGTTGCGGATCTAAAACAAATTTTACTTTACAAATTGTAAGAAAACCCTTAGGAATTTCGATGATCTATGATTTAATTTTTTTTAAATATTTTTTTTATATGTAGTTTTCAATCCGCAATCGATTCGCTCCAGTGGATTCTATATTCGACGTGATTATGCATTAATCGGTGGTTAAAAAATGCGCTGTTTCAATATGTACGGCCCGTGTTGGCAAGCAAGTGAACCGGATTCTTCATCTCTTCTCCGTACGACGTCCAACCGAGACATTCATCGGCCCAAAGTAGTCTATGCCGACATAAGAGAAGGGTCGAGTGAAAGATGAAAGCCAACCTGTCCGTAAATCCACCATGTGTGGCTCACTAGGGAGCCCTGATAGATCGTACTCTATTGAATAACTACCGTACGCCTGGAATACGTATTGCTGACGGAGTTCGTTAACAACGGTTTCATGGTTATGGTGGTGGTATTTTCGATGGTATGACGTGACTAACAGATAAGTCATCTATCACCTTTCGGCAGCAATATTGGTCGCTTTTGATTCCTACCTGCATCTTCTGAAGAACCTTTCATCCTTAACATGCCAACGTCGTCTAAACCATGGTTCAGCTAGTCGAGAAAATTCCGACTCATTCAGCCATCAGTGGAAGAAACTTCCGGATTCAAATCTGACAGTTTTTCCATTTTGTACCATTATCCGATACATTATTTTTGGTGGGAAGCCACATCCATTCTTTCTATTTCGTGGTTTCCATTATTTCACCGACACGATGTGTCACGAACTGATGATATTATAGAATATACGCTCTTGAATGTGGATAGAGTGGGAATCAGCAATAGTCGGGCCACGAGTACCGCCGCTTGTTACTCAAGTCGAGGGATTGATAATGGTGTAAGTGGGGTGACTTTAGTTTTAGCTGCAACCAGAGCGTAGTGAATATCGTCGCCACGTACGATGCGGAAGTAAGCAATCACTGCAAAGGTGTATTCACTCGCATCGACCAATATATGCAGTAGTATTTTTTCTGGGTCTCATCTTATTCAATGCCATCGAGGAATCCGTATCTGCGCTATTTGTGATAACAACTGGATCCAAGTTTTCCACTTGTCGAATTGTTTGTCATTCAACTTTTCGTCCCAGCCGATCGATGATCGCCAAACATCTTGTAATAGAATTTTAGCGTAAACCAAGTAAAAAGCCAAAAGACCCAGAAGATAAGATACGGACATTAGAATCCTTAAGAATCATGCTTGGTGGGCCGATTCTCACCCGACAATAGATTCTGTTGTCGGTCTCAGTGTTCCACCCAATTCGTATAGTACTTTTTCGTCTTCTATTGCCGGGCTGATGTTCAGATCTTTCTTTGCCTCTGACTTGTATTGACAGTATCCAATGCTGATAATATTTCCGGAGCATTAGACCTCCAACCTCTTATTTCAAACCCTGCATATTTTGCTAGTTCGATGGCTTCTTCCGGGGTGTCTACGCTGTCCAACCAGTCGTCCACATAGTGGTTGTTCTTTATTGGGTCAAAAGCTCAATGATACTTTTCGGCAAAACTTAGTGCATTCACATTTTTTACATAGTGCGCCAAACTGGTGGGAGCAAGTCGCCCTAAACATCATAACCTGCGTCACATGAACGTCAGAAATTTTTACCTGGGTCCCCGCCTCTTCATAGGAACCGTTGTGATTGTTGATCAGATTCTGCTTTATTTTGGTCATAAAAACCGTGCACAGCACACCCTAATCTTGTTTGGGTTACCGCTGGTTGGTGTGAAGGTCCCTCCCTCACCTGTAATGGTATCCCAACTTTCAATTATCATTCCAATGAAAATGCGAGAAACTGCTAGATTAATGATTATGTATTACTGTATCAAAACTCCCAGTAGGTGATAGTTCTTATCGGACATTTCTTGCGCTGCTACGGATTGCATCGGTAGATTCAGACTATGCACTGAGGGTTCTGACGTTATTGATGTGGTATTTTCGACTACCTTGATAGTTTTCCGACATTTGCAGCGAAACTATCTCATAATCCTTTTCTTCTCGATCAGTGTCTGGTGTCCATTTCAGGCACAAGCTCTCAGGTGTTCCTTTTAATTCGAGCTCTTTCGCTAATTCTGTTTCTATCAGCGTTAAAGATGAGCTTTCACCAAGGTAAGCAAACGTATTTGCTGAAGTGGCAAGAATGATTCAGAAAAGGGGTAATTGTTGTGATTGACTTTGGGCATTACCATGTAAAGCGCAATTAGCTACGGGTTTGACGTCTTCTTTCACATCGGGTCGAAGCAGTGGGTTGTGTAACGCTCTACAACCTTGCGTGCTACGTTGCTTGGCATATTTGCAACGAAAGTGGTTGTGTAGTTCGAGACACTTTCGGCATAGCCGGTTTTCTTTCACGGTGTTTCAACGATCATTCCGATTCATCTTATTGAAACTCCCACAGCTTTTTATCATATAATCGGATTTCTTACACAGGTGGCATTTCCGATCATCTTTAATGGTTTGCTTATTTTTAGAATCTCACGCATGCGTATGCAAATACCCTCTATCACTAGATTGCCGATTTTCTTGCCTATCGTTAATACTGACAGGAACGGGAGAAGGTTTTATAACTGGTGTTGCTGCTTGCGCGATTGCAAAAAGCCCAGTTTTCAAACGTGGATAACGTGGCGCCTGGTACAGACTGTTGATATACGGTCCAGTTTAATTTTACGTGGCAATAACCGATCTGGTAACTCCTGTAACAGCGATCGATTGTTCATATGGGCCAGTGGTCATATGGGACAGCGCAAATGAAATTATAGGGTTTCTAGTTTTTCTGCTTTCGGATTCGGTTCGCCGTAAGTAATGTGGGAAGGATCAATTCTGGGCGGCCGTACAGCATTCTGAAGGTTGTTATCACATCCGATACTGACGATGGTAAAATTAGACGGCATCTCACAGCTTCTAGCGCTTTTTCTTTCAAACACCATTACACACGTAGTAGATTTTCAGCATTGTCAAACCCACATGTCTCTGTTGAACTTTTGTAGGTGGTTATGAACATCGGCCATGCCGATGGCTGCCCGTTGAAGTGAAGAAGTTTCTTGGAAACTATATCTCTTGTGGCTAGCTGATCAGTCTTCAACATGGATGCCGTTGCAGCATTTGGTACCGGCAGTTGTGGTCCATCCATAAACGCTACTGGTTGAGTATAAGACGGCTGATTCGTGAGTGTATTTGACTTTACTCGGGTTATCGATTGTTGTTGATATGGCGGTTGACCGGTCCGTCAGACATCCGTCTGATCTCTTGTAGCTTGCGAATTTCCTCCAGCTTTTGAAGTTTCAACTATGTGCTTTTGCTTGGGGGTTTTGTGGATCGCACACTTACGGATATATTTGTGTTCTTCTTGATCGAGGTCTTCGGCCTAGGATTAGTGGCTATGATGTCTCCGGCAATATATAGACCGGAGCACGTGTTACAAATCCAATCGACATCCTGAATTGCCTGCGTTACACCAACGCATACAAAATGAATCCACTTGTCACACTTGTCCCATTGCACTATATCGTCGGTGTCAACGCGTTCGCACATACTGCAGTTCGATTCCGTGTATTTGCTGAGCAAGTGTTGTGACGATCGAGCTGTTTTTAATGATTTCTCGAAATTGTCCACGCCATCCATTGTGTATGTTGAGTTCTAATACTCGTATGATGAACTTCACGAGTGGTATTATTTCCAATCAAACCAACCCAATTCAGGAAAAAAAGTATTTTTGTAGATTATTGCGAGATGGCGCAATAAAGATGGGATGTTGGCAGTATTTTCCTCGGGTAAATCGAACTTTGTGGATCGATGCGGCTTGGTCCACTCTCTCGATCAATTAAATAAACACTCGAGTAGCTCTCTCGAGTATTTGGTACAACTACAAAATTACTTTTTATTTTATGTTTATAATAGTTTTTCTTTTATTTTGTATTTGCCACTTTTGGACGTTGCTACTCAGACTAGTATCTTTTTTCTCGTTAATTGGAATGAATCTAAAATTAGTATTAGTTACTAAGTACTAATGTTTAGTTTCTCAGCACATTTTACGCACCTAGTCTCTCGCCCACAATATTTATGCGTTTGATTAAAACGTTGGTATTTTTTTAGGAAGGTGTTATCCTCGTGTTGTTGTTGAGAACTAATTGAATAGCGGGAGATAGAAAACGCTCAGCTGAAACCTAATAAAATGTGGTCGCAACCTGCGAGTTTCTGTCTCTTTTTTATAAAATACATTTGGTTTTAGTTCCTTCCGTAGGATTATTTGCGTTTAATGTAGCTTCGGTCAGATAGAGAAATTGCTTGTTTGCTAGCCAGTCGAACTTTTACCTCAATATATTTACGCAATTTGACCATGTATCACAAGGTTCCCTATGGAAATATGCAAATTGCAATAAAATGGTAATGTTTTGGAACGGTACTTACGTTGTGTGATTGAACTAACTTGTGTATGAGTTTGGCTAGGGGCACATTTGCATACAGTTCTAGACTGGCAAGCTGATTGTTTTCAGTGGCGTGACCTTGGTCTCGATTTATCCAGTCCTGCGATCGATTCGGAGAACTTCCAAGAATTTCACACTACTCGATAAGTCAGCCATATTTGAGCTATTGATTTTGGGGCCACTTCATCTCACGATACGCAGAGTACCCGTAATTATTGAAGTATGATTTTGGTAGGAGATACTTAGGCGAGCCGAACAAATATCTTAGATACTTGCGGCAATACTGTTCGTTTGGTTGGAGCATGAACATCCGATGTTTGGCTGATATTGAATTCGAAACAGTTGGCCGAAGGAGACCAATGTAGTTCAAGTGTTTTAACTGAATCATCCAAGCTCAGTTCAAGCTGACCCTGATGCACGCGAAATTCTATTAGCATCTTATGCGAAACTTGGGTGTTCGAGGACCACTTCCGCAGGACCAAAGCCATCAAATCGGAGCAGTGCGATCATTTGCCTCTGAACTTCGATTAAATTCACGATGTCGTCTTTTACGTCGTTAAAGTCCCTAGATTCAACTTTGGCTGCAATTGGGAATCTCCCGTGTCCACCTCGTGCTAACTGATGAACCTGATTTTGTTGTCGACGGTGTCATAATATTTAATAGTTGCCGTTAAACTAGACAGTTGATTGGTTGTCTTGCACTCCACTTGCCGAAGAGGATGTGATCAAGTTTCGTATTTTGAGCGAAGGATGAAGCGCTAGCACCGATTATGCAACCATCCTTTTGAAGCAGCCCAATGACGTTAGCTGCCAGACTGCGTCTCCAGTTAAATTTGCCTTTAGGTAGTGTAACTTCTGCGAGTTGGCAGCTGTTTATGGTTGTGGACGAGGTCGACGAATACATTCCCGAATTCAGTCCAATTTTACACGTATTATAAGAATTATATTTTGCGTATTTTGCCTTATATATGTATAATATATATATATATATATATATATATATATATATATATATATATATATATATATATATATATATATATATATATATATATTTATATATATATATATATATATATATATATATATATATATATATATATATATATATATATTATATATATATATATATATATATATATATATATATATATATATATATATATATATATATATATATATGTAGCACAAAAATGTGCTAATGCACATTTGTCGCTTTTAATGTCAAAATTTATGTAAGCTTTTATTTTATGTGTTTAAACACCGTAGAAAACGGAAACCTTGATTCGGGGCAGCTTTCTATCGAGCGACTGCTTTCTTTGCACTGGTTTGACCTTTTGAAGTTCGAGATTGTTCGATGAGGTAATAATCTTCCGCTTGAGCACGTTTACCGAATTCTTCCTCGTGTTCCTCGCTGTACACGGCCACAATCTGGTCTTGTACGTCGCAAAATTCCTTGTAACAGGACGCACTTGATCGATCTGCGTCTGTACGAATTCATCGTTAACTCCTGGTGTGTTACTTGCAAGCTCCTTGCTTTTTCAGAACGCCCTTTCGAGGATCCTCTGTAGAGACGAATGCTTCACGCGAGTTGTCATTATGTTATCTCTGATGAGCACTGTTTTGGCACTATTGAATCTATTTTCACCGAAATGTTAAATTTCCTTACCATGCAGTACCTTTGTTGCGGCATGATACGAAGGATGAATTCCGAATGAATAATAAATGGCACGATGGTTGGGAATGCGAATAATAATAATTGATTAAGATTTGATTTGTTCTTTTGTTGTTCTTCGGTTGAACCGTGCGTGGTGCTCGAATGGAGGTTGGAAGTACAAGGATGTTTTTCATGGATGTTTCTATTTTGACAACTTCGTAATGGTGTTTTATTTAGGGTTGCTTGACGTTTGTTTATAGGAGAAGGGAGTAACAAGACTACAACAATAATTTTATATCTAAAAATACAATTTCTATATCATATTACAACAAGGCAAGTTTGCAGTGTCTGACAACAACACAACGTGTTGACTCAAAATTAAAGGTGGTGTTAACTTGTACTTCGCGGCTTTACTTTAATTTTTGCGAAGCCGTATTCATTTTCAGTAGGTACATGTTATCTTGAAATGCTCATTGCACCGTTTCCATTTACGCGTCAAGCTGATTAATGCTTGTTACTACATACATCAAAATAGTTGGGTGATACGTTGCAAATAGTATATACGAGTATGTGTATTTTCATATCAAATTTCATTTGAAGAATATTTTTGTGTAATTCGCTTCAATGTATGCATATAATACATACATATTATTTTAAAAACATTTAAATGGCTTGCGGTAGTGTGGATAATTGCAGCCCGAAAACTTTCGAATTTCAAAATAAAACTTTGCATACCGGTTAAGCCCAATTTGGGCAGTTCACGGGGAAAAAATAGTGCTAGTACAAGAACCGAAAAGCAGGAAATTAAATTTTCAAATTTCGCCTAAAAGACTACATAAAAAATAATGTGCTTTCTTTTCAATTTCTTTAAAACTTTCTAACCATAAATCATTTAGGCCCATTTTCGAAGGTAGTTTCCACCATAAAAGGATAAAATTTATGTTGTTTTAAAAATATAATTTTCATTCATAAATTAAGGAAAAACAAACAGGCCCCTAAAAGATACTACTATATTACGTTCAATAATATTTGTGTTGAACAACAAATAAGTATTGTTCTAGGGCGCCTTGATCAAGCAAGCTAGCGCTTCTGATTACATGTTCCAGTCAGGACGCTGTTAAAACTAGTCGAAAATTTCTCGAAACGCGAATTAACCTCGAAAATTGGCCTTTTCACACGTGTATTGTGCACAACACATCATGTCAACCAAAAAGGGGCACTTAAACGGGTGTCTGCCTTAATTGCATTATTTTTTAGATTATTTGTAGTTTGTGATAGCATTGAACATAACATATCTAAAGTACGCATTACTTTATATTGCTACGCGAACAATACTTGCCTAACGGTGCGAATTAATATTTTGTTAACCTATGTACGCGTGGTTAATTACATCTATTCTATGCGTCCACACGGTATGTCAATCTATGCACCCATACGGAATATCATGATACCGGTATCAAACTTAGTTTCTTTCCCCTTTACCTATAAAACCGGGTTTTTTGCGCCGCAATAAAATCGGTTTTATAGGTAAAGGGGAAAGAAACGAAGATTGATACCGGCGTCATGATATATCATGTAGACGTATACTATGCCTCCACACGGGATGTCATGGTGTGCTTTCAATCTTCGTTTCTTCCTTCTTTACCTATAAAACTTGTATTTTTGTGCCGCAATAAAACCGGTTTTAGCGGTAAAGGGGGAAAGAAACGAATATTGAAACCACTTCATGACATCCCGTGTGGTCGCAAAGATCCCGTGTGGACACATACATCATCGATAAATGTCTATCTATGCGTTCACACCGGATGTCAATTAAGAGATTTCAATTTTCGTTTCTTTCCCCGTTACATAGAAAACCGGTCCTTTGTGTCCCAATCAAACCGGTTTTATATGAAGTGGATGTGGATGTTAATGAAGTGGTTTCAACCTTCGTTCCTTTCTCCTTTACCTATAAAACTGGTTTTATTGCGGCACGAAAAAATCGGTTTTATAGGTAAACCCAATATGCAATGCCGACGGAATTCCATTTACATTCGCGCTCAAAAACCACACTATTTCTAAGGAAAGAAATATTTATAACACACGGAAATCCATTCTACTCGCCAAAGAAAAGTGTCACAAAAATTCCAGTGTGGGTGGGTGTGAATCCCGACTAAAAATAGAAAAAATCAAATTAGAAAGAAGATGGAATTTTGTCGGAAACTCGGGTTTTTTCCATACTAATTGCACACATTTCCACATGCTACTAGAGCAGATTTCCATATTACTTTTCACGTTGTGGTTTTATTTTGAAATTAAAGAAATTTTTGTTGCATTTTTTTGTAAAATTTATTTATTTTTAATTTTTTATATTCAATATACATTATAATTTTTTAACTTAAATGTAATAAATACCGCCTTTCTCTTTACATCTCTCATTCGACATCCATCTTAAAAGAATAAATCGTCATCGTAAATTTGCACGTGATGATTGAAATTAAATTTTATTACCTATTTATTCCAATGTTGTTGATCGCGGTGATGGCGAAATACGATCATAATTACACATTTACACATTTAAAAAAATAAAAAAACCGTAACGCGTACATGTTCATTCGTCGACATGTGTCACGAAACTGAAGATACAAAACAAATCTAATAAAACATCAAAACAAAATTGCAAATCAGAAAGGGAAAGAAATTATTTTCCTCCAAAATCGATATTTCTGTGTCTTTGATATTTTGTAGTACGGAATTTAGTGTGGAATTGGAGCTGTTTTTTCCACACTGTGGAAAAATTGCATACTGGGAAGGGGTAATGCGTGTGGACAGATAGGATGTCGTGAAGTGGTTTCAATCTTCGCCTCTCCTTTGCCTAAAAGCCGGTTTTATTGTGGCGCAAATAAACCGGTTTTATTGTGGCGCAAATAAACCTTTTTTATTGGTAAAGCGGGAAAGATGCGAAGATTGAAACCACTTCATGATATCTCGTATACCCAATATGCAATGCCGACGGAACTCCGTTTATATTCGCGCTCAAAAACCACACTGTTTCTATGGAAAGAAACACGTATAATACACGGAAATCCATACTACTCGCCAAAGAAAAGTGTCACAAAAATTCCAGTGTGGGTGTGAATCCCGACTAAAAAGAGAAAAAACAAAATGGGAAAATAGGTGGAATTTAGACGGAATTTGACGTTTTTTCCATAGTCTTTTCCATACTGATTTCAGGCACGTTTATGCATGAAAAAAGAGGAACGTGCTTGTATATATTTTTCAGTTGGAATTATAATTTTTATTCGAAATAAAACAAAATTTTGCATTTATTATAAAATAAATATTAATTTTTTATTGACATAAACATACACTTAATATTACATTTTATAAAACCCATCCATATTCATCCGTATGCGCCATCCAATTTTACATTCCAATACATACAACCTTGAAAAATAAAAATCGATAAGATCGGAAATTTCCATCATCTCATGACGACGCCATTTTAAAATTATTACCATTTTTACATCTAAATTTATTGATCACAAACACGAAATATAATTATTATACATATACGAGTACATAGTATGAAGTAAATATAAGTAATTTAAAGATTATTAAATAATTTAAATACACAAAAAACACAAGTTAACATAAAATCGCGGAAAACACAAAAATGTGCGTGCTATCCTGTCAAGTGCTATATTATACTGAAGAAGGAAGAATACAAAACAATAATAACAAAACTAACAAAAAAAAATTAAAATTTCGCGAATGAAAGAGAAAGAAATTTATTTTTCTCTAAAATCGATATTTTTGTGTCTTTGATATTTTGTAGTACGGAATTCAGTGTGGAATTGGAGCTGTTTTTTCCACACTGTGGAAAAATTGCATACTGGGTAGACCCATAGATTAGATGAGATGGTTTGTATAAAAAGTGTCTTCGCTAAATAAAGAAGCACGACCAATTATCATACGTAGTTTTGCCGAATCAACATTTTTTCATTTCCTTTGCTGTATTTCTTTGTTAAATTTACAAGAACAATTGCATGTATCTAATTGAGAAAAAATTTAGCAAAATTGAAATTTTTTTTAGATTTACGAAAGCTATTTGATTGTTACCAACCTTTGAAAAAAAAAATCTTAAAATTATTCGACTGGTAAGCACCTTAATTAAAAATGCAATTTAGTTGTCGTAAATCTAATTTTTGTTTTCAATTTAGCGGTAAATTTAATTATTTTTGAAAAACTCTATGGTAAACTGATCGAAAAATCAGTACTAAAATCGATTTTTACCGTAGTAAACGATTTGCCCCCGATAGTCGGGCAGCAAGCCGAAAAATTTACTTAAAATTGACTTTTACCCGACTATTGGTACACAGCCATATATAGACAATAATCTCATTCGTTCGAAACTGATTGTTGGTATTCTTAAATAAATTTTCCATCTATGAGTCAAAAATTCAAATTTATCCGCGGTCCAGCGATAACGGACAAAAGTATGGGGTGGTTGGGAAGTTGATTGTGTATAAGTAGATATCGTTTATCATAGTCGTTTGTCACACAGATTTTGCCGCTAAATGGAATAATTTCCTATGATTGTGTATTTAATTCGAGAGTACTGAATATCGACCAATGTGTACGGAACAATCACAATAAAACCCATTACAATAGAAAACACATAAATAATCAATTTTTATGGGGGACTTTAAATTAATATTATAAATTTTATTTTATATAGATATTCTTAGTTGCTCGAAAACTGAAGTATCGACTGATCGTCGTAGAGGAAAAACGTGTTTTTGTCTCTCCTTTAAATAAATTATTATTAATATTTTAATTCAAATCAGTTTAGGAAAGTGTAGTGTGAGAGTGATGTGCTATTTTTGAGTGAGTTTTGTTCTTTAGAAGTTCACCTGTTAATACAGGTGAATTGAGACAGTTATTATGAAAATTACGTTCAACACATATACAATCAGAGAAGTATCTTTTTATTCTAATTTTCATTCTAATTATATAAAAGTTAATTATTTATTATTGTTATTGTTATTATAACTATTTACATATATGTGAACGGTAATTTATAATCGTATACATAGAAACTGACATTTCAAGGGAATTCCCTTTGTATGTACTTAAGTATGTACATAAAATATTGGTACCCGAGAAACCAAAATTTGAAACTACAACAGATCGAATTGTAACTTACCCAATAAGCGAAAATTTGTATACTCAAAATGGGTTGCCACCGTATTGTGACAAAAATGACTTTTTGTGGAATAATATAAATTGATAAATATATAAAATGTTAATGAAAGGAGGAAACAGTTTTCTGAAACGGGAAATTTATCATTTGAGCTGAAATATGTTGGATTGTGTTATCCATTTGGGTTTTTATTTAAATTTAATTACATTTTCATAACTAATTTTAATAATTTTCACTTACTTTAAACAATTTTTATAAATTGAAATTTTGTCGAAAGTCCTGACTTAAAACAATAAAGTTGTCGGCAAATATAATTCAATTTATTTTTATTATTATTTAAAATTTATTATTTATTTATTTTTTTTTTTTTACATACCGGAAGGTCAGGGAAGATTGTGATTGCAACATTCTTGTTCAGGGGTCTATTTAATTACTTACGCTTACGATACAATCAAATGTGTTAACGATCCAAAGACTTTTTGCTATGGAATGTTGTTTTTCGACGATCTTTCTGGTTGAATTCAGGTTATGTTTTAGTGAAGTTGTGTGAATGTTAGATATAAATTAACCCTGCTTTTAGTTGGATGAATTTAAATATAGGTAGCTGAATGACATACCGAATCTAAAATTTTTTTAAAAATTTTTTTTAATTTTTTTTTTATTTTTTTTTTTATTTTTTATTTTATTTTGTTTTTATTTTGACATTATTGACGGAATATTTTGGTCATCATATGTATGATAACACTGCCGTGTCATTACGAACGTGAAGTCTCTCGGTTAGATGATCCATAGATGTGAATTAAATAACCTAACCAGTCTAGTAGGACTGATGCCGAATACATATGATGAATATTAGTATCCTTTACCTCAAACACAACTAACTTACATTAATTAACTAACAAACTCTAATCTAGAGTGTGAATTTAATTGAGACTAACATTCTAATATATTTAAGTAGTTAAAAAATGACTTTGCCGCGGTTCGCCCTAGTCGTTTCTGTGACTAACATCCTTCCCTAACTAACCTTATCTGTTAAGGATGTTAACAGGCCCGCATGATGCTGAAATATTATTCGCATTCAGATATAATTTGTTATTTGATTGTTGATATTTCAGGATTATGGTAACGTACCTAGGATCGCCGTTATGGCTAGCCTGTACGCCTCTATCATATCATATCATATCATATATTATTAGTTGCTCGAAAACTTTAACACGTAAAAGACTTAGATACTCCGAAAGTTGGAAGAAAATAAGAGAAAAGCTAAATGCCAACGCGGGGAGAAATTCACTGATGATAAGAGGATACTTCGAAAAAAAAAACGAAAAATTAAAACAGGTTACGGAGAAAATTGTTCATATACATGCCATGAGCAATTTGATTTGTTAGAGAGCAAGCATTTATTTGAGCAGTTTTGTAAATTAAACTCTAAATCGAAAGGCGAATTTTTTGGCAAAGTGATATTTAAGATTTCAGTAGAGATAAAAAGAACCAGCAATGCTAACTCGCAAATATACGCGCTTAAAATATACGCGTTTAAAATATAATATAAATTTTTAAAAGCGGGTATGTTGAAAAGGGTTGCCAAGTATTTTTACTGATATCTTGGATATTAATAAAACTAGGATGCATTATTATTTTGATTATTGAATTGATGCCAACACCACAACATCGAAATCTCCAGCTAAAGGCAAACATGCGAAAAATAAACTACCACAAAATAAATTGGATAATTTTGCTGCTCATATAAATAGCTTCGCAAAGTAGAGTCTCATTATTGTCGTACTTCAATCAATAAAATGTTTTTGCAACCACGTCTTAATATGAAGAAAATGTATATGATGTATTGCAATGAAACAGTTGACCCTGTAAATTTTGGTCATATATTTGAAACGTTACACTTCGCTCTTCCTGGATTTTTTCATCCCAAAGAAAGATTTGTGTAACAAATGAGAGGAGCACGAGACAAAGGAAAAAACTGGCGAAATATTAACTGAAGATGAATAAATTGAACCAAATACCCGTGTTATGATAATTGATCTGCAAAATCTATTTGAGTTGGCGAAAGGAAATGTTAACTGTTTCTATTACACACGAAAACTTTTGTGTTTTAACCTAACAGGATATTGTAAGGATAACCGAAGCACCTATTGTAGTATATGGAATGGGACAATTCAAGGAAGAGGTGTAAACGAAATAGCAAGTGGTTCCACAAAAACTTTGCAAGGTGTGATAACCGATTTTCCGCAAATTGAAAAATTTATTATTTGAACAGACGCTTGTTTGTTCCACAGAACCGCAATTCGATTTTATCTTTAATCTTGTTGAACTTCATGAAGAAAAATTTAGGTATTATCCTCATAGCACACAAATATTCGGAACCAAGGCACTCTCTTCTGCAAGAAGTTGGTGCTGTGCACAGTACTTTGGAAAAATATTTGAAAAATATGGAAATCTACAGTCCAATTGGATTAGTGAGATTATTTACAAATGCCAGATTTCCAAAAGTTAATTTGAAAATATTACAAATGAGAAACACTGATTGTATGCACTTTAGCCAGGCTGCCCAAAAATTTAATTTCTCGTGTATTCCGTATACCAAAGTACGACATTTAAAGTATGAATCACGAAACTTAACGAACGTGTCATATAAGAGATATTTTAAAGAAGATTTGACAACGGAATCTATAACAAAGCCAACAAGTAGTTCCAGAAGGACAAGAAGAAACTTGAATAAGGTTCAAACATACTTTAGTTCAAATGTATGCCTAAAGTCAACCAAAATTTCTACCATACTGCGCTAAAGCCAGAGTAAAACATATGTACAAAATTAACGTTTGGCAATAATTTTAATGAAAAATTTAATTGTTTTAAGACTGAACTGTTTTTTTAAGTTTTTGTTCACTGAATAATAAAATGTGATTTTGTTTGAAACAATTAGTTTGAATTAGCACGTTTGTTTTTTACTTTCTACTAAATTGTATCAGAAATACCACTAAGTACCATCTTTACGTATAATTTTGTCTACAAACTGCAAGAATAAGTTTTAATCTATACCCACTTTTCCACTATATCACAGTTTCTTAATGTCGTATAGCGTATGTTAAAAAAATTTCTCATTGGAAAATTATTATTTTTTAAATAAATTTTCCCAAAATTAAAATGATTGTGCCTCACTGCTATTCTCACATAATCATTACATTAGAATAACCTGTAAAACTTGATTGAACTGTCGCTTCAGACAAGGTAGTAATGACCACGTAAACTTTAATTTTCATTTTTCTCAAAAGTGTGGTTTTGTCGGTTAGCGTACTTTAGTCCTGAGGCGACGATATGGCTATTTGGAAATAGATTAGTACAAAGCAATACACAATTAAACTGATAATGTCTACTATGTAGATACATATTACAAACGATTTTTGAATTATGTGAATTTATTTCAGTGAATATATCTAAGTTCCCAGTGTTACATTCGTGATTAGACAAAGAGAGTTGATTAAGAGAGTTGGAGTTGAACACGTCGTAATTAGAAAATTCAAGAATAATACGCCTTGATGGTAATTTTTCGGTTGTGTCTATTAAAGTTAAAACAAATCGGAATACCAAATTGACACGCCAATAAAACAAAAGGCTCTTGGACCCTTGTCAAGATTGGAGGAGATCGGGGAGGGGGGAGGTGTAATATAGTAGAATAATAAATAATAAATTAATAAAATGTGCTGTACCTTTTAAGTAACCCACATCGATCCTACCAAGGTCATCAGATTAGGTGTAATCCTAAGTAAACCCAGGCGGAATTTCGGATAATCTGACTATACTGGTAAATCTGAAATTTTCGAAACTAAAATAATAAAATGTCTCTAACTTTTGAGCTACCCATCGGCCTAACGATTCTACTATGGCCATTAGATAGGACACATTCCTAGGTAAGACCAGGCGGAATTTGAGACAAGTTTGGAGGAAATGGGGTGCGGTTGTAATGTGGTTTAATGTGCCAGGAAATCAGAAATTTTCGAAATTAAATTAATAATCAGTTTTTCATCAGATTTGTCCCAAGCTCCGCACGGCTTTAGCTAGAATTAGGACCTATACAAATGTTAGAGCACTTTCTACGGAAATTGTAAACAGATGAATTTTTTTTATATTGCATTATACCACTATATCAAAATCAGACTTGCCCCAAACTCCACCTGGGCTTACCTACGATAATAATCTAAGTGATGGCCATAGTAGGATCGATGGGCAACTGGGTTATTCAAAAATTACAGAAAATTGTATTACTTTAGTTTCGAAAGTTTCTGATTTTCTGGTAATATTACAACAAATCACACTCCTTTCTCTTTCAGACTTGTCCCAAATTCCATATTCCAATTAGTTTTGAGAATTTCGGAATTTATTATAATTTACACGTCATAGGATTAGGATCAATCTGGTAAAATTATATAGCTCCTGACCGATTTTTGGAGTAGTCCGATTATTTGGAGCCGATATTGGAACTAGGTAATATCGGGTTTTCAATTATAAAAATTTTTTCGGCTGGGGTAGCAGAGACACTATCTGCATTACCATTGTTTTCGGCTAGAAACTTTCGGCTAACTTTTGAAACAACTAAAACTAAAATACCTAACCAATTTTTTGTAAGTGCTTTATTAAATGTTTGGGTAGATAAGATGAGGAATGCTTCTATAGCGACATGTTTGGAAAACAGTTTAAATGGGGTGCCTTATTAATGTTTATGATTTAAAAAAGCGTCAAGACAAATTTCTTGTGGGAAGTCCGGGAAAACTCTAACTAAAAATATACCGTTTAAAGGGACACGGCTTGGAAGGAATTCCAATGAAAGGTCATTGGCTGCGTACCAATAGTCGGGTAAAAGTCAATTTTAAGTACATTTTTCGCTAAATTCAATTATTTTTGAGAAATTCTATGGTAAACTGATCGAAAAATCTGTACTAAAATCGATTTTTACAGTAGTAAACGATTTACCCGACTAGTGGTATGCAGCCTTAGTGATAGTTATCCCTGTAAAAAATTCCAAGTCAATTCTCATGTGGGGAGTACGGAAAAACTAGTTTGAATATATCGCACACACAAAACATTAAAATGTCTACAAGTTTAAAGTGTCATGACTGGAAATGAATTCAAATGAAAGGTCTTAGTGATGATTACCCCTTGAAAATAATTCAGGTACATTTTATATGGGGAATTTCAGGATTGTTTGAATATGTCGCACACACAAAATTTGAAAATTTCTAACAATTGACCGTTTAAAATCTCAGGGCTGGAAACGAATTCAAATAAAGGTCTTAGTATATAGTCACCCCTGGAAAAATTGTAGGTCATTATTCATGTGTAATTTCCGGGAAAATTTGTTTGAATATATCGCACACGCACAAAACTTTAAAATGTCTAATAGTTGTGAGTGAATTCAAATGAAAGATCTCAGTGATGATGTAATTTTCATTTGGGGAGTCCGGGAAAACTTGTTTGAATATATCGAATACACAAAATTAGAAAATTTCTAACAATTGGCCGTTTAAAGTGTTATGCCTGGAAATGAATTCAAATGAAAGGTAGTTAGTGACAGTTACTAATGGAAACCATTTCAGGTTAATTTTCATATCGGGGCTTTGGAAAAATCGGTTGAATAAAACATACAAATTGGTAAAGAAATCCTCAGAAATATAAATGGTATCTGGTTGAATGATATGATAGAAAACGAAGGCGAAAAAAATTTGAAAATTTAATTTCTTCTTTTCTTTGCTCCTGGACTAGCAACAATTTTTTCCTTAGAGCACTTAATAGCACAATTTGGGCTTATTCGGTATGCAAAGTTTGTTTTTGAGATTCGAAAGTTTTTTGTTGTAAGATATTAAGGCGAAATTAAATTTCCTACCGGTGTTGTTTTACGCAACATTTGACATCAAAATTAGTACGATCAATTAAGATACTCTCGAATGTTCGCGGCGCGGCTCTCCCCACCCCCTGTTGACCTCAATTTGGTAATATTATACGAATGATGCTTTCAGACAAAAGACCGACCTACGCAAAAATAAATTTCAAATAAGGTAATGTTCCATACTAACGAGAAATTCCTTGAACCATACATAATGCCCAATTTCAATAAAATGTTCAACAATTTTAAATTTATCTTCCGCATGACAACCATCACGCGTACCATAGTTTGAGGTACTACAATAAAAATTCCCCTGGCGTATATGCAAATTTTAATATTGGTCAATCACTTTAAAGTTCATACTGCCACATATGAATCAAAAGCTACACCACACATTGGTATTAAGACAAAAACAAGCAAAAATTTAATGTACCGCACATGTTCTCTCCCAAACCCACGAAAAACGGGGGAATTCTAGCGCACAGCAATATTCTCATTTACAAGCTAAACGACATCAATCGAAATAGAAAATTTTCTCATTTTCCGTATCCAATACCACACACACAGTCACACATACTCATTCAGAACAGTACATGAATGAGAAAATCATTTTCTGTAATTTTTGATTATTAAACTCAACTCGGTTTTTCATTCGTTTGTACCGTTATATCGCTGTCATTAATATTTATAAAAAATAAAAAAACTTTCCATGTAGAAAAATTTAATTTTCATTTTCATGTATTTAAAATAAAATTATCTACAATTTTAGAGTAAATGTTAATTAATTATTCGTAAACGAATTCGGTACGAATGTGAATTTGTTATATTTAGTGGAAAGTGTTTTTCTTTTTCTAAGATTTTTTGCATAGTGGAAATTTTTTTTGTAAAGTGAAAAAAAAAAAATTTATTAAGAAAATGTCAAAGTGATTTTTTTTGCTGTTAAGGAAAATCGTTTGATTGCGTCCGGGAAAATATAAATTATTGTATATAAAATATTTTATTTTTTAAGTGAATTTTATAATTTTTCGTTGATTGTGTTATCGTGCGTGTGTGTATTTTATGTGTGCGTGGATAAAGTGAAATTTTTTTTTGGGTGAAAATTTATTAAAAAAAGTTTTGTGTATGTGCAATATGAAAAATCGAGCTTACATTTATTGCCTTTTCTAAAAAATATATTACAAATCGTTTAAATACGCGACAAGATTTAAAATTTAGATACATAATTTTTAAAATAAAATGTTTTTTAAAGAAATAATTTTTATCAAAATCAAAATAAATTTAAAATGGCAGATTTGCAAGCAACTATAGAATTTGCAATAACATTATTTAAATTTTTCAATGTTGATTTATTCCAAAGAGGGTAAGTTTAGCATATTACACATACTCGTGTATATCTATTTAGTACTAGGTGTTATACTCTGGCACTTTACAGTGGTAAAAAAGGGTGCAGATACAAAAAAAGGAAATCACTCTACTCTACTCTACTCTAATCCATCTTCCAAATTAATTGTGACAAATAGTTTGCCCAAAATTTTTTTTTAACACAAAACAAAAATTCATCTTTTGACACAATTTTCCATAACTTCATCTCTTCATTCATTCGTTTCATCACCTTCGTCGTCTTCTTGTGTTTTTGTGATTTTCTTCATCGCAAATATACAAAGTGAAAAACCGACTCGTAATAATTTTGCTTGATATTTTTATGGTTCTAAAATTAACAAGTTTTTTATTTTATTTGTGTATTTGTCGTTGTCATTTTCTTTTTCTAGGCATTTTCCTTTTTTCTTGTCTGTATCTGTATATGTGTTGTTATCCTATTGTTGTTTTTGATGATGATATGGAAAACTGCTGTATTATTATTATCATCAAATGAAAAGTGCTGCCTTTTTTATTTCTCTTCATATTCTTTGTTGTATTTTCTTTTACTTATGTTGATGATGGTGGTGACTTGGGAAAATACCAATATGACTAATAACCTCGTTTTCGTGTTACATTTTGTTTTATTTTATTATTCAATGAGGATGATGTTATTAAAATGGTTAAAGAATTAAGTAAAACACGTTTTTATAGAATCAAAATACTCGTTTATGTTCTCGGCTTGAAAGATCGTTTACAACCGATATGGTACAAAAGAAAACTTATAATATAGTCGCATTCATATTGCTTATTGGGTAACTGTCAAATTACATATTCTGTCACCGCCTCTTAATTTGATCCGTTAACATAATTTGAATTTAAATACAAAAAAAAATAAAAACCAGTAAAAATTTAGTTTTAATTATGAACTCTACGTTAAACATGTACTCTAATAAATGAAAACAATTAATGATAGCATAAATTTAAACGATTACGATGTTTTTGAAATAAAATTCTTCCAAGTCCTTTTGTCATAATATCCGCAACTTGATCGTTGGTTGAAATGTATTGCAACTTGATTTCCTTGTTGGCGACAGCTTCTCGAATGAAATTATATTTCACATCAATATGCTTCATACGTTTATGTTCTCGTGGCTCTTCTGCCACTTTAATGCACGACTGATTATCTTCGAATATCGTTGTTGATGACATGCAACGATGACCAAGTTCGTTTAATAAACAGCGTAACCATTTTGCTTCACAAATGCATTTTGCCAATGCCAAATATTCAGCTTCAGTTGACGAAAGACTAACGGTCGGTTGTTTTTGTGATAGCCAACTTACTGTATTGCCAAATACCATGAATACATATCCTGATGTTGATTTACGGTCGTTCTTATCACCAGCCCAATCAGAGTCCGCGTATCCAGTCAAAATATCAGCTGTAGCATTTCGATGATAAACCATTCTCAATTCAGACGTTCCATGAATGTATCGCAAAATACGTTTTGCATACATAAAGTGTTCATCAGTACAGCAGCTTTGAAATCGACTAAAAAAATTCGTTGATGCACACAAATCTGGTCGAGTTGTTTGAGTGGCATACGTCAAACATCCAATTAATTCTCTATACGGCTTATCAGTCAAGTTATTTTTATCACCATTTGGTAAACTCAAACCATTTTCAATCGGTGTTGTCGCCGATTTACAGTTGTTCATTTCAAATTTCATTAAAACATTTTTCAAATAACGTGACTGACTCAAGGCAATCGAATTATCACTTGAATTCCGATCAACATGAATTCCCAAAAATGAATTAATTTTTCCAACATCCGTCATTTCAAACTCTCTTGCTAACTTTGCTTTAATATCGTTGACCATTTGCACATTGTTGGAAATAATTGCCAAGTCGTCGACATACAGGAGAATATAACAAACGATGTCTTTTCCAAATTTGATGTACAAGCATTGATCCGATTCGCAACGATTGAAACCAATTTCAATAATGAATTGATTAAATCGCTCATTCCACACCCGTGAAGCTTGTTTTAATCCGTATAATGATTTATTCAACTTGCAAACCATCGTCTTGTCTTTCACAAACCCTTCTGGTTGTGTCATGTAAATATCTTCCTTCAATTGTCCATTCAGAAAGGCACATTTCACATCCATCTGATACATTTCATATCCAAAATGATTGGCGATTGACAATAAAACACGAAAAGTTGTTAGCTTGGCCGTTGGTGAATACGTTTCATTGTAGTCGAAACCTTTTTCTTGCGAAAAACCACGAGCCACAAGTCTTGCTTTGTACTTGTCAACATCGCCATTTGGTTTATGTTTCATCTTAAACACCCATTTGCATGTAATAGCTTTACGACCAATTGGTAACTTACACAAAGACCAAGTGTCATTTTTTAACAATGATGAAAATTCATCATTAATTGCCATCTCCCATTTTGGCCAATCAGCACGTTTCCTTGCATCGTTCATAGTAACCGGATCATTTTGCACAAATTCCTCAGCTGAAAATGCATAACCAGCGAACCAAGTTCCCGGTTCATATCCGTACCGATCTGGTTTTCTTTTTAAACGATCACCGCGGCATAATTCATTGTTGTCATCCATGCTACTCGAAGTACTGTGAACATTACCATTTATGTTACTGATGCGATCTAAAGTTGCATCGTCTTGATTTTCACGTTCGTCATCAACGTTATCGCCTGCCGCCTCTGAATTAAATATATTGACATAATTCAAATTATCGAAAATTGATTTCTCGTTGAATGTCACATTACGGCCCATGATAAGTTTGTCATTTTCAATGTCCCATAATCGATACGTATGTGATGACAAACCATATCCAAGCATGTAGCACTTTGATGATTTAGCATCCAACTTTGTACGGTTTTCTTCCGGCACATAATTATAACAAATCGAACCAAACACGCGAAGATGCGACAAATCCGGCTTTCTACCATACCAAATTTCAGCAGGCGTCTTGCTTACAAACTGTTTACCAACGGCACTTGTTGGTGAACGATTCTTTATATAATTTGCACACAAAACAGCTTCGTTCCAGAATCGACGACTTAGACCACTCGACAAAAGCATTGTCCTTGCTTTTTCAACCACAGTACGATTAAAACGTTCCGATACTGCATTCATTTCCGGATTGTAAGGTACCGTGAAATTCAACCGAATACCTTTATTGACACAAAAAGATTTAAATTCTTTTGAGCAATACTCACCGCCATTGTCCAATTGTAATTTCGCAACTCTTTCCCCATGTTGCGTTTCAGCCATAGCAACATATTGCTGGAATTTATCGAAAACCTCACTTTTCTGCTTCATGCAATATACCATGGATGTACGTGAAAAATCATCAGTAAAGGCAACAAAAAATCTCGAACCGTCATGCGCCATTTCACTCATTGGACCACTGACGTCGGTGTGAATCAATTCTAAAACTCGTTTAGAACGGATTTCCTTTCTGGGTGGATATGGTAAACGCGTTTGCTTACCAATTACACACGATTCACAAAACTTTTCATCGATGTTCACCTTAAGTTTGTCCAATCCAATCGCCATGTTTTGATTCACCATCTTTTTCATGTCGCTGACATTCAAATGAGCCAGACGAAAATGCCATAAATTTTGTGATGCCTTATTTAATTGCTCCTCTCCAGCAATCCCCGCAAACACACTTCGTTCAACATAAAAAATCGTCTGGTATAGCTGACCATTACGGCGGGCAGTGAACATATTTTTACCGTTCTTTGAAATAAATGCATCATCACCATTAAAAGTGATTTTGTAACCTTTGTCAGTCAATTGACGAATTGACAGCAAATTGCATTTAAGATTCTCAACAAATAAAACGTTTCGAATCGTTTTCGTTGAATTATCCCCATTGAAAAATGTCTTTATGGAAATGTCACCTTTTTTCTTTGCTACTAATGATGCGCCAGCTTTTGCCGTTGAAATACTTATCGGTTCAATTCCATGCATACTATTGAAAAATATCTTATCGTTAACGATATGATGTGTTGCACCCGAATCAAGGACAAAGTTTATCTTCTTAAAACCATCACTGCCTTTCTTTGATGTTTTGGCACCCATGCAACATGACGCAATATCATCGTTATTCCCTACTGACTCACTAATGACATCCTGTTGTTCACAAAGCAAAAACTCTGGATTGTCATCTTTATCAGCACAATTTGCACCAACACTTTTCTTATCGTTAACAACATTTTTCTTTGCCAATTTTACTCTGCAATTTACTTTTATATGCCCTGGCTTTTTACATCTGTGACAAATAACCTTTGAACGATCTGCTTGCATTGCTATCGAATCATTTGATTTACCGCTACGTCCATTTCCACATGCAGCACGCTTTCCACACTCGTCCAATAGACGACTTTTAACAAATTCGATTGTTATCTTTGTTGTATCCATTGTTTCCAGCGCTGTTACCAAGCCATCGAAACTTTTTGGCAATGTTAAAATCAGGTGACAGACAACGTCGAGTTCTTCCAATGTGGCGCCAATCGATTTTAGTTCACGCACGGTATGATCGAATTGCAAAAAATATTCGTTGATATCATCACCATCTTTGTATCGCATTGTCAATAGCTGTTTTCGCAACAACAACTGACCGGCAACACTTTTGCGCTCAAACACACCAATTAATGCATCATATATATCCTTCGCGAACTGTTTGTCTTTAATATACTCCAGCTGAGAATCACCAATACATTGCACCAGAATTGATTTACACTTTTTCTCATCACATTTCAACGTGTCTCTGATCTTTTCATTTTTAACTTCATCATTCACACCAACTGGAACATCTTTCAATAGCGTGTCCAATGAACTCGTTAAAAACTTTTCTAAATTCTTTTCTTCCAGTAATGTTTTAACTCGAAATTTCCAATTCGAGAAATTCGAACCATCGAATGGTTTTACTTTTTGCATGTTTGATTCCATATTTCTTTAATTTGCCCAATATTGTGAAATCAATTAACCAAAAAATGTTCTATGCACGAGGCAACCGATGAACAACAACAAAAACTATTTCACAATACACAAAACGCCACGCGCTTAACCTTCAAAATTTTACTTTGAGTACGATTTTTAGAATTAAAAAAAAAATTTTAAAACTATCATTAAACCGACTCTGGGCCCATAACCTATTAAAATGGTTAAAGAATTAAGTAAAACACGTTTTTATAGAATCAAAATACTCGTTTATGTTCTCGGCTTGAAAGATCGTTTACAACCGATATGGTACAAAAGAAAACTTATAATATAGTCGCATTCATATTGCTTATTGGGTAACTGTCAAATTACATATTCTGTCAGATGTTTGGTGTAGGATGCGTGCTCGTTGTCAGTGTCACATACACGGGTCGGGCGTTTCTCAACCTAAACAATATTTTATGTACATATGTATTGGGTACATAGCGCCAAATCACATTTTCATCATTAAAGTCAAATTGAATAAAAAAGTAAAATTCAATCAAAACTCCCTCGACAAAAAACTGAGATAGAACAAAATTCAGAAAAAACCTTGTGTGTAGGTGTGGAGCAAGTATCCACGGAGACAGGCAACAAAATGACGTAGATTTTTCTCATTTTTTTAGTTGTTTTTAATTTTTGGCACATGATGAAATTGTTCCAATTTTTTTTGTTCTATCCTTCAAAATACTATTTCGAATAGTTTTTAACCCGATAACTCATATGTTTTGTGACGTTAATCCTAACTCGCTTGTCCGATTTGAATTATCTTGAAGAGGTTTAAGTTTTATGTAAAGGGGTTTCAATTTGGGCAGGTCGATGTTGAAATGGAATAAAACAGTGTGAGGTGTTAACGTAATTCTTTTTTTAATTTAAAGACCCTTGTATGCCATTATTTTTGGAATACAACATCGTTCTAATGTCCGCCGCGGCTTTTCACGGTGGCACGAATCCGAGTGATCCAATTTTCAATGACTCTGCCGCATAGATCCGGCTAAATTTGAGCGATGGTATTGGTTATGTTGGCTTTAAGGGCATCGATTGCGGTTTATTGTTATAGACCTGAACTTGAGGAAACCACACATCTTGATGGCGAATTCGCAGAATGTCCATTGTTACGTCTGCTGTGTGGCACGTAGCACTGTTCTGCTGGAAACACATGTCGCCTATCTCTATATCGTTCAATTTGGACCAAAACAAATCGGTTAGCATCGTTTTGTAGCGGTCGCCGTTGATGACTATGGCCTCACCAACGTTTATGTCCAAAAAAGTACGGACCAATGTAACTTTTTGTAGATGCATTGCCACCTGGTGAACCTCGTGTGGGTTGTCGTCGTCCTATATACGACAATTTTGCTAGTTAACATAGCCATTCATCCAAAAATGCGCATAGTCGCTAAAGATGTTTTTCGTCCAAAATTGGCGTCCTCTTCCAAACGCTTCGAAGCCCAGTCAGCGAACAAACAGCGTTGTCTATGGTCATTAACTTTAACCTCCTGGGTCAGTTGGATCTTGTACGGATCTAGGCCTACGTCCTAACGCAAACTACACCAAGTTGAAGTCTGTGAAAGGCCGAGTTCTTGTTCACGACGTGGAATTGACTGCCTCGGGTTCTCCTGTACACTTTCACGGGCCGCGGCAATGTTCTTGGCCGATCTGGCGTTCCATTGACGTACGAGTGTTGGCTGATTGTTTACCGAACTGGTTGTCTCGAATCTTTCCACCAAACGTTGGAGAGTCGACTTTGAAGGACCACCGCATCTGCCGTAAAATGCGCGTAACGTTTGTACTAATGAACACTCATTTTGATAATAAAGTTTTATCATTCGTGTAACTTGTGGTGATTTGACTGAAAGAAAACACCAGATTAGACAGACGCAACCAAAACAACCTGGCCGCCACATACGGCCGACATCGACCCGCCCAAATTGAAAAACCATTTATGTGTAAACTAAATGAAGCAATAATTGAATGTATCCACTCCAAATCTTGAAGCAATAAAGGATTAGTGAATAGAAATGTTCGTTTTTTAAAGAGCATTTCGAATTTAGCCTGAGCAGAAATTAGGCTTGTTTAGCATAGGCAGCTGGATAAGGATGATTATGATTTCTTATAACTCTTGTCTGCACTGTTAGGAGATCATAAATGTGCCCAATACTATTATGATGGAATTGTCTTGAATTTGGCTGGTTTCCTTCTTCAACTCTCGAGGTGCCAAAAAACTGGAAGGATATGTCCTTGATGGGCATTTATAGTAACATAAACAAGTTTGTATGCTGCTCGCCTCATAGTCATCATTATTATGTTGTGATGGACCTATCCTAATGATCGTCATTTATGAATGATTGTTGTATTCTTCTATCGCTGGCAAACCATTGTGCAATAATTTTAAAATGTCGTGTTTCAATACGTTTGTGGTCGCGTCTATTGATCCCTGATTTTGGAATAATTTTCTCTTTCTCTAGCTGTCACAACCCATGACGGGATTTTGCCGCCTGCACTATGGTCCTTCATCCAGGATTTTAAAATAATGCGAATATAGAGGGTTAGGGAAAAAATTCGTGGCGTTTTTTGGGTGACATTGAAACAAAGAATTTTCTTATTTCAAATGTTTATTAAACTAAATATGTGCCATTTTGACCGATGAACTTTTGCCATTTTTCTGATAGAGCCATGGTCCCATCACTATCGAACTTCTGTAGTTTAGGGCCTCTTTAGAATTTAATGTAAAGCCATTAAGATGGTTCTGCATGGACCGGAACAAATGGTAGTCCGATGGTGCAAGGTCAGGAATATATGGTGAGTGCATCAAAATTTCCCAGCCAAGCTCTCTCAGTTTCTGCCGGGTCATCAATGATGTGTGTGGTCTAGCGTAACACAACGCCCTTTCTGCTGATCAATTCTGGACGTTTTAACTGAATTGCTTGATAAAAGATTAGAATCAATCGTTTGGCCCGGTGGCATCACCTCATAATGCTCAATTCCTTTCCAATCCCACCAAACACACAGCATTACCTTTCGTGGCGTCAATTCTGGCTTTGATACCGTTTGGGAAGCTTCACCTCATTTTGTTCATTAAATTTTTAACGTTTCGCAGATAGAAAACCGGTCCATTAAATTTTTAACTGTTAATTCATGTAGTACCCAAACGTCAAGCTTTGTTTGTATCCAGCCATTTTCAAATGGTTTAAAACTGTTTTGTGATCAATATTTAGTTCTTTACCAATTGCATGGCTGCTTATATGCCGGTCTTCTTCAATTTTCTGCATGATTTTATCGACTTTTTCAGTGGTTGGTCGACTAGAGTGAGGTGCATATTTGACATCCATATTTCCAGAACGAAAGCGCTTGAACCATTTCTTTGCTGCTGATTTTGATAAAGCACCTTCTCCATAAACAGCACTCATTTTTTCGCAAGTCTGAGCCGCGTTTTTACCTTTGTCGTAATAAAATTGTAAAATATATCGAATATTATTTATCTCCATGTTTAAAATATTGTAACTTTTTATTCACTTCACCGATTTTAATGTTTTGTATGTCAAAGTACAAGTTAAAATGTTACCTTTCAAACACACAAGAATTGCCTGATACGATCAATGGTTACTGAGATATATGAATGTAAAGCCATCTACCTGAAAAAAGGCCACGAACTTTTTCCCCTACCTATATTCCTTGTTAGAACACCAAACACGTAACCAAGAATGTATCCTATAATACAAAATCCTATTCCCTCAGGATGTGTTTCTTATCAATTAACATCACAAAGGTTCAGCTTATTTTCGGCCCTCTACCCCTACGGTACAAGGGTACTGCCAAGCGTAAAACATTGATGTAGTTTTGCATAGAACTGAGAAGTAAGCCCCCATACCGTATCACTTTGTTTTCTCTCCTCACCTACTCATCAAACCATCTTCAGCCAACGAAGTTCATTTATGAGGGGAGCTCCGTAGGAATTTAGGAAGGCTAGGCGGGATAGGTGCAAAGCAAACGAGGAACAGTTTCTTCCTCCTCTTCATTTTCGCAACTACGACAGTAATCATGCGATGAGGCCTCCCATTTTACTCGCATGCGTACTTATGAGACAATGATGAGTCTAGTTATTACGCATGAGGTTTTATTTGTCCATTTGTCATTTGTTGTTCTTCTAGCTTCCTCTTGATGCGGTGATTTGCACATATAGTGTGCAGTAGATTAACATCCGATCTGCTTGGTGAAATGAGGCAGTTTGTGCTTTATCGAGCGAGCTCATCCGCCTTTTTATTTCCCGTAATATTAAAATGCCCTGGTATTAAGGTATTCAGGTGAATGTTGAACTAATCTGGCTTGTCGTTAAGAGATAAGAGACAATTCTGGGATACGTTCAGCATAAGGAAATATGATTTGAAGCTTGGCTTTCCGTAAAAATGCGAATATACCTTGCAGATATTACATTATACCTCAACCAGTCAACGGCTTCTCTTATCGCGATTAGTTCAGCTTGAAAAACACTGAAGTAGTCCGGGAGATGAAAAGGCAGGGTTACATTTAACTCTTCACAGAAAACTCCATCCCCAATTTCATCAGTGATGAAATTATCACCTTCAGTATTCAGAAATAATTATCTCAACCAGTCCTACCTGGTGGGAATATCAGTCCTAAACCGCTGCTCAAAAGATAGTGACAAGAAGGTGGGTCGGTAGTATTTGAGATGTTGATTTTGCTTAGAATAGATGAGTATCTTGTTTTGTTACAGTTTCACATGGCGATTGAGTTCAGCCTTATAGGTGTGAGATGAAAAATAATTTTCAGTGCTTGAGTTGGGGGGCCTAATAGAAGAAATATGTACCCCAATGAGCCAATGAACAATGTGGAGCTCCAATCCCCATCTTTTTCTACTGGAATTTTTATAGGAATAAATCGCTATTGCATAGCTTTTTTAAATCTTTCTATAATATGTTAGGTTTCCAGCTTAGTTTACTGTCCAGAATGAGACCCAGATAATTCACTTTATCAGTGAAGGTCAATCGAGTACCCTTTTAAGCAAGGGGTCGATCTGAGGAAGTTTGTATGTTCTAGAGAAAATGACCAACTAAGTTTTGTGTGGATTCATATATAAACTGCCACTGTTATCCTGTTGGAGAGTATGCCAAGCGCACTTTGCATGCCTTCTCTTAAAATGCAAGGATATTTACCGAAGGCATCATTCCCAACATCATCCACAAAAGACGTATCCTTCCAGATTTAATAACAGGTTATTTATGACCAAATTCCAGAGAAGAACCCAGTCAGACTGGCCGTCACGACCCTGATTTTTAGTATTTCATCTATCCAGCCCCTGATCAACTCTGGTGTGACATTATTAAAGGCCCCCTCTATCCAGAAAAGTTATCATCGAGTACCTCTTATATTCCCAAGCAATACGGGAGTGGAGAGCAGTTCCCACAGGTTTCCCAGTGCAGTATGGATATTGGGATTTCGATAGCCTATTTGATTCAATCGAATTCATAATGTGGGCTTCTATATGTTTTCCCTAAATTTTTAGTAGGAAAGAGGCTTAACTTAAAGGTCTAAACACTTTGGGACTGCAATGAGAGCTTTTTCCCGCCTTAGGTATAAATATTACATTTACTTCAGTTCATTTACTAGGAATGTGACAGAGTTATATGTAGGGTGCCCTTGAATATAACTTTCAGCCAGAGTAAGCTTAAATCAGTAGTTTGTTGGACATGAGCCGATATAATGTCATCGGGTTATATCACGTTTTCTTATTTTGGTGAATTGTTCTTCGTCTATCTGGTCTGCTATGACTACTGTGGTCAGTTCTGCTATGGCAGAATTATTATAATCGAATAGAATTTATTTCATCTATATGCCGATGAATTCGTACCATATGGAATCGATGTACGTCAGTTTCTTACGCAGGACCTCTTGCATTTTTCTGTTCCTGCTGTAATTGGTTTTGCTCTTTTGAATTTTTTCATATTCAGATTATTGCTCGTTTTAAAGGTCCTCAATCGGCTATTGTGGTTCACAGCTTACATGAAGTTTGTTGGTTTGAATGATTACTTAACTAGTTTGTTTGTTATAGCAATATTATAGATCAAAGGTTGTTCTTCTGTAGTGAGTTGGAGGTCTTCGTTCTGTGATACGAACACTATTTGTCGGAGTGTAGCTTACAATTATGTGAACTCTTTCGATATGTACCTGGTCAAAGAAGTGCTGTTCTTGACCTCTAGTTTCCCCTGTTATAGATTCTCTTACCTATCTTGTTTGGAGTTAGAAGAATTTTTTGTTGGCTCTTGTATAATTTCCGTGCCCGTTACGAATTGCAAGGAGGAAGCAGGGATTAGTAGTCGCTGCCTTTAGGCTATAGGTTTGGTTAATGGTGGTTTGTTCTACGTTGCCCTATTGTCAATGTTTTCTTGAAGCTTGTTTACGTCTTGGTGAGAGTACTCATAGCCTTTTCTGGTTATACCGTGAGCCATGTGGTTCTGTTCAGACGTGAATGAGCTGGTCGTGACAAGGTGTTGAGCAGGCTTGCTGTCGGTGTTTCAGCGACAGACATTTTTTGATTTTTGCCCAGAGTTTGCACAAAATTGAATATGTATGAACCGAAAGTGGGGATCTCTCAAAATATTGATTCTGATCAGATGATACACAATGAAGATGGCAATATTGACACACACCTCAACGTGACAATCGGATCAGTCTTAAACTTTTTAATGATACACTATGGAACGGAAAATTAAAAAGTTCTGATTTGCTTGAAATTTAATAGAAAATATATGTGTATGCAGAAAAATATTTCTAAGAACGTTCTTGAAAAATGCGGGAAAGTTGAGAATTTTCATTAAAATATTGCGCCACAAATCGACCCAGAACAATATGCTGCTCCTTCAAAGGAATAATTTGACACTATCTCCAAGCGTCGGTAGGTTTTATGAATTAAATTATTGATAACAAAATTAACTTCGCCCAAAAACTTTTAAACCATATGCCACATGATTATGTCAGAATGAACAAATCGATCTGCCATCAGCGCCATGATAGTAGTTTTAAATACTAAGCAGCTTTACCTTGATTTGAGATATTCTGCAACAAGATATTTCTAATGATGTATGATGTATTATTCTATAATAAATGTATAACTAGCTACCAGCGCCAAAACGGTGGATTTGTGATCTACAGTGCAACTAACAATCCAAGATCTTTTAAACTTTCAGTACTAATATTCTTCAGTAACATTTACTGAATTCCAAGACCTTTTCGCGATATCCGATATGTATTTATTCTACAAAAAACGAATATCCAGCCAATAGCGCCAAAACGGTGAATTTATGAACTAAAGTTGTATTACCAAAATAAGTGTCTGATCCAAGACCTTTAAAACGATTATATACACGAGAAAATGTAAATGTAAAGCAATATCGTGGTATTTTGGGTGATTTTCGGTGACAGAAAAATAATTTCCTTTTCAATAATCCGTATTTAAACTAGAAGAATGGCGAAAAACAAATTTAAATAGTACAAACCATTCTTAAGATATACCGCTGATATCTAGGCCAGGTTTTAGATCAGGAACCCTCATAATATCGAGAGAAAAGGTTTAGATTAATTGAATTTTTTCATTTTCAGCAGGATTCCAAGAACTTGCGGTCTCTTAGACCGATGTCAATTTTTACTAATTGATTCATGGAATCTCTAAGTTCCAGTAAAACTGAAGGTTCTCTTCAACTGCAACATAATCTTTATCACAATTCTTTAAGGAAATGGTTGGTGACACTTCATCTTATCTTTATGGAGACTCTAAAGAGCTGAAACGGGTCCGACTTTTTAGCCCGTGTGGCTTTGCAATGAAATCCCAAATATCCCCAAAAAGGATTTTTGCAATTTTTTTGTATTAATGAAGTTTTTAAAATTCCCGGAAATAAGTTAAGATACTTAAATAAATTAAATCTCTAAACGGTTGGTATACTTTAACGGTTTTATCTATGCACAGATATTCCCTTATAATCCGTTCGGATGGACATATTAGAGAGTTTAATCATTGGTGAAATCAAGCACACATATAATTTAGTGTGGCAGTGTCACATCCAGTAACCCTTTACTTTCGATATAGGATCACCTGCATCGGATACAGTATGAAATTTTCATAACATTTTTCTTGTGTACAAAAAATTGGAACCCATTGACCTCAACGCATGTTGAAATTGCCATCGTTGATGTCATTAAAATTTCCACGATCAATATCCGCATAAATAGTTATGGATTATCATGACGATTTCTTCGGAACATCTGTACTTTTTACTACCTACACAGTGTAATTTTTGCCACGCGTGTCTGCAAAACGTTAAAGATACTTTGGACAGTAGGAGATCACCACTAATGTAACCACACATGTCAAAAAACAGTGGCCGACAGTATATTATACTGAAAAGTATGAAACATAAAGTCTAAAACAAAGCACCCGGCTGAGATTACAAAGTCCCACCTACAGAGATGGCATCCTTATGCGATATATGAACCGACAGAATGAACCATCATCCACTTATTACCGCAACAAGAAGAATATTTCTCAGTATAATATAAATAAAGTGGACAAGCGAAACTCGACCGATGTGGTATTTTCTTGGCTGGTGCCATTACTATTGATATACTATTGAGCAAGGTAATGACATCTCTTGTGAAGAACTTTTTAAACAAATGTAATTTCCTTTTTTGCTCAACCTCCTTTGAAATTTTATCAAGCTTTTGTCAAAGACGATTATGATCAAATTCATCTTGTAGAGCCTTCAACATTTTGAAATTTAACAATGTGAAATGGTCTCGGAATAAACTCCTTGAATTTTTCAACATGAATAAAAATCGGTTCTAGACTTCCTTACTTAGCAAACAGTTCTAGAATTTTGCCCCGTTGAATTTAACTCGGCCAATTTTTAGCCGATTATGATCAAATTCTGTTCATAGAATAAAATTTGGCGCTATTCCAGAACTTAGTGATTATTTTGAATGAAACTCATCTAAATCCGTTTGTATCAGATTACAAATCGGTGTGGTTACTGCCAAAATATTGTAACAAAAATTACACTGCGTCAAAAAATTCGCAAATTGTTATAAAACATATCGAATGCCGAAAAATATTGAGCGAAATAAAAAAAATAAGAGCAAAATTTCAAATTTATCTTATCAAATTACATAAATCTCCAGAGTTTTCAAAACAAACTCAAAATCACATCCATATAATAAACTAGGGGGTTATTAACTACAACTAAAGGACAAGAATTATTGATTGCCATTAAAGAAAATGGATGTGTATCTATTTCAACAGGAAAACCAACATATTGGCCAACTGACCCAGGAAAAATAACTGACCTGATCGACTTTTTTATAACCAAAAATATTTCTAATAATTTTATAAAAGTCGAAGAAAGCCAAGATATGAGCTCAGATCATTCTTCGATAGTCCTAACCCTAAGCGAGTATATCATACAAAAAGGGAATAATTCAGTACTAACCAGCAAACTTACGGACTGGGAAAGTTTCAAAGTACACCTTGAACAAAGAATACTTTTAAAAGTGCTACTTTTGAAGTAGTAAAGTAACGGATATTCAACAATCAGCATATCCAATAGAAATAACTATCCAATAGAAGTTAGAAATCTCCTTAGAGATAAACGAAAATCCCGAAAAAAGTGGCACCGAACTAGAGCTCCACAAGACAAAAAAAGACTAAACAATCCTATTCAACAATTAACAAGAGAAATTCAGAAACTAAAAAATGAGTCAGTTAATTTCTACTTAAGTAAGTTGACGAATGACAGTAATACGGATTATTCGCTCTGGAAAGTAACTAAAACTCTGAACAGGCCAATAATGCCGATTCATCCGATCAGGAAAATGGATGGAACATGGGCAAGAAAAAACAAAGAAAACGCTGAGGGATTTGCAAAAACAAAACTGCGATTAATTGTGTTGGTTGCTGGGAAGAAACTCTCATCTATCAATCCCTAATAAGCTTCTGCTTTATAAGCAAGTATTGGAGCCTGTCTGGACTCATGGTATACAGCAACATGGATATTATCCAACGATTTCAAAATAAAGTGCTAAAAACATCGTCAACGCACCATGGTTTGTCAGAAATAGCGACATCCACAAAGATCTGGGCATAGAACTCATCAAAGTATGAAATTTACTAGAAGTTATGAACAACGGCTACTTCACCATGTCGACATAGAGGCTATCCACCTCTACTGGATAATATGGATTTAGTTAGAAGGCCCAAAATAGTAAAGCTTGAATTAGTGTAAAATCAGGTAAAATACATCTCTATTTAGCGCACAACAAAAGCGCGATCAAATAATAAATATCAAAGTTAGGGAGTACATCGATGGATGAACCCTTAAATTTCAGTAAAATGTAGTAATTTAAGTTCGAATATGCTTATTATAGTAAGAAGAATTATTTTCAGAAAAAAATATATAAACTGGGCACCTACTCCATAGAACACTCGAATTATAACCAAAAATATGAGCGAAATCCTTAATTTATTGCATAATATAGGTACAAGTACATGTGAATAGTGGATAGGCCAGATTAGTACGTCATGCCCGTTCAAAAAGAACTGAGCACCTTCCCTTAGAATACTCGAAATATAACGATAAATTTGAGTGAAATCCTTATTCATTACATCGATTTACTGAAATCTCAGAGTTTTAGACATATAGGCCTTACTATACCTGAATAGTGAATTCTTGAGCCTTTCGAAATTCTTGGGTCTCGTCTAAATAAAAAGAACTTTGCACCAACCAAAAACTCGCAGATACAGCAGCACGCATATTTTGGAAACTGAGATTTGTGTAATTTAATATATATTTGAAATTTCAGTCATCAAGATCCATGAGAAAATAATCTTAGTGTGAATATGATAATCAAAATTCACTTAAAACTAACTGAACTCTCAATGTACGAATTAATCCGTGCTATGGACCACACTTCTTCAATTTTATCTACCTCGTAGATTTCCTTAAAAAAATGAAGGAAAACTACATACTATATGTTGGGGATGGGCAGTCTAAAGAAAACTTAGAAGGAAAATGTATTTTGGTTTACAAATGTCATTTGGAAAACATTGCTCTATAGGGCAATGAGAGTGTTTTTTGTGGCCTTGGAAAATTATTGCCCAGAGCATAGCCATTTTTTGCCTTACTGTTTATGAGTGGTCGATTCACAAGTTACAAAATGAAAACGGTTAGATGTTAGTTATAACATAGTTATGTTCGAGCAAGCTCGAAGGACATTTTATACGTTCGTAAAGAAGTAATTGCAAACTAATATTTAGCTCTGTTTATGCCTAGCAGTTGAGGAGGTGTACGTAATTCAGAAACATCCGTTCATATTTTGGTCAATTATGAACTAGCGCTAGATCCGGAAGATCAATGGACTGATTTTGTAAGCATTACGAGCTGTAACTCGTACTAGGGTAATATAATTAACCCAAAATTACGTGTGGGAAACAATTAAAATTATATAAAAGCATTCAAAAAATTCTGTAACATAAATTTTAAGCGAGGTCGAAAACGGCACCTACCGAATTATAAACTCAGTCGTTTATCTCTGAAGATTTCGAGATTTTTTAAAAGGCATTTTGTTTTATGTATTAATTCCTATGGAAGTTATTTTGAATTTTTCTGTTAAATAAATGGGCCTATTATATACAAGTTAGGTATAGGAGTACATATGTCCAAGTAACCAGACTATTTACAATAAAATAAAATAATAGACGAGTGTGTGTTCCAAAGCGGCAAGGATGAAAAAGGACTTATAAAACAGAAAAGGTATGGCGCAATTGGATATTGCCTTTTAGGATAATAAACGTGTAATTTAACTTGATTGTCGGACTATGTTTTCAATAGTTCATTAAATATTAATTAAGTACTGGCTGAAATACTGGCCGAGAGCCAAGGAGGATTGCTATCTAGAAAAATATGATTGTTTTTCGTTAAAAATGTTATTTACTTATCCACACATTAATGCAAATAAACTTGTTTTTCTCAAGCTTTTCATATAACCACGAACAGCGAATTTATGAATTCAATCGTAGTATTTCGTAATTTGAGTGTCACTACTAAACAAGACATTATACTCAAAACACATGTTACCGGCTAGTCTTAGTGAAACATCTGATGTAGTCAAACAGGTTCTGCTCTCTGAGGTCTCTTCTTTATTATGTGCTAAATACAATTCAGTTATCCAATATTATTGTTTTGTACCAAAGTAAACAAAAACAACCACAATTCGAAATACCCCCGCACAAATGTATTCAGCGACGCACATATTTATGCTAACACAGAGACTCACCTAAAAAAATAAACATTTAACCAAAGTCCAATAAAAATTCTTTATTTACACATACGAGTACATACAATAACCTTTTGAAACGATTTATTATCCCATCAAGCGTTTACTTACACTCCGTTTCGCTTATTTAAAAACACATAATATTTTTGAAATGACAGATTCTTTATTCAATATTTTGTACAATGAATAAGTTTTAACTATTTAATCGAATGAGTGATTTATTACAAGAACGGTCTGAAGTAGTATGAGTCATTTGCTTAGCTCTGAGTGCATACGTAATAATGGCATCTCAATTGTTTAACAGGTCAACCCCAATGCAAAAAAAAATTTCCTTATCACTTTTGTCTTTTATTTTTACGTTAAGGCTGTAAATGAAATGTTTAGTCTGTCTACTATAGTTAGCGTTCAAAGTTTATCGTTTTTTTTGAAACGTACAAATCAATGTTCTCAATATTGTTGCGAACTTGCCCTGTCAAATCCGGTTCGTATCACTGGATTGTGAAAAAAGTTAAGAAATTTTACTTCAAATCACATAATTTTGTTTCACTGGTGTGGTGTTTTACACTAGTAATCTTTCGCGTACCGTATCTCCTGAGTGACTAGCTAATTGTATTCGTTGGACTCGAGTTTATATACCGCTAGAATATCTATATTCGCCTGGATTTATACTAAGTAATATTATCGATGGCTCTGTCTCAGACTAGTATAATCTGCTACACAACAAAATTGTTATAAATCTAACTTTAGTGTTACTACTCAATCCCAGATGTCATCAATCTCACGAAAATGCAAGTAATGTTCTAAACCTTAAATGAGAAAGTATCTCTGATTATTTTTTTTTAAATTATATTTATTTATTAAAACTGATTTACAAATCATTTGGAAATTTACCTTTCATAATCTATAGCGTGGGCTAAATAATTTTTTTTTTTAAAATGCAATAAAACAAAAATTTCTCAATATTTTTTCAAATTTAATTTTCATTGTAAAGAACAATCCTTCCGATTAATTATGGAATACTATTTCATTCATATGACTGCCTCGGCTGGCCTTGGCATACCCTATACGGTCGGTCCAATTTTTGAGCACATTTTCGATGGTATGCGGCATTATGTCTTCAATGGCAATACGAATATTGTTCTTGAGAGCGTCAATCGTTGCTGGTTTATCGGCGTAACACTTATCTTTGACGGCACCCCAAAGATAATAGTCCAACGGCGTCAAACAGCTCCGAGGTGGCCAAATCACATCAGCGTTTCGGCTGATAATTAGATCTTCGAAGACAGTACGCAAAATATCAATTGAAACGTGTGATGTGTGGCACGGAGCGCCGTCTTGTTGAAACCAAATGTTGCCTATGACCTCCTCTTCAAGTGCCGGGAACAAAAAATCGTTTATCTTGGCGCGGTAGCGCTCACCATTGACAACGGCGGCTCCTTGCACATTTTCAAAGAAAAATGGCCCAATGATGCCACCGGACCAAAATCCGATCCAAACAGTTACTCGTTGAAGATGCATCGGCTTCTTTACGATCACGTGCGGGTTCTCCGTGCCCCAAATGCGACAATTCTGCTTGTTTACATAGACGCCAAGATGGAAATGCGCCTCATCCGAAAAGATGATTTTTTTGCCAAAATTTTCGAATTCAATGTTTCAATATTTCCCAGCGTTGTTCAAGCGAATACACAACCATTTTCATTCAGCGGAAGGATAAAACTAACTTTCTGTCAAATCAGAAGGGACATAACCCTTACCATACTCAAAAAAAGCGCTAGTTCAAGAAAAAAAAATTATGTGGCCCACCCTGTATATTCTCGTTTAGAGGGTTGTACCCCTTTGGCTAGTCCCCTTTACAGTTTTATTATATTTTTAGTCGATCCAGATTGGGTCTAGTAGATCAAGTGGTTTCTTCCTTCGCAGCAGTCTTACTGTTTTATCCAGCATATACGTCGTATACCAGCATTTTGATGTAGGCTAATATGTTGCATTTGTGTTCCTGCGTGTTTGCTTATTTCTTCACTGACGAAATCCATCTTCATATCTCTTTGGAGGTTGTCGTTTCTTATGTACAACGGTTAATTAACTATTCCACGTAGGACTTTGCTTTGGAATGACTGAATGATAATGCAATTGATTTTCTTTGTACAGCTTCCAAGCTGAACACCGCAAGTCCACACGGGTTTTAGAATTTGCCGGTATAGTAGCAAATTATTATGTAACGTTATCTCTGAATTTCTTCCTAAGAGCCAATCCATCTTTCTGTATTTAATGTGTAACTCTTCTTGCATAGGGAATTTGCTGAGAGTTCAATTCTACTGGTATCCAGTTGACCTCTCTGTTGGTGAAATTGAAGTGAACACAATTTGTTTCATTAAGTTTTACTCGCCGTGTTTTCGTCCAGGTACTGACAATATTAGTAACTCTTTGCAATTTGCTTGTGTGCAATTCGCTTGCATCCATAAGCGTTAGAACATATTACTTGAACCCACTCTGTCATACTCTGTCAAAGGCCTGTGTTACATCCAAGAAGACGCTTGAACATTTTTATTTTCAAGTACATCCCCAATTATGTTTGTAATTCAATGTATTTGTTCTATTGTTGAATGGTTTTCTCTGAAACCAATTTGATGTGGAGGAATAAGGTTTATTTCTCCTATTATCGGTTTAAGTCTCTAGGAGTAGTTTCGCGAATATTTTTGAAATTATTGGAAGTAAGGAAATCAACCTATACGAGTTTTTATTATTTAAAGGTTTGTAGGGTTTAGGTATCATGGTTACTTCTGCGAATTTATATTGATTTGGAACGTGTTTAATTCTGAATACTGCGTTTATTATTTAGAGGAGTTTTCGTAATCCATTTTCAGGTACAGCTTTTATTATTTGTCCTGCATTTAGGTTAAGATTGATTACCTCTTTTAATTATCGTAATGTAACAGCAGTTATATTGAAATTATCCACTTTATCTATACTAGTGATATTTTTTCCTCTGCTGTTTGTCTAGGTGGAAACTGGTTCTGGAGGTGGGTTGCAAACAGCGAAGCGTTTTCCTTTGAACTTATAGCCCATGTTCTATCTTGATTTTTATAACTGGTGAAATTTGAAGTTTATTTCGCTTTAAACTTTTTGTAGGGAATATTGGGTATCTTTTTCCCCAGGATTCGTTCTTAACAATTAGTTAGCAACTTTAGTTAAGCCTGTCTTGCTTTTCGTTTTGCTGCAACCAGTTCGCTAATTTTCAGAGGATAAATAGCAGTTCGGCGCATTTCCTTTGAACTTAAGAGGGTACTACTTCACGCCGCGTCTTGTAAACTGTTGTTAAGTTGTTATAAAGGGTGTTTTTTAAGCCTGATAGAACTTGAAATTGTAAAAAATAACACAAAAAATTAAATTGTAATCAAAGATTTTGTTTTATTCGAAAAATCAATACATGGCATTAATATTTGAAAATGATTTCGGGCATATGAGCGCCGGGACTCTTCTTGACGAAAAGCATTCTGGATGTCCAAATTTCGGCCACTTTTTCGAGCACTGCTGGCCGTATGTCACGAACAACACGAACAATGTTGGTCTCCAAGGCATCAATTGTTGCTGGTTTATCAGCTTAAACCAGTGACTAAGAGGTTCAAATCGCACGACCTTGGAGACCAATTGACAGGTCCATTTCTCGAAATCAACTTATCGCCAAATTTTGATTTTAATATGTCGATCCCATCGAGTCGGTCCCCGTATGGCACGTAGTGCCATCTTGTTGAAACCATATCTCTTCCGGATTATATTTTCAAACAAAAAATCATTGATCATGTTGCGGTAACGATCTCCATTGACCGTAACGCGATCGCTGGCCTGATTTTCAAAGTAAATTTTAATAATTTCGTAGCGTTGTTCAAGCGTACTGAGATCTGACAGAGTATATTTTTCATAAAAATTTACCGCTAGTTCTTCTTCTAGCTGTATCGGGTTTTAATTGGCACCTGAAGATCAATATTATCCTCAACTAGTTTCTAGAATGTTTCCAAGCAGTTTTTGCTATTAGTTAGCCAAGGCAGACTAGTTTTCTTCACATTCGTTGCACTGTCTGTCATAATAACAGACGTGTTCAACATCCTACATAATCCCCATGATAAGTTGGTTGATCTCCCGAATGAAAATCGCAATTGCATAGTCTTCCTGCTGCAAACAGCTCTCTCAGTAGGTATTTTTTGAAACTTGATCAAAGTGGTTTAAATAATGTGCAAAAATCTTCCTTAATTAAATTAAACCTGGGGGGAGGGTATTAAATTAACGATACACTATATTCTTTGTTGTTATGGTATTTATAAATTTTATAAATACTTTTAAGGTAATATTTGCATAAATTCCTCTTTTTTTTTTTTTTTTTTACTTTATTTACTTAAAAATTAGATACAATAATTAATTTGGTTACCAAACACTTAGTGTTGTAGGTAACGAAGGAACATACTTAATTAAGCAGCGCGCTGTTTTATGTTTTATAATTTTAAAATATATACTTATATAAAAAAAGGGAAGTTAAAAATTAAATAGACTATGATAGAAAAAAAAAAATTTTATAATATATTATATACTACTAAAGAAAAATTTACGTTAAACAATAAAGAGCACAAATATTGCAGAAAAAGCAAAAAAGCACTATAAGATAAAATTAAAATCAAAATTAAAATTCGCACCGTAAAGATTTTAATGATTATTTATTTAGACATTTTAAGTCCGATTGTTTATTTTAGGTTGTTCTTAAATACATTTTTAGGCATTTCTTAAACAAGCTAATACTTTCAATTTCTTTTAGTTCGGTTGGTATAGTGTTGTACATTTTCAAACCTTTGTACAGTATATTGTTGTTTTTTGAGTTGGTTGCAAAAAATTGCAAGTGGAAGTTGGCTCGCTGTCTCGTACCATATGAATGCATATCATACGCATGAATCAGAGGTCGGTGAAATTTAATTAAACCTCTTCGAATTTTAAATATTGTCATTATGAGTTCGAAATCAATTATATTATGGAAGCTGAGTTGAGATATATTTTTAAAAAGTTCGATTGTTGAAAATCTTAGTGGCAGGCGGTATATGTTTTTTAGGTTTTTTTTTTGTAGAATTGCGATCTCATCACAACGGAAACCAGCGCATCCACTCCACACTGGGTTTAAATATATTAATTGTGGTAAGATAAGGGAATTGTAGATTAGTAACAGGGAACTTTGCGGCAAAATATGCTTCAGTTTTTTGATCGAGAATACAAAAGGTCGTATTTTAGCCTTAACCATATCGATATGGGCGCTCCATTTCAATTTTTCATCTATCAGTAGACCCAGGTACTTAAATTGATCCGTACGCTCTATCTGAATTCCCGCATAACTAATCCTGTACTCTCTTATAACTTCGTCTGATATTTTTTTATTTGTAAATATCATATACTTAGTCTTTTTGGCATTTAATTGAAGTTTGTTTCCATTGAGCCACAGGTTTAGCAATGTCAAATCCAGAGATTAAAAGATCTTTAAGATTTGTATTTTCATACTTTATAACAGCATCATCAGCATATAGCTGAAATGTGCCCTTAAAGTTTTGTCTGCATATGTCGTTAATGTAAATGTTAAAAAGGACCGGCCCAAGAATGGATCCTTGAAGTACACCCCTTGCGAGACACATCACATCACTTTCTGTTTGATTAACAACTACAACCTGAGGACGAGCTTTAAGATATGATCGGAACCACGACAAATGCATCGGCTCAAACTTCAATCCCTGAAGTTTAGCGAGCAATATATCATGGTCTACCGAATCAAACGCTTTCCGTAGATCCAAAAATAAGCACGCTACAATCCGTTTCTTGTCAACATTTTCCGAAATGAAACTAGTTAACTCAAGGCATGCTGCTTGTGTACTAGAGCCTTCCGTAAACCCATACTGCTTTCTTGCTAAAATATTATTCGCCTTCAAAAATTGCAATAACCGGTTATTCACTATTCTTTCGAATACTTTTGAGACTGAGCCTAAAATAGATATTGGTCTATAGTTGGTTGGCTCTAGTGCATCACCATCCTTAAATACCGGTATAACTCTTGCCATTTTTAGTTTTTCCGGAAACTTGCCTTCAAGCTACGAATTGTTAATCAAGCTAGTTAGCGCTCTCTTCAATTTTTCTTGAAAAAATTGAAGGAACTTGCCGGATATGCCGTCCCGCCCCGTGGCTGCAGCTGTTTTCAAGCATTGAATGACTCGACTAACTTCCTCTTCACTCACATTGGTTATATCAAATTTAAAATCTATATGATATTCTGGCATAATTACGACTACATTTGTTCACGGAAAATCGCATGCATGTATGAAACAAGCATTGAATGCGTTGGCAACTTCCCTTGGGTCCTCGCTAACTGAGCCATTTAACATTACCGAAATATTTTTTGGTTTAGTTTCACGTGTCTTATTATAAATGGCCAACTTCAATAGATTCCAAAATTGTTTGGAACTTCCAATACAATTTTCTAGTCTAGTTACGTAAAAATCTCTTTTAGCTTTCCGTACTCTGGTTACAATCGAGGATTTTATTAGATTGAACTTAACTTTTAAATGTTCACACTCAGGGTATTTTACAGTTAGTTTAAATAATTTTTCCCTAGTTTTGATATCCCGGTATAAATCTAAGGTCATCCACGGTTGTTTCAGACCCACACGTCGTGTGTCGCGCTTATATTGCATGCAATCCTTCACGACATTCTCGAGCCCGCTTACCAGATCGTCCAGAGTTTCGACGGTTTCTATTTTTTGCCAAAAACGATTTTTCGCAGCCAAATCATAATTTAACATTTTAAATACTTGTGCCTGTTTAGATTCTCGAGCTTGTACATCTAAGACTAATTGAATTGCTCTGTGGTCAGAGAAAGATACATCCTCCAATGCAAAACTGTGTACTAATCCGAATTGATCAGTCAATGCAATCAGTTTTAAGATCTATAAAGTGATTGATTTTTTCTTTTATAACGACCGACGATCCTACTCTTGCCCTTCCTGCTGGATGAATGGCGTGGTAACAACTGTATCCATATATTTTAAGATATGAAGTTGAAGTAAAATGGGTTTCCGATACTAAACATACATCGATTTTTCCAGTATTTAGGAAAATTTGTAATTCTGGAATATGTTGCATTCGCCGTTTGCATTCCAGGTTACTATTCTTAATGTTTTATTTGTGATTGTTTGCATCATTTTAATTGAGAATGGATGTCGTTTCATAGAGATTCTTGCTTATCTAACCTAGCCGAATTTTAAGAGCTTCCATGCTTCTTATTATCTTTTGGATGCACTGTTGAATCTTTTGCGGTGCCCTTCGAAATAACTGGTTTTGTCATTATCACTTGCGAGTACAATTTTGGTTCTCTCGTTTTACTAGCATTAGGTTTTGGTTCCTCTTTGGTGAAAGGTTAATTTTTTCCGGTATTTCTGGATTTTGTTTTCGCATTTTATTTCTTAACCTTTGTAGCTTCTTAGCTTTTTCACATGCCCGGTAGTTTGCGGGATGTGACTTCTTTCATTAACACATTTTGCAGCAATATCTTGGCTATATTTCACACATCTAGTCTCTCTTTGACAATATTTATGCGTATGATTAAAACCTTGTCATTTTTGGCACTGCGATGTTAAATTGCGATTTTTTCAATTGCTCTATTTCAACTCTCATGTTAAGTATTGCCTTGATACTATACTCATCTTCAACTTTTCGTTTGTTATTAAAGCTGATCATAACTTTGAACTCCATGTTCAGTTTCTATTTTTTCTTTCTTAATGATGTTTACAGCATTTTCTATTTAATAACACTTTTGCTTGAGATTCTCAAAAATTTCCTCTTTCGTGCAGGTTGGGTGAAGACGTCTAGTCATAACTTTAATTGGTCAATCATTCTTACTGTCCTAGGTAAACCATTTATGCCCTTCGGAATTAAGCTTTCTAGCCAAACGTCTATTGGTTTCGGAGTCTGCAACATTAATTTTCCAGAGAGATACGATTTTGTACTCGGCTACCGTGGAGATGATTTCTCTTTTGGTTTGCTAGTGGTTGTTCTAGAGGTAGTTGTTTCTTGTCGATTAACTGGTTTCTAGAAACCTCTTCTGCAGTTGATGGTAAAGTTTCTGCCATTTCTGATGAGTGCTGAGTTTTCCTTTTCTCACTTGGTCTTTTATTACGGTTTAACACCCAGTTTAATTTTCTTTCTAATTCTTCTTCAACCGTATGAAATGGATTAATGTCATCATCGATGGCAGGGTTAGGTGTCATCCCAAGTGTTGCACGTGTTTCAACTCCTTTTTTGAGTTCTTAATTCTCTTTCTTTAAAATTGTAAATTCTTATTTCAATTTAGTTGTGAATTTCTTTATTTATCTTAATTGTTTTCGGAGTTAAGCATTTTCTTTCTGGTTCTGAAAGATATTTCCAGTTGAAGATCTTGGTGATCTTGATAGTTTGGAGCTTCGTCCAAATGGGTTAAACAATGATTGGCTCATCCAAAAATCGTTGGGCCTGCCTCCGAAGAGTGTGGTTTTGGCAGCATCTCTGCTACGGCACCACTTGGGCTATTACATTCCGTATTTGTTGTACTCAATGCTTATAGACAGCCGAAGCCCTCTGGGTACCCTAGGCTGAGGGAAAATCTTTATCAAGAATATTCCATGTGCTGCTATAAAAAAATCCAAGCTCCTGAGAACGACGTCTAATTGATTGTTCTCGATCTTCATCCACACTTTGGTTCATAAATCGATTCAGCAGTACGTTTACGTTGAGGGGTTGGATTTTTCTCACCACAAACACTACCATTTGTCTCCAATTTTTTAATTACATTGCAAATAGTAAGCTCTGTAGGTTGATTATGTTGAACATACATTTCACATTATGCGTAAAACGTACCCCGAATAGGTTCATTATTTTTGTAATAAATTTTAATAATTTCTAAACGCTGTGCAATTGTGTATCTTTCCATTGTGACTTACCAATCAATACTGAACACAAATGGCGATTTTGAAGGGAATCTGAAACAATGGCCGCTATAATGTTTATTAAATATTTAATACTAATTTGATACCTGTTGGTTATGAAGGTTTAATTGAAATGAACAAAATTCAACAAAAAATTTCCCTTAGATTAAACAAAACAAAATTGAAAAATTGTTCCTAAAGTACATCTATGAATGTTGTTTCCGACAAATGAATCACACTGTAGCTAGGTTCAATACGAATGACTTATTATAAATACACTGTAAATTATGATTACTGATTAATACATTATTTAAAACAGAATAAGACTTGATTTGATGAAAATGTAAAAAAATACACAAATAATCTTTTCTCTTACAACAGATTACTGTCAGTTTGGCTAGTCGTAAAACGCACTTATCTATATATTTTATATAAAAGGCAAAAACATGTTTGTTGGCTAAACAATTCTGATTTGAATCAAGATCAGATTGTAAACGGATATATTAGATTTGATTTACCGTAAGACCTTGTTTTTTTGCATAAATGTCTATAATCAAGTTTCTCACAACTCAGTAACTCACGTGATAAATGTAATACGCTGGTCCTGCCTTAAACCAAGACGTTTGGTTTTCGTTTTCAAACTTAAGTTATTTTAGTCGTCCTCGTCTGAATACGGTATTTAAGCCTGTTGGACCTCAGCGCCGCGAGTTGGAGTTAGAGAAAATTAAATTTATTTAGTTCTACAAAGTATTATATTAAAATGTTCTTAAACGGGCGAACCGGACTGTATATCACATTTTGTATATAATTTTTTTGGCAAAATTTCCATTTGGCATCTGATAAATATTTTGCATAAAAATATGAAAATAAAACAACATTTGTTTTATTCAATCAACGTGCTATCCATCTACACATGGCTCGCTCGCAATATAAAATACAAAAAATATTTAGTGCACGCATCCGCAATTCAAAAATTTACAACATTATGTGTGGAAATGTTAAATTATTTTTTATTACACATATTTAACACATATTTTTAATATTTGTGTCTAGTCACATATTCTCATGTCTCGTCTTAAAATCGTGTCTCCTAGTTAAATGTACACCACAGAAACCGAAAGAATTAAATGTTATATTTTATAATAAATATTCATTACATTATAATATACTCGTAATGTTACACGGTGAACACGCACAGAAATCATAAATTGTTCAATATGAAACAAATGAAAAGAATTGCGGTATATAGACCACCATTTTTTTGTTACGCAAAACAAAAATTGAACGAAGTAACCTACATTTACGTCTATATAGTAGTGTTTGAAGTATCATTGATATTAATCCAAGGAATCGTGGTAAAATTTTAAAAATTTATAGCATACTTTGATTATTCGATTTTGTTTGTTTCAAATCCATAAGAAAAACATATTTTGAAGATGGGGGAGGCGGAGGCAAAGAGAATCCGGAAAATACTGATATTTTCTGTATACATTATTACTTTTATCATTTATTTTTTTTATTACGCCACAAAATGGAACAAAAAAAAAATATTTTCCTCATCATCCTGCCTGATGGATTTCATTTCCTTTTTTTCCGTTTCTCTTTAAATTATCCTTAAAATGGAAATTGTTTTCTTATATAAATAGTGGTAAAGGACATGTAAAGCGCGGTTTGAGATACATGAACGATTTAATTTCTTGACTAACAGAAGTTTTGTTTTTTTTGCAGATTATATCAAGTGAGATGTTCATTAAGGGTATCACCTCGTTTACCAGTTCAAGTGGAGACATGCATACCCGAAGGTACAGGCACTGGTTCGGCCTGTATAGTGGGTGGTGCAGGGGCCTCACGTGTGTTCCAAATATTATATCGTAATGAGGAGGTTACATTAAAGGATATAATAATGTTTCGAGCGCATTTACTAGGTGAGTACTACTATTATTATGAGAAGTGAACGATTACAATTTTTCATAAAACAAATCCTTTTAGTTTTGTTATACAATACACCTATACACCGATATAAATGCAGCACCCATAAATATCTAAGAAGGATATACATGAGTGTGGAATGAAAATCTTAATTCTCGTAAAAAAAACGTAAAATTTAGGTCAGTCGGAAAAGTGTAAAATATTTAAATTATGAAAAAAGGAAGCTTCTTATTATTTATCTTAATGTTTTTCAAACGTTAAGATGCGATTTCAAATTTATACATAAAATGTATATGGGAATTGAAATGAGCAATTGGGTTTTAAATCTCCGGAAGGATGAGTCTTCTCTATATTTTAATTTAACTTAGATTTTTACTTTGTATCATTACAGTATCGCTCTGCCCGTGTAACGCTGTTCCAGATTATTCCATTTATTGCCGCAAATGTAAACAAATCTCAGTGTTGTGCCATATTGTCTACGTTGCGTATTTAATTAATATTCTACATGAGTAAACAATGTAAATATGTAGATAATTAAAAAATGGCGTCGACTACGTAAAAAATGTAGCCAATATGTCGAAAATTTCTATTTTTGTTAGTACTTTCTTTTGTAATGAAACCATTTCAAGGTGGAGAGCTTAATTCTTACTCCACATTTGATAAAGCTTTAACTGTTTTAGTACAATTTCGAAGAAATTTAAAATAATAGACACTTCTGTCAAAAAGTAGAACTTGAGACACCGTTAAGTGTTTATATCAAACACAGAGCTGTCAAACCTATGTACTACAATGAGCAACAAAAAAAAGAATAAAAACAAAATGTTTTTCAGACAAAGATACAGGGTGGGCCATATGTTAGTCGTTTTTTCATTTGTAACTAAAACACACATTTTGGGGTGAGAAGTATAAATTTTTTATTGATAATGAACGATGGTTCTATGCCATTTATGTATAAAAAATAATATCGTTCATATGCCCACCACAGCTTCGTCTATAGACCTGTATCCAAACATCAAAATTTTCGATGAATTTCCAATAAAAGCGGATCGATGACCTCAATTTCAGCTCGAACGTTGTTTTTAGGTTGTTCAGTTGTTTGTGGATGATTAGCACACACCTTACCTTTCAAATAACCTCACAAAAAATAATCAAGTGGTTATTCGACCATCAAATTTTGTTGACAATAAATGGATTGTTGCACGACTTGTGTGGTATGTCGCTTCATCTTATTGAAACCAAAGGTCGTTGATACACAACTCATTCAGTTTGGCCTCAAAAAACCAGTTAACATGTTGCGATAACGTTCCCCATTCACTGTAAGGGCATTCTCCTGATCGTTTTCAAAGAAAAACGGCCCAATGATGCCACCAGCTCATAAACCACACCAAACCGTGACTCTTCGTGAGTAACATGAGGATTCTCCGCTCCCCAAATTCGACAATTTTGCTTATTGACGCACCCATTAAGATGAAAATGAGCTTCATCGCTAAAGATAATTTTTGGTGAAAAACCTTAACTTCGTTCAAGCATCCAATTAACAAAACGACGACGATTTAAATGGTCTGGTGGCTTTAATTTTTGAGTTAGTTGAATTTTGTATGGATGCAAATGAGGATCAACATGCAAAATGCGTCGTAATGTGGTTCATGAAATGTTTAATTCTTGTGAACGATGACTGGTTGATGTGCTTGGTTCAACACGAACACTTTCACTAACAACTGCCACTGCATCAGGAGTACGAACTGGATGATCATGTAGGATACGCTCTACGACCTTCCACTGAACCAGTTTCTTCAAAATGATGAATAATTTTGCCAATTGAATGCTATTATGATTATTTTCATAATAAATTTGGACAATCAAAATGCGTTGTTGTGTTGTTAGCGACTCCATGATGATAAATGGAATATTTTTGACTTTTCATATGTCAAAGAATTTTAGAACAGATAACATTAAGTACTAAAATTCATGTATTGAAAAAAGGACCAACAGATGGCCCACCCTGTACATGTATTGATCATACAAGTTCATCGATTAATAATCCTTATAAACGAGATAGTTTGACCGAAGAAGGCTAGGTATTTTGAAGCAATATAACTATTTATTTATTTAAATAGTGTAATCTTATCACATGATAATTTATTACTAATGATGATATCGCGCTTATTTGAAACAAATAATCAAAGCAATCGACATTCTTCTTCCAATAACGAACCTTCATTTATAAGATGACTAGCTCATGCGGTTTGATTCTTTTAAGTCGTCTCAGTTCTAATGTTATGTCAAGAAATTGTATTGCTTCACTGTTGGTATGTTGCAGTAATCTCGTTTCATGTTTGATGGCTAATCCCTGGATCACTATCAATCCATTTAACATTTAGGCCGTTGTGAAATTCCTCGTTTGTTACGTAGCGGTAAGCATTCGTTAGTGCGCGTAGAAATTGGTGTTGACAACGTTGAATAACTAAACGATTTGCTTGTTTAGTACAGCACCAGTGTTGGATATCATACGTTCAAATTGGTAATAATTATCGATTCGTAGATAAGACGCTTACATTACATGCTAAGCTTAGAATGTCTTCCTATTAGCCAGTACATCCCACGTTATTTTATTTTAATTTGCTTTTCTTTTTGTCTAACGTGGTATTTGTAGCAGATTCAGCTTTGGGAATTTGTACTACATTAAGAAATGTATGGAGGTTCCTATTTTAGTGCCGCAACGCGTATATTACATGGACTGATTTCATCTGGTTAAGCTTTGTTTTCCAATCCCTGGTCCATTGGCTGATTATATCGAGTGCTTGCTGTAAGTATTCAACAGCTTCCTTCTGCGATTCACTCGATGCCAATACTGCGGTATCATCAGCAAAATTTCCAATGAAGGTTGTTTCCGTTATCGGTATATCGGAAGTCTATGGCTGGGTAAAAGTTGGAGTATGTCTCTTCACGTGATACTCCAAATTTTCGTTTGGAGAGATACGACTCGAGCAATTGGCAGTAATTTTGTGGCACTAATTTGCTTATCTTGTAGATAATATCCTCATGCCACACTGTTTCGAAACCCTGTGATACATCTAGATGTACGGCAGGGCAATATTTCTTCTCTTCAAATGCTCGTTCTATCTTTGCAGGCACGCAATGAACTTGATCAATTGTCGAATGTTTATTCCTGAATTCAAATTGGAAGTCAGGTATAATGATCATTGGTTTTAGTCGTTTTAGTCGCAATAACAACTTCTCAGGCCACTGAGATAGTAGGTAACAAAGGGATCGACCTATATGATGCAATTTGCTCAGCTAAACCGGCGGAGCAAATTGCATCATACAGACCAATCTCTTTGCTATTTACTATCTCAAAGTTGTTTGAGAAGTTGTTATTGAAACGAATAAAACCAATGAACCTTATACCTGGTCTGGTATTTAATCATCATTATTTGTGCAACCTTGAAACACTCAGGCACATATGAAAGTCGGAAGCAAGCATTATAGGTATATATGTTAACATAGTGACTGCTCTATTTGATAACTCCTTAAACAAACAGCCTTGGCAAAATTTCGTCATATCTAGGTGACTTTTTGGAATACAAATTCACATCTATTTCTTGTGCAATTTCTAGTGGAGTAACACTTCTGATGTTTGATTGGAGATCTATAGGTTAGTTTAGGATCAATCCTAGATTGTATGTTGTGTGCTTGAAATACTGATGCCAGATGTTGTGAAAACAGTTCTATTTTTCGTCGTTACGTCGCATCCATTCTTATTTTATGTTCCTTGTAGGTGGAACTTGGATTATTGGCCTCTTGTATCTTTTAGTAGCTTTCCAAAGAGAACAAGTTTTGTCAGCTTCAGGACCCAGTCCTTTCAAATAATTTTCCAAGCTTCTTTATGTTCTTTAATTAATCGATTAAGTTTCTGGTTTTTTGCCTTAAGCGTCTTTACATACGATTTTCTTTTATTTTTATTAACTTTTATACTGTTATTTTTCTCGGTAGTTGAGCTTATAGCAAGCCGGGCTTATACATTAGCCATACAGTGCACAAGTTGGTATAACATTTCGCGGCTTTTTACATTGTTTTGTTTGCCTTTTGCAGAAGTTCTTCGTGTGTCCGAACTGTTGGTAATTTGTACACTGTGGTATACCTATTATCTTTGTGGTTTAATAGACACTTTGCTATATAGCAGGTTCTTAATTTTATATATATCCTTATTGTTTTCTCCCTGCACCAGGTCTACATAAAACAATGGGAAGTGTCTAAAAATTGTCTCATTATTAATTGCCGATTATTTTGGAATGTTGATTATATTGGTTACTTTATGACCATGGTCCTTTATCGCCGCTATGATCTCTTCGAGTTCGGTAGACGACGGTAAACCTCGTATTACGACTCTATATCATCTTTCACTTTTGAGCTGATAAGTAAGGTATTCCATATTATATAGTGTACCATCCTTGGTTATTGGATTCAGTTTGTTTTATATCGCTAAGCAGTTTTTTTAATTTTACAGTAGTCATTGGGTATTGCTTTAAACTGATCAGGTTTCTCTGTCACTGCCAATACTTGAGCTCTGAGTATATTAAAATCTCTAACATTGCTCACATTGATTGGTGGTGGTAGGGGTTCCTTTTGGAGTGCATCTTGTGGTTGTTTTGGGTTTTCATTAGCTTGTGGCAGAGATACCCTTGGGGGATGGCGTTTACAGAGTCTCTTTTTTTTATTTACATTTACTTTATTTTGTCTGGGTTGGACTTCTTTCTCAAGATCCTCTTCATTAGTAAAGTATTCATTGTTTAGATTTTGTAGGCTCTGACTTCTACCATTAGTAGACGTAGAAGGTTTCATTTGCCTCTATAGTGTTTCAATTCTGTTTGACAGTTTAACCATAATATCGTGATATTTATTACATTGTAACTCATATTACTGGCATTTTATCATTAGTTCATTATTCTGGCGCTCGAGCCAGGCTAATTTTGATGTCATTCCATTGCCGTCTTAACGCAAACGATGTCTTTGCGATAATATTGGAGAGCGTTTGAGATCTATTGGAGATGGGGGCTTATACTTGTACCTGCTGTAGTAGCTAGGCTTTTCACTACTAAAGCATTGTGGTTGCTGGACATCAACGACTGAAAGCCCGCTCGCTCACTTTCTGAAGTCGCCGGTATTGGGCATCCGAATCACCGTAGCATTATTTTTCTCCACGTGGCATGGTCGATTTATTGTACTGGGTTCCTCCCCCTAGCCAGATTTAGTCCGCGGATGGTATTTTATTTCCCACTTACTCTCCGGCAAGCCGGTTAAAGAATATTCCCCTATCCGCCACCTCGGGATGCACCGCGATGAGAGTTCGGCATCTCCACACGCTGTAATTTTGAACTGATGATTAAATTATATATCGAAATCGGAATCGGAAAAAGGAATCAATTACAGATTGTTTTTAATTATTTATTAAATATAACTCGAGTGAAAAAAAAATCTCTCGGCGAAACGTTAATGTTTTTTGTGGCTGAAACATGAAGCTGAAAGCAGACAAACTAAATTGGTCGAACATAGCCTCAATGTGTGGCCCCTATATCGGTATACTGCCCATGCTGCGTGGATACAGTATTCGTTTCGAAGATGTATATTAAATACGGTATATGCTGGGAATCTCTCTTGTAGTCGGAATTAGCGTCCTTTGTTTGGAGATATAATTATCAATGGACTCCAAGAAGAGACATTATATACCAACATTTTATTTGGATTTGTTAGAGATGTAACTCGAGTCTAACCAGAAATTAAGTTAAAGTTTACAGTAGCAATGCCGGATGTTGAACGCCGATGCTCCTATTTTCTGAATACCTTAATGAAGGGTTGCACGAAGTGGATTACACCGATCTTTGTATTTTATCGAAATAAATAATGTATCTGGAAATGTTACCAGATCATATTACACCCTCTAGGTCAATGATTCTACTGGCGTGTGCTAATTTAACGACAGATATGCGAGAAATACATTTTTATCTAAGTCCACCTAGTGCGTGAAAGCTATGTTAATGTTCTTGGATTTGTAAACAAAATAATTTAATTTTGCGAACGGTTAGCATGTATCTTATGGTTGTCAATCGGTTAGCCAAATGCCCGGAGGACTGTACTTGACAAATGTGTTAAGTTATACAGTGCATAGAATTCATTCAATTCCAGAACGGAACAGCTTTGTACTCATTTTGAAATCATCATTGATCCTGGACCGTGACAAGTACACATGGGATCGGTACGAAAGCTTTCAAAATCCCGAATTATCTTTTAAAAATCTCACGTCCAAAGAATTTAAGTCTCGCCTTTTAAAATCCCCGATTTGAATGAATGTGAACATAAATTTTCCAAGAGCTTTTGAAATTTTGCCATGCTCAATGGAACTTCACCATTCCAACAATTGTCAAATTTGGTATGCAGAATTAGATCTAAAAATGTGATTCTAATCTAAAACCACAAATTACAATTACAAGGAATTTCAATTATTAACAATTATTTCCAATTTTGGTATTCAGAAGCGGATTTGTATTCTTAAATGAATTTTGAACGAAGTTCTAAAACTCGACGATGTTGCATTGAACTAGACAATGCGTTTCTTTACTACATCAAAGTCATATTTGATTTGTATAGCAGGATTGGAAATCTATCACCAATTTCGTTATGTTAAAACTAATTAAATTTTATATTAAACGATAAAAAAATGTTTAATCCAAATTTCGAGTTTTATCCGATATTGTGGAATATTTTAAAACCAGGGGCTTTTTATTTTATCGATTTAAATCAAACCAAGTAATAAATATAAAAAAACGGAGAAACTGCCTGATTCAATTTAGCAGGCCAGACTGTAGCATTTTATCCGTATTCAATGTTCAAATTTCACTACACCTCCTACAAATTTGACCTTAATTTGTAGTTTCATTTATTTCGACCAAGATCCAAAATTTCTTCAAACACAATTGACGCGCCAACGGATTTCCGTCGATAATTTATTTTGATTGACGTAATCAGTGACAATTTTAACTTGTTTAAGCGGTCCGGTTAAAATTTCATACAGGATGGCTTACAGATGCTCGATATCGAAAGACTGATAGATGTAAGTCGACAGATTAATTGTTGGCTCAAGTTGTTGTCTTCTACTAAATTGTATTTAATAAGCGGCCAATGTTTTTTAAGTAGCTGGTGATACTTAATTTCGTTTAGTTCGAATATTTTTCGAAATTACTCGTATTATGTTTTCGAAAAAAAAAATTACCAAATAGTGACATCTGTAGCAAAAATTGTAACTTCTCCTGTTCGAAAAAAGTTACTCATGACTAAAAGAGTTGGTGTTGGGAACAAGTTTTTTTAAATATTTGAATATATTTCTATTATGTTTTACAGGTACTAGTTGACCCAGTTATTTTGAAAAAATTTAATGTTAATATCCAAATATTGGAAAACGAAAATTTTAACTAGAAAACTATAAGACTGCAATTGTCGTACTGAAAAACAGCTACAAAAACAATATTATTCATTTTCTACGAATTGCCTACATACTTTACCAATTATCGACATGGTTTATGCAAGAATCAATTGTCTACCTTATTTTTGACACCACCATGAAGATAATTAGGAAATACTCGTATAGACGCGCAAGACTGTTAAATCTACGAATTTTCCCACAGTGTTATTCCTTTATATACAAATGTCTATAAATCCTAAGTATTTGAAGAATAATGAAGGGATTTTTCCGTCTGCCTTCCGTCTCGGTCCATCGTCCTCGCCCTACAGTTTCGACATTCTAATGTACGATGGTCTTTTCGACGTTGTCGCTCTTGCGCAGTTGGAGTCTTCCTCTACGAGTTACACCGGCTGGATGTTATTGGAAGATTTTATTTATCATGCGTTGTTGTGGGGATCTTGCCTCTGTGGCGCAACTTTAAATGGACCAAAGATGAACGAATAACCTTCCTATCAAAACTAGGCTGCATTCCACAGTCATTAGAGGCCATGGTCCAGCTCTCGCTTCTGAAAGCCAACACAGGTCTTATGAGTGCTTTATAAAGTGCGAGCTTGCACGATAAAACTCGGTATCTGGCGGCAATTCGGGCTTTTATATCTACTTGCATGTCATTTCACCATGTTATTACTGATAAGAGGTATTTAAAGCGTTCTATACTATCGAACTTATCGTCGCTGATTCCGAGATTTACCTTGGATATGTTCTCGGATGTTGATAAAAATTTGATATTGCTACTGTTCACTTCCAAATCAAATGTTTTTGCGTAGCGGACAAGTGGTATGAAGCTATCCTTGATATCGCCAGGTCTTTGGTCAAGAAGCACGACTGCATATCCAAGAATTTCAATGTAGCTTTTCCTTCGCTTCTTACTCGAGCGCCAAATGTTATTTCGAAGGAGAGGAATGCCAGATGTTATTTCAAAGGAGTCTGATATTGTTCTTTCGATTACGATTCTACGCACAGACCCAGACGTTGCTAATTTACACAGAGAAACGAGTTTTTCCGGAATGCCTAGACACATGTCGGCCTATAGGTTCTCGCGGTTGTCATATTCCTGTCGGAAGTCTGTATATAATTGATGGTTATATTGTACTCCCAATATTTCCTCTGGCATCATTCATTCATTTGAATCCATTATTGGCGTTGTGCTAATTTATTTACAACCATACTAATCTTGTGCTGTGAACTCGTTGCTGTGCAAAATGACAAACATTTCGAAACCAACGAAAGATAGGACCGGCGACTTTGTTTGCAATTTTCAACCGGACCATGATGATTCAATAAAACATCGATGCGCAAGCAACGATTCTGAAGTGAGGATGTGGATGTGATAAAATTGGATGGGAGTGAAATTGTTAGCAAATAACAACGTCAAATAATGACGTTTCGATTCCATTTTGAATTTATTCATCATGGATTAATCTTAATAATACATAAAATATCATCAAACAACAAAAAGTATGCATTTCAAACAATAGCAACAACTACATTTGTAATTACTGCAAAATGCTTTTAAGGCAGTACATGGAGCGTTTTTAACTCCTCCCCTACTTAATTAGATGGAAATCTCTGAGAATTTTGTTATTCGAGAAAAAATACATTGCGGGTACTTCAAAAATTCCTAAACATTTAAAATTATTTAACAGGGTCTCTACGGATCGCACAAAGGTGCGATCGAAGTGGTTTCGAATTAGTGTTTGATGTATTGGGTGTACAAATGTATTTCCGACCTTTTTATAAAGGTGTCGTTAGTATAACTGCTTGCATATTATTCAATCGAGCAACACATGTTTTTTGGAGGTTAGATGTCAAGCTTGATTAATTACTAGTGACCTTTGTTCAAAGCGTAAACAACAATTATTTTCATGTAATTGAAAATGTCGAATTTTATGCCAATAAACAGCATTTGCGGGAAGTTTTACTTCATTATTTTTTGTTGAAGAAAAGTGCAGCGGAAACAAATCGTTTGCTTGTGGAAGTTTACGGTGAACTTGCTCCATCGAATACAACATGCAAAGAGTGGTTTCAACGATTCAAAGTTGGTGATTTTGACGTAAGAGACAAAGAACGTGAAGGCGGACCAAGAAAATTTGAAGATACAGAATTGGAAGAATTGCTCGATGTTGACCCTTGTCAGATCGAAAAACAATTGGCAGAAGAGTTGAATATTACTCAACAATGTGTTTCGCAACGTATACATGCACTGGGATTGGTTCAGAAGCTGGGAAATTGGGTGCCATATACAAATTGAAAGAACGGGACATGGAACGTCGGAAAACCATGTGCGAATTGTTGCTTCAACGACAACAAAGGAAGGGGTTTTTTCATCGGATCATCACTGGGGATGAAAAGTGGATACATTATGATAATCCAAAGTGCAAACCAGTGTGGGTCAAGCCAGATGAACCAGAGCCATCGACGCCAAAAGCAAATATACATGGTTCGAAGGCCATGCTTTGTATTTGGTGGGATATGAGTGGTGTTGTTTATTATGAGCTGCTGAACGAGCGTGAAACCATTACGGGACAAGTTTATCGACGACAACTGATGGCTTTAAAGTAAGCTCTAGCTGCAAAACGACCGTAATGGGACAAAAGGCACGATAAAATTATTTTGCAGCATGAAAACGCTAGGCCACATGTTGCTATACCTATCAAAAAACTACTTGGACAGGCAGAACTGGGAAATTCTACCCCTCCCTCCGTATTCACCAGACATTGGTCCTTCTTATTATCACTCCGGTCGATGCAATCAGCCCTGGCACAGCAGCACTTCACTTCATATGTAAACGTCAAAAAATGGGTCGATGAGTGGATCGCCTCGAAACAACCAGACTTCGTCCTTCGGCGAATCCGTTTATTGCCTGAACGAGGGGCGAAGGTTATAGCATCCGAGGGAGCATACTTTGAATAAATCATTCTTTCATTTTCTACACAAACTAATGTCTTTTATTTCACTAAAAATGGTCGGAAATACATTTGTACGCCCATTAAGTAATCAATTTAACCTAGCCACATGCCCAAAAATTCTCTGAGATTTTTATTAATCGGTAGAAAATATCATTGAGTGTAATTAAAAAATTCTTAAACATTTTAATTTAGGTAGCTCGATTCCTACGGATCACACTGAGTTAATCAAAGTGATTTTGAATTAGTATTTGGTGTCTTATTATACTCAATGATATTCTCTCTCGAATAACATAAATCTCAAAGATTTCCGAGCATGTGGTTAGGAAAGACGGTTTTCTTACATCAAATACTACTTCAGAACCACTTTGATCATTTCTGTGCGTTCCGTAGGGGCCGAGTTAAATTATCTCAAATGTTTAAAATTTTTTGTATTACTCTCAATGGTGTTTTATTTCGAATAACAAAAACCTCAGAGATATCCGAGCATGTGGTCAGGTAATTAAGATTGGTTTCTCACTTCAAATACTAATTTAGAACCACTTCGATCAGTTTTTCTGCTACATCTTAGAAAAAGATGTTATCAGGAGAATACAATAGCCCTTAATACTAAGTATTGGACTGCCTAAATGCCATGTTCAATTGGGGTAGACCCCAATTCTCAGTTTAAAATTTAATTTGTTTGCATACCAATTTCAAATGTTAATGAGTAATTTAAAGAGTCACGGGGATTCTCTAAGATGTCTTTAAGAGGGCACAATAGCCCTTAATACTGAATATTATACTGTCTATTTCCTTGGCCCAGCGGTCTCATGAATTCGTAACTTTTAATTTAATTATTACGGCATTCCAATTTCTGTTTGAGTAGATCATTTTTTCATAAGGGTCAGACGGATTCTTTTAAGGTGGCAACAAGGGGTTACAATAGCCCATAATACTGAGGAGTAATCTGTTTATATGCCATGACCACGCTGTCTCCCAGCCAGTTTTAAATTTATTTTTTATGACTGCTGATTTCATCTCTTTGAGTTGTTTATATTTCGACTAATACCATGATGGTAACAGGGATTCTTCTTAGATGGAACATGGTATATTCACATTCTAATGCTTTGTATTAAGAGCTATGGTATCCCCTGATTATATCTTTGAAGAACCCATTGGCACTTCTGCCGTATGCAGTACTTAGTACATAGAGCTATTGTAAACTCTTGATGACGTCATAGAAGAATCCCTGTGAGCCTCACAATATTAGTCGAAATAAAAACGCCTAAATAAAAAATTGCGAACTCATGAGGCCGCTGGGGCATATCATATAGAAAGCCTCTAAGTCGAAATACAAATTATTCAAACAGGTGATTTCGGTATACATATACAAATTAAATTTAAAACTGATGATTGGGGAGGCCTCTGGGACCAACGTATATAAACAGTTTAATACTCAGTATGAAGAACTATTGTATTCTCCCGATGACATCTTAGAAGAATATGAATATAATGCTCATGCTATTAGTCAAAATATAAACTACTCAACAGGTGAAATCGACATGCCATACAAACTAAATTAAAAAATTGAGAGTTGGAGAGACCGCTGGGTCATGGCTTATAGACAATCTAATACTAAGTATTTGTGGATTTTCCCTCTTGGTCACATCTTAGAACAATCCATGGTATCTTTATGTTAATAGTGAAAGTAAATTATCCAATCAGCTATAATTTTAAGTTAATGGAAGCTACTAGTTGTTAGAGGAATCCGTGCCATTGGACAATATATTTTGACAGTGTAACACTAATCCAATACTTGTTAATTTTTCGTTAGGAACTTCAGTGCAGTTTAACATGGTTACAATATCACTGGTTTATTTGGGAACATAGATACCGAAAAGAATAGCCGGGCGAAGGGTTGAGGGCCTATTTAAAGCGTTATAAAGAGAAATGTCAATTATAAAAAGATCGTAAACGGTGTGTTGAAATTGAAAATGAAACGCATGGCTTTGAACGCGATAACCGAAAATGTATCTCGCTAAAATAGTGTTTGAATCGAAGATATTTTGACGATATTCGACCCAGAAAAAGTCATAATATTAAATGTGCAATGTCTGAGGATCAAACATCAATAACTTGTATAAAAGTTAAACATAATGGACACGCTCAATGGTAATTGTCTGAAAATAATGCTAACAACTCTACAAAATACTCTTGATGGAAACGAATACTCTTGATGGAAACGATAACAATTTGACGATATGTAGCTCTGATGAACTATAAAGAATTAGACCCTGAATTAAAAATATTAAAAGTTTCATTAAATAATCTTGACGGTATAGATGCGATGAAATGGTTGGTGATGATAATAAAAACAAAATATCAGAAACTACTCGGCGGATGAATACTTGTTATTGTTAATGGTGTAACGGCTGCTCCGTACGCTGTAATGGAATTATCGGCCAATGAGAGAGACATTGAGACATTATCGTAACCAATATCGCCCATATCCAACGGCATGGAATATATTCAAATACCAATTCCCGAATTCAATCTAAGAAATTGGGTAAATGAGCGAAGAAATCTAATGATGTGGTCCCCGATGCGGTTACTCCTGAAGACTAAAAGCCTAAACTCAGAGGTCAACAAAACATATGTTGGAAAACGTTCCAAAAAATAAAATCTGACGACGAGTCTTCAGACGATGATAATAGTAGTAGCAGTAGTTTAAGTTCATCGAATAGTAATACGTCAAGTGATAGCGACTCGTCCGAAGATAAAGGACCAAATAATAAAGTGGGCGTATAATTAATGAATGATGTAGTGATGCAACTGCTTATGCCGCTTGCAACCTCTCTTCTCTTGCCGCAAATAACTAGGAAATAGCTGATGCTAAAGTTGCATTGGAGCGCTTGCAGTGCACGCTTGGTTTAGCACTCTTCCGATACAGCCTTAATTTTCTGGGACCATTTTATAAATTTTAACCGTGGGAAAATCAATGAATCACCTCTCTATATAGCTTAAAATTAGCGTATCATAATCACCCATAGTATTCTTAATAAGGTTTAGTGGTGCTTCTGGACAAAACTGCTTCAAAAATAGCTACATATTATACGGAGGTGGTAAAGATCCACAGTAAATACAATAATTGCCATTGAAAACGAGTTGTCTTTGATTAACACCAACAGAGTATGACACCAACAAAAAATTCAACTGATTAGACTTAACTAAATCAATGCTGTAAACATAAAAAAGTTCTAATTTTAATCGAATTGATTTAAATAAATAATGATAAGGTCAAATTTTGCCTAAATTAGTTATTTGAATGAACAAAACAAAATATGTTCAAATTAATTGTTATCTTATCAGTTATTATACAATTGTAAATTCCATTTAACTATTAATTAATTTTATTTATTAATTGTGTGGTTAACTGTGATTAAGCGCAGCTGTTTGGTTAATAAATGAATTTAAGGAACACAGTACACATGGAAGTTGTTGAGAACTGTTGTAAAAGTATAACGGATTAAATTTAGTTTTGTTATAAATGGATCAAACCACACTTAACAACAGCCCAAATTTACCATGGCTTTACGTAAATTTATACAAGAAAGATATTCTATTGTGTTCGTTTCACTCGTATTTATATACGGGCCAAATATTCTAGATTCGCCTCGACTTTTATACAGAAGCAATATTCTCGATGGTTCCGTTTCTAAAATAATATAATCTGTAATAACTCAAAACTGTAACGAAACTACCTCCAATGTCATTACTTAAAACTTGATGTCACAAATCTCACAAAAAATGTCACCAATCCTCTAAACCTCAAACGAGCAATTTTTGTTGAATAAATGTCTCAGCCACGCTGAATTAATCGCCCATCAAACCAATAGGCGAAATCGTAACATTACCGCCCAGCTAAGCCTGTTCAACCCGAACAGGATCCAAACTACCGCCTCTGTAGGTTAGATCATGTAACGCAAACCAATTCAACTTCACCTTCATCCTTGTCTCCAGATGCCATCTAAGCTTGCAGCTACTCTCTATGGTCCATTCTAACTCAATCCCATCCTTGACGACAATCCACTTCATCATTGCTGGATGTCACGCGTCTCTTCCATACTCAGCATCACCTGCTCACACGTATATTCTTCCATACTGGCCAACGCGCAATTGCCAATGCCCTCTTTGACCAGCATGTGATAAGTGATCTTTTCCTCCTTCGTCTGTCCTTCTCTAATTTTACCGACATAAGGTTCAATCCATACCGCTTAATATCTCTGTCGCGCCACCAAATTTCTGAACATTTGTGCATATCTTACATACCGTCTTTCATACCGATCATTCTCTACACAGCGTTTGCTCATCACGGCCTTGACATATCCTTCACATAAACGTTCCAGATAATTTCCTACTGGCGGTATTCTTCTATGAGTTATTTTTAGAATTTCTCTTACGAACTAACCTAATTATTAGTAATATAGGTCAGGAACCCACCTTTATTATTAGCAATAGACAGGAGGTTCTGGATGTTACTCTGGTCTCCGATTTTATTTAACCTATGATAAGGGAATGGAGAGTGGCGAAGGAGTATTCCTTCTCTGATCATCGGTACCTAACGTTTAAGCTCAACCTCCAAAGTACAAATCAGTGCGTGTTCAGAAAGCCCAGGAGGACAGTATGGTGAGTATATATATGGGTATTGGAGAGCAGGATTCTATCTAGGGTCCCAGGTCTCCCGATACGGCTAGTAATCTGGATTCAATGGTGGATACTATTATTAAGGCTTGCAATACCTCTTTGAGGAAAGCTTGACCATTAATAAAGCTGAGGGGAAAGCGAAACCCTGTTGGGGGGACCTCGACACTTGCGGAGTGCCGAAAAGTCTGTGGGTCTGCTTTCAATAGAGCGAAAACATCGAGAGAAAGTCAAGACTGGGGCTTCTATAATGAATGCCTCAGAGTATACAAAAGGGAAACAAGGAAGCCACAAAGGAATTCGTGGAGGGTTTTCTGTGATAGAATGGAAGGGGTATCGAAGAAATATTCTCTCTACCAATCCAGCTGTTCCAGACTATCTGATAAAACCGGATGGCGAATGAACGGTTTCTAATGAAGAGACTCTTGATCTTTTGATGGAAACTCACTTCCCGGGAAGTGAGGATGCGCCGATTACAGAGCTTTTGGATGACTGCAAGTCTAGGGATGACTGCGGCGTCCAACTGTTGTGTACGGAGGATATTCTGAATACACGGAAGATAAAATGGGTTATTAAAAGTTTTAAGCCCTTTAAATTCAGAAGAACTCGGAAGTCTTACTTCCCTGGCTGGAGATTATGTTGAAAGGGTGTTTGAAGTTTGGGTACATCCCGAAGATATGGAGGAAGGCAAGAATGATCTTCATAGGACTTAAGACCAATATCTCTGTCATCTTTTCTGCTGAAAATCAAAAAAAAGTTGTTGGATGTTCATATTCGTTCGAGAATTGTTCTCAGAAACTGGACACAGTGTCAACATGCATACCATAAGGGTAAGTCCGAGGACACGGCATTACATACCTTGGTTTGGAAAACTGAGTTCTCATTGGTGGCGTTTCTCCATATCGAAGGTGCTTTCAACAACGTGAAGGTGGAGGCAATTAGGGAAGGATTGTTGCCACTTGAGATTGAATACCCACTAACCAGGCTAATTAATCACCTGCTAGGTAGCAGAAGGAGTATAGCGGGGATGGGGGAAGTCTCCGTCTGAAAACGGGTAGTTCGGGGGACACCCTAGGGAGGTGTCATCTTTTCCGCTCTTTGGAATGTAGCAATCAATGGACTACTATTGGAACTGGATGGGGAAGGAATAGGTGTGGTTACTTAAGCCGATGACGTAGTGAAATCTGTCTCGGAAAAGCACCTGGGTACAATCAGAAATGTGATGCAGAATGCGTTATCAATGGCTGCGGGTTGGGCCAGCAGATATGGATTGGGGATTAACCGATCTAAAACAGAGCTGCTCCTTTTCACTAGGAGATAAAATTCCGGTAATGGTTCCGCCAAGTTTAAATGGTATTATGCTAGCCTTACTGTTAAGGCGAGACTCCTATGGATTCTTCTCGACAGTAAGCTCAGTTGGAAACCAAACACGATAAAAGGAGTGAAGAAGGCCACTGTGGCACTCTACTCTTGTAAACATGCCATCGGAAGGAAATGGGGCTTGAAACCGGAGCTGGTGCACTGGCTTTACACCGCAGTTGTAAGGCCCGTACTGCTGTATGGTGTGAGTGTATGGTGGCCATCTCTGGAGAAATTATCATACAGGAACATGATGGCGAAAGTAGAGTGCCTTAGAGGTCATGCTGCTCCTTCTCCCGTTGGATATTATCGGTAAGCAATCGGCAGTGAATACGGCCGCCCGGCTATCAGCGATTTCGGGGTGGAAGTGCCTGCAAAAAGGACACTCAACTACGAGTAGAGTCAATTCTGTAAGCCTTTTGTGCTTTTGCAAGCGTTTTAACGCGGTTCTCCCCTCTGGGAAGGATTGGAAGAATGGCCGCATTCTGGAGACCGGAATAATTCTTCACCGACGGCTCCAAGCTCGATGGTAGAGTGGGAGTTGGTGTGTTCTGTGGGGAATTAAATGTAAGTCTATCTTTTCGTCTACATGATTATTGCAGCGTGTACCAGGACGTTGAGAGAAATTGCAGGGCAGACGAATTGGCAAGGCACGGTACGACTATCCAACTGGAACCAGGGAGAGAATGTGTAGGAAGGCCTATGTCAGTGCTGCAAGCAGCGAGGCAAATGCTACGTGGCTCGACAGTCCGACTGGCAGGGTAGCGAAGCAAGTATGGCATGAGCTGGGCTTAAAGCGATCCAAGATCTTAATCCCTCTAAGGAAGCGTGAGTTAGGTAGAATTGTAAGGGTACTTACCGAAGATTGGGTGTTCGGTAAGGCTGGGTCCGGATGCAAATGAGTTCTGCATAAGCATGCAAGGACAAGGAGAGGAGGATACTCTTGTTCAATTCCTATATGCTCATGTCCTGCGCTAGCTGGCAGAAGGCATGATCACTTGGGCAAATACACTATAGACAGCCTCTCTGATATCGAAAGCTGTGTTGTGCGTGATCTTTTACGTTATGTGAATAGCACTAGATGGTTTTAAAGGGAGTTTAATGATGTCGGATCGTGTGGTATCACAATTGGCCAACATTGGCCTAAGTGTGAGATAGCAACCACTGAAACCTAACCTAGCCTAACATATTCTCCTATGTTTAAAAGCAATGGTGTACCTTCGTTAAGAATGTGCAGGGACCCATTCTAATGTTTGCAACTTCTGCACAAATCCCTCTTCCGTCCACGGAGCGTTGCAATTCACACAATGCCTCCGCTCGATAACCGCCTAAGCCGGTATCTCTTCCAGATACATTTCAATATTCTATCCAACGGTTCTTCAAGTTATGTATAACTATCCCGTCCAAACATCGCCGCACCTGAAACGAGTTTCTCTTTTTTCTGTAAGTTATACTGATCGTGCTCCTGGCTCAGCTGATTCTCCTTATCGCTGTCACCTCGATACCAATCGATTCTACAAAGCCCAGTGGTTTGTCCCAACTATTGACACCCACTCAATGATATTCAACATACGTTTCCACCTTATTTCCTTACATCATCCTTTCGCTTGCGAAATATTATGTTTCTTTTGATTTCTTTCAACCTTTCTTGTTGACTCTTTTTATTTAATTCATCAAATTTTTGATTTTGTTGGTCGAAATTTTTGTTCCAATTGTTTGATCAAATTTTTGATTCATTTGATCAAACGTTTGAGTTATAAATTATGCTGTTTTAATTGGAATTTTAACTCCGTAGCCGTTGCATCCTTAATACCCATCTTCTAATATTCACAATCCCATCGCTGTCACCAATTGTTACGTTACCCTGTCAAATCCGGTTCATATCACTGGATTGTGAATAACGTTATAGAATTTGACGGTTACAACACCAATTCTCGTAATTCACCCGCTTCCAGAATATTCGAGAAAATATCGATAACACTTACACCAATAACACTTACACCACTAGAATATTCCCGAAAAATTCCAACAATAATTTTCCCAAAATCCACTAAAACTAAAACACCACCACAAATAATTTCCACAATTATTTATTAATTAATTATTTACCATTTACAATTATTTTTAAATCACACCACACTTTCGCTTTCAATCTTTTTCTTAACGCATCTGCCACTCACTCATTGGGTTCGGTCCATGCGATCGAACATTCTAGACTCGTCTGGATTTGTACATAAGTAATAGTCTCGACGGTTCTGTTTTAGACTGCCATAATCTGTAATACCACAAAACTGTCACAAAACTACCTCTAATGTCATTTCTTAAACTTAGATATCACCAATCTCACGCAAACGTCATCAATTCACCAAACCTTAAATGAGCAATTTTTGTTGAATAAATCTCTCGCCCACGTTGAATTAATTTCCCATCAAACCAAAAGGCGCGATCGTAACAATATTAAAAATAACATATCAAACAAATCGTCGATCATTATCGGCAACAAGCAAGCACTGCTGGTTGGTAGCGAAATCACTATCCATCGGCGATAAGTAGATGTCACATTAACTTATACTCGAACTTAGTAATACCAACAATTAGTAGAATATCAAATTAAATGAGGAAGTTTCTTTCATTACTCACTTGGGCAGCGCTGACACTCGAATATGCGGACAAAATATATGTCACAGCACCACGTGTGAGTTGAATCGAAGCAAAAAATTGAAGCGTTAGAATAACTAGGTTTTCTTAATCTAAATACGAGGGCGGATTGAAAATGAAGCTACCTAAGTAGGAAAACAAAATTTTTTTTTGCCAAAAACCATTTATTTCTCAACATAGTCTCCATTTAGTTCGACCCACTTAGTAAGACGATATTCCAACTTTTTTATACCATCTGAATAATACGATTTCGGGAACCCCTCAAAATACGCTTCCACCCATTGTTTCGATTGATTTTTGGTTTCAGGTGTGTAGTGGTGGACCCACGTTTCATCAACAGTAATTAATCGACGCCAAAAATCAACAGGATTACGCTTTATCATGTCCAAACACCGCTGTGAAGTGGTCTGTCGAACTCGTTTTTGTTCGACACTGAGCAAACGCGACACCCATCTTGCCGATAGCTTTTGCATATGCAAATGTTCATGCAAAATGTTGAACACACGTTCATATGATATGTTTACCATTTCAACAATCTCACGCAACTTGACTCGGCGATCATTCATAACGATATCGAGGATTTTCTTGATATTTTCTTCAGTAACCACCTCTTTTGGCCTTCCTGTTGATGGTATTGTTGCAGTGCTTCTTCGGCCGCGTTTAAATTCAGCAATCCAATATTTTACCATGTAATCTGACGGATCAGCTTTTCTTTTGTCTCTTTCGCCATTTTCCCTTTCAAATAATAGTGTTTAATCACTGCACGAAATTCGTTTTTTTCCATTTTTCAAGAAACACAAAAGTTGCTTACTTCAAACGACTACAACAAATAAACTAATCGATGAATTTGGGTGAAATTTTAACAGCTGACGTTTGACAGATCGCAATTTCTAAAAAACAAAAAAATGTTGTGTTTGTGCTGCCATCTAGCGCTAGGTAGTTTCATTTTCAATCCGCCCTCGTATTATAATAAATAGTTGACTTTATTTTATTTAAAATATTATTTTAATTAAAAAAATAGACCAATCTTGTCTCGCCCAACAGAATAACAAGGACAGAAGCAGTGTTAATGATAATGAATATGAGGGAAAGACTGTAAGCTCGAATTCATTGTGCCAAGGTCGTATATGCTTTACAAGTGGGCTTGTTACTAAACTCAAGGGTAACAGTGATGACGGATTTTATTATTTGATGGCATTTATACATCCTTCTTATTGATGAGTCCTTCACAACGTTCAGGCTTTGAGAAATCTGAACCTTTTAAAAGCGTGGGTGGGACGTTTTTTTTTGTTATTCCAATCGTTACTCCCGTTTGAATTTTCATACTTTATTATATTTATCTTCTTACTGCATTGGTGGTGTGCAACAAACTTCGTATGTCTGCATTTTGGTGCCGAGATATCCGCTGAAAGTGTTTCTTTGTAGGTTATCATTTCTGATGCACCATGGTGCGTTGACAATGCCACGCAGCACTGTGTTGTGAAAATGTTGTATCATTTGTGTATTTGTCTTCTTGGTACAACCCCAAAGTTGAATACCATAGGTCCATACTGATTCAAGTATTTGCCGATATAATAGCAATTTATTGTGTATTAGTCAATACATTTTTCTATATTTGATGTTCCATTCATCTTTTTTCTTTTTAACATGCTCTTTCCATCTAAGCTTGCAATGGAATCCAGTTAACTGTGTTGTTTGTAACAAACCATGGCTGTTTGAACCATGGCTTTTACGACTTGGAACCATGGCTTTTACGACTCAGTAATTAAATCATACCTGGAGCTTGTTTCGCTTTTAAATTGTACTTCATCTTTCAATTCCTGTAATGTTACAGATCGTATATTATGGTCATCAATTTTGCTAATTGTTGTTATGTTTTCATCTGCAGTTTACCTAGATAACGGTTGAACGGTTCCTTTCTCATTTTTAATAGGCGGCACATGCATTTTGGTCCTTTTTAATCCCTTTGTTGCTTTCCAAAGAGAGTATTCAGTGTCTTTATGTTCGGTGAGACCACTTAAGTACTTGTTAATAGTTTCGTTCTTAATTTCTTTTATAAGTTGTTTCAGTTTATTACACAGATAACTGAGGATTTTGTTGTTTTCCGGGACGCGTGTCCTTTGCCAAGTCTTTAATTACCTTCCGTTTCTCTTTAACTAATTCTCTGACTTCAAGAGGATAATTTTGATTCCTACGGGATTCGGTATGATTAGAAGGAGAACTTTCCATGCTGCTTGTTGAAAAGCACTGTTAAGTACCTCCAGTTCGTCTTCCAATTGTACCGAGGTTTTAATTGCCACTTGAAGGTTTATTTGCTCTTCAATTAGTTCTTGGAATAGGTCCCAGTCAGTTTTATTATTTGTTAGCTTAAGCAAGTTATCCTTATTAATTATCATTGTGATGAGTGTCATGATAACAGGTGAATGGTCAGAAGATATCCCCTCGCTATTTTCGAGACACATGTAGTACTCGAAAATCTCTTTCGTTACAAAGAAATCAATGAGATCTGGTGTTTTATGTATATCAGAAGGCCAATATGTTGGTTTGGAACTCGCAGTTGTTTACCCGATCTGCTTCGAAAAGCTCTTTTCTTTCAATAAATAATAAAATTGGATCCTAGTGATCTATAGAGACTGCTATAATCTTGTTTGTTTAGAAAATAGTGTATTAGTATCAACTTTTATGGTTTTAACTTGCATACTTTCTTCTTCGATACCAGGTTCTTCATAGTGTTTGATTCTTTTTTGCTGTTACTAATGATCCTCCCCTCGCTTTTCCTCCTGACTATGGACAGCATGATAACATTCATAATCACATTCATAATGGCTTTCCGATATATCTTTTATCTGAATTTAGAAAAATTTCAAACTCTGGAACATGCTGCGCTAGACCGTTTGCGTTCCAGGCGACAATTCTTTAATATAAGAGATGCCCTTTACAGTTTATGTATTATGCAGGGTTGCTACTACTTTCTTTACATTCTTTCGCGTTGTGTTTTCTAGCACATTTTAGTCATCTAGTCTCCCGACCGCAATATTTTTGCGTGTGGTTGAAACTTTGTCACTTTTTGCATTGAGGAATTAGCCCCGTGTTTTTCTTTAGAGGTTCTATTTTAACCCTCATATTTAGAACTGCTTTGATGTTAAAATTTTTGGCTGGTCGAAATTATGAAGATCTCAGTTTTCTTGTATCTTCCTCTGATAAATTTTTGTGTGGAAATCTCTATTGCATAAATTTCCTATTGAAATATGGCTGGCGATTTTCCTGAGCGTATATATGCGGAATATGAATCTAGGCCTGATACTTTTAGCTCCCTTAGTTGTTTTTGATCCGTCGGTGTGTCGTATAGATACATTACAGGAAAGAGAGGATATAATGAACTAAACTTACTCCTGTTCGGAAATCATATTTGACAAACTTCTCTGAATATCATTGTCTAATAATTGGACAATTTAATTTGTCGAATTTAGTTCGGGCAAAACACTACTATGTCCTGGTCTGTTGGGTTTTATTAGATATTAATATTTTTAGTTTGATGGCCCTTTATAAGGGAATTTGTAAGGGTCAAAAGAATATATATCTCTCCGGATTCTTCCAAGAGTGAAAATGTTAATAAGCATCTATAGGCTTCTAATTGAATAAAAATGTGTTCGTGTTAAAGTCTTCATTGAGGTTTTCATGCATTCCCAGTTTTATCTTCAATCAGAAGTTTACCGACCCGAAAATTCAAGTTACTTTGTTGTGAGTATCTTAAGAGTACGCTATTTTTGTTAAGGTAGAGATGGTTTATTGTATAACCCTTTTTCCTACATCTCATCGACAGTAGCTCCTCGTTTTAAACCAATAGACGGCTGTTTATTTTTTTATTTGTCTCGTTTCTGCTGTTTTAGGTAGAAAAAGATAGGGTTTGGGTGCGATGTTTTGTACTCCCCGATAATTTTTAGGCCTGCGGCGTTGCGTGGCTTAATGTTTGAACCGTCGTGGTAAGTCGTGATATTGGTAATCTTCATCCGCGCAGATAACAGTTAACCAACCGTTTCCCATTCTGCAGCCCAGAAAGTTTGAAATTACATGGTCCGTGGGGAGCTCCGCTACCGCGGCCGGTGTAGGTGATCTTGAACTGGTAACATTTGAGTCGTTTCGATAGACCTCGAGAAAACTTTGCTCTATAATTGCCACCCTGATAGCTTTCAACGTATCACCTTAACGAAGCTGTTGTTTGTCCTTGTGTCCAGTAGCTGCCTCCTCACTTGATCCTGATTTTTTGTGATCCTTGGTCCTTCGATAATTTCCAACGGAGAAAAAATTTTGTATCCTGTTTAGAAGTGTCTTTAGGATTAGGGTCGTTTGATCGACTTTGTTTGCCCTTAATTTGAATAGTACTGCTGTCCTTCATATGAATTTAGGATTGTGTGAATGCGGAATCGGATAAGACTCGGTTGTTTTAAAGATTTCCAGCGTTTCTTTTTCTTCTTACCCTTCAGTTCTAAACTTGTCAGTTAATCTCTATTGAAGGTTGTATTATCTGTGGACATGTTATCCTAGCATATTTAAACGTGTAATGGGACAGTCATAGTCCATAGTATCATGATGGTTCTCGGTGTAGGTCCTAAATGATTTTGTCCTACTGGATTGGTGCGCTTGATCCAAGCACCGCCCCCATAGTTTTTCAAGGTAATAATGTCAATATATTGATGCAGTATGTTTGATGAAAAAGAAGGTTAGCCACAGCCAAGCCTTTTGCTTTCCTAAAACTACTTCACGGAAGGCGTCAGGTACCCGGAGCTGCGAGTTAATGGCCAAAGTGTTATCTTGATCATTCATCCCTCGGCGCTCGTGTCTCACATTGGATTGAGGGTTATTCTCCTTTAGATCCGTTAAATTATGCTAGACATGGTTAGCTCGAGTAGAATGGGTTAGTCTCCCGTCTAGACGGACTTAAAACGAGTCAGAATATAGTTTCGCATTATATTTTCCTGATCTCGAAAGAGCCCGAGAAAAACTTCAGTACTGATCTGCCCCAAGTTTTGTTGGTCTCGTGAACTTCACTATAGAATCCCTGGAATAAAATTTGCAAATTAATTCAAATTCTAGGAAATTCTATTTAGGTTAGGACAAACTAAAAATTAAATTGCAATGTTGTTCACTTATTGCTCAATCCATTTTAGCCATCAAATTATAACAGGAACATCCACATTAAAACATGGAACCAAGGTAGGAAGAAAGGAAATAATCCGGAACCAGCGGTGGTCGGAACCAGCTATAAAAGTTTCTCGAAAAACCCTTAAACAAAGAGCAATTTTTAGAATTTAATCCGGTACCAAACAAATATTAGGTTGAATATTCACAATTTCATAAGTGATTCACTTTTAAAAAATATTTCATATTTCTTTAAATTTTTGAAAATTCATACAATTCTAATCACTACATGTGTTGCTCAATCTCATTTCACAGCCTCTATTAATGATAAATCAGAATTATAAACATCTGTGGTAGGATAACATTTTATCGAAACTCCCTGCAATCGCGCACGGACGCAAATGAGCAGAAAACATTTCAGGATTACAAATCGTTTATTGCCCGGATTCAATTTAGTTTAGCAATTAAGGCACTCGATTAGTGCGAGGATTTATATTTTGGTCCAATTGTGGTTTTATTGTGGCTGTGTCAAGCTTAATGGCCATGCTATTGGATATTCATCAACTTATTTTGTTTATAGATTGTTTTGAGACGAGACTGTCTCGGAATTTTCTCATTTTTAAATTCGCGAGTAATTTGCCCAAAACACTCCAAACTGGCCTAGAAAACAGTAGGATTTTTTGGAGGACAAATTTCACTATTTCGAGCAGTATAATCCTTAAAAAATTTAAATGTGGTAGTTAGTTTAATATACTAAATTCGGATAAACCGATTACTCCGATACTTCCAGTATGCAATTTTTCCACATTGCGGAAAAAACAGCTCCAATTCCGCACTAAATTCCGTACTACAAAATATCAAGCCACACAAATATCGATTTTAGAAAAAGATAAATTTCTTTCTCTTTCATTCGCGAAATTTTAAATGTTTTGTTGTTAGTTTTGTTATTATTGTTTTGTACTCAGCGCTGTCGAAGTTACTACTATCGGAGTTTTTTGCTACTTTTATCTATATCATACTACTTTACTCCGCAAATTAAGTTTATACTCCTCTGTTTGGCCAATTCAAGTTTATACTCCCCTGTTTGGTTTTTTGGTTTTGGCATAATATAACTTCCTTCTCGTACTACATGGAATATATTATATGGAACACTGCTTTTACGCTACATATTTATATCTCTATTTCATGTACATAAACTACGTACAACAAAACTATAAATCCTATAGAAAGAAGTAGGTATATAACAATTTTAGCGACAAATGAATGTACATTATGTAGATGTATATGTATACATGTTGTTTCATCTCATCTTAAAAGCAAATAAATAAATAAATGTTTTTGTTTTCTCTTTCAAATGCATGTGTAAATTTAAGATGTTGTCTTTTTCAGTGAAGTCGTTTTGTTTCTTTTTTGACATTTATTGTTAATGCGTGTTTTTTGGTGGCAACTGAAAGTATTTTAGTGAGTCTATATTTCTTATAATTATATTAAATAATGGATAAACTTCTAATTAAATATAATGATAACATAGATGTTCAATCAACTAATAGCAATTTACGAACTGAATCTACATCTAGTGCAGTAGTTACGGGAAAATTAAATAAATCAACTTCATCGGCATTACCAGCTCGAAAGAGAAAATTTGACGAATTTGATGGCGAGCAATTAATTTTAACATTTGAACCATCGCAATATGATAATGCTACGGGCGATGAAGCAAATACAATTCCATCAAAAAATGTAAATAAACAAAAATTCCGACCAGTTTGGTTACAAAAATTCAAATGGCTACAAAAATATGTCGGATCCGATGGTTTGGAAAAACCACAATGTAAGTTGTGCAATAAATTATTATCAAATAATATTGTTCATATCTCACGGCATGGTGATTCTGATTACCACAAGAATATTGTAAGAACACTACAAAATCAACCTGCGATTTTTGAGAAAGATCAAAGTGCAACGTTTACGGAAAAAATTACGCTAATTAAGACGGCAGAGCTCCGCATAATTATGTTTATTTTGGAACATAATTTGCCTTTTGTTTTAGTCACCCCATTAATTCTTTTAATAAAATCCATAGCCACAGATTCGGCTATAACGAGTGAACTTAAATGTGACAAAACTAAGGCTACCGAAACCACAAATGGACTACTTTTAGCAGAAGGTCGAAGTAACATTGCTAAAGATTTGAGCGAGCAAAAATTTTCACTCATTATAGATGAAACCACGGACATTAGTTTTAATAAATGTTTAGTATTAGTGGTTAGATATTTTAATTTTTCTATAGGGAAAGTGTGTGATCGATTTTTTGGACTTTTGCAATTGAGTAATTGCGATGCTATTTCAATTACAAACGCCATAGAAATATTTCGAAGAAGTCAATGTACCTATAACCAATTTAATTGGGTTTGCATCGGACAACGCATCGGTTATGATGGGCAACAAAGGTGGTGTAAAAACACTTCTTACGAAATTACAGCCTAACTTATATGTGATGGGGTGCACATGTCACTCGTTGCATTTATGTTCATCTGCAGCTGCTAAAAAAATTCCGCAAAACATAGAGAGATTGGCCCGTAATATTTATTTATTTTTTTCGCACAGTTCCAAACGCCAAACTGAATATCGCGAATTTCAGGAATTTTTTTAACATAAATACACATAAAATATTAAAAACCGCATCCACAAGATGGTTATCGTTGGAGGCGGTCGTAACCAGAATTCTTGAACAGTGGATTGCCCTTCGTCACTATTTTATATCATACGAGTTGGATTCAAACGCAGATTTGGCCAAAACATTAACGCCGAAATGACAGACGAAACCAAAATTTATTTTAATTTTCTTAGTTATATTTTAAAATTAACAAATAAAATTAACATTGAGTATCAGTCAGAAAGTCCTCGGTTTCATATATTGCTGCTAACTATTAAAACTTATTTCAGAACCATTTTATCAAACTTCATTAAACCTGAACACATTAATGATAGCGCATTAGATAAAACAATTTTTTCGAATAGTGATAATTTTTTGAAATATGATCAAATTTATATTGGTGCAAAAGTTGATATGATTATCAAGAGCGGATCAGTCTCGGAAAATGCGATTAAATCTATAAAGATAGCTTGTTGTGCTTACTATGCAGAACTGTGCAGGCAAATACGAAGTCGTATAGAATTTGAGGATGAGACATTAGTTGCAGTACTAATTCTAAATCTAAGCGAAAAAGCTGGCAGTCTTGGTCCACTTATCCGGCTATTTCCCAATTTGATCCAAGACAACAATATTGAAGTTGAAGATTTAAATGATGAGTGGCGCAGTATTATTAATCAACCTAAAGTGGAGGCCGACAACAATTTAAGTTTGGACGAATTTTGGAATTCTATTTTTAATAAAAAAAATGCATTAAACGAACTTATGTTTCCCAATTTGCGAATTTTTATTGGAGCTATTCTTAGTTTTCCGCACAGCAGCGCAACGGCCGAGCGCATATTTTCGCAAGTCAATTTAATTAAAAACAAAAATAGAAATGCATTGTTGACGACAACCGTCAACGCTATCCTGATGGCTAAAGAGATGCTAATTGGAATGACATCCAGTCAATGGATTCCGTCCAAGGAAATTATTAATAAATACAGTAAATAATTTAGTATGTTATTTTAATTAATATTTTGTGATTTTAGAAAATGAAGTTCCTTTAATTTTAATTAGTAAAATTTGTAACGCTATTTAATTGCTAATAATTTGTATTTTGTTAGTAAGAACGACAGTTTTACTTTTAATAAATATGAAATAAATTTTAATTTATCTAAAAATTAAATTTTTTTTCTATATACTCCTGAATACTCCGCTGGTGAAGCAAAATATGCTACCCTTAGAATTGTTAAAACGGCAGCCCTGTTTGTACTCTTCCATCAGTATAATAGAGCACTTGACAGGATAACACGTACATTTTTGTGTTTTCCGCGATTTTATTGTTTATTGTGTTAAATTGTGTTTTTTGTGTATTTAAATTAGTTAATAATCTTTAAATAACTTATATTTAATTCATACTATGTAAATATATGTATAATAATTATATTTCGTGTTTGTGATCAATAAATTTGGATGTAAAAATGGTAATAATTTTAAAATGGCGTCGTCATGAGATGATGTAAATTTCCGATCTTATCGTTTTTTATTTTTCAAGGTTGTATATAATGGAATGTAAAATTGGATGGCGCTTACGGATAAATATGGAAGGGTTTTATAAAATGTCATATTAAGTGTATATTTATGTCAATAAAAAATTAATATTTCTTTTATAATAAATGCAAAATTTTGTTTTATTTCAAATAAAAATTATTATTCCAATTGAGAAATATATACAAGCACGTTCCTCTTTTTTGTGCATAAAAGTGCCTGAAATCAGTATGGAAAAAACGCCAAATTCCGCCCAAATTCCACCTATTTTCCCATTTGTTTTTTCTCTTTTTAGTCGGGATTGTGCATAAAAGTGCCTGATATCAGTATGGAAAAAACGCCAAATTCCGTCCAAATTCCACCTATTTTCCCATTTGTTTTTTCTCTTTTTAGTCGGGATTCACACCCACACTGGAATTTTTGTGACACTTCTTTGGCGAGTAGTATGGTTTTCCTTGTACTATACATGTTTCTTTCCATAGAAAGAGTGTGGTTTTTGAGTGAGAATGTAAACGGAACTCCGTCGGCATTGCATATTGGGCTGGGTAATTCCGCAATACATTATCAAAGACACATAACTTTCAATTAAATGTTAAAATAGTTTTCTTTCTCTTTCTGTTTCGCGAATTTTTCTTAGTTTTTTTTGTATATTCAGTTTCTTGTGACAAGCCGATGAATGAACACACACTTTGCGAAGTTTTGTGTTTGTTTAAATTGTTTTTAAAGTAAAGCAAAATTTTAGTAATATTAAATATTTAATAATTGTATTAACCCCGGCCAAGGGTGACCCGCCCAACATCATCGAAATAACATTCAATTTGCAATGACATATTTTTATAGACTCAAACTTTTGATTCTTACAATTAATTGTTGTGTTTTTAAGATAGATATCCATCTTTGAGAGTTTGAGTCATCAAAAATATGTCATTACAAATTGAATTCAGGGGGTCATTTTTGGCCGGCGTTGATACAATTATTATATATTTAATATTACTAAAATTTTGCTTTTGCCCAATATGCAATGCCGACGGAATTCCGTTTACATTCGCACTCAAAAATCACACTCTTTCTATGGAAAGAAACATGTATAATACAAGGAAAACCATACTACTCGCCAAAGAAAAGTGTCACAGAAATTCCAGTGTGGGTGTGAATACCGACTAAAAAGAGAAAAAACAAATGGGAAAATAGGTGGAATTTGGCGTTTTTTCCACAGTTTTTTCCTTACTGATTTCAGGCACTTTTATGCACGAAAAAACAGGGACGTGCTTGTACATATTTTTCAATTGGAATAATAATTTTTATTCGAAATAAAACAAAATTTTGCATTTATTATAAAAGAAATATTAATTTTTTATTGACACAGTTCACTGACACATTCTATACACTTAATATTACATTTTATAAAACCCATCCATATTCATCCGTAAGCGCCATCCAATTTTACATTCCATTATATACAACCTTGAAAAATAAAAAACGATAAGATCGGAAATTTCCATCATCTCACTACGACGCCATTTTAAAACTATTACCATTTTTACATCCAAATTTATTGATCACAAACACGGAATATAATTATTATACATATATACATAGTATGAAGTAAATATAAGTTATTTAAAGATTATTAACTAATTTAAATACACAAAAAACACAAGTTAACACAATAAACAATAAAATCGCGGAAAACACAAAAATGTACGTGTTATCCTGTCAAGTGCTCTATTATACTGATGGAAGAGTACAAAACAATAATAACAAAACTAACAAAAAACATTTAAAATTTCGCGAATGAAAGAGAAAGAAATTTATCTTTCTCTAAAATCGATATTTTTGTGTCTTTGATATTTTGTAGTACGGAATTTAGTGTGGAATTGGAGCTGTTTTTTCCACAATGTCGAAAAATTGCATACTGGGTTCTGTACATTTTTCCAATTGGAATAAATAATAATTTGTATACGAAATATAACAAAATTTTGCATTTGTTATAAAATAAATATTAATTTTTTATTAGGATAATTATACAGTTTATATTTAATTTTATAAAATTCATCCATATTTATCCCAAAACCTTAAAAAATAAAAAACGATAAGATTGATCGGAAATTTACATCATCTCATTTATTTATGACGACGGCATTTTAAAATTATTTTATTACCATTTTTTACGTCCAAATTTATTCATCACAAACACGTAATACAATTATTATATATTAAATAATTTAAAGATTATTAACTAATTTAAATACACAAAAAACACAAGTTAAGTCAAGTGCTCTATTATACTGATGGAAGAGTACAAAACAATAATAACAAAACTAACAAAACAAAATTTAAAATTTCGCGAATGAAACAGAACGAAATTTATTTTTCTCTAAAATCGATATTTTTGTGTCATTGATATTTTGTAGTACGGGATTCAGTGTGGAATTGGAGCTGTTTTTTCCACACTGTGAAAAATTGCATACTGGTTAGTATGCAATTAAAACTATTTTTTCCACACAGTTTCCTTTGGCGAGTAGTAGGATTCTCGTGTATTTTACATGAGTCTTTCCATAGAAAGAGTGTGATTTCTGCAAGTGAATGTACGTGCATATTGGGTTAATATCGTGTAATGGTTTGAGACACAACTAATTTTATTTATACCATTTAAAATTGTGCCCAAGCTAACCTTTAAATTAGTGTTCACCGTCAATTTCTTTATAAAGTAATATTTTATATAGTCAATAAATTTTTGTTATCGAATATAAAATTATGTATCCAATCCGGGACAAGAATTTTTCTGTTATAATTAAGCTATAAATCGAATAAGTAATTTTTGTCAATCATCATTTTCAATATCAAAAAATGTATTGTTTAATACAAATTTTTTTTTTTTTTTTTTTTTTTTTTTTTATTTTTTTTTATTGGTAACTATGCGATCTGTTTTGGGGCTCAAGGCTCACCCTGCTCTTCCGCGGTTATGCTTTTAACGTCCTTACTTTACGCCTTGCGGCCAACTCGAGGACGTACGGCTATAGGACCGATTTTAAGACCATCTGCACATTGCAAGCTCCATGCCAGCCTATACCAGCATGGAAGATGGGTCGGCCCATGAGTTTTGCACACCGACAGGGGGTCATAGATGTGTTACATTTCACCACAGATCGAAATCTATTGATGAAAATTCACTTTGCATCCTGCCCCTATCGGGATTCGAACCCGGTACCTCCCGATCCAAACGCCAAAGCTTTAACCACTGTGCCATTTGGTCGGTGTTTAATACAAATAATAAATTGTTTTGTCAAAAAATTAAATTTGAGACGAGTTTTTAATTTACATGCCGGGCTTATTGCGTTATAATGTAAGTTACAGCAGCTACATATGGCAATTTTATTCGTACATTAGAAATTACACAGCCCGGCATCTACTAACACTCTCTCATTTGGACGATTTAAACAATTTTTATGAAAATTGTACAATATTAAAATTTTAGTTGTCCGTTTCATATGATTTACCTTTGTTTGACTCATCAATAAATAAGGATTATTCATTCGGTTAGTGTAATATACAGCTTTTGGCTTAATAGAAATGTTTCGCTAGCTTGGATTATTACGTGAATGGGGAATGGAGTCCGAGAATTAGGCTGCATTGAGATTGTTTCAATATATATATATATATATATATATATATATATATATATATATATATATATATATATGTATATATAAGTTAGCAAAATGCTATACACGTCAACCGCTGAGTCAACCAAATTCCTAGCATTATGTAGTTGCACATGCCATACTACTGCAACATCAACAAATCATATTTCCGTTCTAATTAAATTCTTTATATACGAGAATGCTGACATTAACTTTTAATTTAGTATAAGAATGAAAAATTGTTAGTTTAGAGTTAGAGTAAGTTTATACCTGAAATTGTATTAACGTAAAATTTTGACCAATAAAATTCATTTTTCATTTTTTTAACTCTTCGAAACCACGTTTCGTTAACTGGCGCCAAACAGGGACCAGTCAAGAAAATTTTTCGAGTGAAAGTAAAGTGATTAAAGTGATAAAGTGAATTACGAGTAGGCGTTTTGCAAATTTCAACGTCTAAACGCTAAAAGTGAATTACAAAGTAATCGCGATTTTCGACTGAGAAATCAAGTGATAAGTGAATGAAACATCGTACCACAAGTAGGCATTGTACAATTATTAACGTACAGAGCTAAAAGGGAATCATACGAATCGTCCGATATCACACCGACTGTGCCCAATTGTACCAGCAAGTACATTTTCGAAAGAAATATAAATCTTTCGTCTACGAATCAATTAAATCGTGAGAAACGCAAATCTCCCGAGATATGTTAACTCTACTAACGTTAATGTAAGTAAAAATAAAAAACTCCATAAATAAGTGAACTAGTAATAAAAACAAGTAAAATAAGTGAAGATACTCTTCGAAATAAATATAAAAAATTTTATAATAAAAATTTTATAATAATAATAATCTACTAAAAGTGAAAATATTTTGGCAATAAAAACAAATATTAATAGCTATATAATTATATAATAATATAAAATGGCAACAATCGAGGCAATAGTGGAACAAGTAAAGCAGCGCACTGGAGCTATCAACGCCCAAATTGAAGTAACGAAAAAACTGGAACAACGCATAGCTAAATTGGAAAACCCGGTCATCACCAAATTTGAGAAACTAGCTGCACCAAAAACGGAGCAAGATTTAGCAGACATCAGCAGACTTCCCGATTGCGTAAAGGAACTCCAGAGTTTTTATGACAATCCACACAATATATATCTTGGATTCACAACGTGGAGAATATTTTGAAGGATTACGAAATAGTAAAAAATAAACCGTTATATCGATCAATACTCCAAAGCATTCGGCAGAAGATTAGAGGAAGAGCCGATTCAGCGATGACTGGACATCTATAAAAAAGTGTCTATCCCTCCACTATGCCGACAAGAGGGATCTCAGGGCCTTAGAGCACCAATTGAGCGGAATCACACAAGGAAATGCAAGCATTGATGAGTTTTATGCAAATATCAACCATCAGTTTTCACTGATTGTTAACAAGATTAAAACGGAGGACTATTCATTGGATACAATCGAGGTATTGATAGAAACATACCGAAATCGTGCTCTGGACGTATTCGTAAGGGGACTCAATGGCGAGTTAAGCAGAATGCTGATGATCCAACGTCCACAAAATCTTCCTGAAGCATATACATCATGCCTAGAGTTCCAAAACTTGAATTATCGTAACATAGTAATCCATAAAAAGAGCTTAAATAATTCAGTTATAGCCCCGATTAATCAATAAGCTTCATATCCAGCATATCTACAAAGGAAACCGGTAAATATCCCGGTACTACAAAGAAACATGGCCTACAATATTCAGCACCAGGATAATAGATTGCCGCCTCCACGTCCAGTGGGACCAAAACCACCAACACCTATGTCGATCGATCCATCCACCCAGACAAGGCATATCAATTATATGAACTGGCCTACGTATCAACAAGAGAATCGGACAAATAACCCCAACAATCAGCAAAATTACCAGCCCGCATACAAACGCGAACACTCCGATCAAAATATACCAAGAAAGAACCAAAGGATCTACCACTTAGAACCGGAAGTAGATGAAGAACTATATAATCAGATGATTTCCGACGAGATTTCAGACTTGAACATAGGCGATCAAGAGGAAGAACAGGAAGTTGAAAACACCGAACTAAATTTTATGATGGACGCCTCTCTAGCGTACCATACTTAGAATACAGAACTGGAGACAAAAAATTACTCAAATTCCTCATCGACACCGGGGCAAACAAAAATTTCATCAGATCCGAACTAGCAAAAAACCCAATTCCGACCAATACTCAATTCAATATTAAATCAGCTGGTGGAAGCATACCGATTAAAGAAAAAATTTTTGGACCATTCTTTAAAAGTGTTGGAATCCACAAAAATTTGGAATTTTTCGTCTTACCGGGACTTCAATCATTCGACGGGATAATTGGAGATGATATCCTAAAAGAACTAGGGGCCATAATCGACAGAAAAAATAACACGTTAATTCTAGGACCAAACATAAAGATACCACTAAAGGAAAAGCAGTCATCACAAGTCAATAATCTGGAAATTCGAGACAATCATCTTTCGCAAAAGACAAAACATAACCTACAAGTAATGCTGTTAAAATTGAAAAAACTGTTCGGGCCTGTTGACAACCATGAAATCATCGAAACAGATGTAAGAGCAGAGATTAAAACAACAACAGAGGAACCCATCTATTCCAAATCTTACCCATATCCGGTAAACATGAGAGGTGAAGTGGAAACCCAAATAGAACAGCTACTAAATTACGGTATTATAAGACCTTCCAAGAGCCCCTACAACGCTCCAATCTGGGTAGTGGAGAAAAAATTGGACGCTTCCGGTATACGTAAATACCGTATGATAATTGATTTTAAAAGACTCAATGCCGTAACAGTATCAGATGCCTACCCAATTCCAGACATTTCACATACACTAGGCAAGCCTAGGAAACTCTAAATTCTTCACAACAATCGACCTCACCTCCGGCTTTCATCAGATTCGGATGAAGGACTCAGACATAAAAAAAACATCCTTCTCAACAATGAACGGGAAGTACGAATTCCTAAGGCTTCCTTTTGGATTAAAAAACGCACCAGCGATCTTCCAGAGAATGATAGACAACGTGCTAAAAGAGTTCATTGGAAAAATATGTTATGTCTATATTGATGATATTATCATATTTGGAGGAAACACGGAAGAGGAACACCTAAACAATGTAGAGAAGATATTCTTCAAACTAGAAAAGGCGAATTTACGCGTGAACCTTAATAAAACAGAATTCCTCAAGAGTGAAACCGAATTTCTCGGTTACGTCATAACCGACCAGGGTATTAAACCCGACGACCGGAAGGTGCGTGCAATCCAAAATATTAAAATTCCAGAAAACTTGAAAGATCTAAAATCATTTCTTGGGTTGACGTCATACTACAGACGCTTTATAAAAGACTTCGCCAAGCTAGCGAAACCGCTTACAAGCCTCACCAGGGGAGAAAATGCTCAAATCAAGGCAATTGCGTCAAAAAAGGTCAAAATCAACCTTTCAGAGAAAGAAATCCACGCATTCCGACAACTCAAAGAATTATTGTCATCAACGGAAATACTCATCTTCCCTAACTTTGAGAAGCCGTTCATATTAACAACGGATGCATCGGACACCGCGATTGGAGCAGTATTATCGCAGGGTGAACTCGGAAAGGATAGACCTGTCACATTCATCTCCAGATCGTTAAATAGAACAGAGGAAAAATATGCTACGAATGAGAAGGAGATGCTAGCTATCATCTGGTCATTGGACAGCCTGCGAAACTACCTATATGGCGCAAAAAAGATAAAAATCATCACGGACCATCAACCCCTAACCTTCTCACTAAGTAATCGTAACCACAACGCGAAATTAAAACGGTGGAATGCACGTCTGGAAGAATATAATTATGAAATAATTTACAAACCCGGATCCATTAACAAGGTAGCAGATGCATTATCACGATTGGAATTAGAGACAAATATGCTGTCAACAGATGAGACAATTCATAGCGCAGAGCAGGACAACACCAATTTGATACCATACTGTGATGCACCAATAAATGTATTCAGAAATCAAATCATCATCTCGGAAAACAAAGACGTTTATGCTCGTGAGGAACCCCATCCTAACTACCAAAGGCTCTTCATCAGCTTAAGGCAGATAAACAAAGAAACACTAACGAGAGCTCTAAAGGAAAGACCTAGCCCAACGGCGATCAATGGAATTAAAATTCCGGAGGAACGTATCCAGATGTTACAAGAACTATTCACGGAACATCTTAGTGGGTACAAACTTTGACTAACACAAAGGATTGTGCAGGACATAAAAAGCGAAGAGAATAAATTCAACATCATTCAGGCAGAGCATAAAAGAGCCCATAGAAATTCTCAAGAAAATAAAGAACAAATCTTGGAAAAATATTATTTTCCTCAAATGGCAGAACTGTGAGACTTGTCATACAAAAAAATACGACCGTCATCCCGACAAAGTTAAATTACAACAAACACCAATCCCAACCTATCCATCGGAAATCATTCACATGGATATCATCAACATCAAGAAGGAAAAATTCATCACCTGCATAGATAAATTCACCAAGTTCACGAAACTTTTCCACATTAAAGATAGAACAGCCACACACCTAAGAAGCAGAATCATCAAAATCCTACACTATTTCACCGTACCAAAAGTAATAGTAATGGATAACGAATCAAGTTTCGTCAGTCCCATGATATCTGACTACATAAAAACACTAGGAATACAAATCTATCTCACACCCTCTCAAAAAAGCGAGGTAAACGGCGCGGTTGAAAGGGTTCATTCAACAATCATCGAGATCACAAGATGCCTAATGGATGAATATAAGGATCTCCCCATAAAGGACCTAGTCTGCATTGCGGTGGACAGGTACAACAACACAATACATTCAGTCGCCAGAAGGAAACCCAGTGACCTATTCTTCGCTAGAATCAACCGCATCAACTATCAGGGTCTACTAAATTTCAGGGGCAAAGTGAATGAAGACGTAGTACAAAGGATTCAAGACTCTCAACAATCCAATTTACGGAGAGAAAATTTAAAAAAAGCAGAGCCTAAAACTTATGAAGTCGGAGATACAATATACGTGGCTGTAAAGCAAATTCAAGGAAAAGATAGAGCGAAATTTAAGAAGGAAATTGTAGCAAAAAATAACCAAGTTACAGTTATTACAGCTTCGGGCAGAAAAATACACAAGACCCATATAAAAAACGTAAATGAATAAGTATCATCTCTTCCATCTTCTAGATCCTGTGTTTTGACGATAACAACACCCTTAAACATCTATGAGTACAACAATCCGCTAGTAACAGTTAAACAGGGATCAGGCCGAATCATCAACGGAAAATTCAAGATTGTTCATGTCATCAATCTAACCGTTTACGAAGACATAGTTGAAAGGATTTCACCCGTAATCAAACACATCGATCAAAGAAGCTCACTTAAACCTCAGCTGACGCACCAAGTTCAACAAATCACACAATTGATGTCAGAACTAAAAGGTAAAAATACAAGAACTAAACGATCGATCGAATGGATTGGAACAGCCTGGAAATGGGTTGCAGAAACACCAGATGCCACCGATTGGAACCAGATTGTCGATAGCCAGAACAAACTCATCAACAATAACAACGAACAATACCAAATCAACACAGCCTTGATGAAAACGGCAAACAATATCCTTGCCGAATACAACCAAATCGTTGACTCATTGCACGAAGATGCGGATGATAAAACACAGCAGATTCTGTTCAACAAACTCACAATCATAAAAGAGAAAATAAAGGAAATAATTAGAGCCGCACAATTAGCAAAAACAAAGATAATAAATACAAATCTTATGGACAAAATGGAAATTGGACGACTCGTTGCAGAAATCGAAACATTACCATATGCGAATGAAATAGAAGCGATTGAATACGCAGAGCCAACAATGCTGGTAAAGGATTCCATAATACTATATGTAATATCAATACCAAAAACAAGCAAGCAGGACTATAACCATGTCCTTATTAGATCAACAATTAAACAAAATAAACAAGTCTACTTAGAATATAAGGAACTTATCCTAAATCAACATCGGCTTTTCGGGATAACGCAGAAGTGTAACTCGTTCCACGAGACCACCATCTGTGAGAGAAACTGCTTGGAGGAAATCAACGATGGCCATTGCATCAGCCAGCTCATACGAGGTACGCATGCAAGTTGTGATTACGTATTCAACAAAAATCAGGTAATTGAGACACTGACTGACAACACAATCTACCTGAACAACTTTAACGGTGAGACCTACGGCAACAATACAAACAAACACCTAGAGGGAAGTTTTTTAATACAATTCTACAACGAGACCATAATAATCAACAACATATCGTTCACTAACCGGGAAACACATACATTCCAAATATTACCATTAGTCAAATATAACAGAAAAAAGTATGAAGATAAATCCAGACTATCTTCATAGCCTGCATCTGAATAACGTGAAAAAACTACAGAAATTGTTCGCAAGCTACGAAAAATTAGGGCTCATAGATCTCGCAATCATAAGTTTGTTTTTAACGATAATCTTGATTTTCTTAATCACAAGAAGGCATCATTTCTATAATGTGCGACATCAGAAACCAGCTCAACAACAGGGGATTTTCAGCTGCCTACCAGAAATTCACACGGTTACCTTGAATACGTGACCCACGGGCCGTGGATCTTTAAAGGGGGAAGAGTTAGCAAAATGCTATACACGTCAACCGCTGAGTCAACCAAATTCCTAGCATTATGTAGTTGCACATGCCATACTACTGCAACATCAACAAATCATATTTCGGTTCTAATTAAATTCTTTATATACGAGAATGCTGACATTAACTTTTAATTTAGTATAAGAATGAAAAATTGTTAGTTTAGAGTTAGAGTAAGTTTATACCTGAAATTGTATTAACGTAAAATTTTGATCAATAAAATTCATTTTTTTAACTCTCCGAAACCACGTTTCGTTAACTTATATATATATATATATATATATATATATATATATATATATATATATATATATATATATATATATATATATATATATATATATATATTTATATATATATATATATATATATATATATATATATATATATATATATATTGATTGATTGATTGATTGATTTTGAATGTACGACCAAGTTCTTAGGCTTGAGCTCCCGGATGACGCCGGGTCCACCGTACCCTTTTTTACACATAACAAAACCGAAGGATTGGATAGGTTAGTTAAGTGGGACAGAATCGGACCGGTTACAGACACCTAGGTATAGCCGATAGTTAGTAACACAAAGACAACACAATTCTAATCTACTAGATGAAGGATAAAGGCTTAATAGGTTAATGGATAACGATGGTATTGGTCTTCAACAATTGCTTCTTTAAAACGGCAACCTAAGAAAAAATATTATTATTTCACATGCATCTGGAATTTTCCTGAAATTTAATTCTATTAATAATTTTCGGCTTCCTAACCAAAATTGGTTGACTCGACCCGTTACAGACACCTATGTAAAGTCGTTAGTAATAAAATGACAACACAATTCTAAACTACACAATCAGCAATTACAATGAAGCATTAATTCACAAGCATCTGTAAATTTCCTGAAATTTAATTCTAAATTCATATTTTCCGGCTTCCTAAATAATTGAAACATTTATTAATTTAATCATTCTGCAACTCCGCAACTTACAGTAGAATTTCCTGAAACCAAAGTTATTTGAACTATATTCAAAATAACTCTAAAATTCATCAAAAAAAAAAAAAAAAGAGATTAACTAGATTAACTACCGGATTGCATTCAAATATCCATCCATTAAAATATCCTAAATAATTTAGAATTCGCAAAAATTTCTTATGTTTACTAAAATTTTTTTATAAAACTGATGAATTTTTCCCGACGCCCATCCTTTTTCACAAGGAAACAAATACTTTTATCACTACTTTTGCACTAGTTCTGGAACTTCTACGTTTGCTGGGGATATATCACATACAATTAATCTCAGACATGACACATGCGACTCGTCTATGACTTGTCACCTCGTATTAGACTTGTCATAAACGATTCATCTCAGACTGGTAGCAAACGTAAATTAGTAATTAGTGCGTCGTCAATGGCTTTCCTGCTGGAAGGTAATATTTAAATTTTATTAAGGCAACTAGATAAAATTTGAAAAAATTATTCTAAAATGAATGATAAATAAGTTTATTTTATAATTTTTATAATTAAATATAAATCGTACCAGTATCTTAAAAGAGGGATAATATTTACTTGTATATTAAATATATTTGAATGAGATTTCCTGAGAACCGAATAATTTTAATATAATAGCTCGGCATTGTACATGTAGATTAATATTTAGGGTTGATTTGAAATTGGGAATTAATAATTATAATTCTTGTACTAAAACAGTCAAGATTGGCAACGTTGCATTTTATGACAAACATCCAGTCGTTGGTGTATTGAAGTATACAAACCTTCTCTTTCTTTTGAATAATTATATTAATTATATCAAATATTTCTAGCTTTTCAGTTACATAGATATAACGAAGTTGCCGATAAACAATTCTTTATGTTAAGTTAAAATCCCAAATCCAATGCAAATAATATTTCTTTTTATAAAGCAAAAATATCGCTAATAAGCTGTGAGAAAATACTAGTAACCCATTGAGTGTCACAAAAAGGCAATTTTGCGGTAAATAATAGGATTCGTTACCAACTCCAACATAGTTGCAATTAATCTTGCACAAATGATGGATTATGAAGGAAATACAATATAGAAAACAGCTAATCATAAATTACCTACACTATATTCTCAATGCACAGAAGAAATACGGAAACGGAAAATTCTATCGCTAATCAAACCAAAATAAAAATATAAAAATTTATTACACAAACGCTGAATAATAGGATGAAGGAACGTCACCAAAATAGCTCTCTCCGAAAATCTCCGAAATCAAAGCGTGGAAGAAACCACCTCTACAAACAATCGTAGTAAAATGTACCAAGAGAATTATGCAATGTCCATCCAGGAGCTAAAATTACCTCGAAACGATCCCAACAGACGGCACGAATCTTCCCACCATGAAACCACTACCATCCACCAAGCGACCTCCTGCCAACACCACCATTCAACAAAAACCACGCTTCACAAAGCCGTGACGAATCCATGACAGATCACAAACGAACCATGGCAACCCTACAGCCCAAAAACTTCAGCGTACGACCGATCATACCAAAACTCCCAAAACGATTCAGCCCCCGCCAAATCGACGGCAAACTCCAACAAAAACACCCGAAGCATTCAGGAAAGAAACCAATTTGGACATACAAATCCAACATTCAGGCAATGATTCAATACAAAACTGCAAATCCGCCCTCATACACTAACAAATGAGAACTACCTCAAGTCCTAAACAAAACAACTCAAAACAGTCAAAAATACCTTATAAATACAGGTAACGACAGAACACACATGAACACAACTCTCCGCAAGTTGAGAAACACAACGTTCAACGTTCAACGAACAACCATCACAAACCGCAGACACCGAGCCATTACTCACCATGAACGAAACCCATTCAAATCACTCCAAATATCAAAAAAGATTCACTGCAATACAGCTGCAGCACATCCTCGCCGCACATCCTGTGTAAACCAATCACACACATACACCACTCGTCAAAATCTAATCCAGTTTTCGCTCCACAGAGAAAAAGTATAACCCCCTCCCAATCGCCAAAAATATACATTCCTTTATATGTACAATATTCATTTTGCGCGATCTCGACCTGCGACAACATCCACCCCTTGCCGATGACGCCAACCCAGGTCGACAAGGAGAGGTCAACGTCAGCCGCCTCTCCACAACGACGGCAAAAAATCTCACAAAGTTAACAAAAGTCTAAATTATTATACATATAACAAATCAACAAATTATGAACAATTAAAGTCTAATCGACTTTGCCAATTCACAAATTGAATCATCCACATTCAAGAACATTTAGTGCAAATCCAAAGAAATTCGCCCATTTAGACAACGTAATACGAAGTCTTAGTGTAATCCACTATAAAAATATAAATACAACCGTGAGAGAGCAGAGAATATTATACGATCATTTTGTTTATATTTTGCGCATCCCATTCCCATATACCATGTTTTCACTTATATGTATATCCTTAAATAAAAAAATTAAAAGAAATAAGGATTTCGGTACAACATGCAATAAAGACTTGATATCAAAATTTTAAATTAGCTTTTTGGTCGTGATTTGTTCAACTTTTCCAAGAAAATACCATCTACTCATATAACGAAATTCAACAAAATCACTGTGTACATAAAAAACTATAAACAATACGTATGCGAGAGAAAAAACAAAATTATAAAAATTAGAGACCACGACAGTTTTTTCATAGAAACAGATTACATAGAATGAATGCTAGCAACTGTCGTCACAAACTGTTTCATACCACAACAACACAAATAACTCATCCATACGATTCATTGATTATTATGTAATAAAATATAATGTAGTTATAATGTAAAATAAAATAATAAAAATAACACTTATCTTAAGCATCCTTTGTAATCAAAAAAGGCCTACAAATTGAATATTAACATACAATGCGTACGATGCATTCAAACAACGGTGTCGAAAAACATATAAACGAAATTGTTATATACATATCGTACACCATTGCAAGCGCACCGCACACAAATTAATATATTAACACAATACGTATAACTTTTCACTTTACTTATTACTTCTTTATACACAAATTATTATTAATATTATTATTTATTTATTTCAGTAGACATATATTAATAAATAATATTATGATTAATATTATAATTAATCAATTATTAACACATATTTAAGCTATTTATTTATTTATTTAAAGGAGAGACAAAAATCACGTCTTTCCTTTACGACGTTCAATCGCCGACCATATATATATATATATATATATATATATATATATATATATATATATATATATATATATATATATATATATATATATATATACATATATATATATATATATATATATATATATATATACATATATATTTATATATATATATATATATATATATATATATATATATATATATATATATATATATAAAGGGTGTTTTTTTAAGAGGTTGCCGATTTTTTTTTTGAATAAAACACATATAAAATTATGAAATGACCAAAATTTTTTTTTATTTGGTAGATAATTTTTTGGCATTTAACATTTAAACACAATTTCTGGCATATGGCTACCACGACTATTTTTCACAAATGTCATTCTGGAGGTCCAATTTTCCAGCACTTTTTCAAGCATTTGAGGGCGTATGTCAGCAATGACACGTTGAATATTGGTTTCCAAAGCGTCAATCGATTGAGGTTTATCCACATAAACCAATGACTTCACGTATCCCCACAAAAAGTAATCGAGTGGCGTCAAATCGCACGAACGCGGAGGCCAATTCACCGGACCATTTCTCGAAATAATGTTGTCGTTGAAAGTTTCTTTCAATAAGTCGATTGTTTCACGTGCTGTATGGCAAGTGGCACCATCTTGTTGAAACCACATTTCATTCATATCCATATCTTCAAGATTTGACAACAAAAACTCATTTAACATGGTTCTGTATCGATTTCCATTCACGGTAACGCGTCGTCCTTCCTCATTTTTAAAGAAATATGGACCGATGATCCCACCAGCCCATAGACCGCACCAAACAGTACATTTATCAGGATGCATTGGTAATTCTAGAACGGCGTGTGGATTATCTTTGCTCCAAATGCGACAATTTTGTTTGTTGACGTATCCATTTAACCAAAAATGCGCCTCATCACTGAAGAGAATTTTACGGTAAAAAAATGGATCTTCGTTCAATTGATTTAACGACCAATCACTGAATTCACGGCGCAAACGATGGTCGTGTGGCTTTAATTCTTGCACCAATTGAATTTTGTATGGCACCAAACCCAAATCTTTACGTAAAATTTTCCATAAAGTCGATGGACAAAGTCCAATTTGCTGAGCACGACGACGAATCGATAAATTGTCGTTTTCTTCGACACTGGCCTCAACGACAGCAATATTTTCTTCTGTACGAACTCTTCTCATTCTTGTCGGTGGCTTGGCATCCAAAAGAGTGAATGTAGACCGAAATTTGGTAATTACGTTCTTTATGGTGGTCTCTGACGGACGATTATGTGCACCATAAAATTCACGAAGTGCTCTATAAACATTTTTAATTGAACACTGATTTTGAAAATAAATTTCCACGATTTGAAAACGTTGTTCTGGAGTTAACCTATTCATAATGATTTGCCAAACAATACTGAGTAGAAATGCCACTTTGAGCTGTCAAAACAACTGTCATAAAATAAAACGACATCTATCGGAAAAACAAACCTCCTAAAAAAACACCCGTTATATATATATATATATATATATATATATATATATATATATATATATATATATATATATATATATATATATATATATATATATATATATAGCGCTTTAGTGACAAGTCACTGTACGGTCTGTCGCCAATTGCACAAATTCCCTAAATCTCAAATTAAATGCTTTACTAATTTTAATTAATAAATTAAAAATATAATTATTAATAAATTCTTCTTTATTTTTTTATTTTCAGTCGATAGTCGTCATTTAAAAGAATCAATTGAACGTGCCGAATTCTCACTGAACCTTGAGCTCTGGTTTGGTGAACAAGCCACAGCAAACGGATCAAATTTAACTTTAGTATCAACGCGTATTCTACAATTAAATTTTCATCCGGGACGCGGACTACACTATCACTTGCCGGTGCTGTTCGACTATTTTCACTTAGCCGCAATTAGTTTAGGTATTCATGCCAGTTTGGTTGCACTACACCAACCGTATATCAAGTGAGTAAATAGAAAATGTGTGTGAATAAAAAGCCGTGTCTTTATACAAAAATATGTAGACGATGTGCAAATCGATTAAAATTGGTAAAATTATTCTACGATTTTAAAGGGAATATGACAACTGATATGTATGTATATATTTCACCAAAAATGCCATTATTAATTGATATTTGCATTTCGGCAGAATCTGGCTTTATTAATGAACACACGCACATTGATGTGGTATTGTTGTTTTAAATTTTTTTAAATTTATATTTTGTTGAACAAAAATTAATTTGGTGAAATTTTTATTTGCAAAAATTCATAATATTAATATTCAATGTATTCATTTGTTTGAGTTTTGGTTAAATATTAATTGGAATATTTTGTTATTTTAAAATAAATAATAAGTAATTTATTATATTGTATAGTATTGCCAGATATGCGCCCTGCGTCATTTTAATTAATCTAAACGTTCTTGAATAAACAAACAATAAAGTTTTGGTAGCGATTATTTTCCTGCATACCGTTCCCCAGTGAGCCATAACACATTGAAGCCATTTAGTTTAAATTCCCGCGACGTTTTATAAAGTTCAAATTGATATTGAATTGATCAAAGTAAGGTGTAATGGTAATATCAATATCATTCAAGTTGTCAGTCGTTCGATCGTAATACATATCAAAGCTGAAATGATGACATTGATAATCGTGTTAGTAGTTAGTTAGTTAGTAGTCAGAGGAAAAATACTCCGCAAGACGCATACTCTAGTGAAGCCAAGTTTCCGCACATTTGGAATCAATTAGGTTATTGCGGCATTCGACATATTGAGCGTGCCAATGACAATATATTAACGATAACAGTTTCACTGACATGTCTGGCAAAGTACATCATTTAGTTCCACAGTTCGAAAATATTTATTTTGTTTATTGCGCTGGCGCTACGTCTCATGTAGGGAATTGGGAAATCCAACAACTGATCAGTGGAGTCTGTTAGTCGTGGTCGGCCCAAGGTTCGACACTCCTGCCCTTACCAGTTTATTGAGAACCAGTTTATTGGTTTGACCAGTGGTCAAGGTTTTCCTAACCCAAATAAAAACCGTACGAACCAAGTAGGAAATTATAAAAAGTTCAAGAGACGGTGTGGACCCATAAGGAAGATACGTGTTATGTCGGCTGATGACTAATAAAGGAATCGCAGCTGAGTCAATTAAGAAGTCCGTAAGCAGTATAGCTATATAGCCAATTCATGCTCGAGTACTTCAACGGGATCGCAAGATACGAACGCCTCATCAAGAGGGCCAATACTACTTATCCCACCATGCCGTTCTATGCTTGATTTGAAGTAACGGACCTCGACAAACGTATTCTTCAATTTCCAACCCATACGATGACGTGAAATAAGGTTGAAGGTATACGTTCACTTTATTAGTTACTGGGCGACTGCTGATAGACACAATTCCTGAAATTTTAACGCTTGTTTTGCGCAGTGGTTGCTCAAGCTGAACCACTGCTGCTTGAACTGCTGCTTTTGTGATTTAAATGTATGGCTTATAGTTACCCAATACTTCTAACGACTGGAACCTTGGCACTAAGATGCATTAGTGCATTGAAATAGGAAGCTGAGTAGCACAAACAAATGGTTATCTCATTGAATATTTCCAAGTTGCCTGAAAATTTTCCTCTATGAAGGATTGATGGCTGATGAGTTTTGCGTCATCCTTCTGAATGTGTGATTTCAAATACCACCGTTTATCGGTGTTTGAAAGAGTGCCTATTGAATCAAATTGATGAATATTTATTTAAGGAACGGTCACTTGTTATATACTTCTTAAAAAAACGAGACACTCTAACCTTGATAGTTTAGCGTTAGTTACTTAGAAGTCGTCATTCTGACCAATATTGTCCAGCTTTCGGTATAAGAGCCGCATAAGAATATTCTGCTCGTGAAGCGATTTCTCATTAGATTTGTTCCTGTTGTCCAAACACTGTCATACCCTCTTGCAAGTAAAAATTGTTTGTTCTCTTGAATATAAGAGTCAACAAATATGCTTGCAGAAAGATGATAAACGAGCGGTACAAAAATTCGCCTAAGTCTCGGCGGGTAGTTCTAGGTAGTTGTTAATTGCCCACCCATTTCTGAGCAATTGCTCCGCGAATACGGAATCTGAGCTATCCACCGTAACAGACAACTGAGCGGACTTTTTGGGTAAGAAAAAGCTTTGCTTGTTGCTTCGAAATACTCTAATGAAACCATTTTGTTCGTTTGGTGACCCTTTCGAATGTTATTTTACGTGATCATTTGGGCACGTTCCAGTCATGGTAGAATAGTCTGTGAACTGGTTTTCATGGACCAAAAATGTTGTTTGGTCTTACAGAAGATCACATATCCTTACTTCTCGTGACATAGACGTTAACAATATAGTATTCTAATCACCTTAACACTGAATGTATAGTCGATATGCTGACGGTACCACATTATGGAATCCAATTGTTATTTTATTAAACCCGTAAGACCCAAAAGGGATGGTGTTGTACGTCTTAAGTGCCGTTAGGTGGTTACATGATCGTCTCATCGATCTGACATGGTGTTCCATGAGATTAAAATAAATGGTTTTTGAATATGGGTCTTAGGTTCATTCTAAAGTTATTCTAAATATCTTCCTGAGAGAACCTTAATAATAATTTTAGAAGAATATCAAATAAATTTAGACCACAGTAGCAACATCAATGAACCAAGTTAAGCAATATCAATGAAGTCGATGCTAGATGCTTGGACAATATTTAGAATGATTTTGGAATGTATCTAAGAATTATTCAAACATTACACATTTTATCGAATGAAATATCCTGTCAGACCAATTAGAAAATTATGTAACCGCCTAAGGGCACCCCGTTGGTTTTAAGCAGTACGACAAGATCAATGAAGAGATGCCAAATGCCTGTAAATATTTAGAATTATTTTGAAAAGTGGTTAAAGCCCATTTAAAAGGTAATTTTTTATGTCATGGGATACCTTTTCAGACAAATTTGAAGATCACATTACTACCGAAGGACACTATATTTGGTCTAAGTAGTTCGGCAACATCATTAAAGTTGATGCTAAATGCCTGGAAAATACTTAGAATGACTTTGAAATGTACCTAAGGCTATTATTCACAACACGTCAATGGGTCTAAGTAATCTAGAAATATCAGTGGATTTGATGCTAAATGCCTAAAACACTTAGAATTTAAATATTTTACACTCGGCGATCTTTCACAATATGAATTCGCCTGAATGTTGGATATATTACGCCGGTTTAACTTCCATCGTCATTGACATTTGGGCATTTAAGTCTGATCTATTTGTTTAGTCTACGGCCGGCATAGTTAGAGTCAGATCCAATTACCAAAAGGTAACAAAACCAACTGTACCCGTTGCGACCAATTCTTCATTCACAACAACTAAGATGGTTTCGTAGCGCCTATTATAACACCATGCAATGAAATATTTAGTTTATTTTTATCAGGCTCGCCAACAACTGTGGTAACTTCTTTGTTGAACTTAGCATATCAACAGCTCTGCTCTCATATCGCTCATGAATAAAACTGCAAATTGTTCTTGTAGGCGCACATAGAAAACACTGACGGTGTATGAATAATTGGTGACTTCACGGGTTACATTCGCGATGAAAAATTGTTACTCGAGTATTTCTAACCACACTAGGCTGAGGGGCTTAACACAACTTAATATTTGCTTGAGGACTTGAATTTAAAACTTTATCTCGAAAATATCTCAAGTGTCTACCAATTTTTCTTGCACTCGTGAATCGATCATTACTTGTAATGCGATGCAACTTTTCTCGTTAGCAGTAACCCTTATTAAACAGTACACAATAAGGAATCAACTCGATAATTTATACAACGCGGTCACGAACGAAGTTAACGGTATTTTATAAAAATTTATTAAACCTAAATGTGCAGTGCGTTACCTACTAATCGGAATATTTTCCTCACCTCTATGAACAAAATCAATGAGTCAAATTTTCAAAAAAGTTTTCAGCGGAATTATCTGAACTATATTCGGCTTGAAAAATTGGTTATCGGGATTTAGTTGGACTATACTCGACTGAATCTTGTCTTACAGGAGATTCACGAGCATTTGACATATACCGAAGGATTGGTTGAAGTTTTGACATCAAACTGACAAATTTTCAGTAAAAGTCTTTCTGGAGTTCTCGGAATATAGGTAGTAGTTTGAATCTCGCCTCACTGGCGATTCACGAGCACTTGACTTATCAAAGGATTCGTTGAAGCTTTAGCTACAAAACTGAGATATTTTCAGAAAAAATCTATTTGGTATTATCTGGATATAGTACTTAGTGCACTTGATGTATACCACCGAATCCGTTGAAGTTTTGAATACCAATTGCGATATTGTTTCTTTCTATATTGTTTTTTTCAGGCGATTCACGGGCTCTTGACATATACCAGAAAAGTTATATCTGGAACTATCTAGCTATTGTTATTTTATCGTCTCACAGTCGATTCATGAGCACTTGACGTATACCACAGAATTCGTTCAAGTTTTGGCTTCAAAAGTGAGATATTTTTTCCTATAGAAAATTTTTATCATGTATTATTTGGTTATAGTCGCTTGAAAATAGTATCAATGCCGTTTCACAAGCACTTGAGCTTTGCCACCGAAATTGATAAAGTTTTGATTACAAACCGACAGATTTTCAGAAAAATTCTCTCTTATATATGGCCGAGTGCTCGTGAATTGCATGTGAGGTGAAATTTAAATGACTATATCCAGATAATTCCAGATAGAATTTTCCTAAAACAGGAAGTTTCTAGTCAAAATTTCAACGGATTTGGTGGTATGTATCAAGTGCTCGTGAACTCCCTGTGAGGCGGGGTTCAAAAGAATCCAGATTGAAGTAAAAACTTCAACAAATCGGCGAGATTCAAACGATTATATGAGAGTGAGGCGAGATTATATTCTGATATTTCCAAATACATTTTTTCTGTTAATCTCTCAGTTTGTAGTCAAAAACTTCAAACGACTATACCGATAAACCACAAATTAATATTTCGGGTTATATGCATGCCTACCTTTATGATGGTTAATCGCGTAGTGCTAATTAAGTTTCCGCATTGTCCTTTTCAGCGCAGGTTAGGCTGTCTAGGCTTGTTTACTGTCGCGATAGTGTTATTTTTCGGGCTAGTATAAAAAAACTCCCCCGATAGTTGAAGTTCAGTGTTGTCATCGGGTTTTTTGGACTGAGTTTCGGACTACCTTCATATAAATAATGCATTCATGTCATGACGGTGTATCATGACACAGTTTACTGTCGCAGTAGTGTCAAATTTCGGGATGGGATAGTTATTTCTCACGATAGTGGTAGTTTAGTGTTGCCATCGTGTTTTTGCGGACTGCTTATCGGCTAGCTTCATATAGACTGGGCGCTTTCAGGACATCCAATGGACCTGAAAGCGCCCATTGCCTCCTAGCGATGTAATTGTGGTAAGGTTGTTAGATTTACGTGGGTTTGGTCTACGATTACGCTACCTAATCAAGAACGTTCGTCCAAATAAATTAAAATTCAAGTTTCTAGTGAGGCGTATTTGCTACCGCAAACTATCATGTAAGAGTCCCAAGTATTTGGGTCATGTTTAAATTCATTAAATATTTTACTGTTCCTTTTATTTTTTTAAACGATGATGCCCAGCCAACCACATAAACCTACTTTACAAACTTTCGCTCAAAAAGAACGATTGACACAAAATGCGTGTGAAGTTCTTCACAAATTCACACTTTTATGTGTGTATTAGTTTAACACTGTTAAATTAAAATCTAATTAGGAAACTTGAGTGTTCCTATACGAAAATTAGTACTAAAACCAACACGTCCGTGTGTACTAAAATTGTATGCAATTTAAAGTAATGTAATAAAATAAAGAAATACAAAAATTATAAATTCAGTATAGCGATTCAGTGAAATTTAGCAAAAATAAACTAAACTAAATTTTAGTTTATTGTTTCATCCCGTTATTGAACAATTTAAAATAATATTCTGATTGAAAAATAATATTTATCCACTGTCGAGTAGAAAGTCAAACAAAGCATATTTTGTAGTTTTTATTGTAGTAGAAATATTTTATTCTATGCTAGCACTTAACAATTCCTGCCTTAAGAATAGGACTAGGAAAAATTAACTAGTAAAAATTGTTTACACTTTACACCTCATGTTAAAAGCTAGATTTAGGTATGGCAACCTTGCTCGAGGAACTTAGGTAGCTATTAGAAGCACTATCGGAAACTGAGTCAAGATCTCTGGTTAGGAGTGTTAATGGCCATTTTCCGTTCCAAGACAAATTTGATTTTCTTCGAAAAAAATCATGAACACTTTGGGACCCGGGTTATAGGATGGTATATGGGTTGGTCAGATGAGGAATTTAATTAGCTATTAGAAGCACTATCCGAACCTGAGTCAACATCTCTGGTAAGGAGTGTTAATGGCCTTTTCCGTTCCAAGACAAATTTGATTTTCTTCGAAAAAATTCATGAACACTTTGGGACCCGGGTTGGGGGATGATATATGGGCTGGTCAGATGAGGAATTTAATTAGCTATTAGAAGCATTATCGGAACCTGAGTCAACATCTCTGGTAAGGAGTGTTAATGGCCACTTCCCGTTCCAAGACAAATTTGATTTGCTTCGAAAAAATTCATGAACACTTTGGGACCCGGGTTATAGGATGGTATATGGGCTGGTCAGATGAGGAATTTAATTAGCAATTAGAAGCAATATCCCAACCTGAGTCAACATCTCTGGTAAGGAGTGTTAATGGCCATTTTCCGTTCCAAGACAAATTTGATTTTCTTCGAAAAAAATTCATGAACACTTTGGGACCCGGGTTGGGGGAAGATATATGGGCTGGTCAGATGAGGAATTTAATTAGCTATTAGAAGCATTATCCGAACCTGAGTCAACATCTCTGGTAAGGAGTGTTAATGGCCATTTTCCGTTCCAAGACAAATTTGATTTTCTTCGAAAAAAATTCATGAACACTTTGGGACCCGGGTTGGGGGATGATATATGGGCTGGTCAGATGAGGAATTTAATTAGCTATTAGAAGCACTATCCGAACCTGAGTCAACATCTCTGGTAAGAAGTGTTAATGGCCATTTTCCGTTCCATGACAAATTTGATTTTCTTCGAAAAAATTCATGAACACTTTGGGACCCGGGTTGGGGGATGGTATATGGGCTGGTCAGATGAGGAATTTAATTAGCTATTAGAAGCATTATCCGAACCTGAGTCAACATCTCTGGTAAGGAGTGTTAATGGCCATTTTCCGTTCCAAGACAAATTTGATTTGCTTCGAAAAAAATTCATGAACACTTTGGGACCCGGGTTGGGGGATGATATATGGGCTGGTCAGATGAGGAATTTAATTAGCTATTAGAAGCACTATCCGAACCTGAGTCAACATCTCTGGTAAGGAGTGTTAATGGCCATTTTCCGTTCCAAGACAAATTTGATTTTCTTCGAAAAAATTCATGAACACTTTGGGACCCGGGTTATAGGATGGTATATGGGCTGGTCAGATGAGGAATTTAATTAGCTATTAGAAGCATTATCGGAACCTGAGTCAACATCTCTGGTAAGGAGTGTTAATGGCCATTTTCCGTTCCAAGACAAATTAGATTTTCTTCGAAAAAAATTCATGAACACTTTGGGACCCGGGTTGGGGGATGATATATGAGCTGGTCAGATGAGGAATTTAATTAGCTATTAGAAGCATTATCCGAACCTGAGTCAACATCTCTGGTAAGGAGTGTTAATGGCCATATTCCGTTCCAAGACAAATTTGATTTTCTTCGAAAAAAATTCATGAACACTTTGGGACCCGGGTTGGGGGATGATATATGGGCTGGTCAGATGAGGAATTTAATTAGCTATTAGAAGCATTATCGGAACTTGAGTCAACATCTCTGGTAAGGAGTGTTAATGGCCACTTCCCGTGCCAAGACAAATTTGATTTGCTTCGAAAAAATTCATGAACACTTTGGGACCCGGGTTATAGGATGGTATATGGGCTGGTCAGATGAGGAATTTAATTAGCTATTAGAAGCATTATCCGAACCTGAGTCAACATCTCTGGTAAGGAGTGTTAATGGCCATTTTCCGTTCCAAGACAAATTTGATTTTCTTCGAAAAAAATTCATGAACACTTTGGGACCCGGGTTGGGGGAAGATATATGGGCTGGTCAGATGAGGAATTTAATTAGCTATTAGAAGCACTATCCCAACCTGAGTCAACATCTCTGGTAAGGAGTGTTAATGGCCACTTCCCGTTCCAAGACAAATTTGATTTGCTTCGAAAAAATTCATGAACACTTTGGGACCCGGGTTATAGGATGATATATGGGCTGGTCAGATGAGGAATTTAATTAGCTATTAGAAGCACTATCCCAACCTGAGTCAACATCTCTGGCAAGGAGTGTTAATGGCCATTTTCCGTTCCAAGACAAATTTGATTTTCTTCGAAAAAAATTCATGAACACTTTGGGACCCGGGTTATAGGATGGTATATGGGCTGGTCAGATGAGGAATTTAATTAGCTATTAGAAGCACTATCCGAACCTGAGTCAACATCTCTGGTAAGGAGTGTTAATGGCCACTTTCCGTTCCAAGACAAATTTGATTTTCTTCGAAAAAATTCATGAACACTTTGGGACCCGGGTTATAGGATGGTATATGGGCTGGTCAGATGAGGAATTTAATTAGCTATTAGAAGCACTATCCGAACCTGAGTCAACATCTCTGGTAAGGAGTGTTAATGGCCATTTTCCGTTCCAAGACAAATTTGATTTTCTTCGAAAAAAATTCATGAACACTTTGGGACCCGGGTTGGGGGATGATATATGGGCTGGTCAGATGAGGAATTTAATTAGCTATTAGAAGCATTATCCGAACCTGAGTCAACATCTCTGGTAAGGAGTGTTAATGGCCATTTTCCGTTCCAAGACAAATTTGATTTTCTTCGAAAAAAATTCATAAACACTTTGGGACCCGGGTTGGGGGATGATATATGGGCTGATCAGATGAGGAATTTAATTAGCTATTAGAAGCACTATCCGAACCTGAGTCAACATCTCTGGTAAGGAGTGTTAATGGTCATTTTCCGTTCCAAGACAAATTTGATTTTCTTCGAAAAAAATTCATGAACACTTTGGGACCCGGGTTGGGGGATGATATATGGGCTGGTCAGATGAGGAATTTAATTAGCTATTAGAAGCACTATCCGAACCTGAGTCAACATCTCTGGTAAGGAGTGTTAATGGCCATTTTCCGTTCCAAGACAAATTTGATTTTCTTCGAAAAAAATTCATGAACACTTTGGGACCCGGGTTGGGGGATGATATATGGGCTGGTCAGATGAGGAATTTAATTAGCTATTAGAAGCATTATCCGAACCTGAGTCAACATCTCTGGTAAGGAGTGTTAATGGCCATTTTCCGTTCCAAGACAAATTTGATTTTCTTCGAAAAAATTCATGAACACTTTGGGACCCGGGTTATAGGATGGTATATGGGCTGGTCAGATGAGGAATTTAATTAGCTATTAGAAGCACTATCCGAACCTGAGTCAACATCTCTGGTAAGGAGTGTTAATGGCCATTTTCCGTTCCAAGACAAATTTGATTTTCTTCGAAAAAAATTCATGAACACTTTGGGACCCGGGTTGGGGGATGATATATGGGCTGGTCAGATGAGGAATTTAATTAGCTATTAGAAGCATTATCCGAACCTGAGTCAACATCTCTGGTAAGGAGTGTTAATGGCCATTTTCCGTTCCAAGACAAATTTGATTTTCTTCGAAAAAAATTCATAAACACTTTGGGACCCGGGTTGGGGGATGATATATGGGCTGATCAGATGAGGAATTTAATTAGCTATTAGAAGCACTATCCGAACCTGAGTCAACATCTCTGGTAAGGAGTGTTAATGGTCATTTTCCGTTCCAAGACAAATTTGATTTTCTTCGAAAAAATTCATGAACACTTTGGGACCCGGGTTGGGGGATGATATATGGGCTGGTCAGATGAGGAATTTAATTAGCTATTAGAAGCATTATCCGAACCTGAGTCAACATCTCTGGTAAGGAGTGTTAATGGCCATTTTCCGTTCCAAGACAAATTTGATTTTCTTCGAAAAAAATTCATGAACACTTTGGGACCCGGGTTGGGGGATGATATATGGGCTGGTCAGATGAGGAATTTAATTAGCTATTAGAAGCACTATCCGAACCTGAGTCAACATCTCTGGTAAGGAGTGTTAATGGCCATTTTCCGTTCCAAGACAAATTTGATTTTCTTCGAAAAAATTCATGAACACTTTGGGACCCGGGTTGGGGGATGATATATGGGCTGGTCAGATGAGGAATTTAATTAGCTATTAGAAGCACTATCCCAACCTGAGTCAACATCTCTGGTAAGGAGTGTTAATGGCCATTTTCCGTTCCAAGACAAATTTGATTTTCTTCGAAAAAAATTCATGAACACTTTGGGACCCGAGTTGGGGGATGATATATGGACTGATCAGATGAGGAATTTAATTAGTTATTAAAAGCACTATCCCAACCTGAGTCAACATCTCTGGTAAGGAGTGTTAATGGTCATTTTCCGTTCCAAGACAAATTTGATTTTCTTCGAAAAAATTCATGAACACTTTGGGACCCGGGTTGGGGGATGATATATGGGCTGGTCAGATGAGGAATTTAATTAGCTATTAGAAGCATTATCCGAACCTGAGTCAACATCTCTGGTAAGGAGTGTTAATGGCCATTTTCCGTTCCAAGACAAATTTGATTTTCTTCGAAAAAAATTCATGAACACTTTGGGACCCGGGTTGGGGGAAGATATATGGGCTGGTCAGATGAGGAATTTAATTAGCTATTAGAAGCATTATCCGAACCTGAGTCAACATCTCTGGTAAGGAGTGTTAATGGCCATTTTCCGTTCCAAGACAAATTTGATTTTCTTCGAAAAAAATTCATGAACACTTTGGGACCCGGGTTGGGGGATGATATATGGGCTGGTCAGATGAGGAATTTAATTAGCTATTAGAAGCACTATCCGAACCTGAGTCAACATCTCTGGTAAGAAGTGTTAATGGCCATTTTCCGTTCCATGACAAATTTGATTTTCTTCGAAAAAATTCATGAACACTTTGGGACCCGGGTTGGGGGATGGTATATGGGCTGGTCAGATGAGGAATTTAATTAGCTATTAGAAGCATTATCCGAACCTGAGTCAACATCTCTGGTAAGGAGTGTTAATGGCCATTTTCCGTTCCAAGACAAATTTGATTTTCTTCGAAAAAAATTCATGAACACTTTGGGACCCGGGTTGGGGGATGATATATGGGCTGGTCAGATGAGGAATTTAATTAGCTATTAGAAGCACTATCCGAACCTGAGTCAACATCTCTGGTAAGGAGTGTTAATGGCCATTTTCCGTTCCAAGACAAATTTGATTTTCTTCGAAAAAATTCATGAACACTTTGGGACCCGGGTTATAGGATGGTATATGGGCTGGTCAGATGAGGAATTTAATCAGCTATTAGAAGCATTATCGGAACCTGAGTCAACATCTCTGGTAAGGAGTGTTAATGGCCATTTTCCGTTCCAAGACAAATTAGATTTTCTTCGAAAAAAATTCATGAACACTTTGGGACCCGGGTTGGGGGATGATATATGAGCTGGTCAGATGAGGAATTTAATTAGCTATTAGAAGCATTATCCGAACCTGAGTCAACATCTCTGGTAAGGAGTGTTAATGGCCATATTCCGTTCCAAGACAAATTTGATTTTCTTCGAAAAAAATTCATGAACACTTTGGGACTCGGGTTGGGGGATGATATATGGGCTGGTCAGATGAGGAATTTAATTAGCTATTAGAAGCATTATCGGAACTTGAGTCAACATCTCTGGTAAGGAGTGTTAATGGCCACTTCCCGTGCCAAGACAAATTTGATTTGCTTCGAAAAAATTCATGAACACTTTGGGACCCGGGTTATAGGATGGTATATGGGCTGGTCAGATGAGGAATTTAATTAGCTATTAGAAGCATTATCCGAACCTGAGTCAACATCTCTGGTAAGGAGTGTTAATGGCCATTTTCCGTTCCAAGACAAATTTGATTTTCTTCGAAAAAAATTCATGAACACTTTGGGACCCGGGTTGGGGGAAGATATATGGGCTGGTCAGATGAGGAATTTAATTAGCTATTAGAAGCACTATCCCAACCTGAGTCAACATCTCTGGTAAGGAGTGTTAATGGCCACTTCCCGTTCCAAGACAAATTTGATTTGCTTCGAAAAAATTCATGAACACTTTGGGACCCGGGTTGGAGGATGATATATGGGCTGGTCAGATGAGGAATTTAATTAGCTATTAGAAGCACTATCCCAACCTGAGTCAACATCTCTGGCAAGGAGTGTTAATGGCCATTTTCCGTTCCAAGACAAATTTGATTTTCTTCGAAAAAAATTCATGAACACTTTGGGACCCGGGTTATAGGATAGTATATGGGCTGGTCAGATGAGGAATTTAATTAGCTATTAGAAGCACTATCCGAACCTGAGTCAACATCGCTGGTAAGGAGTGTTATTGGCCATTTTCCGTTCCAAGACAAATTTGATTTTCTTCGAAAAAATTCATGAACACTTTGGGACCCGGGTTATAGGATGGTATATGGGCTGGTCAGATGAGGAATTTAATTAGCTATTAGAAGCACTATCCGAACCTGAGTCAACATCTCTGGTAAGGAGTGTTAATGGCCATTTTCCGTTCCAAGACAAATTTGATTTTCTTCGAAAAAAATTCATGAACACTTTGGGACCCGGGTTGGGGGATGATATATGGGCTGGTCAGATGAGGAATTTAATTAGCTATTAGAAGCATTATCCGAACCTGAGTCAACATCTCTGGTAAGGAGTGTTAATGGCCATTTTCCGTTCCAAGACAAATTTGATTTTCTTCGAAAAAAATTCATAAACACTTTGGGACCCGGGTTGGGGGATGATATATGGGCTGATCAGATGAGGAATTTAATTAGCTATTAGAAGCACTATCCGAACCTGAGTCAACATCTCTGGTAAGGAGTGTTAATGGTCATTTTCCGTTCCAAGACAAATTTGATTTTCTTCGAAAAAAATTCATGAACACTTTGGGACCCGGGTTGGGGGATGATATATGGGCTGGTCAGATGAGGAATTTAATTAGCTATTAGAAGCACTATCCGAACCTGAGTCAACATCTCTGGTAAGGAGTGTTAATGGCCATTTTCCGTTCCAAGACAAATTTGATTTTCTTCGAAAAAAATTCATGAACACTTTGGGACCCGGGTTGGGGGATGATATATGGGCTGGTCAGATGAGGAATTTAATTAGCTATTAGAAGCATTATCCGAACCTGAGTCAACATCTCTGGTAAGGAGTGTTAATGGCCATTTTCCGTTCCAAGACAAATTTGATTTTCTTCGAAAAAAATTCATGAACACTTTGGGACCCGGGTTGGGGGATGATATATGGGCTGGTCAGATGAGGAATTTAATTAGCTATTAGAAGCACTATCCGAACCTGAGTCAACATCTCTGGTAAGGAATGTTAATGGCCATTTTCCGTTCCAAGACAAATTTGATTTTCTTCGAAAAAATTCATGAACACTTTGGGACCCGGGTTGGGGGATGATATATGGGCTGGTCAGATGAGGAATTTAATTAGCTATTAGAAGCACTATCCCAACCTGAGTCAACATCTCTGGCAAGGAGTGTTAATGGCCATTTTCCGTTCCAAGACAAATTTGATTTTCTTCGAAAAAAATTCATGAACACTTTGGGACCCGAGTTGGGGGATGATATATGGACTGATCAGATGAGGAATTTAATTAGTTATTAAAAGCACTATCCCAACCTGAGTCAACATCTCTGGTAAGGAGTGTTAATGGTCATTTTCCGTTCCAAGACAAATTTGATTTTCTTCGAAAAAATTCATGAACACTTTGGGACCCGGGTTGGGGGATGATATATGGGCTGGTCAGATGAGGAATTTAATTAGCTATTAGAAGCATTATCCGAACCTGAGTCAACATCTCTGGTAAGGAGTGTTAATGGCCATTTTCCGTTCCAAGACAAATTTGATTTTCTTCGAAAAAAATTCATGAACACTTTGGGACCCGGGTTGGGGGATGATATATGGGCTGGTCAGATGAGGAATTTAATTAGCTATTAGAAGCACTATCCGAACCTGAGTCAACATCTCTGGTAAGGAGTGTTAATGGCCATTTTCCGTTCCAAGACAAATTTGATTTTCTTCGAAAAAATTCATGAACACTTTGGGACCCGGGTTATAGGATGGTATATGGGCTGGTCAGATGAGGAATTTAATTAGCTATTAGAAGCACTATCCGAACCTGAGTCAACATCTCTGGTAAGGAGTGTTAATGGCCACTTCCCGTGCCAAGACAAATTTGATTTGCTTCGAAAAAATTCATGAACACTTTGGGACCCGGGTTATAGGATGGTATATGGGCTGGTCAGATGAGGAATTTAATTAGCTATTAGAAGCATTATCCGAACCTGAGTCAACATCTCTGGTAAGGAGTGTTAATGGCCATTTTCCGTTCCAAGACAAATTTGATTTTCTTCGAAAAAAATTCATGAACACTTTGGGACCCGGGTTGGGGGAAGATATATGGGCTGGTCAGATGAGGAATTTAATTAGCTATTAGAAGCACTATCCCAACCTGAGTCAACATCTCTGGTAAGGAGTGTTAATGGCCACTTCCCGTTCCAAGACAAATTTGATTTGCTTCGAAAAAATTCATGAACACTTTGGGACCCGGGTTATAGGATGATATATGGGCTGGTCAGATGAGGAATTTAATTAGCTATTAGAAGCACTATCCCAACCTGAGTCAACATCTCTGGCAAGGAGTGTTAATGGCCATTTTCCGTTCCAAGACAAATTTGATTTTCTTCGAAAAAAATTCATGAACACTTTGGGACCCGGGTTATAGGATGGTATATGAGCTGGTCAGATGAGGAATTTAATTAGCTATTAGAAGCATTATCCGAACCTGAGTCAACATCTCTGGTAAGGAGTGTTAATGGCCATTTTCCGTTCCAAGACAAATTTGATTTTCTTCGAAAAAAATTCATAAACACTTTGGGACCCGGGTTGGGGGATGATATATGGGCTGATCAGATGAGGAATTTAATTAGCTATTAGAAGCACTATCCGAACCTGAGTCAACATCTCTGGTAAGGAGTGTTAATGGTCATTTTCCGTTCCAAGACAAATTTGATTTTCTTCGAAAAAAATTCATGAACACTTTGGGACCCGGGTTGGGGGATGATATATGGGCTGGTCAGATGAGGAATTTAATTAGCTATTAGAAGCACTATCCGAACCTGAGTCAACATCTCTTATTGATAAAAACAGCATATTAAATAACTGTAAAAACAAAAATAAACTTCGGATTTTAATTAATTTAGTTGCCTTTGGATTTGGATTGGACGTGGCGTCTTGTCCAAACCATGTAATATAATTTTACATCAAAAATGCCAATAAGAAAGATTTGTTCTCCAAGAATATTTTGGGAAAATGGTATCCCAAGTAGAATTGATTTATTCTGGACCTACGCAAAAGGCCTTCAATGGTTTTAAAAACAATTCTGACCAAAGTGGTATCTACTTTTTTATAAATTTGGAATAATTCCAGCATGTAGCATGTTTTAATAGTATTTAAGTATTGCAGGTGGCCATCTGATGCCATATTGTAAGTCTAGTATGTAATGAATGCACCTGCAAACCTGATTAGGGAAGGAATATGTTATGCTCACTGCTCACAGATGGATTATTACGGAAAATTTTTAAAACCTTCTGGTCGAATTTCACTACCTCTATTTTAGTACGTACAATCTAAAGCAAACACTGATCCTAATGGCGCCTAACTATGCATCTACAAAAATGTATGTTTTTTAAAAATTTGATCGAAATTATTGGACACGTAAATAATGGAGATTGCCGATTTACTCCAGCTGCATAAACATATGAAAGTGGGCCCGAATAAAAACCATAGTCCTTACTCCTTAGATGCACATTTTCAACGCTATTGTCAAGAGTGTTAGAACGAAACTTCGACAAATTGTAAGTATCAAGTATTATAATACACCACTAGTTAATTTTCACAGTAATTTAACGTTATAGCAATCAAACGAATTCCGTAGAATTTTAACAAATCGGTATTAAATGCCCGATGAATGCTTATTTGATTCGAAAAGAAGATGCATATTATAATTCCAGCTAAAGCATTTGACGTTTTTCATGTAAATTAGCGGCATACCGTGGAATGCCGATTGATACCAGCAAAAGAAATCGTAGTATTCGTCGAGTATTGAAAGACCGTAACGATTGTATGGAGTATGTGATAAAAACGAGTCGCTATTATTATAACGTTTGATCCATACCATACAATTTGAAGGAATGGATTGTGACATCGAAATGCTTCTTAAACTAGTTTTCAAAACAATTATAACTTTTTACCAACAATACCCTGCACCTGCACCACTAAAATTACAACTTCGATGTCAGCGGCTCCCGATGTGGTTTAAACGTAATTTTCGTTGACGCCATCGCAGCAGATCAGAAACGATTACGAAATAAGCTCGACCATCAAGAAATGATTTTGGCCATATAAGACAAGAATAGCTGATTCTACTAAAAGGTAGATACCCGTGCATTTAACTGGCCCAGCAATGAAGCCTAAGGTAATGTAATTCAATTTGCATTCAAAAAGTTTTTTCATAAACGAATTATTAGATACTGATTTATGTTGATATCGAACAAAACGTTCGAAAAGTTAGTTTTAAAAAAAAAAATTGTATTTTGAGTTGTAAATAAACTTTATTTTTGGGAATCAAACCGTTTTTTAGTTATGGGCAATACCGAGACATCGATTTAATTTTTAATATGGGTGTGAAATATTGAGCCTTGTACTCCTGCGCTCTCGCGGGAAATTTTGTTACTACGAAAAAGTTTTTAGTCAGCATTGTTTAGGAAGTTTCTATTAAAAGTGTTCTAGGAAAGCTTAATGTTTTTTTATATTGCGTTAAAATATAAACACAAACACTAATTTATTTGTAATTAATATTAAAATTATCAACTTAAAAATAAAATAAGTGTCTTGGGTGTAACTGAAGCCACTTGTTTTGTTTTCTATACTTTCCCTAGTCTCAATACGGCCCACTATGGAACATTTGAGGTACTAATTCAATTTTGATAATATTTACAAAACTGATTATTGCTTAAAAAATAATTAATTATTTTACCCATTAAGAACCGACATAAGGACACGATTTTATAAAGGGTTCTTGTACCTGCTTACAAACTTAAAATAACCTTACAAACTTTAGAAGCTTGTTATAAAGAAGCCACCTACATATTACACATATTAATATGTATATATGAGCAATATCTACTTTTTGTTGTAATTCACTGATGTGAATTTAAAGTAACAAGTAAGTTTAAGCCAAAATTATCATATATATAATATATGTATGTTCATATGTAACATTCATATGTACACCATTTTCAAACAAAAACGGTTATTCAAAATTAAGCTATTTAGCCCATTCTTCGGTGATTCTACCCTACATTTCTAACGGGACCTGCCGAAGGTTTTATTTGAAACCACGCCACTAGGCGCCATTAGGATCAGTGTTTGCTTTAGATTGTACGTACTAAAATAGAGGTAGTGAAATTCGACCAGAAGGTTTTAAAAATTTTCCGTAATAATCCATCTGTGAGCAGTGAGCATAACATATTCCTTCCCTAATCAGGTTTGCAGGTGCATTCATTACATACTAGACTTACAATATGGCATCAGATGGCCACCTGCAATACTTAAATACTATTAAAACATGCTACATGCTGGAATTATTCCAAATTTATAAAAAAGTAGATACCACTTTGGTCAGAATTGTTTTTAAAACCATTGAAGGCCTTTTGCGTAGGTCCAGAATAAATCAATTCTACTTGGGATACCATTTTCCCAAAATATTCTTGGAGAACAAATCTTTCTTATTGGCATTTTTGATGTAAAATTATATTACATGGTTTGGACAAGACGCCACGTCCAATCCAAATCCAAAGGCAACTAAATTAATTAAAATCCGAAGTTTATTTTTGTTTTTACAGTTATTTAATATGCTGTTTTTATCAATAAGAGATGTTGACTCAGGTTCGGATAGTGCTTCTAATAGCTAATTAAATTCCTCATCTGATCAGCCCATATATCATCCCCCAACCCGGGTCCCAAAGTGTTCATGAATTTTTTTCGAAGAAAATCAAATTTGTCTTGGAACGGAAAATGGCCATTAACACTCCTTACCAGAGATGTTGACTCAGGTTCGGATAGTGCTTCTAATAGCTAATTAAATTCCTCATCTGACTAGCCCATATATCATCCCCCAACCCGGGTCCCAAAGTGTTCATGAATTTTTTTCGAAGAAAATCAAATTTGTCTTGGAACGGAAAATGGCCATTAACACTCCTTACCAGAGATGTTGACTCAGGTTCGGATAGTGCTTCTAATAGCTAATTAAATTCCTCATCTGACTAGCCCATATATCATCCCCCAACCCGGGTCCCAAAGTGTTCATGAATTTTTTTCGAAGAAAATCAAATTTGTCTTGGAACGGAAAATGACCATTAACACTCCTTACCAGAGATGTTGATTCAGGTTCGGATAGTCCTTCTAATAGCTAATTAAATTCCTCATCTGACCAGCCCATATACCATCCTATAACCCGGGTCCCAAAGTGTTCATGAATTTTTTCGAAGAAAATCAAATTTGTCTTGGAACGGAAAATGGCCATTAACACTCCTTACCAGAGATGTTGACTCAGGTTCGGATAGTGCTTCTAATAGCTAATTAAATTCCTCATCTGACCAGCCCATATACCATCCTATAACCCGGGTCCCAAAGTGTTCATGAATTTTTTTCGAAGAAAATCAAATTTGTCTTGGAACGGAAAATGGCCATTAACACTCCTTGCCAGAGATGTTGACTCAGGTTCGGATAGTGCTTCTAATAGCTAATTAAATTCCTCATCTGATCAGCCCATATATCATCCCCCAACCCGGGTCCCAAAGTGTTTATGAATTTTTTTCGAAGAAAATCAAATTTGTCTTGGAACGGAAAATGGCCATTAACACTCCTTACCAGAGATGTTGACTCAGGTTCGGATAATGCTTCTAATAGCTAATTAAATTCCTCATCTGACCAGCCCATATATCATCCCCCAACCCGGGTCCCAAAGTGTTCATGAATTTTTTTCGAAGAAAATCAAATTTGTCTTGGAACGGAAAATGGCCATTAACACTCCTTACCAGAGATGTTGACTCAGGTTCGGATAGTGCTTCTAATAGCTAATTAAATTCCTCATCTGACCAGCCCATATACCATCCTATAACCCGGGTCCCAAAGTGTTCATGAATTTTTTCGAAGAAAATCAAATTTGTCTTGGAACGGAAAATGGCCATTAACACTCCTTGCCAGAGATGTTGACTCAGGTTGGGATAGTGCTTCTAATAGCTAATTAAATTCCTCATCTGACCAGCCCATATATCATCCCCCAACCCGGGTCCCAAAGTGTTCATGAATTTTTTCGAAGAAAATCAAATTTGTCTTGGAACGGAAAATGGCCATTAACACTCCTTACCAGAGATGTTGACTCAGGTTCGGATAGTGCTTCTAATAGCTAATTAAATTCCTCATCTGACCAGCCCATATATCATCCCCCAACCCGGGTCCCAAAGTGTTCATGAATTTTTTTCGAAGAAAATCAAATTTGTCTTGGAACGGAAAATGGCCATTAACACTCCTTACCAGAGATGTTGACTCAGGTTCGGATAATGCTTCTAATAGCTAATTAAATTCCTCATCTGACCAGCCCATATATCATCCCCCAACCCGGGTCCCAAAGTGTTCATGAATTTTTTCGAAGAAAATCAAATTTGTCTTGGAACGGAAAATGACCATTAACACTCCTTACCAGAGATGTTGACTCAGGTTGGGATAGTGCTTCTAATAACTAATTAAATTCCTCATCTGATCAGTCCATATATCATCCCCCACCCGGGTCCCAAAGTGTTCATGAATTTTTTCGAAGAAAATCAAATTTGTCTTGGAACGGAAAAGGCCATTAACACTCCTTGCCGGAGATGTTGACTCAGGTTGGGATAGTGCTTCTAATAGCTAATTAAATTCCTCATCTGATCAGCCGATATATCATCCCTCAACCCGGGTCCCAAAGTGTTCATGAATTTTTTTCGAAGAAAATCAAATTTGTCTTGGAACGGAAAATGGCCATTAACACTCCTTACCAGAGATGTTGACTCAGGTTCGGATAATGCTTCTAATAGCTAATTAAATTCCTCATCTGACCAGCCCATACATCATCCCCCAACCCGGGTCCCAAAGTGTTCATGAATTTTTTTCGAAGAAAATCAAATTTGTCTTGGAACGGAAAATGGCCATTAACACTCCTTACCAGAGATGTTGACTCAGGTTCGGATAATGCTTCTAATAGCTAATTAAATTCCTCATCTGACCAGCCCATATATCATCCCCCAACCCGGGTCCCAAAGTGTTCATGAATTTTTTTCGAAGAAAATCAAATTTGTCTTGGAACGGAAAATGGCCATTAACACTCCTTACCAGAGATGTTGACTCAGGTTCGGATAATGCTTCTAATAGCTAATTAAATTCCTCATCTGACCAGCCCATATATCATCCCCCAACCCGGGTCCCAAAGTGTTCATGAATTTTTTTCGAAGAAAATCAAATTTGTCTTGGAACGGAAAATGGCCATTAACACTCCTTGCCAGAGATGTTGACTCAGGTTGGGATAGTGCTTCTAATAGCTAATTAAATTCCTCATCTGACCAGCCCATACATCATCCCCCAACCCGGGTCCCAAAGTGTTCATGAATTTTTTCGAAGAAAATCAAATTTGTCTTGGAACGGAAAAGGCCATTAACACTCCTTGCCGGAGATGTTGACTCAGGTTGGGATAGTGCTTCTAATAGCTAATTAAATTCCTCATCTGATCAGCCGATATATCATCCCTCAACCCGGGTCCCAAAGTGTTCATGAATTTTTTTCGAAGAAAATCAAATTTGTCTTGGAACGGAAAATGGCCATTAACACTCCTTACCAGAGATGTTGACTCAGGTTGGGATAATGCTTCTAATAGCTAATTAAATTCCTCATCTGACCAGCCCATACATCATCCCCCAACCCGGGTCCCAAAGTGTTCATGAATTTTTTTCGAAGAAAATCAAATTTGTCTTGGAACGGAAAATGGCCATTAACACTCCTTACCAGAGATGTTGACTCAGGTTCGGATAATGCTTCTAATAGCTAATTAAATTCCTCATCTGACCAGCCCATATATCATCCCCCAACCCGGGTCCCAAAGTGTTCATGAATTTTTTTCGAAGAAAATCAAATTTGTCTTGGAACGGAAAATGGCCATTAACACTCCTTGCCAGAGATGTTGACTCAGGTTGGGATAGTGCTTCTAATAGCTAATTAAATTCCTCATCTGATCAGCCGATATATCATCCCTCAACCCGGGTCCCAAAGTGTTCATGAATTTTTTTCGAAGAAAATCAAATTTGTCTTGGAACGGAAAATGACCATTAACACTCCTTACCAGAGATGTTGACTCAGGTTGGGATAGTGCTTCTAATAACTAATTAAATTCCTCATCTGATCAGTCCATATATCATCCCCCAACCCGGGTCCCAAAGTGTTCATGAATTTTTTCGAAGAAAATCAAATTTGTCTTGGAACGGAAAAGGCCATTAACACTCCTTGCCGGAGATGTTGACTCAGGTTGGGATAGTGCTTCTAATAGCTAATTAAATTCCTCATCTGATCAGCCGATATATCATCCCTCAACCCGGGTCCCAAAGTGTTCATGAATTTTTTTCGAAGAAAATCAAATTTGTCTTGGAACGGAAAATGGCCATTAACACTCCTTACCAGAGATGTTGACTCAGGTTCGGATAATGCTTCTAATAGCTAATTAAATTCCTCATCTGACCAGCCCATATATCATCCCCCAACCCGGGTCCCAAAGTGTTCATGAATTTTTTCGAAGAAAATCAAATTTGTCTTGGAACGGAAAATGACCATTAACACTCCTTACCAGAGATGTTGACTCAGGTTGGGATAGTGCTTCTAATAACTAATTAAATTCCTCATCTGATCAGTCCATATATCATCCCCCAACCCGGGTCCCAAAGTGTTCATGAATTTTTTCGAAGAAAATCAAATTTGTCTTGGAACGGAAAAGGCCATTAACACTCCTTGCCGAAGATGTTGACTCAGGTTGGGATAGTGCTTCTAATAGCTAATTAAATTCCTCATCTGATCAGCCGATATATCATCCCTCAACCCGGGTCCCAAAGTGTTCATGAATTTTTTTCGAAGAAAATCAAATTTGTCTTGGAACGGAAAATGGCCATTAACACTCCTTACCAGAGATGTTGACTCAGGTTGGGATAATGCTTCTAATAGCTAATTAAATTCCTCATCTGACCAGCCCATACATCATCCCCCAACCCGGGTCCCAAAGTGTTCATGAATTTTTTTCGAAGAAAATCAAATTTGTCTTGGAACGGAAAATGGCCATTAACACTCCTTACCAGAGATGTTGACTCAGGTTCGGATAATGCTTCTTATAGCTAATTAAATTCCTCATCTGACCAGCCCATATATCATCCCCCAACCCGGGTCCCAAAGTGTTCATGAATTTTTTTCGAAGAAAATCAAATTTGTCTTGGAACGGAAAATGGCCATTAACACTCCTTACCAGAGATGTTGACTCAGGTTCGGATAATGCTTCTAATAGCTAATTAAATTCCTCATCTGACCAGCCCATATATCATCCCCCAACCCGGGTCCCAAAGTGTTCATGAATTTTTTTCGAAGAAAATCAAATTTGTCTTGGAACGGAAAATGGCCATTAACACTCCTTGCCAGAGATGTTGACTCAGGTTGGGATAGTGCTTCTAATAGTTAATTAAATTCCTCATCTGACCAGCCCATATACCATCCTATAACCCGGGTCCCAAAGTGTTCATGAATTTTTTCGAAGCAAATCAAATTTGTCTTGGAACGGGAAGTGGCCATTAACACTCCTTACCAGAGATGTTGACTCAGGTTCCGATAATGCTTCTAATAGCTAATTAAATTCCTCATCTGATCAGCCCATACATCATCCCCCAACCCGGGTCCCAAAGTGTTCATGATTTTTTTCGAAGAAAATCAAATTTGTCTTGGAACGGAAAATGGCCATTAATACTCTTTACCAGAGATGTTGAATCAGGTTCCGATAGTGTGTCTAATAGCTAATTAAATTCCTCATCTGATCAGGCTACATATCATTCTTTAACCCGAGTCCCAAAGTGTTCACGAATTTTTTTTGAAGAAAATCAAATTTGTCTTGAAACGGAAAATGGACTTTAACACTTCATTTGAAATGGCTTACCATTATACTATTAGCCCACACTAATAATTAAATTTCGATATCAAAATCATTTAATTAGAAATCTAATTAGAGTTATAACGTTTAGTTCTAATTAAAGTACTCGGCTTTCAAGGTTTGCAACTTTGGTTTACGTACTAATAGTTTAGTACACAAACTTTACCTGACAAATTATCCGAATCCGTCACGAACGAACTGTATCACATTCACATTGTTAGTAAATGTTATCAATTGATATAAACTAATTAAAGCCATTAGCAACCTTTAACGTAACCTCTGGAATGCTTCTTTGGAAAGTTGTGTTGCTTACGATAAATTTTCGTCATTGCAGCTTTAGCTTTCAATAATTTTGTTGCAGTTGCAAACTGCGTATAAGAAAATCTAACAAAAAAAAATTGACAAGACATCAATCGGACCGTGAGTAAAATTTGGATTAACGAGACATGTAAAAAATATATTCATATTAAGTTAAATTAAAATAATCACATTATCGAACACTACCAAATTCTAATAAAATTATAATTTTACGTAAAAATTCCCAGTTAATTTTAATGACATATTTCCTGAAAAAATAATTTATTTCATAACAGTGTACAGATGCACTAATACTTTAACAAATCAATTAGAATCCAATTGGACTCTGTGTATTCCAATATGATTTGTATACGTATATGTGTGAAATAAAGTGTGAAAAACTTCACACGCATTGACACAAATCGGTCTACTTAAATTCATTTACTTCTCTTTCACTCTCATAAACAAGTTGCAGGACAATCATCGTAAAGCTTTCAAAACCGGGTGATCTTAATCAATATGACGCAGGATGTATATCTTTATTACACACATACACACACTCCATTTTGTATTATATATTTGTACTGTTATAATCGACCCAATTTATTAATCGAATTCGAATATGTTAGTTACATTATGTTACAGAAATCAATTTGTTTTTTTTTTTAGATTTTGTTCTCTGTAACTTTTGTTTGTATCTTTTCCAAAAAACAGAATCATTTATCACAAACAGAAAATATTTTGGGAATACAGATAATATAGCTTTTCGAGAAGTTTTGCTTTTGTAAAAATATTGCAAATAATCCAATGTTCACGTCACATAATTTTCCTCTTGAAATGGATGACGTATTTGTAATGTAAAGAAATTAAGGAGAATTGAAAAGTTTGGTTGGGTTAAGAGTCGAAACATCGCACTTTGTAATGTTATTTTTAGAAATTTGGTGCTTTTAGAAATTAGTGAAATTTCACTAATCTCGTTTTCTGATTGCCTCCCCCCATATATAGTAGCCATCATAAACGCAATCAAATTGTCCCCTAAAGTAATTCTCCCCAAAAACACACATCATATAAATTTTATAGATCCTGTACATACACCACATACATATTACATTATTAGAAATAAAAAGAAGGAATCAATAGTTTTTGTTGTTGATTGACAATAAAGCAAAAAAAACAAACGAAAAAATCAATTAGAATGACTGTTATATTGTAACGTTATGTCATTTCGTTTGTTTTTCAAGAGAATCCTTTTGATATTTATTATGAATATCGTAATATTTAGAAAGTGCATGACATTATCGAGTCAAGCAGACCAACCAAAAAAAGGATATACCTTAATAGGAAAAGGACGAAAATAGAGCGTAGTTCATAATAGGTAAATTATTGGTGTTATGTAATCCAATTTTATTAGTTTTTGTTATATTAAATCAATAAAATGAAAACTCTATAATATATACTCGTATAGCAGAGTGTGGATTACAAACTTAAATTAAAAAAATAAAAAATTTATTAGGAAATCAAATTAATTTAAGTCAATTTCATTTTCCAGGTTTGTCTCCTTTCGTTTTTATTTCGAATCAATAATCTCGTCGTAATAGGTGTAATATTAAAAACTATTATTTCATATGTATGGGTATATAAATTGTATAGCCTAGATAAACACAGATTAGATAATGTACATAGCCGGAATTGGTCGTTTTAAATTTTATTTTGTTGGTTTACTGGGTATAAATATAACACACATAGTATCAAAGTTTTAATTAAAAAATAAAAGCTCTCTTCGGGGTGATATAATTATTCATTTTATTCTATTTAGTATTGAAAAATATCGACATCTAACATATGGCGATTCGACAGTTATGAGAAACACAAGCACAGAAATGGCCGCGTGAAATCTTTAATTGTTGCTCGGAGTCCCAACAATATGACTGGAATCTCTGAGCTCCAGTTAACGGTATTTGCACGAGCTTTGAGAGCTGTTCTATGTTGGCGATAAAAGCGCTCAACCATACCGTTTGCTCGTGGATGGTAGGCCATAGTTCGTATTCTATGTGAGCCTACGAGATATGCTCAAAAAATAGGTTGGATTCAAACGGTGTGCCACGATCGGTCGTTATGTTGATCGGTACGCCGAATCTAGAAATGAGTTTTCGACGAATGTTTTTGAAATTGCTTGTGTGGAGGTGTCTTTTATGCAATAGGCTTCTAGCCACCGCGTAAAACGGTCAAAGTATGTTAATATGCATCCGAATCCATTAGATGGATGAAGTGGTTCAATAATTTATTTTATTTATTTATTTCTAAAGAAATCTATTCTGAGAGTACGTGTATGATTTCAAACTAAAACCGAAAAAAAAATTTAAATTTCAAAATAAGTTTAAACCAAAACAAATTAAACAATTTTAATTAGTATTAAAAAATTTAAAAATAATTCTTCAGGATTTTTTTGATGTTGTCCTTTAAAAAATCTTAGTCAAATAGGTCATCAATGATGTTGAATGATTTAGACAATCTATTAATGGGGCTGTTTTCTTCATAGTTTGTGGAATGGTGTGATATGGTTTCGAAAGGTTCTGCATGGCCATGTACCATTGATATGTTTCCCAAAATGTAAGCTGAATCAATGTGACCAAGAGAAGAAATGTGACCAAGAGAAGAGAAGTAAGAGAAGTCGTCTATTTTCAAGAGGGCATATTTTGTAATCCGTGCATCTTATTGAGTACGGAGGTAACCGAGCCACATTTTCATGGATTGGTGAATTTTGGCCATAATTTCAGTCACTTTTCTTTAACAGAAAAATCTGTTCTTTTGATTGCTTTCAATTCTTTTTATGTGCACAGCATAGTATGGATTCCAGACCGTTACAGTGTATAAGGTTTGTATATCTTTAAATTCGCCTTCGTAATACAATTTTCAATATGCCCATTGAAACTGGCGTTTTCGACAAATGACACATAAATCCATAATCTCGTGATTTTGCATTTCTTAAGATTTAAGTAAAGCGAGTTTCGCTCACACCGCTCACTTAATCTATCTAAGTCTTCTCGACGTTTCTCCATATCTATAGCATTCCGATAATAGTACAAACAATTTTCACGTTATCTGCAAATATGAGAACGTTTGAAGTTTTGATTATTTCGGTTATTCGGTCTATGAAAACAATAAAACCGATGTGTGATCCTTGGGGAATACCAGGCGTAACTTTAATAAACCCAAAAGCGAATAAACTCTGGAGCGCCTTATGATGACAGATAGAATCAATAATGACTCAAATAATGTCAAAATGACGGTGTCTAGGTGATTTGGTGTCACGTTGCACTTTGCATTTTTATTCATACTGGACCAGAACTATCTAGGAGTGACAAGTTTGCGAGTATACTTGGATGTGAAATATTATGCAGAGTGTCAAAAATAGTTCGACGTAATGCCTCTAGAATGTATGGGCGAATTAGATAATTAATTTCCTTTTAGAAGATTGCCAATTTGTATAGGACTAGAGTGTAAGTCTATTAGTTCTGAATCGCAAACTTGTGCTTTTGCAATAGTGATGATGTCGAACCGCGTTGTGGCGGAAGCAAGCTCACGAAAGTGTGTCGGTGACCACATTGTCTTTGCCTTGTATATGTTGAATGTCTGTCGTGAATTTAGAGATAAAATCTAAGTGGTGTGCTAGCCTTGGGTTGTGTATCACTTTAGTGGAAGTAGTAAATTCCCGACCTTCGTTAAAATAGCGAAAGTGTTTAATTGCTTGGAAAATTGCACGCCAGTATCTACCAAATGTGGAATATTTTCTTTCGATATCTGAAAAGTGGTGATGCTTTATTTTGTGTGTCTTATCTTTTCTTTCTTGAAAAGTTTTGCTAATTGTATGTGAATTGCAAGTGTCTCTGCAAATTTCGGTGGTAGTTTACCGTACCGAGGAATTATTGAATTTTCTTAACGTTTTGCAGTGCTGCGGGAATTCTCTAATTGCAATAATTCGTCCTTCGGACGACAGAATGTCATTACGTGTAATTTTGTGACTGAGAATGAAAAGATTGCTTGTGCCAAACACACATTTTGCTGTGTTCAATTGACGCCATAATTTGATACTTTTTGGAAGAATTGTTTCAAATAGAGTAGATATTGATTCTCGTCTCTTGATGCTACGAAAATGTCATAAATATAAAGAAAACCGATATCGCAATCTCTCACGATTTCATTGATGAAACGCTGGAATATTTGTGCAGCATTTCTGAGACCAAATGGCATTCAAGTGAATTCGAATAAGCCAAATGGTGCGGTAATTGCGGTTTATAAATGTCTTCTGGTGCGACTGGAATGAGATGGTATTGTTTTTCGAGAAACCGTACATCCATGTAATTGCATGGATACATTTTGTTTATCTATAGGCCCAGGAAAGCCGCCTTGTGGCGAATTGGATCAGGTTTACGTGAGCTGGAAAATCGTAAATGGCCTATAGTCACGATGTGGTGTATTGCCGTATTACCGGAGAGTTGTAGTTTACTGGAGTTGTTTAAGACGGAAATTCCTTTAACAATGCTCTATAGAAATTGTTGATTGTAAAAAATATTAGTGACTGTGCATCAACGCGTGCTGATGTTGCGTTGATTGTGAGCTTAGTGGGTGGATAAATCAATTTGTAATTTTTTAGATCCACTAGCAAACCGAATTTCGATAAGAAATTTGAACCGATGATGGGGCGGTTGACATTTTGTTAAAATAAATGCTTGTTTGAAGGAACGTCTTAATTCCATGTCAACGTTTAGTGATTTGATACCATAAGTAATTATTGTGGTAACATTTGCTACTGGAAGAACTAAATCGGGATTACGATTTATTCCTTAGCACTAGTATTTGTGGTTCGGAATTACGCTTAGATCAGCGCTGGTATCAATCAAAAATCTGCTGTTGTTTACTGAATCTATATAAATAAGCGGCTGTGTTTCGGTTGTCTTACGTATACCGATGCTGTGTTACACCAGTCATGTGGAAATTGGTATTTTGGCGTTTGTTGCTTGTTTCGTAGAATTTAACCTCCTTGCTTTGGTTGTGCTGGTGATTTTATTGAAGGAGAGGGTGTTCGTCTCCAAGGCGATTGGGAACACGAAGATTGTTGCTGCGGGTGTGAAGGATTCTCTAGCTTTGCGGGCTTATCGCTGATTAATTATAGCATTGTCTCAAGATGTCTAATGCTAGAGCTTGGCGCGTATATTTCTGAGCTGGAGGTACGCATATCGCTAATCAAACTCTGAGTCCGCGTGCCAATTAGGTCATGAAGTTGGCCGGCTACCTCAGCGAATCCTTCTTCTGGTTTATCCTATTGCAGGATCATCTCTGCGTGACTTTAATGAAGGAGTTGCCTGATACGTCAAAATTCGTAAACGAGAATGGTTTGCTTTGGTTTAAGGGTTGTATAAAACAAAGGAAATTTAAAATTACCGTTTGAAATGGATAGCGCTCCCGATAGCGGCTCCCGATAAATAGGTAGAGCAAGATATTTTTTATCGATTTTTAACTAAAGACTTCAATGAAAAATCTTAGTTTAAAGTTAAATAAATTAATTATATGCAAAAATAGCCCCCTAATATAAGTTTTCACATAGAAAATTGGGTGCTCCGGATACACCTATCTTATGTTTTCATAAATGTTCGCAATCTCTTGTATAATGGCATGCAGTAGTGTATGTGTAGGTACGTTTTACATGATTTTGTAAGCCAATTTCGTATGTAACGGGTGATTTTTTAAGCCTGACAGAACTTGAAATTGTAAAAAATAAAACAAAAATTTAAATTTTTGTGAAAAATATACTCTGGCAGATCTCAGTATACTCTGGAAAATCATCATGAATAGACTCACGCTTGAACAACGCTATGATTAAAATTTACTTTGAAAATCAGGCCGGGGGTCGCGTTACGGTCAATGGAGATCGTTACCGCACCATGATCAATGATTTTTTGTTTGAAAATATGGATGACATTGAACCGGGCGTGATGTGGTTTCAACAGGATGGAAAGCTGATTTCGAGAAATGGACCTGTCAATTGGCCTCCAAGGTCATGCAATTTGACACCTCTCGATTATTTCCTGTGAGGCTACGTGAAGTCAAAATTGGTTGATCAGAATGCGTTTCGTTAAGAACAGCCGCGGTGCGGTGATTACAATTTAATTTTTTGTGTTATTTTTTACTATTTCAAGTTCTATCAGGCTTAAAAAACACCCTTTACAAGTGTTGTGTATATTATTGGGAATAATTCTATATATATGGAGAATTGTGTGTCGATAAAGAATTATGTTTACGGAGGATTGTCCGTTGAGGAATTTTGCGGTGTTTCTTGTAGTGGCCGAAACAAGCCGCAACATATGAAAGATGATTTTTCAACTGGTCTCGGTGGTGTGCCTTCAGGGGTCTTGAAAAAATGCACTAATAGTTTTGCCATGCCTTTATAACTTCTTTTTCAAAAATCGCTAGCCATTGCTACTGGAATTTTCCAACCCTATCGAAAGATCGGTTCATTGTTCCGGTTCACAAGAACTACTATAAAACTATAAAACGAACTAATAATAAAATTAGGGGCCAAGGCCAAATTTAACATCGTATAAGATTAGTTTTTTTTCTTGTTAATCTAATTAATCTATAGATACTCATTTTAAACAATCATGGATGATAAGCCCGTAAAAATATATGTTGTCTCGTACCGACTCTCAAATGTGCGGTAGTATCTAGATCGCAATTCATATACTCCAAAACCCACGAGCTGCGGGAACCAAAGCCGCAGGGAGTAATAATCGGGTAGCGACAAATTCTATGAATCAAGTTGTTCTTCAGCGAACGCTGAGGTTTTCCCATTTTAAGTGGTTAAAAGAGGCCTAAAATTGGCCCAGTTGTTGTTAGCATGAAGTGCTACGCTCTCGTAAAACTTCTCATAATTATCCTTGGCTTCCATATTTCTCATACTTATTTTAAGTTTCATTATCCTAATTAAACTGAGGAAAACAAGAATATTAGGGTAGTTCTGCTTTCCATCCTGGGATATAGAAAAATGTGTCTGAGAATGAGCAGCCCTTAATACCATCTAATAAAATTTCAGCAGGAAAAGGATATGTTCATTACGTCAGGGTACGTATCATTCTCACTTACTATATAGTAATGCATTGTACGGTTGTACTTGTACAAAACAGTGTAGTTGACGTATATGACGATATGCTTGTCATTCTCGCGGTCTAATCCTCCTGAAAGGTTAGAGTAAGTCTGTCCTCTGTGGTCGAGGGTAAGAATACGAGGGCAAGAATATTGTCGTGGTCAAGTGGGTGTCTTGTCACCACTAACGAATTCTGAATGCTAGTCTACCTTAGCTCATGTGAAGTTAAGAAGCCCATTGCGAGATTGGTGATGAGCAGAGAGAATCATTAAAATTCAATTCTAAATTCAATTCCTTTCCTTTCCTTGTTTGACCCATTTGGTGAATCTAACGTTTATCTTATGATGAAGATGAAGAAGCCGTGGATGTTTTTGTTTGATTTAAATTTAAAATAAATTTTTCTTGGTTTAGATTAGTTCTGTTTAGGGTTGGAATTTTGTTTTAAGGAGGAATATAAGACGAGACTCGTTGACAAGCAATAATCGCTCTGTGCGACGCCTTTAGTCGAGAGCGGGATGGCTTTTTTTGTGCACTATCCATAGCATATACTGAGGCGATAGGATTTCGAAAAGTTGGAGAAGTTTTTATGGTCGCTGTAAACGTAGATGTATGATTGTTTAACTGTAAATGAGCTGAAACCTGTTTTCAAGGTCGGATCAATCGTTTCCCTAATTCCGAAGTGTATGATACTATTGGTAGAGAAATAACTTACGCCTGGTACAAGCTAAAAAAGACAGGTTGCTAATATAAAATGATGCGGCTGCGAGAAGCCGTAAATTAGTTGGCAAGATTGGTGGTAGCATCAAATGAAACCAAAGTATTTCTGGGAGGTAGTGATGCCATACAATATAGGCGTGCAAGTTCATCAGTGCCACCAAGTATCATGACAACTGAACGAGGAAATTTACATAAGATTTCTGATGAATAATCATTACCAGTTATTGAAACGATGTCACAACTTACCTTAGATCCAAGGTCACCACAAGAAATTATTTGTGATATTGAATTAGATCTCAGTTATGCCAAGCAAGAGACGGACCTGAGTTGTATTCAACGCGTCTAGTATCACCAGCCAGTAACAAGATTACTGAATTAAATAGTGGAGCATCATTATCTATCAATTTTGGAACAAAATTTTACAAAAGCAAGAAGGGCTCATTTTTACAAAAGCAAGAAGAGATGTAACTTGCACAAGCCATTACCATACGGATCTCACTTTAGGTTAGCTCAACCTCATTCGGAAAATTTTGTGCTATTGAGATAGTGCCATCAACAATAATAGATATTGATAGGATAAGTTTTTTTTTATTTGGCACTAGTTACATAAATTTGGTGCCATACGGCCCGTTTCAAAATTTAGAATTTTAATTTTTTTCATTTTTTGACATAATAATTTAATTTTAATTTTAATTTCTTTTCATACACCTAGCACACATCGATCCCATTTCCCACTTCTATCTGGTTTCTTCTAATAAACTCATACACATTCTTATATACGTTCATTCCCATTCGTAATAATTCAGTCAAATTACTTGCACTCAATAGGACATCGAACATTTGTTTGCTCTGGTTAAATGCAGAATATCTCAGAATCAAATGTTCGATGTCCTCCACAACCAAAGCCAGCTTTCACATAATTCACACACAACCAACGTGCGTTTCTTCAAACGTTATTTCCAATTTCCATGATTCAATCTAACTCGTTCCATAGTTCGTAACATTATAGTATCTCTTTTGAGCTTCTTAAAGAACGGTTGCCTCAAAGGAGACCTAACCAACCTGACATCCGATTCGTTCTAAAAGCCATACTACAACATTTACTCGAATTTACCCCCAAATTCAATTCACTCGATCATTCGGTTACCTGATTCACACATTCTTGAGCCCGACTCAAGGCCTCCTCGATGGTCCTCCCCTTGCCCATCAGGACAAAGTCATCTGCAAATTGCAAAATGACTTTGCCCGAGGAGTTACACCTATGTATCGAGCTCGTGTACAAGTTGAAAAGAGTCGGTGAGATTTTACTGCCTTGGGGGAGGCCGATAGTCACCGCTCCTTCCAACCTATACCCTCTACCACATAAAACTAACTTTCTCTAATTTATGAACTCAACACCAATTTGCAAATTTTCCAAGGAAACCCCAAGTCCAGAAGGATCTGATAAAATTTCCCGGAACCACGTAATCATATGCCTTTTATATATCCAAAAATACCACCACAACATACTTATTTTCCTTTTGTACTTCCCACACAAACTTTTCTACACATTCATTAGCAGAGTGGTTGTGACGGAACCCAAAGTTGGTTTCCGGAAACAAATTTCCCTCATTCACAAATTTATCTATACTACCTTTCATCATACCATTCACAGTTTTAACAAATACATTCAACATACATATTCCCCAAAATTCCTGTGCTATAGATTGGCAAGCGTACACATAAAAATTGACAGCTCGGTGCAAAATTCCTTTTTCATTTGATAAATAGTTAATTTAAGGGGTTTTGGGTCTTCATTAAGTTAAAATAGTTTTATAGTGGTGTAAGAACAATTTTATAATATTAAAAAGGTGGTGGACGCAAATATGTAGTGTTTTAAATGAATTATTATTTGGTGGCAACAACAACAAGTGTTTGTTTATATTTGGCGGCGTGATTTAAGACAGTAAGTAAAGTCAGGTGTGCTCAAAAAGAGGGCTTCGGCCCTTAAAGGGGGCGTTGAATGTATTTGTCCACTCTGCTAATGAATGTGTAGGAAGTATGTGTGGGAAGTACAAAAGGAAAGAAAGGGCATATGATTACGTGGTTCCAGGGAAACTTTATCAGATCCTAATAGAATAAGTTAAGGATTACAAAAAAAATTTCAAATTTAAAATGTAATATTGTACATAGAAGTTTTGAATTCCCAAATTTTTTTGGTTCAGTTATTTTGAAGTTTATTAAAAATGAAAATAATAAAATTAGTCAAAATAGTACAATCAAACAAATAATAAAGATAAATTAGATAAATATTTAAACTAAATTATAGGACAATAACTAACCTTATAACAAAAAAGTTAAAGATACTGTAGCGCGGGGTAGGCAAGATATATAGGAGTAACATGTCAGCAGAATCTACTAAATGTACTTTCAATACTCAGCACGGTTGGGAATAGTTTCGTACGTTGCATTTTGCAGGAAGCCGAAGTACTTTTGCATCTTTTTGGTATAGCTGTAAGGGAAGGAACCAAGTAATTGAGAAATTAGTTCGTAAGATACTAGGCGTGCGTACGGATATATTTTGTACTCGGTAGACAAGTTAGTTTCATCTTTAAAAACGAACCAAATGTCACAACTTGCAACAAACCTAAATTGCTCCATTGCCTTGTGTTTCGCGAAAAAGTACAATTGTTTCGAAAATTCCATCAGTCAATGACATATCATCAATTAGCCTTCCTTCAAAGTTATCGGTTTTAACCAATTTCTTGAAATTTTATCAACACTGTATAAAAATATACTAACGTGCCGTACAATGTATTGTTAATTCCTTTCAATCTCTAATTAATTTCAAATTAAAATTAATAAGCCATCTACCTAAGCCGTAATTTATCATCGAGCGGATCAATTTATGATTACCAATTTCTATAACGACTGTAAAAGGCCAAAAATGTTTGTAACGATAATACAAGTGAAAACTCGTTTTTACACCTTGTAAAAATCGAAAATGTTATACTTAAGTTAATCTTTATTAAATGTTCCTTATATCCTTTAACATTAAAACGAAAACGAGGAAAATACCAAAAATAAATCAATTTTCCATTTCCACATATTTTGTTTCGTTTTTTTGCTATACAGAATTGGATTTAAAGGGAACGTAACGACGTTGTTGGCGGCAAACGGTACCCGAAAAAGGAAAACAGTAAACAAACAGAACGTAAAATCATTATAAATCTAAATTTGATTTGATACATTTTTTCGAGAGGAACGACAGCTGAAGAGAGAGTGCTAACAAAATGATAAATTAAATTACAATTAAAGGCAAGAATAATAATAAATATTCAAGCAAAAACAAAATTTATAAAAATGGGGCGCTGAAATTATCCAAAAACTGGCTTCGAGCGATATTAATCTCATATTTTCAACTTTCCTCAGTCATAATTTAATGAGTTTAGACTAGGAGATGTTAGATGTATCTGGGTGAATTATTATGTTTCTGGGTTCAATATGGATTTTCGGGATAAATGGTTGGCAGATTTAATTATGTCAGATAAATTTGGTTGTTTGGGTACGTTGACTCATCGATCCGACAGATGAAGTGTTGGTACTAATTATTGTGACAGTAGCAGTATTAAACGTAATTGTAATAGTGGTTGGATCATGAGAGATGACAATATTTCCCATACGAGTACGAAAGAATAGCTTCAAAGAAAATTCTAATTCTAATTCTGTGCTGTGCTTTATCTCACGATTTGAGCGAGCGATGAAAAAATCGTGATATTCTTAACTCCTTCACAGAAGAGACTGGGAGTTGTTTGAAGCAAACTTTCTTATTCTTTCTCTACTTATGTAATGTTCGCGTTGATACTTGAATCTAAAATATCAAAGGAAATATAAATCAATGAAAATTCATCTTGATCAACAAGATAATATCTAATATTGTTAAAGTAAACCAACTACTGGCTTGTTCTTTTTCACAAATGCCATCGGCCAACGAATTAATAAACCTGCAAACATGTAAGATATTCTTACAAATTTTTTAAACCGGGTTAGTACCATTTCACGAATCGTGAATACAGGCATCAATTTAACGTGTAACAACAACACGTCTGTTAATTTTTACAATTTCCGGAATATCCCCGAAAATATCGATAATTATTTCACAATAATTACTCAATAGCCACTGGATCCACAACAACAAATATTTCCGCAATTATTTATTAGCTTGCAGTAGAGCTCACTCTAAAGGGGTTTTATGTAGAATGCTAGTGTGGCCGTTTAAAGCCTCTCGTGGTCCTCTTCTGACTACGAACTTAATTTAAAGGCTTTATTTACCAACATAGCGGCTTTTATAAACAGAACGATTATATCCGAACCCGCTTCCGATGAATTAATCGAAAATACCGGTAACTTACAAAAAACATTCTAGAACCAATTTAAACCATTGCGTGAAAACAATAACAACTGACATTGCTTTGCCTCACTCAAATGAATATCGATTAAATACTGAGACAATTGCTATTGGTTGCATCACCGAATCCTACCACATGTCATGATTTCTCAATACTGTTACAATTGTAAAACTTTGACGATGGATATTTATAAGTAGGCTCCACAAGCCAGTTACTTCATCATTAACCTTCAAATCTTTGTGTGTGTTTTATTTTTATTTTCTTTTATTTAAGAATTAAACTACTTTATAGTTAATTATATTTTATTTATTTACGAACACGACATCCATTTCAATGTCTTCTGTTATCAAAAACCACCTTCCAAACTTCTGTAGTTTTCATGATACATACAAAAAAATCCATCTAACATGCAAAAAATCCATCTAAATAATCTCAATGCAAGTTTCATCCAAACATCATCCGCTGCTACATCAAATGATCTTAAGACAATTAGTGTGTAGTGAAACAATTTAAGAAATTTATGGGTAATAAATTTTAAATTATAAATTTAAGTGCGGTTCGAATCATCCCAAAAGTAAACTAAGATTCATATCGAATCAGTGTGTAGGGGGCTTTCATCAAGGAATTTAAGTCTCCAAACAACACTCGTTTTTTTGAAATACAATAAAGAACTGCTAAACAACTTAAAAACCTGCAAACTAGGCGTCTCAACATGCAACTTCTTCGGTGGTTCCTTGATTAATTCGACTTTGAGTGAACATTCTGTGAGTCATTCAATAGTAAAAACGTGGTTTGCAAGATTTCGTGATCCGATTTCTGATCCACGTCCAGGTGCAGTAAAATAATTTGAAGACGAAGAACTTAAACAGCATTTACTCACCAAGCCATATCACTTCGATTGCATGTAATGGAAAAAATACAGAAGGAAGGAAAATGAATTCCTCATAAACTGACCGAAGAAAACAAAAACCGAAGAATTGACATCTGCATGAATTTGCTTTCTCGGTACAAAAGAAAAAATTTTTTGCACAAAATCATTACGGATGATGAAAAGTGCATAAAACCATGGGTTGATCCAGACCAGCCATCAACATCAGTTGCAAAAATTAATATTCATGCCAAAAACGTGTTACTTACCATGCCCAATTGATCAAATTAAGTGATGCTCTGGGGGGGAAAATACCATTTATACGGATCAAGGAAAGCGGAAGGTGATATTTCTGCATGGCAACGCTCGTCCACATACAGCAAAATCAACCCAGGAACTCATCGATCCTTAGGCTGGGAAGATTTACATCATGCGGCGTATTCTTCAGACTTGGCTCCCTGTGACTACCATTTATTCAGATCGATGTCATCATATGTAAAAGACCAGCGGTTCACGAAAGTTCAAGATGTGCAAAAATGGCTCGATGACTATTTTGTCTCGAAACCATCAAGTTTCTCTCGCGAAGGCATTCATCATCTATATATAATAATAGGTAGGGGAAAAATTCGTGGCCTTTTCCCGGTAGATGGCTTTACATTCATATATCTCAGTAACCATTTATCGTATCGGACAGTTTTTATGTGTGTTTGAAAGGTGACATTTTAACTTGTAATTTGGCATACAAAACATTAAATCGGTGAAGTGAATAAAAAATTACAACATTTTAAACGTGGAGATAAATAATGAAAAAATTCGATATATTTTACAATTTTATTACGGCAAAGGTAAAAACACGGCTCAGGCTTGCGAAAAAATGAGTGCTGTTTATGGAAAAGGAAAAGTCGATTAAATCATTCAGAAAATTGAAGAAGACCGGCACATAAGCAGCCATTCAATTGATGAAGAACTAAATATTGATCAAAAAACAGTTTTAAATCATTCCAAAATGGCTGGATACAAAAAAAAGTTTGACGTTTGGGTACCACATGTGGTCTTGCAAGAATTAACAGTTAAAAATTAATTGGACCGGATTTCTATCTGCGAAACGCTGCTGAAACGGAACGAAATCGAGCCATTTTTAAAGCGAATGATTACTGGTGATGAAAAGTGGATAAGATATGACAACGTTGTGTGAAAAAGATCATGGACGAAACGAGGTGAAGCTTCCCAAACGGTATCAAAGCCAGGATTGACGCCAAGAAAGGTAATGCTGAAAAAGCAAGAAATTGTGCACTATAAAGTGCTGCCACCGGGCCAAATTCTAATTAGTTCTAATCTTTATTTCCAGCAACTAACGCGTTAACTCAAGCAATTCAGTTAAAACGTCCAGATTTGATTAGCAGAAAGGGCATTATGTTCCATCATGATAACGCTTGATGAGCCGGGAGAAACTGAGAGAGCTTGGCTGGGAAGTTTTCATGCACCCACCATATAGTACTGACCTTGCACCATCGGGCTACCATTTGTTCTGGTTCATGCAGAACCATCTTAATCGTTTTACATTAAATTCAAAAGAGGCCTGCGAAAATGAGTTGTATCGATTTTTCACCTCTAAACTACAGAAGTTCTATGGCAAAAATGGCAAAAGGTCATTGATCAAAATGGCACATATTTGGTTTAATAAAGTTCATTTGAAATAAGAAAATTCTTTGTTTCAGTGTCACCCAAAAAAGGCCACGAACTTTTTCCCTAACCATAAAAATCAATTACCGTGCGTTAATCTCCCCAAAACTCGAGACGAATTCGGATATTCTTTTTTTTTGTTTGTTCGTCTCAATACTGGGGTGGTTTAGGAATACAGAAAATTCGGAGAACCCAGAGGAAAACTCGGAAAATCGAGAAAATCCGAAAATCGAAATTTACGTTTGGCATGTGAATTTTGTATGGAAATGCATTTCACACCACCAATGAGAAATTATTTCGACAATAATCATTCATTTATATAGTCACTTCGGATTATTTTCAATAGATGGCGTTGGTGGCGGACCTATCATTTGACAGCCGCGCCATGCATTACATATTTCTGATTCGATTATTCACACCGTGCAGTTGTGCTCAAGCGAGAATTTGTGAAATCTGATAGATTTAAAATTGTTTTTTCGTAAAGGCATTAGATTTTGAGAATAGATTTGGCTAAAGCAGATTTAATTACATGCAGGCTTAGACATAACCTCAAATTCAATCTAGTTTTTTTAGCGAGGCTCGATTAGTTTTGATGTACGAGGATTTCAATATTGTAAAGTTCTTAGCGAAGAATAACAAGTGATTTCGACAGATTTGGTTAGTGTACCAATATAAGTGACACGCATATTGGGTGAAAACAATTCCGTGTTGTTTTATAGTGTCCATTACAATGCCTAAAGCTAACATAGGTTGTCGCAGTCAGTTAAATCAATAAGTTCGTGCACATCAACCACAATGAGAATGAGCGACATTCAATTCGAAAATCGATTACAGTGGTAAATCAATAACGATTGGAGAAATGTCAGTCATTTGTCTACATTGTAAGGGGTTGAAATTTATCGGCGAAACTCCTGGATTGTTTTGCGCAGGAGGGAAAGTGAAATTGCCACAATTGAATTGATGTTACCACCAGAGCCATTAAGCTTATTGGTTTCTGGAACAAGAAGTGCTCCTACTCATTTCCTGGCCAACAACCAAAGATACAACAGTTGCCCCCAAATGACGACATTACGCGCAACGCATATTATACTGGGCAATTTCATGCCCACTTGCAAGATAATTACAACATAATTCTCTTCCGCATCATTCGCCGTTTCATCAGAAAAGACATTGAAATCATTTAACACAGTTAATTTCACATCTCCATTGCAGATTCAAGGGCAAATATATCATTTAGTAGTAGCGCTGTTGCACCACCGGATGCGGACCATCAATTCTTACAAATTTATTACATGGACAATTCGGTTATTGAAGTTAAACAGCGATGTGCTCACAATCCGGCAACGAAGCGAGCCATTGTCCGAGCATTAACATCGTCATCAATCAAGGCTGATAAAACGCCGGCGGGTGAGCACGCAAGAAGATTCAATTCAACGACGTTGTTATTGCCGGAGAAAATTTGCAATCTACTGATATCATGCTTCATTGTTGGAACAATGACTTGAAACGCGTGTCCAAAACGTACGAAAGACTGACATTTGAACCAAAAGCAGCTCCGATCTGAAGAATACATTCACTTCGCGATGCCAACAACGTGGGAAGAATAACAATTTTACCGGCCACTTACATCGGAAGCCCTTACCACATGCACGAGTACTTGCAAGTCGCGATGTCGTATGTTAGACAATTGGGCCGCCCAGGCCTATTCAACTCTACTCCTTAATCGATCAAGGTCAAGAAGGAACTGCTATCCAGCCAAATACCAATTGACAGACATGACATCATTACCAGAGTTTTTAAATAAAATTTAAAATCTCTGAGTAAAAATTGAAATCGCTAAGTTCATTGTTGAATGTACGTACTCCGTAGAATGGCAAAAACGTGGTTCGCCTCATGCGGACATTTTTGTTCGTTTAGAAATCCGGATGATGCCGTTGATTCGAAATTGCATGCAGTGGTGACTAAGAATATGATGCATGGGCCTTGCGGAGCTCTCAACAACGACTCACTCTGTATTATCGATGGCAAGTATTCCAAGCTATACCCGAGGGACCTGATTGCCGACACCATCACAAGCAATGACGGATACCCATTGTATCGTATAGGCGATCACTGGCGGACAATTGGAGATCTACCTTTGTTAAGGTTAAAGTGCAATTTGTTGATGTGGTGTGGATAATCCTTGGATTGTGCCATATTCGCAGATATTGTCTGTCTAAGGCTTTCGAGGCTCTCATCAATGTGGAATACAGTAACACCGTCAAGTCTATCATCGATCGTACAAACGCAAATATGTGAACAATGACAAAAACATGGCTGTTTTCGGTGTGACAAATGCAAATGATGAAGTATCTTAGAATCAGATGTATTGCTATGTGAGCAGTGACGAGGCGATTTGGCGCATCTTTTATTTTGAGATCTACGAAAGACACCCCACCCTTTGTCAAGCAGATGATTTCGCCCCTACTATGCTGTATGCTGAAATGACACGCTACTACACGTGGAATTCATCATCAAAATCGTTTCAGCTTCGGGAACAAGGAACATGAGTTGAAAGACATTCAAATGTATTTGCTTCAGACGCTTTGGGTCACATCAAATCCGACATTGCAAATTACAGCATCATCGCACAATGAGACATTGATTATGATAGAAGACATGTGTTTATTGATGGCGAATAAAATGTTGTCGTATTTGAGCATGTTTTCACCGAATTACAAAGAGAGCAATAACACTCCACTGAAACATTAGCCGAAGCAATTCGTACAAATCTTCCGCAATTGAATCAAACAGGGATTAGAATAACGTTCTTAATTTCATTGCTTTTGCCGTCGATTTGATTACAGCATGAAGTTGCCCTTGCATTGGCTTCATTTGGAATAGCAGCGACTTATATGCATTTATATGCTGCGACTTATACGCAAATAAACGAGACACCAACTTGCAGCGTCGCCAAAAACAGCGCAATAGCAAAAACGCAAAGAGACAGATATGCAAATTGATCGTTTTAGGCGACTGCACGATGACCCATAAAAGGTCGCTGGAAGCGCTGGACAGAACGTTGAAAGATCTTCGTGGCAATCAAAATATTTTACTGGAACCATGTTTCTGTTATCCGGTGATTTTCGTCAGACTCTTCCTGTTATTCGACGTTTAACTGAAGCTGACGGTATGTGAAGACCCCATATTGACACAGAAAAACGATGATGTCGACTATCTCAATGCAACCATTCAAAAATTCATTCTGGAACAAATGATTTCCTTTAAATCGATTGGCACAGTTATTAACCAGGATAAAGTAGTCAACTATCCCACAGAATTCTTGAATTCGCTGGAATTACCCGAATTACTACCTCACGATTTGCAACTGAAAGTAGGCTCAGTCATCATCATGTTGCGTAAAGCATCAATCAACCTCGACTGTGCAATGGAACGAGACTGGCTGTGAAAACGCTTATGGGCTTAAATTGGAGTTTCTGTGTTTCGGCGCATGCACAATTGTTGATTGCATCATCTTGTTTGTTTACGCGCCAGAAAACAAAACGAAAACCGTAGTTTACCACAACGCTTTGCAGTGAATGTTAACCTCAATTCGTTTCAAATTGGAGTTGGAAGGTTGATTGGGATTCATAATCGAATATGAAGAGTTACAATCAAATCAATTTTAGGTGGTACGAAGTTGAAGAGTTACAATCAAATCAATTTTAGGTGGTACGAAGTTCAGCGGTTCAACTATTTAAATATATTTTCAATTTTTTCCCTTTTGTTGAATATGAGCATGAATAGCGGGAGCCCTCTTTTAATGATCATGGCCCTTGACTATACCACTCTTGTCACATTTTGTCTTTATAGGTATACCACTCTTTACTTTCTTCAGTGAGGCTCTGTGGCTAAAGCCTTGAATGCATCGGGATCTCTTGTCTTTATCTTCCAAATCTTCCAAACAATATTGCTTAGTGCCACTACTCTATAGTCTTTGTGGACACCGATTTCATTAGAGTTTGGATATTCGCTTACTCTATAATGTTTGTTTCCATTCCATCCTTGCGTTGCTATTGTTGCTGGTGATGTTGAGGTGCAGGTTCTGGTTCAACCGTGTCATTAACTTTTGCTTGCGAGTGCTCCCCAAATTTAGGCTCTTCGTTTTTTCCTTGGTCATCTCATGTGTCTGGGTATGGTATCTGGTATCCTCATTTTCTTTCTTTAAGATAGCGATTTTCCTATTTGATTGAGTCTTCTCCGTAGTTCAACATTTTCAATTTCCTGCTGAGTCGCGAACCGTGTTTTTCTAGGTGGTGGGAAGACTCCAGAATCCATTGAGTCGGCATCGTTAGAAAAGGATTATCCACTTGGAGTACCACCTGGCTTAAAATATTTTGTTGTAAACTAATTGCTTGAAGGACTGATTATTGAAGCAGCTACTAATATAATCAAGTAAAATTGTCAGTGGGTCAGTGTTCAGTTGTCTCTCCGTTTCTCGGTCGCCAGAGCCTCGTTGATTGGTGAGCAGGGAGCACCACGTGCATATGAGGTTGACATTTGGGCTGGTATATTGACTTTCTAGACCGAAGCCCCTTACCCCACCACAAAGTGATATAAAGCAAAACCGATGACAATAAATATAATTCGGCCAATATAAATAATTACTTGCTGCAGATTTGATTTGGAATTTATGATGAATGCAGATTCTAGACAAAAGGCTTATCTACACTACTATTTAAAATAAGCCTAATTATTAAAAACACCTAAAAGCGTAATTATTCTCTTCCATTTTATAATCACCAAAAACAATATTTAATTTAGAAGAATAACCAATTAGGAATACCAGATAAAAGTTTTTGTATGTACCAAACATCAGACTGTCCATAATCTCAACCAAATATTTTTCTGTTAAAACTACCCACCTAATTTTATAAACTCGGCAATAGCCAGGATTGATATTTAATCTGTCACACAAGCAGTTTAGTAACTTCTAATAGCTGTTAGGGTGTTTTCCCAACATCGACTTATTACAGACTTATTGACTTATTTAACGCCATCTTGAAAAAGTCGGTCAAGTCATTTCAATTCATTGTACCAACTTATTTGTGACGTAATAACAAAAAACAAAATCCAATTTGTATTATATGAAAGAAAAAAATTCTTGACATGTTTGGCTTTGTCACTAGATTTGAAAATAAAAACTGCATGTATTACGTCATAAAGCAAAATATACATAAGAGGACTCATGTAGACATTCGGAGGTTAATCTATTTTACTATTGGCAATCTGTATAAGCCTAACAAGAACAATAAACTATAAAATAACTATGCCGATATGTTTATAAAATACGTATATATGGATTAAATATAGCAAAAAATTAAATTTGTGTATATAAATATACCAAAACTATAAAATAAGATTAACCTCGGAGAAATTGGTGTATATAATTTGCACTACTTGGTTTCTCTTATATATTTATTCCTTGATGATTACATTTAGTCAAGACACAATTTTGGAGACATTTTTGTGTAGACGTACTTATTCAAATGTCTCCTCGCAAGGTGACTTATTTGAATAAGTCGGTGTCCACAAATAAGTCGGTGGTGTTTGAAAAACAGCTTAAAAGTCTTAAATGAAGTTTTACAACAAAAATAGTAAACATAAAATTTTTACACAAATGAACAATTCTATACAATATAAAAATAATTTTAAAGGGTGCCGACGAATGCAGCACTACATACGATTACGTGGACATACAATACAACTCACACATTCTTATAATAAACGATATCCAGAGCGGCGTATCAATAAAGTATAGAAATCTAATTGCTTCTCATTTTCGAGAAACTTCAATCAAGTTATCATTTCAAAAAAGAAGCAGCTTCAGACTGTTTTTGCTACGCCGCCAATGGTATTTTTTGATTTTTATCATAACATATTTTCTTTTCATATTTCATTGCTTTCATTGCGCTCGTTTAACAAAAATAAAATAAAAAAATAAATAAATAAATAAAGGAAAAGTATATTGCACTATGTACAAAGTTGGTAAGGCTAAAGCTTATGTATTTTTGCTCTCAGAAAAAAAATTAACGAAAGTTTTTCATTTTCAATCAATTTTTCCGTTCATTTTTTGTGAGCATTCTTCTTTTTGTTTGGTTGTTTGCTTGTTGTCTTCTCTCCAAATAAATTCAAATATGGATTAGGAACAAATTTGTCCTAATCCTAGTAGTGGCTGCTTTTTGTTTTGTTTGTGTGCTACTATGTGTTTTTTATATTTGCTTTTAATTTTGGTTTGTCTATACTTACTTGATGTCATTGTTGTTGTTATATTTTTGTCAACATCTTTTGCTAGTTGGATTAGTACAATCGTAAATGGCTAAGCGGTGTCATTATTAATTGGAATCAGCAATTATTATTCGACATGTTTACTACTAACAACCATATCCCAGTAGAATGAAGGACATCAATTTTTGGGGATTGTAAATAATTAAAAAATAGTTTACAAATTTCTGTCGCTAATTTCGTCTTCCTCATATTTATTTTTATGTTGGTGTGTTAGAAGCTGCCGTAAAATGGCGTTTATGGCAACACATATCCACCGACTTTGTAAGTAAAATTGTAAGTTGTTTTGTTTCGTTTTGGTACTTGACAAAACTATATTTTTATCTCACTTTTCCTACTAAAAAATATTATTCATTGTGGAATACAGGCATTACTCTGCAGAATATTCTTCGTTTCGAACTGACATCTGCGATTACATATCTTATAATGGATGCCTTTGGTAATATCGACGTACTATCCCAATTATAAGATTTTGTCGCCGGCCAAGAAGCAAGAGCACATTTGCATACCCAAGGGTTTGACTTGACTGCCATTCATGATTTTATTCAACATAATAATTTTCTTCTGATGCTCGGCTACTCATGTATTTTTGTTCAGTAGTTTGAGAATCGAGCATCGATCGGAGAATCGGGTTTAAGGATTCTTTTAACTCGGTTTTATTGCATAGTATAGTTTTACACACCTAATGCGAAAAAAAAAATCCAAAACAAAAATCTGGCACAATGAGGTCAGGCAACCTTAGGAAGCAACGATGTTCGGTGATTAGAAATTACTTGTTCACCTAATTTTTCTCGTAGGGCCGATATTCTTAGTCTTGTTACGTCATAACTGGTTCCATCTTGTTGACAAAAATTATTCCATCATGTTTAGGTAGCGATCCTGATTCACTATAACATTGTCATCGTTTTCTTCAATAAAGTAAGAGTGCCAATAATACAATTGGCAGATACTTCACACTACTTCGTTTGAGAATCATTGGCCCATATACGACAGTTTTGCTTGTTTACATTTAAGCAAGTAATTTATGAGGTTTACATCACTCTCAACAACACGCAACAATATTTGGCAGAACTCTAGTCCAATTTTTTATCTTCTCGATTCACTTAGTTTGTAAGTTGAATTTTTTATGGAACCAAGTTCAAGTCTTGTTGCGGCTGCGGCCACTGCGGCCACTGCGGCGATGATGTTTGATGCTCAAACTGTTGGGTTTCGAAGGTATAGCGTCCTCTACCTTTATAAGATTCGCATAACGGTCCATCGACATCCCGATTTATTTGAGTTCTAAATACTCTCTGAACCAAAATTGGAGACTTTAGTTCATAATACAGTTGTACCACTCGTATCCTATCTGCGTCTTCAATTCTGAAAAACAAGATATAAAAAAAAACTTTGAATAACAGAAATAATCACATTTGCTTACCTTATTTCGCTGGTACCAATTGCAAACCAACTGTGATTTACATAATTTAAAAAACTACGAATTTTAAAAAAATATTCCAAGTTTTGTAAAGGTCTAACAGCTAAGTATGTTGTCCAACTTTAACAACTGATTTTTATTAAATTCCATCAAGATGACCAATACGGCACTCTGAAAGTTTCTACGGAGGAAAATAATTCTGATTATATTCAATGACACTGCCTTTCGGGGTAAGTCATTGGCGCCAGAACTACTGGCCCAGATTTATCGTTATCGACGTTTGTTTTCATAACAGGATAAATATTGGTACGTGGAACGTTCGGTCACTATCATAAATTTGTCGAAACTTGCAAAGGCATGCAGATAAGTGGGTCACTATCACCTCGAAATAATGAACTACAGCTAAATAAGATGGTTGAGGCAGAGCTACCTAACACAACCGCCTAAATGGTGTGGGAGTCTTGACAATACCTCGAACAAAAAAATCTCAGATGTAATTTAAATACATCTCTGGACGCATAACTTTGGCCCGTTTTCACTCGAAATTCAGAAAATTAGCCACTGCTATACTTCAGCTGAACCTGATTGTGTTAGTTATATTAGGTTAATCCTAATACAACTACTATGGAAATTCGACAATTCGAAGGTTAAGAGGTTGCTTCATCTCTACGAAAGCCACCAACTTTACGTCGGGTGCGTCAAATTTCGTTGCAGTAAATAAATATACCTTGAATATTAAAACCATCCGGGAGACTGACATTTATAATGACCACCATCTCAAATTCCAACTGAAGCCGAAGTAGCCTTCGCTATTGGAAACAAACGAAGGTACCTAGTCTCGAAGTATTGGTGTCAAAAAACTAAACACAAGATCATTTTGGCCGGTAAACGACCGCCCTAAACGAACTGGGCCGTTGGAGAGACTTCGAGCCCCTGTATTGGACGAGGAAATGCTCGTCTACGACAAGTCGACAACCGAGCAGCCGAGCTTTCTAAATAAACGGGTTTCATTCTTCTCAAAACGACCCAGAATGTACAAAAATAGGTATCCTGGTCGTCATAATTAACTTCAACCGTGAACTTTCTATTGATCCCACCTGAACAACGTGTTTTAGCCAAAGAAGGACGTCATTTGCCATCAAAAATAGAAGTTCGATAAGACTGTGTCTTATCACCACTACTACCTCCCACTTTCTAGTCGTACTTAGCACCGTATTGATGTAATCGAAAACCTTAGACCGTATATAACGTCAATATTGTAGAAGTAGACAATTTCTGCTGAAATAAGTTCTCCTGTATGGCAAATAAACTTGGAGAGTTACGGGTGAATTGTCCAGTAAACTTCAGTCTTCATCAATAAATGTTTGAGACCGTTTATGAAGGTTTTCTTGGCGAACTGGATTACTAGCACGAATATGCTGAACTCACAACAGCAGCCAATCTCCTTCGAATACGTCACTGAAAATGGCTATGGATTGACTTCACGCTTAGTAAGAAGACGAACACCAATCGAAATATGTGACGCAGATGAATTACTAAAGATCTGCCAGAAATGAGTATGTTTCGGCTCCAGAATAAGCGGCATGAAACACAGGATAAGCATGGATGGTGAAATTCGTTTCCGTTTTTATATTCAGTTAAAAACAATTTTATATTTTGTTTATAAAAAAATGTTTACCAACTATGTTTAGCGGGTGAATATAACTTCCGATGAACTTTGTTCACTTTGACAATTTGAAAATTTTGTAATACGAATTTGGATTATTTTCAAATTTTTGACAAGGTCAGTTTTAAAAATGTTCACGGGTTACGACCTTTGATTTTAGACAGCTCGATCAGTTCACCGATTTTATCGTGAATTTCACTCGATTCTAAACTTTACCGTAATTAAGACAATTTAAGACAATGCGTCCCGTGAAATTCTTGCAAAAGGAATATTATTTCGAAGGATCGATGGACGCCAATATTTTATCCACTAACCTAAGAGGCTGAAGTTGTCTCTCTTCTGACGGTGCTAAGTATTCTAACAAAATGCACCTGCCTGTTGTATACGGGTGTTCGGTTGGCAAATCCCCCACCGCTTGGAACGCTTCGGATGAATTGGTTATCATTAAGTTTAAGAACGTTGTTGCTTCAGAGGTGACGCGTTACACCAGGCTTTAACATTATTAAGCCAAATGGTTCATAATCAAAAACTGCCGATAGCTTCGATCTCGGATTGATTCGTTTGTTTCTTCTCCGCGTCTTAGTCGGGTTATTTTCGGTCTTCATTCTCGATTACCATTTTGCTTTACGTTGCTCTCTGGATCGGTCGAGTAAAGATTTGTTACATTGCTATATCTCGTATAAAAATTAATGTTGAAAAATGGTTTAATAGGAATGGACGTTGGGATAAACATAATTAAGGTGTTCAGGCCCGTTAATTAGATTAGATTGTAGACGAGATACCTCCGAAAGTGGTATATCTTGTATAATGAACGGAGCGACACCGAAGTTAGAGAGAAACCAACCAAATTGACGAATTATCAGAAGAACACTAAACGCGTAAATAAATCGTTCCCTTTTAGTAGCTGTAGCTCGCATAAATATTTACTTTTGCCAACCCTGCATATTATTTTCCATTTAATATACCATGTAAGCCCATTATGCATGTATATCTTTAGATTATTATTACAACAATATTCCGTACAAACAGCGCCCATACTTCCTTTCCAAAATGAACTGGCACTTTTTTACCAACCCTACGTTCATTCAAGTACTTCCATTCAATATTTCTAAATTCAATTTTTTCATTATACGTTTTTTTGTACAGAAAATTCGATGTTTATTTTTGCTTTGTTTTCTTTAGGTTCTCTGCGCCCTTCCCTAATTTTCGTCTTCTGCTTGTCTTTTAACAAATATTATAAAAAATACGCCCCTACCACCCGTCTTTTGATTACCTTATGTGACTTTAGATTTTCCTTGTTTTTTCGGTTTGTGTGTACGTACTCGTATACGGTTTGTGCATGTTTAAATGTTTTATTATTCCATTTTTCCATTTTCCATCATTTTCTTTTTAGGCTTTAATAATATGATTGAAAAGCTTTTGAAAAAAAATTTAATGATGAAAATTTATTGATGAAAGTCAAGTAACTAATCAAACACTCTTTTAAGTGCTCCTCGAAGTACGAAACCTTGGATTGGTGGTGGAAAACTCAGTTGCCGCGGCACAATGTCACCGGGTCCATTGGAGGCCGTATTTTTTGGACCACAACTGGGAAATGCGGCTAAATGTGGTGGCGGTTCAAATGGACGACTAAGTTACGCCCGGCAGGTACATCGTGAAATTTGTACCTTACTTTTGGGTGCATTAGAACAGTTGAAGTTGGCGTTATCAGAATTTGTAACAGTATTACCCCATCAGTGGTCATCTCTACTCGGGTCGAATTCAAAAGAGGACCCAGAAATTTCACAACGCTTAAGAAAATTGTCAGATTTAGCAAAAGTAAGTTTACATCGGTTTCATCTTTAATTTGATTTATATGTATGTCATTTATTATTGTTTGCAGCTACTCGACAGTGAAGACGATTTTGCAGCTCGTGCCAATTCAGATATAGCTCAATTGTGTGCCGAATGCATATTGTACTGGAGGCGCGTACTATCAGCTGGAACTCAACCATCCGTTCATACGCTCCTAGCCAAAAAACATCACACATTGCGAGTGAGACGGTTTGCTGAAGGTTTCTTCATTATTGAACATCCACGACATGCTGCTAACGGTGTGTACGATCAGCACTATCAAAATTATATAGCTGTTTCTGAAATGGCCAGGCGATCACGATATTTATCATCACTTCCGCCGTTGCCCGTACATTGTATACCACTAGATGGTGATTCTAATTCGTTACCATTAATATTTGAAGATCGATATCAAGATTCGTCAGAATATTCAAGACGTCGAGCTGGTAGTGACCCACATTTAAATGGATACGAACCTCCACTTCCTGTGAAACTCCAACCGGTGATACATAATAAACTTATCGTAACAAAAACTACATCAAATCCTAAAAAAGAATGTTCATGTGGTATAAATCTACCACTTGAGCCATTGGGCTCATGTAACAGCTACTTGGGAGTAATGACACCAAGATTTGCTCTAGGTGGCGATATTCTACAAGCAAGTTTAACAATAACCCCAGCTGCACGAAATGGAATCCGACAGAAAACATTGTCCAGGCACTCTGTATCTACGTTACTAGATCCAGAGGGTACATCTCAATGGAATGGCGATGATAAACCGATAGAAATTTTCGATCAAAACAATGTAACGGGTCACTCGACGCTGCCTACACGCCATAGTAAATCATTAGATCAGCTAGAAATGCCTTCGACAGATGCAAAAATTATAAATTCGGCCTCATTGCCCAGGAACGCAATTAATCAAATTACAATCCAACAACGGTCCCAACACCAACCACTTCATAACCAAATTTCGAGTAAAATTCCGCATTACAAGAAAATGACTTTGCAACCGGAGGAATTGTTAAAAAATATAAATGAGTTTCGTGAAAAATATAAGAATCCTGGTGGTGATCCAAATAAAAAACCTCTCCAATTTTATAACCTCTTGCCAAACGGAATTATCGATAATCAAGCGCACGAGATCGTATTGAACAATTTCTCGACCCTGAATCGAACACCATCGAAAACTAAGATGAAAAATAATGATTTTATTCACGAGATGAAAGGAAAAAAAGTAGAAACATCTTCATGTTACTATAATTCGTTGCCAAAAGGAGCCGGATTAGGTTTACCACCGCGTAATTCTTATCCACCAATCCGAACGAAAAAATCACAATCCATTCAGCACGACTCCAATACTGGCATGATGTTAAATAATTATACGATACACTCAAATTCAATACCCCGCAGTAACTCATCGCATGCACTTCGTTCTCAAATGTCGATCAATAGTAACTACAATTCATCAACGCTTCCGATGCGATCACTAGAAATAGCACGAGTTCGTATAACTGATTTAAAAAATCATCACCGGCTTAGTAATGGTCACCATAGCCATAATAGTTCATCGAGCAGCACGGATAGTCAGCATGAAAGTCCAAAACGTAAAACAAAACTAAATAAAAAACACCAAAGACGTTTATTGTCATCAGCAAGTGTGCCTTTTAAATTAGAATTACTAGAAAACGATCCAAGTGTCGGGTTTAGCGAAAGTTTACCAAATTTAGCGCCACCGCCTCCCGAATTTATGTCATCGCCGCGTACAAAAGCACGCAATAGCAGTGAATCGACCTCCTCGCTGAGTGATCAAAGTGGCTGGGTGTCAAGTCATAGTTCGCGTCCGTCGAGTCCCGAAACCATTAAAGATGAGGATCGTATAATGTTAAATGGTGAACAGTTGAGAAAAAAATTACAGAAATTAATCGATGAGCAACCAAATCGACGACGGACTATTGATAAATCGACTAAATTGCGATCACCGGCTATGAATCGAAAGAAAATTAGTAACAGTGATGACATGTCACTGCATAAGAAAACTTCAACCGTTACGATTCGGTAAGTATTCAAATTAATAGATCGCTTTTGCGCGGTATCTAACCGATTAATTATTTTTACATTTTAGAATGAAGCCAAAACATCAACAGACGAGCCTTCCAAATTCGAAAGATGTTTCGCTCGGCAAGTTAAAATCACAAAAAATGTCGCCAAAGCCGATCAAAAATTACGAAAACGAGTGGATTGAACCACGGCCCTTACAAAACGGATTACACCCGTACATCCGAAAAGAGATCACGAAATCACCAAAACCTTTAAATAATAAGAAAAAAATAATTATGAAATCATCAGAAAAATCTAAATCCGAATTCGATTTAACAACGATCCAAACAGAAACTGGAGGTTCAGGTGGTAACCCATTTGAAAATTTACGTTTACCTCCGCCCCACCAATTTCGTGATATTGCACCTCTTCCACCCGACGAATTTCGTGATCCGCCCTCACTAATCGATGACGCCATAAATTGTGTGTTGTCACCAAAACAGCAATTTGACGAGCAAATACTTAAATTACCAACACAAACGCAACAACCGGCCGGCTCGATCGATAATCCACTATATCATGTATACGAGGCAGTTAAACCACAACGGCCCGTTTTAAAATCACAAAGTAGCAGCGAACTTGCCGGTCGTAAAAATTCCGCGGAACATGTTACGCACGATGTAAAAAGTGATGATGGTAATTATAATCGGCAGACGACAAATCACCGGGTGCCAATAAATCCTGTACTAAATTTTACCAAAAAATCACAAAGTTCTCCTATTAAGTTGCTGGAATTTGAAAAATGTCGCGAAGAATTTCGCAAACAAATCAACTATTCGGGTTCAATTTATTCTGATTTCGCTAAACTAGCCTCGGAATTACCATATTTCCATATCAGTGATGAATATCGCGCATTTTCACCAAACGGTTTGCATTTAATTATATGTGTTCACGGGCTTGATGGTAACTCGGCGGATTTACGATTGGTACGCACATACTTGGAGCTTGGATTGCCTGGTGCCCATCTGGAATTTTTAATGTCGGAACGAAATCAAGGTGATACATTTTCCGATTTTGACACCATGACCGATCGACTGGTTAACGAAATTTTACATCACATCGATGTGTATGGCTTGAATCCGACACGAGTGTCATTTGTGGCGCATTCGTTGGGTACGATAATAGTGCGGTCGGCACTAACGAGGCCACAGCTGAGACCGTTACTCTCGAGATTGCATACATTTTTGTCGCTGTCTGGACCGCATTTAGGAACGCTCTACAATAGTAGTGGACTGGTTAATATGGGTAAGTGCATTTAGTATTGTTAACATTCGGTACAAATATAATGTATAAACGTAATATTTAATATGTTAACGCACACTGGTGCTGTGGAGTAATAATCAAGGAAATTTTACCTTAATTAAAGATAAACTGAATAAAAATAATAGCTAACAAAGCTAAAAGCGCTGGGTACACTCGTCGTTTATGACTCCACCGCTATATTTATAAATTAAGCATAGCACACCGAATTTGCTTATACGAAGATACTTTTTGTTTCATTCAATAAGTTGGACCCAAGCTATTCGCCGTATGTTCTGAGCCGTTGGATTCACGTTAAATGTACCTGTGGACGCTTACCATACATAAATGAACCAGTATGGTCGAACGATAACACCAACAACTCTTCATTTCAGCAATATGTATGAAGCTAGTCCGATACTCAGCCCGAAAAAATGCGATGGCAACACTAAGCTATCACTATCGTGAGAGTTTACTATCCAGCCCGAAAAAATGTCACTGTAGTGACAGTAACCAGTGTCATTATACCTTGTAATGACATTTATAACATTCAGTTCGGAATTTTAAAAATTACTTTTATGTAATTTTAAGTTATCCTTTAATTGCTGATAAGCCCAGATAGCCACAGCCCTCACATCAACTGAAAAAGTCAATTCGAAAACTCAATTAGAACTACGTGATTAATTTCCATTAAGTTAGCATAAATGTTCAGCCCGAGATTTTAATTTTATTATGGATATAGTAGTTTGAAGTTTTGATAACAAACTGAGAAATTTTCATAAAAACTCTATTTAGAATTATCAGGATATAGCCGTTTGAACCTCGCTTCACAGGAAATGCAAATTCCTTCCAGTTGTGACTACAAACTAACTAATTTTCAGAAATATTCTATCTGCAATTTTCGGAGTATAGTGGTTTGAATCTCGCTTCACAGGTGATACACGAGCACTTGACATATACCACCAAATCCGTTGCAGTTTTGACTATACAAAGTGACTCGCCTGTGAGACGAAATTCTCTTCGACTATATTCAGATAATTCCAGATAGAAATTTACTGGATATATCTCGGTCGAAACTTCGACGAATTCGGTGGTATACGCCAATTGCTCGAAATCGCTTGTGTGACGTTGTTGATTTACACCTATAACCAAATAATTCGAGATAGAATTTTACTGGAAATATTTTAGTTTTGTAGTCATAGCTTCAACGAATCCTGTGATATACCATATACGACAAATGCTCGTGAATAGCCTGAGAGGCGATATTCAATCTGAATCAGACAACTTTTTTTGATTTTTTTTTTGAAAATTCGACTTATTAATTTTTTTTTTGCTTTGATAAGTTAGCAGTAATTAATTATTAATTATTATTAACAATATTTAGAGCCCACGATTAATTTAAAACACATCGATGTTAATTTAAAACACAATTAATTTATAGCCATAATTTGCGTGTATTAGTATATTGTAGTTTGCTTTACTTTACCACGCTCTATGTGGGAATATGACTCCGCCCTTTCACAATAGGTGTAGTTACTAGTACTGCTTATGTATACTTATAAATGGTCAATACTGGTGTTCTATAGCACTTGGTGTCATATATCAAACGCAGTAGGCGACATTTGGTCGAAGTACAATTAGTATTTTTAACTGATTGAAAATGTCGAAATTCATTCCAACATCATTTGCGGGAAGTTTTATTACAATATTCTATTGCAAAAAAAAGTACAGCGAAAACTTATTGCTTGCTTGTGGAAATTTACGGTGAGTTGCTCCGGCGAATTCAACGTGCAAAGAATGGTTTGGACATGCACGTTTACAAACAATGGGAATGGTTGAAAAAGCTAGCAACTGGGTCCCATATGAATTAAAAGAAAGAGACCCCGAACGTTGAAATACCATTTGTGAAGCACTGCTGCAAAGGTAACAGCATTTTTTTGTCGTGTTCTTGTGTATTTTTGCGAAATAATAAAAATACAATGACAAGTGAAGACAATAAAAGTAACGTGATACATCGAGTGTCGGTGAAATTGCCACCGTTCTGCAAGGATGAAGTCGATATTTGGTTCCAGCAAGTCGAAGCGCAATTCGTACTTGGCGGTATCACACAGGATTATACCAAATTTTATACTTTATTGACTGCGGTCGACACTAGTATTTTATCACAAGCAAACGCGGCTGTTCTCAATCCACCGACAGAATAAAAATACGACAATCTTAAAAAAGCATTAGTGGAACGCTACGCAGTTTCCGAGCATACGAAATTCAAAACGTTGCTCGAAGATATACAGCTGGGTGATAAAAAACCGTCATCTCTTCTTAACGAGATGCGGGCACTAGGTGGAAATAAATTAACCGACGCATTATTGAAGTAAATGTGGTTACAACGGTTGCCATCACAAATTAGGATGATCGTGTCAACCAGCAATGACCAAGTCGACGACATAGCTAAAATGGCGGAAAAGTTAATCGAGCTATGCGATTCGTCTAACATCAACGTGACATCAGCTAAGCAATACTCATCGTGTGCAAGCGGTTCAAATTTGGCTGCATACGTTACGTCGCTTGAAAATCAGATTCAAAGCTTAACTAAACGAATTAGTAAAATCGAATTTCATGCTCGATCGCGATCCTCATCAAGAGTACGACAAAATAGTAAACCATCTTCCACTAATACATCAACATACGAGAATTGTTGGTGTCATAATAGATTCGGCATCTCAGCCACGAAGTGTCGCCAGCCGTGTAGTTTCAACGCATCAAAAAACTGAAAAATCAATCACTTGGGGCAGAAGTGATTGAAAAAATTCAAATAAATCGATTATACGTTTCCGATCGTTCGATAAACATACAATTTTTAATCGATACTGGCGCAGATGTGTCCGCTATGCCTCCTAGCGGAAAAGCAAAGCTGTGTCCCAATTCTAATAAAGTGTTGTATGCTGCAAACGGTTCCCAAATTAATACATACGGGGAAAAAAGGTTATCATTAAATTTCGGACTTCACAGACAGTTCACGTGGAACTTTATCATAGCCGATGTAAACAAACCAATCATCGGTGTAGATTTCATCAAGCATTACAACCTACTAATCGACACGGGCAATAACAAATTAATAGATATGGTAACGAAATTATCTATAAAAGGCCTCACTTCAATGGAGGAAACAAGTGGTATCAGGACATACAACGTGAATGATCCTATCGCTGATATTATTCAACAATATCAAGACATAACAATACCTCACGACATTCGAAAGCCAGTGAAGGGAAATATATCCCATCACATCCTCACGAAAGGCCCACCAGTATTTTCCCGACCGAGAAGACTCCCACGACATAAACTCGATAAGGCGAAGGCAGCGTTCGAATTCTTGATGAAACATGGTATATGCAGGCCGTCAAGCAGTAACTGGGCCTCGCCACTGCATATGATCCAGAAGCCCAACGGAGAATGGCACCCTTGCGGCGACTACCGTCAACTCAATGCGATTACGGTGCCCGACAGGTATCCAATACCAATCATCCAGGACTTTGCAAGTATATTGTATGGCAAAATCATATTTTCGACGATTGATTTGCAACAAGCATTCCATCAAGTCCCGGTCGAACCAGCCGACATACCCAAGACGGCAATAATAACACCCTTTGTGTTGTTTGAGTTTATGTTTATGTCATTTGGTCTATGAAATGCGCAAACACAACAGCGTTTAACGAACGAAGTACTGTATGGATTAAATTTCGTGTTTCCATACATTAACGACATCGCAATCGCGGTTACATCTGTGGACGTTCACCAACAATACCTACAGATTGTATTTCAAAGACTTCGGGGATACCAGCTGAGCATCAACATTGCGAAATGTAATTTCTTCAAAACAGAATTGAAATTTTTAGGACACCTTACCACAGCAACGAGAATCGAACCATACGAACCACCAAAAACAGCTCGGCAGGTTAAACGATTTCTGGCAATGATTAATTTCTATCGGAGATTTATCCCACATGCGGTAGACAATCAAATGGTCCCCCAAAAATTAATCAAAGGCAACGTCAAGAATGACAAAACACCAATCGAATGGTCTGACGAGTGCAGTGCAGCATTCCAACGTTGTAAGGATGATTTAGCAAATGATACCATCTTAGTACATCCAGCAAAAGATGCTGAAATTCAGCTATTCGTGGATGCTTCAGATGTGGCCATAGGAGCTGTAATTTACCAAATAAATAAAAATGGTCAACCAGAGCCTCTTGCGTTCTTCTCCAAAGCTCTCTCAGTAACGAAACAACGCTACAGCACATACGATCGAGAGCTGGAGGCAATTTATCGGGCAGTAGTTCATTTTCGACACATGCTGGAAGGTCAACAGTTTTGCATCTCTACGGATCACAAGCCGTTCACATTTGCATATTCAAAAAAAATCACCTCCACGACAAGTCCGATATCTAGACTCAATTTTCTAAAGGCATACGGCATATTACTGGATCAGATAACAACGTCGCAGATTTTTTATCAAGAATTAATGCAATAGCAAAAAACGAAATAAATTTCGAATGTATCGCCAAATCGCAAAATGTCGATACTGAATTAAAGTCTATCATCAACGGTACAGCAACTGGGGTGACATTGTCCCTTAATCCAATCGCAATACCATGTTCATCTTTGCATATTTATTGTGATACGTCGAATGTATCGTCGTGAGCTGTATTTTCATTTAATAACCACCAGCCTACAAGGTTTCTTTATCGAATAGTTACTGGAGAAGAAAATGGATTTATTATGAGAATACCAAACGTAAAAAATTTTGGGTGAAGGGTGGTGAAGCTGGTACATCGCAACGAAAGCGAGATATTCATTGCAATAAGGTTATATATCTGTTATGTATCTAGTGGGATTAGGAAGGTGTGGTGTTATGAATTGGTGGGCTCAGGCGAAACTATCAATTGCGATGTCTGCCTACAACAACTAATACGTTTGAAGCTAGCTAGAGAGGACAAACAACCACAATGGGTGAATAGACCCATCAAATTCATTTTTCAGCACGACAATGCAAAACCACATGTTGCAGACGTTGTAAACAATTATTTAAAAGGACAGGACAGGGAAGTTCTACCTTTTCCGCCGTATTCGCCAGGTATAACTCCTTCAGATTACTACTTTTTCCGGTAGATGCAGTTGTCTCTTTCTGAAAGATCAAAAATTGGCTTATTGATTGGATCGCCTCCAAATGCGGGAAAGTTGTAGCTGAAGATGGAGCATACTTTCAATAAATATTTCTTTCATTTTCTAAACAAGCAAATGTGTTTTAATTTAATAAAAAAGTGCGGAGTCATATTTATACACCCAATAGTTATAATTTGCGTGTATTTTGTGTCATGACTGAAGTGGTATTGATATAAGTAGAAAATAGAAATTCATATAGTGGTCATTTAAAAAGCCCGCTTAAAAGGATTGTAAATTTTTTTGTTGCTAAGTTGCCCCAACTGCTCTCTATATTGACGTGAAGTTTACGCGACCTGCCATTTAGTTTGTTTACAGTGCTCTATTTTGTTCTAAGTTTAACTTTTTGGTTTGGTTCCAATTAGCGTTAAATAGTTTTTATTGGTCAATTAGTTTATTCACTAAATTTATTTATGCTGCGTTTTTTTGAAACAGCTGCTCTAGACCACGATAAATTATATTTTGATTTTTTAAACAATTCACATATTATTAAAATATTTGTGCTTCGGATTTACTCAATCGAATCCTAAACAGCTTATACTAAGTCAATATCTTGCATTATATTATCGAATAAAGTTTATTTATGCCTGTTCTCAACAACTCTGAACAACTCTGGATATTATGTAGAGTACAACCGAGTTCATTAAAAAACTTAATAATTGCTGAACTGACGGAACAGCGAAATTTTTTTAGTACACAATTTTTTGATTGTTCCTTACTTCATTTACAACTGGAAATTTGAAAGAATGAAAATTAAATGGCTGAATTGTGTTTTTAATAAGAAAAAATGGATATCTTAATGTTTGCTGGTGAGATTAATTTATTTATTTTAATATTGGATATTATTGTGTTTAATTATAAACCAAAAATTAAATGTCAAAATGATTGACTTGAAGTTAGTTAAAGTTGTTGTTCTAAATTTTTTTGTTTAAATTTCCCTGTATTTTCCCTATATTTTATCGCGATCTCGAACACCATATTTCAAAAAAACGCAGCATTAGTTTAAATAGTTTAAATATAGGAAAATACATGGAAATTTAGAAGAAAAATGTAAAACAACAATTTTAACTAACTTCAAGTCAATCATTTTGACATTTAATTTTTGGTTTGTTATTAAACACCATAATATATCTAATATTAAAATAAATTAGTTAATTTGACCAGCAAATATTAACAATTCCGTTTTTTTTTATTAAAAATGCAATTCAGACATTTCATTTTCATTATTTGACTTATCTTGCAAATGCGCCATGACTGAATGACGTTGTTTTTGTTATGCCCTCTAAACAAGGTGAATAGTTCGCAAACGAATCGATTTTGCAGTTCAAAAACGAACCATTTACGGTTTTTCTATCCCAAGATAATTAGACCTTTTAGCGAGGTGTTCGTTCGCATAATGTTCACTTTTAACGTTACATTAACGAATCGATTTTCGTGAAACGTTTATCTACTGTATTTAGTGATTCGCAAACTTAAGACTTTTGCGAATCACTAACGCAACACTTTTGCGAATAACTTACGAAAAGATCTTTTAAATTGCAAACCAATGTTGTAAATAAAAACGCAAAATTAAATTTAAAATAATTATATGTATTTTAATATATTTAAATTTCAGTTCATGTTTTTTTTACATATTATGCCTTAAATATATAATATATCAAAATCAGTATCACGATTTGAATTTTCTAATTATCACATTTTGATTTACATCAACTTATTTATCAAATTAAAACATATAGAACAATATTGATTTAATCGCTTGACGTTAAAACAATAAAAATAAAAAAATAATTCGTTACATAACAAAAGTATAATAAACCAACAAGATATATAAAAATATAGTTAATAAAATTCAATACATAATACATAAACAAAAATCTATACATACAAAATACATAAACAAAAATCTTTAATGAACGTCTAATATTAAAGCATTTAGTAGAAATTAATTAAATCTTAAACTTTAAATTTTCTAAAAATTATAATAAATTTACGTAATATTTTTATTATTCTTTTCCTTCACCCGATCTTTAGCATATTGGAACCATTTTTTAATTAATCTCTATATTTTTGCACGAGGGAAATTATAATTAAGAATTATATTAAGAATACTCGTTATTAAGGAGTTTCTGTCAGCAAGTTAAACTATTACCTTTAATTAAATTCATGATTTGAAAATTCTCCACAGCAACGTTGTCATGTCGGCCAAACCAAGAAAAATGTGTTGCTGCCAGCACCTGTGTTTTTGTTTTGACGCACTTCTCTTAATTCTCGCCTTAAGAGTTTAACCTCATGTAATAAAACTCCCATTATACCCTGAGTATCTAGGGTTTTAAGAGTCTGTGATGGCCAGAGTTTGCTTGCTTGGATGTAATGACTGTTCCGTATTGGCAGTAGATGCACTCGCAGATTTGGATGTTGATATGGTTGGAAATAAAACACCTTCTGTGATGAACTCATTTGGGTATTGGTCTCTGACCTTATATTCTCTTTTATACACAAAAAATTGGCGTAGTTCGCATCATCGTCGGAATCGAATAATTCCGTATCATAATGCCCTCTTTGAGAGTGCGACATATCTACAACAAAGAAATGTTGGTATTAATCCAGATGTCGTAACGAAATGTACACAAAGTTTAATTCCGTTGTAATTTTGATAGTTTTATTTTTAATGTTGGAAATATTAAAAGTTTGTCGATTTCTAAAATATTCTTCGATCTGAGAATTTACACAATAAATTCCCACATTACCCGTCTTTAACTGCTTATTTTTAATAAATTAAATATTGTTAAACACTTACTTTTTCATTTACTTAAAAAATTAACACAAATACACAAAACACAATATGGCGTCTTCGACTGAGACAGAAAAATTAAATAATTTCTTGGGGTGTTTTGTTTTGTTGTATATATTGGTAAAGTAACAACAAAAATAGAATCGGTTATGGTTTATATTTGTATGTTGTATCGCATTTTGCGAATTCGCATATTTGTTTAAAGGGTGGTGATTTGATTTTGTCTTATGCGTTCTCGTTCTCTTTATCGCACAGTAAATTTTTCATAAATTAACATAACTAACATAATATTTGGGGCCAAAGAGGTACCAGACCTTTATATAAACCTGGCATTCTTGTTTGTTTTAAACAATCCCAAGTTCCTTTGTAGGAATGATGTTAATCCCGCAGACGGACCTGATTACTTGGTATGGATACCGCTGCTATTAATTTTAATATTGCGGCAAAAGTTAAATAACCAGTTGGGCTGAAAGATTAGATACATTAAATTTATTGACGATAAATTTTCACGAAAGCATCCGACATGCCGTGTTAATTTTTGAATCGGGTACATTTTTAACCATCCTATCTGAATATTGTAAACATAGCCTTGTTTTTACCACTCATATTGGATTAATCAGAGTTGTTCTAGCAATAACATAAATGGAATAATTTATCCTTCTAATTAATTTATGCATTAACCTGTGTTTGAATACGGATAAAGTAAAATACGAGGGCGGATTGAAAATGAAACTACCTAGCGCTAGATGGCAGCACAAACACAAAATTTTTTGTTTTTTAGAAATTGCTATCTGTCAAACGTCAGCTGTTAAAATTTCACCCAAATTCATCGATTACTTAATTTGTCGTTTGAAGTAAGCAACGTTTGTGTTTCTTGAAAAATGGAAAAAAACGAATTTCGTACAGTGATTAAACACTATTATTTGAAAGGGAAAACGGCGAAAGAGATGAAAGGAAAGCTCGATAAACATTACGGTGAGTCTGCTCCGTCAGATTACATGGTAAAATATTGGATTGCTGAATTTAAATGCGGCCGAAGAAGCACTCATTCATTTGTCGTAGTTAACATTTCCGAAAAAAATTCACGTCAATTCTTATACCTAGGTATAACCTTAAACTAAGAATTATTCAAATTTGTATCGGTTTACTTAGCCAATTTTCATGTAAATCAATTAGCGCAGTCAACCGATACCAGTGTTTGTACATTTCAGTCGTTATAATTCAGAAATTATAACGTTACCGTCCCTAGTCACGGGGAGACATGTACATTCCGTTTTACCGATCTACTATTGTACACTGTTCCGTTCTTTTAAGACGTTGATCAGTTCAGCACAATATGGCTGAAACTTCGGGAGTAGGTCGTTGCATAGTAATATAGGCAGTGGTAATTCATGTATGTTCATGTTACCAAACCACTTATGTTTTAATGACAAAACCGTCACCTCGTTACATTCGAAAAGTAGGTGCTAAACGTCTTCTTCTTTCGATCCGCATAAACATTGACACTGGTTCGTTATCTTAAATCTCTGCAGGTATGCTTTAAACTTACCATGTCCAGAGATAATTTGGCACATCGAGCTCGTCAGTGGTAATTTCATTTTTAGTCTTTCTTTAATTTCAGGAATGAAGCCAAAGGTATGCCTTCCATTGGCTGATTCATTCCACCTTCGTTGCCAGAGGTCAATCGCCATCGCTTCTATATCATTTATACTATTATATTGATCCTGCCTACTATCAGCAGCATGTACATATTCACCTATATTATTTTGGCCACGCCTTCTTAGGTGGTACAAGTTCGCTCGTTTTTTGATTAGAATATCAAACGGGAGTACGCCAGCCAGAACCACTACAGCATCTTTAGATACCGTTCGGTAAGCTTTTGTTACTCCTAGCAGGATATTCCTCTGAGCACTTTCTAGTGACCTGATATGGTGACAGTTTAACCTATCATACCAACCAGCCGCCGCATACGCGAAAAGCGCCTCCGCCACACCTTTGTATATTAACTTCAGTGTTTTGTGATTAAGTCCCCATCCTTCTCTTGACACTATCGCCAAAGAGTGGGATAGCTTCTTAGCGTTTTCGCAGACTCTAAGAACGTGGGATGCTACGCCCATTCGTTCGTCAAGGTCAACACCTAGATATCTAACGCACTTGACCATTTTCATGTTTTTTTAGTGATATCGTTGGTGGTCGACTAGAGTCAAATTTGCCCTTTAGTTGCAGCATCACTGTTTTTTCTGCTGATAGTGACATCTTATTTACTCCACACCATTGGATCATTTTATTTATTGCGATTTGGCCTCGGCGCTGAAGTTCGAGTCTCGAGTTGCCATGTATCAGAATGACTTTGTCATCCGCGAATGCAATTTCCTCATCAGCCGAAGAAGCACTGCAACAATACCATCAACAGGAAGGCCAAAAGAGGTGGTTACTGAAGAAAATATCAAGAAAATCCTCGATATCATTATGAATGATCGCCGAGTCAAGTTGCGTGAGATTGTTGAAATGGTAAACATATCATATGAACGTGTGTTCAACATTTTGCATGAACATTTGCATATGAAAAAGCTATCGGCAAGACGGGTGCCGCGTTTGCTCAGTGTCGAACAAAAACTAAACAAATGCTAAAATTCGAACAAATGCTAAAATTACGTGAAATACACTTCGAATTGGTTGATCATCCACCTTATAGTCCAGATTTAGCTCCTAGTGACTTTTTCCTGTTTCCAAACTTGAAAAAATGGCTCGCAGGACAAAGATTCATCTCAGACGAAGAAGTGATTATCGAAACTAACGCGTATTTTGAGGGGTTCCCGAAATCGTATTATTCAGATGGTATACAAAAGTTGGAATATCGTCTTACTAAGTGTGTCGGACTAAATGGAGACTATGTTGAGAAATAAATGGTTTTTGGCAAAAAAAAATTTTGTTTTCCTACTTAGGTAGCTTCATTTTCAATCCGCCCTCGTACTTATACTTACGTATTATTGTCCATTAACTATTATTTTATCCGAGTCGTTCATTTCTTTTTTGTAAATTTTCAGTTGTAAATGAAGTAAGGAACAATCAGAAATTATTTAGATTTTTGATGAACTCTGTTGTACTTTACATAAAACCAAAAGTTGGTCAGAGTTGTTGAGAACAAGCATAAATAAACTTTATTCAATAATATAATGCATGATCTGGACTTAGTATAAGCTCTTCAGGATTCGATTCAGTGAATACGATGCACAAATATTTTAATATTATATGAATTATTTAAAAAATTAAAATATAATTTGTCGCGGTTTTGAACGCTTATTGAAAAAACGCAGCTTTAAATAAATTTTTCTAAACCAACTAATTATTATCCTAACTTATTTAAATAATTTAATTTAATTTTTTTTTGTTTTTTCGGCCATTTTTGGCTTTTTTAATTTCAAGTTTTTATTTTTTCCGTTTACCACAACACAACCGAATGACCGTGTTTATTTTCACCGTGTGCCCCCTTTCATTCGTGTACCACGGCTTAATATTTCTTTCTCAGTTATCACAACTCTACACAAGAAAAATAGGTTAGTGGTAATAAACCAAACCTTGTGACGATTTGTAATCCTGTAGGGATATTTCTGTTAACAGGGCGAAAATAAACCAGCGAAGTTGAAATATCCAGATTGGTCCTTCGTTGGCCTCTAGTCGCGTGCGTTACAAAGCCATACAAAAATTAAATTGCACAACTATAGGATTATTATAATTTTTGCAATTATTTGTATTCTTTTACAGGTATGTGGTTTATGCAAAAATGGAAAAAATCCGGATCCCTACTTCAGTTATGCCTACGCGATGCAAACGATCCCCGACAAACATTTTTATATCGCTTAAGTCAACGTAGTACTTTACACCACTTTAAAAATGTTTTACTTTGTGGTTCGAGTCAAGATCGATATGTTCCGCCTCATTCAGCCCGATTAGAGTTATGTAAAGCAGCCGTTCGGGACACATCAAATATAGGGGTGGTATATCGGTAAGTAAACCATGCCAACACAATAGATTTACTTTTAATTGCAAATTTTTTACTTTAATCTGAATAGGGAAATGGTGCACAATATCATCGCACCAATGTTGGCTCGATCAGAATTAAATTTAGCCCGCTTTGACGTACATCATGCATTACCGCACACAGCAAACGCATTAATTGGACGCGCGGCACATATAGCTGTGCTCGATTCTGAATTGTTTATAGAAAAATTTTTACTAGTCGCAGGATTAAAATATTTTAGCTAGCCTAAAAATCACTTTTCACTATTATTAATAACAATATTATTATCATCATAGTAGTAATAATAAAAAAAAACAATTCATATTATAAAAAATGTTTATTAAATTATATATATATATATATATATATATATATATATATATATATATATATATATATATATATATATATATATATATATATATATATATATACTAAAAAAATATATATACAAAAATAAGCAATAGAAATAACTATTTTTTAATAGAGGATAAATTAATTAGAAGATTTAGTATTTTGTTTTATATATTTAATTTTTTATATACCGTATCGTAGTCCCGTAATGAAAACGCCCCATTATGAGAACAAAATGTCAATTTTAGCCTTTTTATTTCTGTCCATTTTTTAATATTTAATAAAACTTTTTTGTTCCGTTTTGCTTTTAATTGTGCCTAAACCATTTTGATTTGTTTAGGACCATTTTTTTAAATGCAAACAAAAATTATAAAGTATAACGTCAAAATGGCGTCAATAATGTCAAGAAACAAAAAAAAAACAATCCAATCAACAGTTAACGAATTTTTATGTTTTTAATTTAATTTCGTTTGTTTTGTTAATTATGCACACAGATTGATTTATCATCACTCTGTATACGAAAGTATAGTATATTGAAAGAGCATATCAATGGCCTAACATAATAAATTATCGGCAAAAATAATTACAAAATAGAAAATACTCAAGATCGTTCGTATTTCATATAAGTAGATATTTTTTACACGGTGCTCACATTTTAAATATTATTTAAACATTTTATGAATAATATTAAATTAAAACAAAATAATGAAAAATAGGAAAACAAAAAATAATCAAATATTACACTGCCGATATACGATATTATAAAATACAAATAAAATCTGGATTTAAAAAAAATATTACATTTTTATATTTATTATTAATTATTATTATAATTAAGACTGAAATTTTATTTATTCTTAATTTTATAATTTGATATTTAATTTTCGGTATTTATAATTGTTAAATTGAATAATTATTAATCAAAAACGTAATATTTACATAAGTACATAAAAATAAAAATATCAAAATTAAGAATAAAATAAATGGATTAATGTTTAAAATTAAAAAAATACATAAATTCAGGCTTCATCAGCGATGTGTGTAATTGAGAGTGTCCTCCACTCATACATACCTTACAGTTAACATATTCATCATTTATGAGGAATGATTATTAATTATCTACTGATTTTAGTGAGATAGCAACATTTTTATTCGCCCTAGACAATTTTAACATTAAGCGATCAGTATCTAAAATCCTTAAACTAAATGTTGACGTTTCTACTATTGTCCACTACCAATGAAAAATGAAATTTCGAGTAATTCTTAGATAACTTTCATTTATTACCTTTAATTGTTACAATTGTAAAATACCAAAAATTATTTGTTAGTTATAAATTATTATTATTATTATTATTATTATTATTATTCTCTTTATTTAGAAAAACAGGTTACATACATTAATACAAATCATAAACTATTTCTAATAAAGTTAGAGCTCCTAATAGGTTTTTAGAACCTGTGTCCCCCACAGAAAGAAAAAAATCATGAAATTTAGGTTGCCAAAAGTGTACAAATAAAAATAATAAATTAAAAACTATCATAAAAGAATAAATAAATAATACATACAATAAAATTAAAATTCCAGCTCATATTTAGTGAATACAATACAAAAAAGAAAAATTAGAAGTAGGTTTCAATGTTGTCTATATTAATCAGCCAATGTCGAATCATTTTATCAAAATAGTGTTTGCGGCCAATCGGAATGAATTTCAACTCTATTGGTAATTTGTGAAACCAATACAATCCCATATAAAAGTAAGACCTTCTGAACCTTTCATTATTACAACGTAAACCGGCAAAGTTGTTCGGATTCCTTAAAATATACGTGTGATGAATACGACTATGGAAACTGGAACTCCGAACAAAAAACATCTTTAATACCTTATAAACATAGAGATATCTTAAAGGTAATAATTCCAAATCTCGAAATAAGGGAATTGTTGGAGTTGTTAAAGGCCGACAATAAATCAATTTAATAATCCGCTTTTGTGAAATGTATAGGTCCTCTATATTGGAAAAATAAATCCCACCCCAGCTTGATATACCATACATAATAATAGATTCAACTAGTGCATGATATAGAACTCGCAGTGTTGACGGTGGGCATAATTGCTTCAGATGGTAGAATTTATAGGTCGCAGTAATAACATTTTTTCTGACAATGGTAAGATGAGAATTCCATTTCAACTGCGAATCGATGGTAACTCCTAAGTACTTAAACTCATTTACGAGGGAAATTTCAAAGCACTGCGATGAACATGAGTGTCCAGAGCAAACTAACAAATTAACAAATAAAAGGCACTTATGAAGATTTAATTTTGGTGTCCTAGTTTATTTATTTCACGAATTAATAATTTCTTAATTTGGTTTTCAATATGGTTAAATGAAGCGCTAAACGTAACAATAATGTTGTGAGATTATATTGTTTACCAACAAGCATAAATGGCGCTGTATGCCGTAATGAAATTTGGGCTGAGTACAAATAGGCGAGTAAATTAGGGGCGAGATCACAAACGCCACAATTTTGCCGGTATTGTTTTATTATTCCACAAAAAATATTATTAGCAAGCCATAAAATTTCAAAGTAATCGATCGAATTTTTAAGATTTTTTGAAACAATAAAACAAAATCGTTAAAATTGGTGTTGCTTTCCCATATAAAATTTGAATACTGTCTAAAATTTCCGAGCGGCGTGCATGCTCCTGACCCAAGTTCAACTAATGTGATGTTCTTTCTTGTGTCAATAGAACATCGAAAAGAAATTTGATGTATTTTTTCTTGTGGTAGTAGTTTAGTTTTGTTTTGTTCAATCAGATTACTGTGATGCCAAAAATGACATACGTCTATTTCTACAAAGAAAAAACATAAACGCCAAATTGTCATTTTTCGGTTGTCAGCATTAGTACAGAAGGGTGAAATTTACGAAAAAATTGCGATTTCCAAAAATTGATGTACATCAACAAATACATTGATTTTTTTTGGTCAAAAGAACAATGAAACGTCAATTTTTTGGGAAATTCAATTAGTTTTCAAAAACTCTATGGCAAACTGATCGAAAAATCTATACTGAAACCGATTTTTATCGTAGCAAACGATCTCACCTATTGATTCTAGTGTAGTATGAATTTGTAAATATGAATCCCAAAAGTATTACACCTAATTTAATCAAATTATTGGATCTTTATATTATTTTAAACTATTGATTAGATAATACCTAATAAATAAAAGCTCTAACGTATGAACTAATCGAACTAGTGGCTATTTATGCACACTTACAACGGCGACGGTCCAGTGTAATGGCACAGGATCTTACGTATTTTCTACCTCTACAGAAGCGATTCAGAGCAACTTATGTCGTAAGCCGCACTTTGGTATGTTCTAGGTCCGACAGGGGGAACCCGTACAACCGTTTTTCGCTCTCATCTTTGCTTGAAAATTAACGACCCAAGCATAACCAAATGTTTGAAGGTCCTATTCTAAGTTGCCCGTCCACCGAATAGGGGGCCTCCCACGAGGCCCTGTCTTCATTGGTGCTAACACCAGGGCCTGTTTTATGGTTCGATTTTGGGAACGTAGAACGTGTCCGAGCCATCTCAGCATTGAAGATTTATTTATTCCAATTATATCAAAGTTGTTGAAATCATTACTGATCTCGAGATTCAGACGCATCCTGTAGATTTATCTTCTCTTAATCATACGCACGAATTTGCGCTCAAAAACGACAAAGTTTTTGGCTGTCCCGTGTTGTTAGCGTTCAAGACTCGCTACCAAAATTTGCTACTGATCTTACCAGCGCTTTATGAAAGTGTTAATGTTAGTGTCGAATGCTCGATAAACTGCAGCGATCCGTGATGTTATATCTACAGAGACTGAGTTTTGCACAGTTACTTGTCGATTCTAGGTATTTAAATCCATTCAACTTTTCGTATTGTGAGTCGTCTGTTAAAAATTATCCACGTGTTTAAATTCTCGCGATAGTCACGTATTTGGTTCTCGCTCCGTTGATATGGAGGCCGATTTGTTGGGTTGTTGTAACGCGTAAGGTAATATTTGGCTTGTAATATAAACAACTGCGCTAAGTTGAGTTGACAAAGGACAATTCCAACGATAGGTTGAATATAATTTGGAGTATTGGGTCCCCTTGCCGTACCCTTAATGTATTTCGAAAGCCTCCAAAAGTTTACCTTCGTCTATCACCTTGCTTTTAGAGTTATCCATTAATATTTTGCACGTGGCTAACAATTTTAAAGGAATGCGCAAATGTGACAAAACACTTCACAATATATTCCTCTGGATGCTATCATACGCCTGTTGAAAAACTATAAATGGACAATGAACCACATTGGTAGCCGCGAAAATGCGCTCGCTGAAAATTGATAACTTGTCAGCAAGCCGGTCCCCCTTTTTGTGTAGTGGACAAATTAGAGCTATTTTCCAATCTACTGGGATTCTTTCTGCGAACCAAATCGATGAAACCAGCTCAAACATGCAGTAGAAGAGATAATCGCCGCCTCATCAGGTGCCTTATTATAATTCATTTTGGATATGCCCTTCGCATTTCATCGCAAAATGGGGCGGCTGGAGGTGTCATTCCTACATTGATATCAGATTGTTGTAATGATGTTGGTTATTCACTGGACGATAACCTCAGTCTATTTAAGAGTGACGAGAAATAATTTCACCACACTGGTAGGATAGTGTTTGTGTTCATTTGTATCTCTCCAGATTCGTGGCGAATAGTGTTATTACATGTATGGAAGCAGGTAGCAATCTCTTTTATAGAACGGTATCTGTCTCTTAAACTGTCAGTTTCGATTTTAAGCATTTGCTGTTTGTGCCATTCATGTTTCGTGTTACTAGGTAATTCTCGTCCAGTCAAATATTTCTAGGTTTTGATGTATTTTTGCCTAGATTCGCTGTTGAAGAGTTGTTATCGCCAACTTTATTATGTTCCACTGTCCTTCCACAGAATGGGGTAGTGGTTGGCTTCTGTTATGCTAGCTCCGAAGTTGACTCGAATAAATTGATTGTTTAAGGCTTCAGTATACCAACGTTAGATTCGTTCGAATTGGTTATTGCACGTTGTGGGGACGTCATATTTCGCAACTACTAGAAAGTGATCAGAATCGTTATTGCACCAAGCTTGGTCTTAATATCCTTGATGCTAGAAAAATTCCTTTTGGGCACGAGGATTTGGTTGATTTGATTGACCGTAGGTTAGGTTTTAGTGGTTGCTTACTGCACACTTAGGCCAATTTTTAGGCCCATTGTGATATCACTCATTCACTCCACATCATTAACCCACCTACTTCACCTACTCACACAACTACAGTATACCACCTGCACATTGCAAGCTCCATATCAACCTGTACATTGACATGGAAGGTGGGTCGGCGCGTGACACGGAATTCTGCACTCCATCAGAGGGTCTTAGTTGTATTTATTAGCATCACCGATCGTAATCGATGATGAAAATTCGATTTGCATCTAGCCTCTGATGGGATTCGAACCCAGCACCTCCCGGTCCAAGTGCCGAAGCTTTAACCACTGCACCACTTGTCCGGTCATATGGTAACTGTTATTGTGATTGACCGTAACCCATAGGAGCTTGTTGTTGGATGCAGGTTCCCTGGGCCGATGTACTTCGCCTCAAGTACTTTGAGTATCTTCAAGCTTCTCTTTGCCATGCGCAAGTTGCAACCGAGCTCACCTAATAGTAAACCTAAATATACCTGGAATATATATGTCTAACAACGAAAGACGATAGAGTTATGAGTTTTATGTTCTTTGAGCAGCTACGTAAACTTATCCGCCAAAACACGCTCTGAATAATACATCTAGCCAAGGGGGAATAATCTCCAATTAGTTTTGCATTTCCACTACAATGATCCTGTATGGCCAGGTTGAATGAATGAAGTGGTCTAGAGTCGCTTATTCCGTTTCCCGAGTAGTTCGATAAAAAGCTCCAAGGATTTTCCACTTTAAGATATCCGTAAATCATCCTTTCTACTTAAATAAGTGGGAGCGGGTAAAGAGGGTTTCCTAAGACGAGAGATTTTTTTTTGTCTTACTCAGTTCTGTTTTATCAATGTTAAAATGTTCCTTACGCTCTTCTACAGAATTTTTTGTATAGTCCCTAATTCCATATACCACCAAACGCTTATTGCATTACTAAACAGCACTGATCGATGCGTTTCTTGACCGCTCCGGTTTGAGGTTTATTAACAATATATATTTGTTTATATTCATTGTGGTGTCACTCCTTCGGAGAAGGAAAGGTCATTCTGTGCAGAGATATTGATACCGTAAAACTATTTATAACTGGAGGGTGGAAGGCATCCAAAAGGGCCCGATCATGACCGGGCTTTATCAAATACTGTTATCAATTATATCACTTGTCAAAATATAAGGTGACAAGACGTACTTTCCAGCAGCTCCAGTACATTTTGTACTTCTTGTGTTTTCCTCAACGAATTGGAAGAAATTAACATTTTTGCAATGAAACTTTGATGCACTTTACATTGCATCGCTTTTAAGACCAGAAAACTCTCATCCAAAATATAAAAAATCTTTAGAAAATCTTCAGAAAAAAAAAATTAATTACAACAACTCATTTCTCATTTCTAGCTTCGAAAGCAATACAATGCAGATGAAGTATATACAGTGAGAGCTACCTATAATTTTCGGAACCGAGTGCAAGTTTCAATAGTGTAGATCTTTTTAAAAAATTGGATTTTTCCTATAATAAAGATGTTTTTTTTAAGATTTGGGAGAAACTGTTATATTCGAGGTGAGTTAGAGTTGCTATAGAGAGAGAATAAGCTTGCAAATATCTAATATTTAATTGATCCTATCTTGGTAAATATCTAATATATGTATGTAAACGGGATTAAAAAAAATTCAAAACTTTACATCAGAAACAAATATGAGTCATTTATAGTTTTTATTCATCTTCAGCTTAGAAAACAAGAGTCGTTCTCACGATGAATGATTAGATAAAAAAATCTCAGGATCCATTTATTTTTATCGTATAGTCGTAACGGTCCACGACACTGTGGTCATCCCAACATCTCAACAAAAAGAAAGGAAATTTTGAATCCAGATGAAAGAGCCCAGTATCATTTCTAATTCTAATCTGGCTACTAAGTCAAATCAGAAAACGAGGTTGTGAGACAAAATTGATGTAAAATGTTAGTGTATTTCAATTGTAACAATTCAGGTCGTGATACGAGTATGTTAGCCAAATGCTTTTCATGTTTTTCTATGATTTACTACAGTACAAGAGTACTTCTACAAGTTATCTGACAATCGTCCTTACTCTATTGTTGATGGCAACTCAATTCCGCGTGTTATCCGTTGGTCGGTTATTTTGAATTCTTAAAACAATTCATTATTCATATTCATCAAAGTGTTGAAATACAGCAAAACAAGCCATAACGTAAGATGGCGTGTGCAGGTTTCTCGCTAAATATTTATTTCAAAATTAACCCGAAAATCTTTAAATATATATAGGGTGTTTTTTTAGGAGGTTTGTTTTTCCGATAGATGTCGTTTTATTTTATGACAGTTGTTTTGACAGCTCAAAGTGGCATTTCTACTCAGTATTGTTTGGCAAATCATTACGAATAGGTTAACTCCAGAACAACGTTTTCAAATCGTGGAAATTTATTTTCAAAATCAGTGTTCAATTAAAAATGTTTATAGAGCACTTCGTGAATTTTATGGTGCACATAATCGTCCGTCAGAGACCACCATAAAGAACGTAATTACCAAATTTCGGTCTACATTCACTCTTTTGGATGCCAAGCCACCGACAAGAATGAGAAGAGTTCGTACAGAAGAAAATATTGCTGTCGTTGAGGCCAGTGTCGAAGAAAACGACAATTTATCGATTCGTCGTCGTGCTCAGCAAATTGGACTTTGTCCATCGACTTTATGGAAAATTTTACGTAAAGATTTGGGTTTGGTGCCATACAAAATTCAATTGGTGCAAGAATTAAAGCCACACGACCATCGTTTGCGCCGTGAATTCAGTGATTGGTCGTTAAATCAATTGAACGAAGATCCATTTTTTTACCGTAAAATTCTCTTCAGTGATGAGGCGCATTTTTGGTTAAATGGATACGTCAACAAACAAAATTGTCGCATTTGGAGCAAAGATAATCCACACGCCGTTCTAGAATTACCAATGCATCCTGATAAATGTACTGTTTGGTGCGGTCTATGGGCTGGTGGGATCATCGGTCCATATTTCTTTAAAAATGAGGAAGGACGACGCGTTACCGTGAATGGAAATCGATACAGAACCATGTTAAATGAGTTTTTGTTGTCAAATCTTGAAGATATGGATATGAATGAAATGTGGTTTCAACAAGATGGTGCCACTTGCCATACAGCACGTGAAACAATCGACTTATTGAAAGAAACTTTCAACGACAACATTATTTCGAGAAATGGTCCGGTGAATTGGCCTCCGCGTTCGTGCGATTTGACGCCACTCGATTACTTTTTGTGGGGATACGTGAAGTCATTGGTTTATGTGGATAAACCTCAATCGATTGACGCTTTGGAAACCAATATTCAACGTGTCATTGCTGACATACGCCCTCAAATGCTTGAAAAAGTGCTGGAAAATTGGACCTCCAGAATGACATTTGTGAAAAATAGTCGTGGTAGCCATATGCCAGAAATTGTGTTTAAATGTTAAATGCCAAAAAATTATCTACCAAATAAAAAAAAATTTTGGTCATTTCATAATTTTATATGTGTTTTATTCAAAAAAAAAATCGGCAACCTCTTAAAAAAACACCCTTTACAATAAAAAATTTAGAGTCTAACTCTAGTTTTTTTAATAGACCAATACAACCCAAATTAACCTAAATCACGTACTTAATTTATGCTGAAAATATACGTCCATAAAAATTGGGACATGTGCTTAAATTACTTTCAATGTAGACTAAATTATTTGTTCCCGAAAAATTTAGTACTGTGAATTTCCTGCTAATCAATATGCCGACTGCTTAAACTGAACTTATCCAAAGGCTAATAGAACTGAAACCGCCAGCTCAATAAAAAGAGTGCTAAGAAATTAGTCAAAATGGAAAAACCTAGAAAATGCACGAATTTTGGAATTAGCGACCTCATTAACCATCCCCCTTTTACCCAAATAAGGGTGTACTTTTGAGATCATTGAGTACTAAAAAAATTTTAAATGACACAAATATTAACGTCAAAAATAAAAATCCCGTACTTATTTAATTTTTTGAGAGCCGAGAGCTTACGTTCTACCATTAGAAAATACTTACAAAACGTGCGTGTGTGAATTAGGACTATTAAAACGGCGAAACTACCATTTCCGGATTTGGTGCGACAAAATACGATCCATTATCGGAAAAGCTATCCGATCATTACTCTTGTTCCGATCTAAACAATAATAAAGGCCTCCCCTCGGATTGTTTGCTATCTGAATATAGCTGGCATTTGTCACTATACAAACAAGCAATATTGACCCTTTGTACACCTCGGGACCCTCCATTTGATTATCTTCAATTGAATAGGATCTGCGTAATTAATACCGCCACTTTCCGCCAATTCTCCGCATTAACCGTGATTTTGGTGACTTATTTTTTAGTTAGCCTAATGTGATTTGTGCTAACGAGGCTCATTCGCTTTAACTTGTCATACTTGAACCTATTTTGAAATAAATGTATCCAAATGTTGCTATAATTTAGCACACTCGCTGACACTATTATCTTCCTTGTTTGTTCTTCTGATTTTATCAGCTATAAATAAGATTGATAATAATTAATTCTCATAAATGTAAAATACGCGAATACCATTCCTGAATTAAGTACTATTTAGTTTTAATTTAGAAAAAAAGAAAATACAACAAGAAACTTAAAACCCTAATTAATTAAAATAATCTTTTTTCTAGAAATATTTAAAACAAAATTATAATGTAGACATTTTATAAATTATATTACAAAATAAAAACTAAAAAAGTTTTTGAACATTTTTTATCAAATAAATATTAAAATTACCAAACAAAACACAAACCAATTACAATTAATTTTTAAGCTTTAATAATTAAATTAAAAAATTTAAAAATAAAAAACCAAATAGTTTTTATTTATTTTATAAAATATATACATAATATTAAATTTAAAAAAATATATAAATTAATGCGCAGGGTGAATATAAAACGTTAGGTTTTATAAATCCTTTATAAAAGGATAATTAATTATTATTATTATTATTCCTATTATTGGACTAGAAGAATTTTTATTTGTCATTAATTATTATTACAATTACTTACGAGTATATTTATGTACTTGAATTCAGAACTGTTTTTTGTTTTAAACGCAACAAGAAGACAAAATAAATCAAATAATAATAATCAAATTTTTTCGCTTACTTTTAATTAGTTTTTATTAATTATAATATATAACTAAATTAAGATCGAGTTTCCTTATGAAAAAATAATTTAAATATTACAAAAAATTACACTAATTAAATTTTCTCAAAATATATATATAAGTAAATTAAAGTAAATGACTGTTACTCAACTATTTCATTCAACTATTTCCACATTTAGGGGAAATTGCATAAATTACAAAAATTTAGGTAAATGTTTTCCTTTTAGTTGATCTCACATACTCATTTTCTAACAAACAAAAACTCGTGAATCCCGATTTTTCAATTCATCATTGGTGCAATTACGTAACTCGGCGAGAGATGGTGCTCTTAATGCTTGAAGTATCCGGACAAATTTTAAGGCGGATTCAGGTTGAAAATCGTTTCTGGTTTTGTATTGTAGTAGTGTATGTTACCTTAAAGAGCGCCTAAAGGTCATATTTTTAAGGCTAATTCTAGATTCATGTAGTTTTTTGACAGAATAATGCTAAGTTTAAGTGAAAATAAAACAAACAAGGTCATCATGTCAGATCATATATAATCAAAAACAATTTTCTGTTTGACGTTCGCAACATAATGAAACAAAACTCTTCAAAATTTTTGGATTTATTATTCAAATTCCTGATTTGTTGTCTTTCATTTCCATTTAGATTATTTAATATAATAAAAGTCGGACGGACCAGTCTATATTCAATTGTCTAAAATTTAGCTTTTAAACATCACCTAACAGAAGTTCTTTAAACTTGCACCGACAAAATTAGCCCTCCTCAATGTAGGTGTCACCATAATCTGTTACACATTTATTTCAAATAAAATTGAAATAACAACAAATCCCGATTTTATTATAGTCACCATTTTCGTGGTACGAGTCGGGTTAGCTTAAAATTAAATCTACACTGTCAAAATTGTAACTATTGATGAAGATATGATACCGATTGTTGTTATAACGGAAATTATTTCAAATTAATTACATTTCTTATTTTATTTTATTTTTCTATTTTATTTTAGAAAAGTCTACAAATTTGATCTGAGAACATAGAAAAAATTAAATACAGAGAAAAATATTGTTTTTGTTAAAAAATAATTAAATAATCGACGGATAAAATTTTTTCAATTTGATTTTAAACCCATCTTTGCTAAAACTCAAGAAAATGGTCAATTTTATCCTATTTATTTACTTGAAAAAACTCAGAATTTCTTAAGGTTATGTTCGGTGCTTTTATTCCAATAGGCTCAAGTAAAATAGGGGGAATCGATTTGATTCAGTAAGATGTTTCCAATAGACGAACACTTCGAAAGCTCTTGAAGATCTTGTTGTCATTTCCGGGTGTCGTTGATGTTCTCCATGACTTTAAAAATGTTAAGGTCATCTGCAAACATTAAAATCTTTGAATAATGAATTACTTCAGTGATTCCATTAATATGCATGGTGAAGATCCAAGTTCCAATATGAGAGCCTTGAGACACACCGGAGGTGGCTAAGATTTATTCAGACCTTTTGTTCCCCATTTCGATGTATTAAGACCGGTCGCTTAAGTATAATTTAAACTAGGTTACAAACGGTCTGCAGAACCCAATATTGTTCAAGCATTCTAAGGTTTTATAATGACTGATGCAGTCAAAGGCCTTAGCAAAGTCTGTGTTTACCACATCAACTCGCTTATGATTTTCTATTTATGTTATCGTGCCGTTTGTTATTTTCGACTTCTGAGAAAAAGTGCCTTGCTTCAATGATTGATTGAAAAGAACCCACAGAGGAATTATCAATTTTTTAAGTCTTTTAATAATGTGGCTGATATACCATATTTCATTGGTTAGTTCAAGATCACCTTCCTAACTTTCATAAGGGTAAATTTCACCTCAAAACGATTATTTATATCAAAAACGTCAATTTAACCAAATTTAATAATTTATTACACAAGACCACCACCAGATATTTAGTCAAATGTTGCTCTAGAAGGCCTACAGAGGGTAGGTCAACCTTATTCAGGCGTGTAATAAATTATGTTTGTGTCAGATTAGACAGAATTGGCATCAGACGATGTAGGCTTCAAATTATAATTTATAGGTCGATTTGACCACAGACCGCCACCAGATATTGAGTCAAGTGTTACCTCATGGACATTATGGAGGCCAAATCAAACTTATCCAGGTGTATAATAAATTATTTTATGTCAGATTATACGGAATTGGCTTCAGACGGTAAAGGCTTCAAATATTTAATTTAAAGGTCGATGGACGAGGCCCATGGACCATGATTTGACTCAATTTCTGGTTGGTGTGGTAAATTATTAAAGATGATAACATCGACTTTTAAATTACATATTTGAAGCCCTTACCACAGAATAGAAGTATTACCAGAACCGTTATTGCGTAGACCAAGCAATTTTTCCCTACCTTAAATTTTACAAAGGAAAACTAATTTTTAAATATGAATGTTTATAATTACAATAGCCGATTTTAACTTAATTAAATTTTTCTGCTAAAATAGTCTGATAAAACTTCATTATCAGTCCGTAATTGCTTATTTGAATTGAAAATATAAAGGGTGTCTGTTTAGAGGTTCACAATTTTAAATTAAAATAGGACAAAGAAAAACATTTTGAATATCAGTGAAACTAGCTTTATTGGATAGATAGTTTTGTGCCATTGATGCTTGAATATGATTTCGGCCGCCGCGGCTGGCGCGTATATGGCATAATTTGGAGGTCCAATTTTCGATCACTCTTCGCAGCAATTGTGGCCGTATCTCGCTAATAACTCGCCGAATGTTGTGTTCCAAGTGTTCAAACGTCTCTGGTTTATCAGCGTAGACAAGTGACTTAGCATATCCCCAACGAAAATAATCTAATAGAGTTAGATCACACGATCTCGGTGGCCAATTAACAGGACCATTACGTGAAATAAGTATTTCATCAAATGTTTCTTTGAGTAAATTAATTGTATTCCGCGCTGTGTAGCATATGGCACCGTCCTGTTGGAACCACATATCAGCAAGATTTATGCCAGCCAAATGGGGTACAAAAAAGTTAGAAATCATGTCTCTATACCGTTCACCGTTGAAACAACAAAACATACAAGCACAATTTTTTTATTGTTATGTTGGTACGACCAAGATTATTTGCTTGTGAAATATATTTTAACTAAATATTAAAATAATGAATTAACATTTGATTGCCTAAAGAGTTGGATTAAAAATAATCTCGCTTCGTCAAGGCACCATAAGGAAGAAGTTAGCAAACTCTAAGCTTTTGCCTTAAGAACATTCTATTGAAGTTAGCTAAATTGATCGGCTTAACATGTCTTACGAGTAAAATCATAATTAGTAACATAAAACCAGTACGTATAAATATGGCCGTGTCATCACTTTTCACCCAGTATGCGTTTTGCCTGTTCGCATACTACTTTAAAATTGAACAGTATTTCTTGACTGTATTTACAATTTCTGCTTTTATTTTATTTCTATAAAAATCGTAAACAAAGATCTAATTGGTTCACGTAAAGAGCAATGCGCCAATCAGAACGCAGCCAAAAATGAAAACAATAAAAAAATGTCAGATAAATAGAGTAAATTTTTAGAAAAAAATGAAATTATGAAATAAAAGTTTTTAAATTTGGATTAAAAATAGTCTGGAGTTGTACTTAAAAAATATAAGCGAAATCAAACTTGCCTGGCAAAAAATCCTATGTAATCGATTTTTTTTACTATGAAAAGTATAATCGCGATTGCCTGTCACTAACGCCAACTCAACGATGTTTTATGTTGTCATGGCCATTTATATAGCGGCAATGATAAAACACTTCAAAAATGGCACAAGCATGGAAAAAATAAAACAAAGTTGGTTTAAATTTTAATTTTTGTTATTATTTTTTGCTTCATTGTGCGGCCCACTCAAAAGGTAAAAGTTTAAGGCAAAAGCATATCACTAATTCCTCACCAAAGACAACTACAATTTATCTTTGCATTTACACGACGTTGTCTCAATCAAATGTTACCGAAACTGCGAGATTTGTGGTGACTAAAAACTAAAGCTCGAGGCACATAGTTTTCGTTTCGTTCCGAGTTGAATATGTCAAAATGTATGGAAACCCGAAAACGATCAAAAAAACTTAAACAATAACCAGAAATTATTCATTTTGATGTTTTTGGTTATCGTTTTTATGTCAGTGTATCTTCTCTTCACTCATTATTAAATTAATTGATGTGATATATATTAATAATATGTGGTATAATTAATTGAATTCAAACAATATTGTGAGAACTAACAAAATTCGGTCTGTCAAATAACACAAAAATAACTCAAACGAAAGGAAAGCTATGTGCGTAAGAATTTATAAAAACTTATTGAAATCCAAACGAATCGGAACGAAACGAATACTATATGTGTCTCGAGCTTAAGCCTTGTGGATATTCTGCCTCCTATATAATAAAATATAAAAATGAGTAAAAAAGTAATATTGTAGATGATCCGAAACAGTTGTGTGACAGTTCAATGAATATAAACAATAAAAAATGAATTTTTATTTTATAATTTTGGCTTAAATTAACACGCTGGTTGTTAATGTTGTAATCAGAATAAAATGTTCAATAACCATCAATGAGACAATATACTGAGAAAATATGTTCAGATCGTTAGTGTAAATATAGTTGATTGTTTGCTCGTTATAAAATTGCCAGCCAACGTGTTAATAAAAACATAACAGTAGTTATATGTATGATAAAATGTGAAAATTTAGACGATATTTTGATAAAATGTTTAATGATTAATTAATTAAAAAATGAAATATAGGAATTTTATCTGTCCGATTGATATGATAAATATTTAATAAATAAAACAATTAAAATAGAAAAAATCGCGATACACTTATTTAATCTCGCGTCTAGCGTCTCTGTTCTGGATATAAATAGAAAATTTCTAATTAAACATTTTGCTTCCATTTATCGCCGCTGGCGGTTTACTGAAACGATTTGGTAAACATCTAGTACATTTCTGGTTGCGGTCAAATTGATGGCATTGTGTAACTACACTGCTCGTGATAAAATTCCGGCCACTACATTTTTTCAGTAAATATTTGTGTTTACGGAACTATTCGCATTATTCGAGTTATAGTTGTACGAAATAATATAATATGGGCCAACAAATACAATATAAAATTAACCACAGGTACAAAACAAATGAAATAATAAAATTACCGAAAAGCGGATGTTCAAGATGTTCTTCGAAATTTTTAGATGCGATTAAATTATCATCTAAATAGACAAAACAAAAATTAAGGCCAAATAAAATCGAACGCATCAATCTTTGGAAAGCTTGTTCTGCATTCCTTAAGTCAAATCGGAATTTGATGTGATGATACACAACTTCAAGATATTATAAGAAATGTCCTGTAGATTCGGTATATGATACTCGTATATGTCCAGAATTGTAGTTCTATCTAGATTTCGGTAATCACCGCATGGTCTCCAATATACTCTAATATACTGTTAGTTTTTATTGACCTATTAAATGAATTATTAATTGCAAATTCTGCATCCTGTATTACACTATCCCAATCACAATTATTATCTAAATCGACTAATTTAGCTATAATGGGAACTACCGTCCTATTTTATCTTTCCGCTTGACCATTTGACTGAGCTGAACCAACCGCTGTCAAAACTAACTGAACGTTTAACTGATCCATAAAGTTTTTGAATTCCTTTGACGTGAAACAAGATCCACTATCGCTTACAATTCTATTCGGAACACTAAACATGAAAAAATGTGATTTTAGACGTGCTATAACCTCACGAGTACTCGTAGACTTAGTTGGGTAAAACTGGGTGAACTTAGTAAAATCATCTACCACTACCAACAAATGTCTATACTTTCGTTTAGTTTCTCTGAATGGACCTAAATGGTCTATATGAAATGTGTGAAACGGCCTATCATATTTCTCGAAAATGTTTAATAACCTCTCCTTTCTTCCATCCTTAGGTTGAAATACGATACACTTCAGACATGAACGAATATGCCCTTCAACTTTCGTTTTGATTTTGGGAAACCAATACGTACGCAGAATAAGATCAATAGTTTTATTTGATCCAAAATGTCCAACTTCATGACATTGACGAATGACTGCGCTTTCTAAAACACTGGGTACAAACAACAATAACTTTAATTTGTACTTCCTGTACAAAATATTATCCCTTATCGTATAGTAATCATTCTCATACATATTTGCGACACTTTCCTTAATCCGTTTAATTTCTGGATCACTCATTTGAAATGATACCAATGTTTCGTAGAAACTGCATTCCGTAACTATCATCACACCTGGGCTTCTACTTAAAGCATCCACATGACGCATCGACATACCACTACGCTGTACCACCTCAAAACATAGTTAGCTAAAAATAATGACCACCTCATAACCTGACTACTTGCATCTTTTTTTCCTATGGCATGCTTAAATGATAAACAATCTGTTATCAATTTAAAATGACTACCGTGTAAGTAAACGTGAAATCTCTTGATTGCATAAATAGCAGCCAATGCCTCCAGCTCAAATGAATGTTTGTTGCTTTCAGCTGCCGTCGTTCGCTTACTAAAATATGACACAGGGTACAAATTACCATTAAGATGCCGCTGTAGTAGTATGGCACCGAAATCTATCTTACTAGCGTCTGTATGAAGCTCTACCTCAAGCTTCGAGCCAAATAAACACAAAATTGGTTTTGAAACCAATCTATCCTGTAAATCATTGAATGAACGATTCTCTAGCTCGCTAAACTTAAAAACCGCATCCTTCTTTAACAAGTCCAACAATGGCTTAGCAACGACACTAAAATTAGGAATACATTTTCTGAAATAGCTAGTAAGGCCTACGAACCTTGAAACCTCGTGAACATTTTTAGGAAACGGATATTCTTTAATGGCCTGCACATGACAATCCGATGGTGCTATTCCAAACTTTGAGACACTGTATCCTAAATACTCAATCTGGGACTTAAAAAAAGAACACTTATCTGCTCTGAACCTCAAACAGTTATCATACATCAAATCTAATACTCTACTCAATACCTCCTTATGATCATCAACACTATTAGTAGCAATGAGTATATCGTCAATATACACTACCACCACCCCTTGATGGATTAACAGACGAAATATCTCTGAGATAAAACGTTGAAACACTGACGGCGCATTACACAAGCCGCTAATAGTGTCTTAATATACTCATACTGACCGTCTGGGGTCACAAAAGAAGTGTACTGAATCGAATCCTCGGCAATTGGAATGTGATGGAATCCATTCCGTAAATCAATCAGACTAAAAACAGGTTTCCCATTTAATGCTTCCATGCAATCGTCAATTCGAGGAAGAGGAAATCTATCCCTAACCGTGACTTTATTTAAATTTCTGTAATCTACACAAATTCTCTTCTCCTCGTTCTTCTTATTAACCAAGACTATTCTACTTGCAAAACTACTATGACTTTCTCTAATGATGCCTTCCTTTAACTTTTCACCAACCATTTTATGAACTAATGCACGATCTTTATAAGACAGACGTGTTGGCGAACAATAGAAACTAGTAGGACAAGTTAAACTAATTTTCATCTCGTGACGAATACGAGGAATTTTATTTTCCGGACGATCTAAAAATAATTCAAAAGTTGTTTCGACGTACTCCTTTAACCTGTAATCTGAATCACTTTCATTAAACAATGGGCCTACATCGAAATCCTTGCCACACACTGACGCGACAAAACTATTCCATAATAACTCGTTGAACAACAATACTCTATCTGCTTCATCCGTCTCAGGATTATCGATTTCACTATGAGGCATTGTCTCACTCGAACTGTGCAACTGACAAACTTTCACCTGATTATCCTCACTCGACCGATCCGATTGAATTTCAAATTTAAACTCACCCGCGTTCATTCCACCAGACAACACAAAGCCGGCTCCCGGAAATCCCCGTAGAAACTCTCTTCCCAGTAAGTAATCGTAATCCATCGCCGAAATCGGAACAACCCTAAAAGAAACAGGAACATTAAAATGATTAAAATTACAATATATGTTAATAGTTCCAATAATATTCAATAACGAATTATTCAATCCACGATACTTCCCATGACTTCTTTGCTTTTTAACTCATGCCGGTACTTTATCGTTACGGATAATGTTGATAGTGTAACGATTTTAAATGGGCACGCGGTAGTATATCGATAAACGATACTTATAGGGGAAACAAATTCATTTAGAAATATATTTTTTTTTGTATACCTTGTAATCCGGTTTCCCTTCACCTATCGTTTCGCATACACTTTCTGTTTTTTTTGTTTTTGTTTTGGGTCAATGACCGAGAAATTGGATCACAGATGATCGGTTGAAAAATAAAATTAGATTGGACCGGATAAGGCAAGATAAATAGGTCGATCAATAAAAACAAAGTGTTGTGCACAATAAAAAAAAAAAAAAAATTCTGGAACTACTGTGCAGTACAAGAATAGTTTACCTAAATGTTCAATGTAAAATTATTGATAAAGAGGATATAGTTTGTTAGTAAATTTAAGTAGAAAAAAAAAAACTAAAAAAATAATATTATCGAAATTTATAAATATCAAATAATAATAAAATCTGTGTATAAACTGTGAATAAATAAATCTATTGTTATAATCATTACAAGAAAGTATACCTGTATATGATAGGTACAATACACAAAATAGTAATTACTATAAGCGTGATATAGTGAAAGATTATAATAAATGTTGTTTCATGAATGATCGAAAATCGTTTTAATAAAAACAAACAGAATATTATTCGTCCTTAAATTAACATTAATGTGATTGTCGTAGAACAAATCCAATCATAAGCTTAACAATAGCAACATCAACTATTAGTCAGTGTATACTATTATACACAACCGAAGTATTGAAATAAGAATACTTTCAAATATATTTACGTGCCAACCAAGCACACCGGAAATCTGGGGCCAGCACGAGGGTGTATCCAGGAGGAGAGTTTCTGCGAATCCGGAACGTTCAAGGAGGGTCAGCCGCATCAACAATTATAAAATAGTTTAAGGTAAACAAGTTCTAATTAAAATTTTATATTGTGCAATTTTTATTTTAAAAGAAAATTTGTTTTATATTAACGTGTAAGAAGGTTTCAATTAATTGTTAAAATACTGTAATGGTCGACAAATTTATTCCTTAATATTTTGCCTAATCAATGCCGGTTATAATATTTTTTTTTGTATAAGAAAAGTGTTTGCTAATTTTCCCAATTAAATATTTTTTGTGCGATTGAGAATAATATAAAACATGCCAAAGTAAATCAAAATATTAGTGATGTGAGGGTATAAGCAATTATAAACGAGCCATTCAAGTCGGGAAGTAAATAACATGCAACACTAAATTTTTAATAGTTTTTGACCTACGAACCCACCCAACGACGAGCAAACCCGTATTTCCTGACGGGTCAAAAACAGGTGTTGCTTACAATAGGAGAACCTGTATCCAACACACCATTAATTTTACGACGTTGATTGTTTGCAAAGTCCACTTCCAACTGTATTACTATTTCGTCCCGCAACACAACACCTACCATTCCAACTGTTTGATAATATTTGGCCTCGGAATGACCAACTTTCCCACATTTCCCACATTTTTAGCGTTTAGACGGCTCTGGACAATTTGACGAAATATGACCATTATTGTTACAATTATAACAACGTATCGACCGATTATGTTGTTGACGCTGTTGACTCTGCTGAGGATCTATTGACAGTTTAGTTTGTTTCTGATTATCTGGCTTCTCTGGCCGTACATGTGGCTCTACATATCCATATTTTCGGTTCTTTTCAATATAATTTATTATACCTATCCATTCTTGAACATTCACAGCACTTGAAAGCAGTGTTCGATAAACCTCGATATCATTTATACCATTTAATATAAATTTACCAATGGCTGAATCTGACATTCCTGCTTTACGACCAATATGCAACATGTCGTAATAATACGCTGTAATCGTTTGGTTCGGCAAACGCTTTTTGCAAGTCATTCTCATTGAAAGATCGAATTCGTCGTTTTGATAAGAGAATGCTCTTAGTAGCTCATTCTTCATATCAGTCCATGATTGTATTTTTGGATTTATCATAACCAAATTTCGCGCTGAACCTTTCATTTTAACTTTTGCCATAAAATACATATCAGCTTCACTCCAATTGTACATTCTTGCAGATGTTTCTATTTCGTTTATCCACGCATCGACAGTGTAACTTGAACCCTCAGGGTTATACTCCTGAATCAGGGTAGCAAACTCGGAAGGATGAATCCTTGTATTAAACTGACTGATGTGCTTCGACTGAGCCGCTGGAAAGTATGATGCTGCTACTTTTGGCTGGTTTCGTTGAATACCCGAATCAATAAAGTTATTTAAATCGTGTGGATGTATGGCTGATCGAGACCTCCGATTGGTGAAATAATTAAACTGATTATTAACGGCACCATGCTCGAATTCTGACCCATGTAATTTTTCCACAGAATTAACAAAATCATCCGGTATTGATTCGCTTTCAATTCGACTAACATTCGATATTCTTTCTAATTCTATCTGTGCTTTTTCTATAGCATTTTATTTTAAAATAATTTCTCTCAACATGTGGCGAGTTGACTTAACCTCACTGTTCACGGACATTTTCCACGCACGAAAAATTAATCAATTTATACACTATCTTGTAGCATATCCCACTTCTGACATGTAGGAGTATATCTTCTATTTAACGGATTGTTATTTAAACAATTATAAAACAATAATACTCTTTACTCACAACTTTATTTTTATCAAAAATATAATAATAATAATAATAATGTACTCCCCCCTTTTACACACGTCTCCTCTTCTTCTCTCTCTGAATCCCTCTAGCGACCAATAATAATAAACTTACAATAATAAATACAACTCAAATTATCACCAATAGATGGCATTAATTACAAATAAAATAATCAAATTTCAAATTCAAGTATAAATCGTTATTTTTCTTTACTTACTACAATATCTCCATTTTTCTTCTGAACGAGATGCAGAAAGCTTGCCCATGAACTGCCTCTAGATCTACAAATGCTCAAATGCTCATCTCAAATGTTGATGAAATCGATAGTACTCCCGGAACACAAAGAAAGGTAAATGGATCAATGATCCGACGTTTCTGAATATCAACTAGGAAACCTGAAAATTTGAGAAAATTGGCACCCAAAATGGAAATCAACACATCTGCTGAGATAAATTCCCATCGAAACACTCTCCTAAGACCAACAGGAGTGCCGTTGCCATTGGCCACGAATAATTGATGCGTCAAAACAGAATTTTGAAGATTTTTGAAAAATTTATAAGGAATAATAGAAACATCAGCTCCAGTGTCAATAAGAAACTGAATTTGGAATTGATGTCCTGAATTATAGGGTAACTTGTTGGGAAATTTTCATTCAGACGCGCCACAATCTGATGACCGTCTAGTTTTTTGAGTCATCTTTGATATCGAAATCGATAAAATGTTTACAACCCTGTTAACATTTACTCGCGTTTGCACAAAACATGAAGTGATAATAACCAAATTCATGTTTATTATACGAACGAAAACCTCTACAATTATAATCGTCGTGACCTAAAATGATTTCTGTCATTCGTAATACCAACTACAACCAGAAATCTTCTCAAGCATATCTATTTTAAACTGATCAAACAAAGTTTTAATGTGAGAATCTGATGTTGATTTAGAAACGGAGTCGCCAGTAGTATGAGACAACGATGATGAAGTTGCCTCAGCTTATGCTGAAGGCCAAACTGGATCTTAGATTTTTTGCCATAGCTCGTATTTACACTCTGTGCGGCTTAGGTACCCGCAGCTCAGTCAAGTAGGGGTACATTGGTCATGGGTGATGGGTTGCGCGAGCAGTGGTCTAGATTACCGCACGTAAAAGAAAAAGATGAGACGGCCTAGACTATGCCGTCAAAACAAGGAGTTTAAATTAAGTGATTTGGACCTCGGACCCAAATTGGCAAGATTCATGCATCACATCGATGGTATGCTCACCGTGGTTGTTTAAAAAAATTTAGAGTAACATAATTACCCTAAGTTAAGCATGATAAAATAAAAAAAGAGATTTAAATATTTTGGACTGAGGCCTTAATAATTAGTAAGTTGTTTTTATTTGGTAAAGCGTTCCAGCTGAAAGAAACCCGCGTGCTGCCGCACTGGCGAGATTTCCGCTTCTAATGAAGCAGCTGGTGGCCCTTTTACCAAATGGACCCGTTTAGTTAGTAGGCTGATTATATTTGTTTGTATAACCATACTTACCAAAACCAGGTTTTTCTATTATTCCCTCGAACCACAAAAAAAACTTATTTATTTAATATAATAAAACAAAAAAAAAATACGAACTATAGTTATTAATCAATTTCAGACTTAACTTCTAACACTATAATTGGTTACCACGACTAAAGCTCAGTGCGTATACCAATTATCCCTTCCAAAGCTTAACTGCCTCTACCAAAAGTGTGGTGTGCTATTTATACAACACTAAACTGACTGACAGAGAAGGGACGGAGAAAATTTAGTTATGGAAATGTATTTCTCTCTCAATCAATTAATATAATTTTCCCGCAGTCAGCTAAATTTTTGTACAAACACCGCACATTAGAAACAACGTGACATAAATCTAATTTACATGCACTTGTGGGAATTATATTTGTATGTGCCACGAAAATTGCAACGTTTTAAAATGTCCACATACGTCACTTAATTAACTCTATGTAGAACGTTTGCTTTTTCGTGTGCACAACACAAAAGATATGGATGGATGCATCATCCAATTACAAATCTAATATTTACGTTCATTCATTTATATTTATAATAACTACTTATAAGGACCTTGAGTGACGTAAAGTTGCAACTGGATAACGTAAACTTAAGAAAGAAATAATTTTATGTTTGCTGTATTGCATCTTATACCAATTTCATGTATATGAATGTAACAACAAACGTAAAGAAAAGTAGATAATTCCAGCATGACTAAGTGTTTAATGAATTTCTGTGAAGATGATATCTTCAAAGTCATGGTGAAATTACCCTGATAAACGTAAAGATTATTGGGAATGGGTTGATAACGGAATATAATAAAATTTCGTTACAAAGTCGATGCGCCATGATTAACAGAATTTACCGATGAGTTCAAAAATATCTCCATTGATGAATCTGAACGATCAGCTAACGCCATTAACTGAATGCACTGAAGTTCCGGCATCAAGTTGAAATTCGTTCAATAGTTGAGACGGTTTACGATCTCCTAAGGTTAAGCCATGTAAAATCCGACTTATTCTTGACCGCTCAGAAACTACGAGCACTCTGATAACTTCCCCCTTAAATTGAGTATACGACTTTTCACCTTCCTCCCGCTTGATTATGTCAGCAAAGGTATTATGAAACCTAGAGTCGAGTGCACTGATCGCATGAGAATCTCGAGTACTCTCAGTAATAAAACCGGCTAATAAAAATTGTGTTTCTAGAATTTTGAACTAAACATCATGATCGTGACTGCGGAGGTTTAAAAACCATTCTAAATAATTCCGAACGCGATTTACTAGCACCAATCTGACCAATATTATTATTTAAGGCGTTATTAATTAATTCATATAAATTGAATCGTCATACCGCGAATTCACAGGAGAGGGCGAAAATTTGACGCAGATATATCAACATTAAAATTGACAAATTTTTATAAAATTTCCAAAAAGCAATTATAAATTTTCTCTCAATTTTGTCAACCGGAATATAACGAAATTTATGTAAACCAAAGATTTATTTCAAATTGGAACAAAATGTACTTACATTTTCAAACTGAATTTTTTCTAATTGCACTGAAAAAAATAATAGGGTCTACAAAAATATAAGTAAATTTAACATAAAATCTCTGTTGAAATTGAGCCTTGAAATGTGAAAATAATTTCATGCTATGTAAGAATATTTTACAAAAAAATTATATCGTTCCACTTCGCATTTTGTTGATTCAACTTAGTGGATGAAATAGCTAAAATGAAAATATAGAATACGTAAAATGAAAGTGTGTTTGAAAATATATGTCACCACAATTTTATTTAAGCTGAGAAAAAAAGTTAAATAATTTTTCTGTTTGAAAGTGAAAAATTGAAAAAATACCGTGTTTATCGAACTTCGCGCTCAAGTCGCAACCTCTAAACCATCTTCGATTGACCCAATATTTTTTCTATTTAAGTTTTTAGCATAACCTCACATTTCTTGGGGGAGTCCCGTTAGATATCTCTAAATTTTTTCCGCGCGATACAAACAAGGACCACCCTAGTGTACATATGTTGAATTAACTTTAATTTAGGTAATTTTGCTTAGTAGAATATCTTTCACTTCTTAGGAATATGTTAATTTTACCTATATCAAAATAAAATTCACACTATAAAATCGTGATTCTTTTGCATGATAACAAAATATTTGTTATCACATCAAGATGAGCACCTAGATTCTGATCAAGTGACAAATGACAAATGACATTTTTTTGTGACTTTGTACTAAAATTATAACTTCAGTAAAATGACAATGTGAGTTCTAAAAAGCGATGCTGATGAGATGACTTTTTCCAAACGCCACGAATATTTAATTTTCCGAGACTTTAAATTTTCTTATAAAATTAGTGCGAATACAATTTTTAAACCATTTTTGTATGGAATTAAAACAAAATTGAAAACTAAATTCCTAAATAAAAAATTAATACTAAAAAAATTTATAAAATTCGTATAATTAATTATTGCACTTTTCAAGTAATAGTTAAGTAAGTTGATTAAAAATTAGCAATGCAACTACTACTAACTGATGTGTGTCATTAGTCATTTCAAACATATCGGAAATTTTCTGTGAGAATATTCTGTTATAAAATAAAAAAATCAAGAAAAATTGTCATTTTATCAGAATTTACCACCTCACCTTTTCAAAACAAATGAAGTAAAAATGTTGAATCTTTTAATTAAAAGATTCGATATCCTCATCAATTATACTACGAAACTTCGTATCAATTATACTAATCATTAAACTACAAAAATGACGAAACAGGTCAACTTGGCGAAATCAACTCGGCGACGAACAACTCGGCGACGGACAACTCAGCGACAGTTAACTCGGCGAAACCAATAACAAACTCGGCCATGCTCAACACGACGGCGGTCAACTCGGCGATGGTTAACTCGGCGACGGTCAGCTCGGCGGTGGCCAGTCAAATCGGCCACGGTTAACTCGGCGACGGGAAAAAAATGAAAAAAAATCAAAAATGAACATAAAAATTTACTAATTTCGGGATTGTACACCATTGGTTCCAGTGACGTCACTTTTTTAAAAACTGTTTTAAATAAAATATGAAAGTGACTTTGGCTCATGAAATTTTATTAAACTCAACCATGTCTTAATCGAATAAGATGAGATTTGGTTTGTTGGATGGTAATGGGATTCTAAAATGAGTTTTGGAAGAAGTTCTGGAATATGGCCATCAGGGACGGAACTTGGCCATTCCGTAACCGATTATGATGGGATTAGGTATGTTGGATGGAAATGGGATTCTAAAATGAGTTTTGAAAGTTCTGGAGTATGGACACATCCTTCTCACTCGGCCATTTCTTAACCGATTATGGTGGGATTGAATATGTTGGATGGAAATGGGATTCTAAGTTTTGGAAGACGTTTTGGTATATGGCCAGCAAGGACGGAATTTGGTCATTTCTTAACAGATTATGATGGAATTGGGTATGTTGTATAGAAATATGATTCTAAAATGAGTTTTGGAAGAGGTTCTGGAATATAGCCACTTGGGACGGAACTCGGTCATTTCTTAACCGATTATAATGGGATTGAGTATGTTGGGTGGAAATGGGATTCTAAAATGAGTTTTGGAAGAAGTTCTGGAATATGCCCACCTAGGACGGAATGGGGTTGGGTATGTTGGGTGGAAATGGGATTCTAAAATGAGTTTCGGAAGAAGTTCTAGAATATGGTCAGGAACTTTTAACGAAATTCGACTTTTCCCACACACCGCACCGTTTTATATAAACTAAAATGTTAGTTAGTGCAGATAAATCTTCGAGGTAAGTATATTTAGTTTGCCAGTATTTAATTAAAAATAGTGCTTAGTGGAATAGATATATTATTAGAATAGAATAAATTCTAGTTGCATAATCAAATTGTAAATATTAATATGTTTAATAGTGTAATTGCCAATTTTTACAGGTGGGTTTTGACCAAGTATCAGTATGTAAATTTTAGCCAGTAAATTTTTATTCGATGAAAGCTTTCTTTTGTAATATAAAAATTAATTTTATTATTAATGCTTAAAAAATAAATATACAATTTAAATTAATAACAAAATATTGGAGTTTTATTTAAAATAAATCTTTTGGGGCCTAATTCTATACGTATAATTAAGAACTACTTCTAAAGTACTTAAGCAGGAGGTACGGAGGTACTTTTAAAGTAAATTTTTTATGTGGAAAAACTGGTAATTCGAATGAGACAGGTATTGTTTTTTTCACAAGCGTAAACGAGAAAGCTAAATATAATTTTTCTTAAACTGATGAACTTTTTCCCACAGTCCTATTTTTTCACATGAAATGAAGTACTTTTCTTCGTTACTTCTGCACCATTTCTGGAAGTACTTCTACGTTTGCTGGGTGTCTTTCGAACTAAAAAAATAAGAATCACTAAATTAGAATTTAAGCGTAAATAATACTGTGGGCAAAAAACAGTAAGACTTTGTTCATAATTTTAAAATTCTTTATTTATTTCTCCAAATCTATTTCGTCCCCCTCAAAGTAATCCCCCCCGGCCTCAATACACTTGTGCCAACGTATTTTCCAATCCTCGAAACAGTTGGTAAAGTCAATTTCCGGAATAGCCTGCAATACGCGTAGCGATTCACGTTTAATGTCTTCAATTGACTCAAAACGGTTTCCCCGGAGCGGTCGTTTGAGTTTGCTGAACAGCCAGAAGTCACACGGAGGTAAATCAGGTAAATACGGTGGTTGCGGAACGATATGGGTGGAATTTTCGGCGAAAAAATCACGCAAAACCAATACAGTATGAGAAGGTGCATTATCGTGGTGCAAAAACCTAGAGAACCCATAATTCCGGCCTCTTTTTACGAATAGCTTCGCGCAAACGACGCATAACACTCAAATAGTATTCCTTGTTGACAGTTTGGCCGGTCGGAAGGAATTCGGAGTGCACCACACCTCGATAATCGAAGAAAACTGTCGACATCACCTTGATTTTTGACTTGCTTTGACTTGGTTTTATCGGCTTCAGCTCACCTTTGGCACGATATTTGGCCGATTGATCGTCTGTTTCCGAGTCATAAGCATAGATCCAAGACTCGTCGCCAGTTATAATACGTTTCATGACATCCTGGTAGTCGGAAAGCATTGTTTCACAGACGTCAACGCGACGCTGTTTTTCCAAAAAAATTGAGTGATTTTGGCCCAAATGATCTTTCAAAACGGTTTTCACTGATCCTTCCGATATTTCAACGATGCCAGTAAAGTCTCTGACTGTTAAATGTCGATTCTTGAGCACCAATTCTTTGATTTTATTAACGTGTTGATCATCAGTTGATGTTGATGGCCGTCCTAGACGTGGTTCGTCGTCAACACGTTCTCGCCCATCTTTGAACGATTTGTACCAATCAAAAACACTTGCTCGCGAAATACAAATATTACCGAAGGCCTTTTGCAACATTCTGAACGTTTCGGCACCACAAAATTGATTCCGCTCACAAAATTTAATGGAACTTCTTTGTTGAATAATGTCCCTCATTGTAAAAATCGCCGAATGCACTTTTTGTACTTCAGAAAGACAAATGGTTTTCCGCGCGAAATTTAAATTAAAAAGTCTTACTACTTATTGTCCACAGTAGTATGTTGATTTCCACTATAATTGTTACTTGTAATTAAAACAACTGACAAAATTAGGAAATTTATTTCTATGCCACGAAATCAGAAATAATAAATTATTTTAGCAAAGAATAAACAAAAAAACCAAATGTCCAAATCCAATTTTTCACAATCTTTTTTATTTAAATATTTATACCTAGAATGCAATTTTTTCATTCAGAAGAAACCAAAATACTTAACCACACATATTCACATTATACCACAATCATCCAGTCTATCACATCATCAACAGATATAGATTTTATCTTCATCGACGAATTTTCCCAGTTTCCTTGACTATCCGTTTGAAATCAAAATTTGACTCAAACGAATTTGATCGGTAGTAATGAAATTTTTTTCTCGGTTTATGTTTCCATTATCTTTGGCTAATATTTGTATAATAAAAATAACTTTTGAAAAATACCCCAATTGCTGCTGGTGGAAATCCAGTCAAATGTAATTTGAATATTCTAATATGAATGATGGTTCATTCCATTCTATAAGAATGAACCATTCATGTTGTACTGTGGGAAATGCATCAAATATCGTTCTTCAAAAAATAAATAAATGCAGTACTATGCGCAGAAATATCCTAAGAAGGCAAGTTAATAGTTTAAGAGCGCCAGCTAATACAGAATCTCGTGAAGTTATTAATATACCTGATGAATATATACGTCACGAGTACAGTCCAACCAATTTTAAGCGTTTCTTACTAGGGGATTCAGGTAGAGATCAACCAAACCCGCAACGTATTCTGATATTTGGCAGGGTAATATCACTTAACGTGAAGTGAACATATGAAGGAGTTATATATGGATGGAACTTTTTTACTCTCTCCTCTGTTTTCTCAAATTTTCGTCATACTTGCTAGAAAGGATAGAAGTACAATTTTACCTGTACTGACAAAATTAGTCCACATGTTATGCGAGATTTGGTCTCTACTTAATCCAGAAGGTATAAATGTGGATTACGAGCTCGCAATACGTCAAGCCATTTGTACAGTATTTCCAGAAACCAACGTTAATGGTTGCCTATTTCACCTAGCGAAAAATCTACGAAAACACTTGGCATCTTGTCATCTTCTAGGAAGATATATATATAATTCAGCTGTCGATTTCGCATTGGATTGCGAAATAATCACGTCTAAAGCATTAGTTCCTTTAGACGATATGATCCATACCATAACAAGCCTGGAAAATTATTTACCGGGGGAGTTAGAATCAATTTTAGCGTGGGATACTAATACATATATCGGACGCCTGCGGAATAATGGCACCATCATTCGGTCAGTTTACCAACGAACACTTTTCTGAAGCTTATCATCACAAATTACAATTGAGCTTTGACGGTGGTATTGCTCACCCTAGTGTATGGGTTTTCATCGATAAACTAAAAAAATGAAAAAATGTACGATATTGAGTATGAGAGAAATATTACCGATCATGAATGTCCACCGAAACGAACGCGCTTTGAAGAAGAATGATGATTCCAGAATATTAAGCAAAGTTATCAACTATGATCATCGGAGCATAATCGAATACCTTTGCAGAATATCGTACAACTATAATATGGAGTGAACTTAAGCTACATACAAATGATTTATACATAAACCTCGTATCCTGAATTGTTACAAATAAATTTTCATTTGGCTCTCCTAAGTAATGACTATTCTTGACGCAGAAAATAGTTTCCTGTTTACTTAATCTGATTATGGACACTTATACAAAGCCCTATAAAAATTGGCCAATCTTATCATTTGAAGTAGAACTACATTCAAATTGGATACCGAGTGTAGTCAAACCGATCGAAATTGTAAAATATTTTTTATACGATATCGGCGATATATTCGATATTGGATTTTGAAACAAAGGATATCTGGAACGACTATACCATAGCCACCGGTATGATTCTCTGGCCACAATCGAGAAATAGCAGGAAACTAGCACTATGCTTCCCGCAACTGGAGTAAAAGCTAAAGAAAAATATATGAATTTTGGTTTGACAGACGAGGATAAAAGATCAGATATCATGGCTTTGACAGCAATACAAAAGGATTTGGTTGCAAACTTTATTTACGATAGATATAATTTTAAAACAGCTATTCAAATGTATAATGAAAGTTTCGATACAGACTTTATTCGTATAAACAGTTACTGAGTATGAGTTACTGAGAGACCGAATTGTTGTTGTGTCAAGAAAATTTTTATGAAAAAGAGTATTTTAACTTTGAAATATGCCATGATACTTGCAGAATTAATGAGACTGCACAAAGCAGAGTCTAAAATATGGGATTTGACACGTATATTCAGAATAATGTTGCTGTGAATAAAATTTCCAACCCAAACCAGAGTGTCAAACAAGAGTTTGAGAAAATGAAGATGTTATGGTACAAAACATGTGTTTGAAAAGTAAGTGGTCCTCTGGGTCATAAATGCAATATTTGTAAATACAAGCACCACTTTGAATTGTGCTGTAGAAGTAGAAATAACGAATCTAATAAGAACTCCGCAAGTCATTGATCTAAATATAAAGTCTACCAAATTACCGCCAAGAAGAAGAAACAACAAAGTTTCGATGACGAAGCTGTACAAATACATGAAATTAATACCATATCCAGTAGACACCAAGTTACGGCAATGCTTCGGTTGAAGTTTAAATCAATCTAGAAATGTATTGAATGTATGTTAGATAGACGAGCTAATGCATGTCCAATATGCTAACATCACTATTCGAAGTTTATGAATAATCCCAATCCAAAGATACTTAAAGTACTCGCAAGTACTTCCAGTTACTCACAACTAGTCAATCAAAAATTTTGTGTTCTTATGTTTTACTTCTAACTAACAAATTTGCGTTCCATTGAACATCTAGTCACAAGTACTTGCAAGTACTTTGCTAACTCCAACCCGGCTATTGTGCTAGCAAATACAATATTTGACAGATTCGAGTAGCTTAACCGTAAACGCAACGCGCTTTTTATACCCAGAAGTATTTTGGAAAATGGAAAATTAATCTTTATAGCTTAGTTCAGTATAGCGAATCCGTGCATATTTGCAACATAACAATAAAATGGTACAATACGCTTGCAGAACAGAATGAACAATGGATAAGCAAACGCCTGTTAGCAAACCGCGGTACTCAAAACATCAGAAGAAACCTTACATTTTTAAAACTTAGTTCCCGTTTGAAAACTTTGCGTTAGTGTAGCTTCAGCTTCGACTATCAAATGGTAGATGGCTTATAATCATGTTTATTTCGATTTTGTTATGACATATAAACAGCCAGTTTTACATAACAATCCTATCAAAATATGTGTCATACTGTCATCATTGATTTTCGTGTTATTGTTTTGCTATCATTTGTCATTGTGAATATTTTCGTAAATTTAATAGAAAATACATTTACTTTTAATTTATAATGAATTTTTTGTAAACAACTAAAACTCAAATATGTATACATTAAAAACTCCAAGTTTGCGTATCGACCAAAGTGATTTAAAGTGCCGAAATGGTTGTGGATTTTATGGGAATACGCAATGGGGCGGATTATGTTCTAAATGTTATCGTGAAAAAAATTTGCGGGAGCGCCTTGAAAAATGTAAGAACTAAATATTTTCTCGTCTTGTTCACATTATATTATGTCAAATTATTTTAGCCCAAGGTAATCGTAAAGTCCCCATAAAATTAGTGCAACCAACCGCAGGAACTTCATCGACACGTCATTCCATTTTGGGATTCGCAACGAATCGGAACTCATCGCAATCAGCTACTCATCATCATAATCAACAACAGCACCCATCACATCATCCACACCATAGCGGAGATGAAAAGAAAAAGGAAAATTTAAAGCGTAATATACTGGAAGTTTTCAAAAAATCACCACTGGGAAAGAGTGATCCGAAAACAGTTGAAATGAAACCTCAACATCACGTGCTCGATAAAATAGAAATTGAATATATTGAAGCGCTGAAGCAACTCAAAATAGCTGATCAATCGAAAAAAGAGCTGAAACGTTTTATCCAGCAACTGGACAACATCATTCGGAAGAAATACCACTCGTATAATATTGATGAAATTTCGGACACAGTTCAAACGAGTTATCTTCAATTATCCGATTTAGTGAATTCAAATGATAATCCACACTATAAAAATGTTGATCCCGAGATAAAAGAACAGGTGATGGATTTTTTCGAAAAATGTGTCATGACAAAAAATCACAAATCACTATTCTCACCTCCGTTCACTAATGACGAGGAAAAGGACTCCAAAATCCAGAAACGTATAAAACAATTAAGCTGGATTACAGCTAAGCATTTAGTTTGCAGTATTGATGAAGTTAATTCTGAGGTTCGTGATCTTGTGTATAGTGCTATCACTGAACTAGTTGCTATGGATTCGTACCAGTCACCTCAAGAGAAATTAGATTGCATCGTTCGATGTTGCCGAAATATATTTACATTGTTAAAACATACCGTTGGCGGACCGGCTAGTGCTGACGAATTTCTTCCTGCTCTCATTTTTGTTGTGCTTAAAGCAAATCCAGTCCGGCTTCACAGCAATATAAATTATATAACGCGATTTAGTAATGCGTCTCGTCTAATGAGTGGAGAAGGTGGATACTACTTTACAAATTTATGCTGCGCTATATCTTTCATCGAAAATTTAACATCCGAATCTCTTTCAATGTCAGACGACGAATTCAATGGTTTAATGTCAGGTGAAAAATTGTGTAATACGGCCTGGGAGTCGGCCCTCATGGCTTGTGAAAGCCTACATTTAATTTCAGAAAATATGAAAATCATGTCCAACTTAAAGAAACGGAATGAAACGTTACTCGAAAATATCGACACATTAAATACGGATATTGATGAGTATAAAGATGAAATAAAACGAAAAGTTGGCGAGATTATCAATCGGACACCGTTAATACTAAAGCCAATTAAAACTCCGCCCAAAATAAAATTGGATGCTATCAACAAGTCAAATCTATCAATTTCATCATCGTCCACGAACTCATTGGTCACAAGCAACACTATCAACAATAATGGACATTTTCAATCAAATTTAGTGCAAGTTTTAAGTAGTTTCAATACGACCGACCCATGCAAACAAAAGATGGAAATCGAGAATCAACTGGCTGTCGGAGTTGATGAGAACAGCCAAAAATTAATAACATTAGCCGAGAATTTAGAGGAACAGTTAAACCGTAACAATAATAATGCTAGTAATCCCAATAAACTAACCGGTATGAGTAATAGTAATTCAAATGATTTACTTTCGACATCACCAATATTCGGTTACAGTCCGTTCGACACACAATCGTTAGACGAGCTAAATACTCCCGATGAATTTAATTTTATTCACGGTTTGACAAATATAAATTATGAGTATGACTATGCCGATTACAGCGGTGAAAATAGTATAGACGATGATGTTGGTGGTGGAGGTGGTGGCGACGGCAGCAAAACAGCTACAGGCGGCACTGGCACTCAACAGAGTACCACAACGGAACTAACAAATACTTCCGATAGTCATACTTGTATAACAAAATCGGAATTAGAAGAATTCGATCCACTAATTAAACCAACCGCTACTACTTCATCCGAAGGTGACACAACTGCTAATGCTCACAAAATTCGAAACATAATAGATGATAGCAACTCGGCCAATGAAATATTATTACCTTCACCAATAAAGCCGATTGTTACCGATTATCGTGGATTTACGTTGCAGGGAGTTGAAATTCCAACAATAACATGTAATACAGGTGATTTTAGTTCTATTAACCAGTCACCGATACCGACATCATCAACGTCCGCCGCCTCCCAAACATCGCAAGTACCATCCGATTCAACATTACCAACCAAATCTGAGAAGTTATAAATAAAACATTAACGAGAAAAATTGAACTTTATGTATTAGATAAAATTTCACAAAAATAAAATAACAAATTATAATTAAATATTTATTTAGGTATGTATTTACAAACCAAAACACAAATTATGTTATAGTTTTAGTAGATATTATATTTCATTTTTAAAACATAAGCGAATATTAATAGTTCTTTTAAATTTTAATCGATTATGCAGACAGAAAACCGACCATTCCTAGAAAGGTCTCCCGCCTTATCCCACTTCATAGTGTCCGAGCATTTTGAAAAGCTACATTTTGTGTAGTACCGTTCGATATTGACCAACAGATGCTAAAAATTTTGTAAAAAAAGGGAATCTTTTGACTTGTATAAAATATCTTAAATTTCCGCCTAGTTCAGTGTTAACTAAGAAAACACTATATTTGCTGCTTCCATTCATACCAGAATTGCATCTCATTATTTAACCACAACCGTCGCTTTTAGGCGAACAATAAGGACTTGGATTGAGTTTTTCCACCAATTTCTCTTTGTGAATTATCTCGCACTTCAAACTTAAAATGTTGTTATCACGTAAGGTAAGGTATAACTAGAGAAGGGCTCAGTATAACTAGAGTATACGTAAAAGCGATCAATGAATCTGGTAGATTACTATCACACAAGATAAAGAACTCTAGTAGAATTTAACGAATATAGAGAAAATAATTTCGGTAAAATTAAATCCCAAATGCAAGATCGGAGATATGGGCCCAGAAGAAAGAATCTGTTAAGAGATGAGCACATTAAATTAGGGGACACCAGCAAGAGGGGTCACTGTCCGGTTACTAAAGCTGGAAAGAAAGTTTCTGAAGCATCCTTCATTTAAGCAACTTTACGATGGATTCAAGTTTCTATCTAAATCACATGAAATTTATTCAAGAAAAATGCAAATTCTTTTAATGGGAATCAATAGTCGAAGGAGAACTGCGAATCTAAGCAACAACTGGAAAATTTACCGAAAGGAACTAAACAGACGATAGTGTTATTGACTGACAAATTAAAGCAATACCATGACCAAATTATTTCAAAAGACATCCTATTATGGCAAGATGAAAAATAAATCAACATTAATGCCACCAGAAACATTCCAACGATTGAGGGTCGAGGCTGAATTAGTATTTTTTAAGGTTTTTCATAAGAAGAGTATATAGTTTAAATTAATACTAGTGCATTCCTTTTTGTCTAAATTTCCGATAAAGAAAATTGATGGGTACGTCATACCAGTCGATCATAGATAGCACAAAGCAAACCGCGTCTGATATTTGACTTAAAACTAATCTAATCGATGTGAACTTAGTTTGCTGGTTAGAAACAGTCTAATTGCAGTCCAAATTCTCTTTATTTCTAACTACCTATCTAACTAAATTGAAGGTTAAAATAAAATTGTTTGGTTTATAAACGTTAGAGGCATCTATCAATAGCTGTTATCATCGTTTGAGTTAGTGGGAAATTCAAAAAAGGGGTGTCAGGCACACAGCATATCTAGATACTAGACCGAACTAGTAAACTCCAACCGTCATATATTATCCTGGATGAATGTGGGCTATTGCGTTTGAAAGGATGTCTGTAAAGTACGAATAAAATCGAATAATTTGAGGAAAAATAATTGAACGCTGTAGAAAAATCTAACAGAGTAAGACAAATCATTTTGTTTTACTCATACTGCGACGAACATCATCACAAACATTCAGTAAAGCTGTAGCAGTGCCGTGGAACATTCTAAACCCCGATTGAAAAAGACAAAGCAATCTAAAGCTATCAATATGAGATGGAATTTTGTTTTTACCACCAATTCAAACGCCTTGGAAAGAGAACTTAAAATGCCGATAGAGCGGAATTGAGAAAACTCAGAAGGATTGTCAATTTTAGGAACAGAAATAATTTTACTCAGCTTTCACTGAGCGCGAATAGGGAGAATTCGCTTTACTAATTTAAAACTACCCATCTAGCTAGACCAGTGGATTGCGATTTAACTTTCAAAATTGCAGAATGCAAATCGACAATTGATATAATTGCAAACGAAAAAGAATTTAGGGATTCAACAGATATAATATCTATATTTGGAATATCATGGGTGGGACTAGAGTTAATTAAGTATTGGATAACATCATTAGCTTTGAGAGCTATAGAAGAAACTGTGCAACTACCAAGGCCAAAGTCGCGTATGTTACGCAAAAATATCTTACATGGAAGTTAAAGATCTAGCGATGCGAATTAAACTTACCACTCTATTTCGAGATTGCTTATAAACTAAGACCGAGAATTAGGGCGCATTTTCCAAAGATGATATTTAAAAACGAACAGATATAGCATTCAAAATCGAGGGCGACCGACAATATGATCAATGGGGGAATAAAAACCACCACTTGTGGTTGTGTAAAACTAAGTAGCTACCGGACAAGTGATATAGTGGTTAAAGCTTCGGCACTTGGACCGGGAGGTACTGGATTCGAATCCCACCAGGGGCACTCCAACAGAGGGCAGAATTCAGCGCCGACCCACCGTTCATGTTAATGTACAGGTTGACATGGAGCTTGCAATGCACAGGTGGTATACTGTAATAGTGTGAATGGGTGGTGTGTGCGTGAATGAAAAGAAGGGTATTAATTGACCTTCAAAGGACATTAAATCCACTGGACAATTAATACTTTCTTTAATAAAAAATAAAAAAAAAATAGGAATGATATGATTTTAAAAAAAAAGAAGAGAATAGAAAAAAGTTTCTTGAGAAATATCAAAACTGAAATCATCAGAGATGAAAACCTCATCATACCGGTAAAAATAACTAAAACAACACTCAATGTCTAAGAGGGATTTTTGAAACTGCGCATACGACTTCTTGTTCGTTTTAGTTGGATTATATGTAAACTGCACCCAAAATAAATTTCCGCTTATTGACGAAGGCATTTACAAAAAGAAACTCAAAAACAGATACGGGCTTTTGAGAAATTGAGGGGTACACCGACACAACTTTGCATTTAATATCCAAACGTTTAAACTAACAACATTAAACAGAAGGATAGATTTTAATAAAACCGAAGGTAAAGAAGAGCTCTCAGTGAGGAACACGATACTTACTTTTTTGATTTACTTAATTAGAAAATGGTCCTTTGTATGAGACGAAATATATTGTTCAAGAGAATTTCTGGATTTCGGAGCATCATTTAACGAGAAAAATCATGAAAATTCACATGGGTATTCTCAGAAAATATTGAATTTTCATAAAGATTAGAGTACCTATTTTAAAAATAGAAATTTCTCATCAATTCGCCTCATACAAATTACTATTTTCAAATTCCAAATTCCGTGACTGATGAGCCATATTTGGATAGTTTCCCGTTAGGCAAAAATGATGTTCTACGCAATTGCTCAGCATGGCATAGAGAATACCAATATGCATTTTCATGACGATTAAGGACAATATTATAGGACATGACGTAAACAAGTCTGTAAAATTACACGGAACGGAGTTTGAATTGCAAGGCGATCTTTCAACATCTATAATGGCAATTTATAACAATTTGATGGTATAACTCACGAGTAAGTTCAGTCATGACTAAAAGAGGAATGGAAGATACCAAGGAGATATGCTCGGGCGTAAAAGTGGCCAGTAATACGAAGCCATATTGAGGAGATGAATGAAAACGAGAATCATCTAATGACAGCAATGCTTAGCAAACATCGGTTACAGACAAATGGTTCAGGTCTTTCAATAAGACCTTCTTTTCAATAGTGTATAAAGTAGCTATTTTAAAAGTTCCGTTATTCAGTTTTTTTATAAATTAGCAATAGAAGGTGGATCCTATAGTAAAATTAATTCAATTTCGCTTCAAAATCGAATTAAAATCTACTATGAAAACATTTCGCAAAATTCGCGATATTTTTGGTAGACAAAATCGCTCATCTGAGCTTGCGGCCTTAATTTGAGTTCCCTGGTTCGGTAACAAACATGGGCCGGATATCATTGGTCCGCATTATTTCGAAAATGAAGCTGGTACCGCTAAGACTGTATTCGCTACAGAAAAATGACAACAATTTTTTTATGGCCAATATTTGATGATATGAATATTAAATACTTGTGTTTCTAACAAGAGGGCGCTCATGACATACAGCCAATGAAACGTCGATTTAATGAGAAACAGATTTGATGGAATTAATTTCGTGAAGAGGGGCACATTAGTTAGCCACTAAGAACGTGCGATCTAACATCATTAGATTCTTTTTTGTGAAGCTCAATGTCGGGACAATAGATCTGAAATGGTTGCATAATACAAAATTCCTTATAATCAATTAGAACAGTTATACAAACAGCAACATTAAAAAAATTGTGACCTTCCGAAATAATTTCTTTGTGATAATTTGATGTTTCTGTATTATTCTTATTTCAGTGCTAACATCCCATTTGTTTTTAAACTCATATGTAGTTGTAATTGGTTTCGGTAATGGTCATAAATTTAAACTATTGCAATAGAAAAATAAGTTTACCATAGATTTCTCTGATAATTCCAATATCATTGTATTTGTGACTTTACATTGCGCACAAATACAATCATGACATAGGAATTATCAGAAATTTTTTACTCAACTCATTTTATCTCTCGATTTATAAAAATGAAAAATCTATGATAAACTTATTTTTCTATGATATTAGGTACTTACTTTCAATGTTTATCATCCACTTATTGTTTAAAGGGCAATTAAAAACAAATCTAAAATATTATTTTTAAATTAAATGTTTCCTAATTTATTTTTATTAATCATTTTTCTAAAATCATTTTTTCTTCTTTTTGGTTTCTTATTATTAAAAACCAACATTTCGCTTCTTTCTTTTTTCCTTTTAAATTTTAACAAATTGTTGTGCTTCTTGAATATTATATAGAGTAACATGAGATTTCTTTTAACTTTGAAAATTCGGCAAAAAATAATTTAGAAAATAGTCACAAATTTAATGAATAATTAAATTTAGCCAAATTATTTTTGTTTATATGTATTTCTATCTTTTTCTCCTATTGGTGGTATTATTAAATGCATTTGGGGGGAAGAACACACGAAAAACTAAAAAAATTTAATTATTATTAACCATTAAGTTTTGATGTTGGGTCCGCACTTTATGCTACTTATATAGATGCCATACAGAAATATTGTTTGTTTGGGAGAGGATATGTAGCGGTAGATGGCGGCAATTTTGGGAATTTAATATAATTATATTGAATAACTGTATTTTGTTTTATTAATAAATATTATCTTTGTTTTTCTTGTTATTATTTGAATGTTTCGTATAGACGCCATGCACAAAATGTTGTTGCTATTAGTGTAACACTTCTATGAATTAATTTACTTCTTCTATTATCTTTGTACACTAACACTACGGGTGATGAAAATTCTTTTATATTTGGTATTTTAGATAATTTTTGAGAATTACTTTCCACTTGATATTTAACACATGGGTCTGAATTCCACGATAGTGCATATAATCCTGTGCATAATATTGATACGGCGCCTAATGTTCCATAAATAATGGGCTTTTGTTTCCATACTAATCCTGTAACAATAAAGTGTAATTAAAATTTACTACGCTTCGTACGCGCATCATGTAGCCTACCTGTTACAATGGACGCTAACCCAGTCACAACCCCAGTTTTATGTAAACAATTTCCTACTGTTATCCATCGTCCTGTTTCATCACCTAATTTTGTTGGTTCAATTATTATATAATTTACTTTATCGTACAGTGCCTTATCTAGTTCTGCCTCAAATTTATGATGTGAAAATTCACCTTCATAAACTTCTCGTATTATTTGTATTGTTGGTGGTATTACTTCACTATAAATCAATAAAAAAGAGATTATTTCGGTTATTTATATTGACTGTATTTTGCATTTCAAAGTCCTTAATGTATATTTTCTAAAATAAATAGGCCATTTGTAGCAATTTGTGAAATTTCTATTGTCGCACATAACAAAATGCAACGAGCGATACAGGCGAATGAAATAGCTACAGTGAAGGAAATTAAATTAGTTTCACCTAAGTCGAGGTCGCAAACCCGATTTTTTTTTTTTGTCCCAAGGCAAGATGTATTTCTCTTTTTGTAATATCTTACCAAAATTTTTCAAAAGTATTAATAATTCAAAAATGTTGATATTTTGTTGCTGCCAGTAATATTCGACCATAAACACGTTCGACATCTTAAACTTGCTGTAGATTACACACATTATATTTAATGTTTAACCAATTATAGTATATATGTCTTATAGCTTTATAAATTTCTATTAAAAAATTAATTTGCAATTTAAAAGATGACTATTTCTCAAAGAAGAATACGTATGGCAATTAATTGTCAACAAGTCGATGGGAAATATTATATTTTGAACTACTTAGTATATTTGTTCCACTAAGAGAAATTTGATATCCTGAGAATACTGAGCTGCAAAGATCGTCTTCAAATATTACAACAATCTGAAACACTTTAAAAAAACCTTGCTCTTTTACCAAACAAAAGGCTCGGCTAATAGACGTTTTTGGAGTTCCGACGTTAGTTAGTCTGAACATAGTCTTTTCCTTTTCTCGATTTTTTTTTTTAATATTTTGTTTTTGGCCCTTAAACTTGGAAAAATTGTGCAATCTCGATCGGAAAATACAACAATAATAGACTGAATTTTTTTATTCGCAATAATAAAGTTAAATCCATAATCTTGTGCCTAGTTTTGTCTCGTTTTGAAATATTTTAATTTTTTATCAGGTGCGCAACTAAATTTCCGGGTGTCACACATAGATGGTGCTAGTGCCACATCTACGTAGTTGTCATTTATGTCAGAAGTTGTGTTTTGTTCATAGCGGGGACAGTGGTTAACGATAACCAGTTGTAATACCAGCACATATCGCAACGCAAAAATATTATTTATAAGAACGAAAATGTCAAGTTTTGTGCCAAACAAACAGCATTTGCGGGAAGCTTTGTTTTTCTGCTTCAACTTGAAACAAAATGCAGCTGAAGCACATCATTTGCTTGAGGAGGCCTACGGCGAACATGCATCATCGAAAATTACCTGTGAAGATTGGTTTAAACGCTTCAAAAGTGGCGATTTCGACATTGAGGACAAGAAGCGCTTCGAGGCATGCACAATTGGAATAGAATGGGATGATTAAGTGCTAGTTACACTTAACACTGAACCGCTGACAACATGGGCATAACACTCTTACTAATGCCGAAAAAACGAGTCGCTCCTATCAAAACTGAATTATCTATTCCACGCCTAGAGCTTAATGTATCCTTGCTACTCGCAAAATTTATAAACTATACTCAAGGTGCCATGAAACTCAATGATATCAAAACTTATGCTTGGTCTGACTCAACCATTACATTATATTGGGTCGGTGGCGGTTATCCGATTCAAAACGTGTGTTGCATTCATAAGGAGCATCCTAGCAACAACTACGTGTCACCATAAAAGGTCAAATGAAAATCCTTCAGACCTATCGTCACCCACGCCAATTTGATTGGCGTACAGAAAATCAATCAATTTTTAGAATTATTCGGGCCACATTCAAGTTTCAACAAACTAAAACGCATCGCCGCATATTGTAAGCTATTCATCAATCACAAAATGCTTACAGCCAACAAGCCAGGAGTACCGTCGAATAGAGAAGTTCAAGATGTAGAAACTACAATCAATCAAAATCATCCAGAAGTAAGATTTCTATAACGAAATTCACTGCATCAAATTCTCGAGGCAATTAGACATAAAAAGCAGACTCATATATGAATTCGGTCTCAGATAATAATGGAATACTAAGAGTGAATGGCCGGGATCAAAATTCAAATCTTACGCCTGTTAGCCGAAATCCAATAATATTGGACAAACAAAACATAATAATGGTGCGAAACATTGCAGATGCACACCATAACACGTTGCACGGTGGCCTTCAATTGACCTTAGCATATTTAAGGAACAAATACTGAATTATTGGTGGTAAGCGAGCAGTACGTAACAATATCCAACAATGTTATAAATACTTCCGCCATAAACAAAATATGAGGGAACAATTAATGGAAACATTACCAGCTGCCAGAATACAACCAGAGAAAGCATTTGCCAAAACAGGAATCGACTATGCCGGCCCCTTCCAATTGAGAACAACCAAAGGAAGGGGGCACAAGACCTACAAAGAATATGTAGCTCTATTCATATGTACGTATGTTAACTAATAGCCTGGACAGACTGAAGATTAGTTAAACTGGTTTAGAAAAATTCGGCCAAGTAATCTAGGAAATAAAATTCAATTCAGTTCGACACACTACGAAAAATTCAAAAATCTACTAGAAAATTCAAGTTTTTCCATAGGGTGCTTGATTGAATTTTGCTAAACCAGTTTAAATAATCCGCAGTCTGTCCAGGCTATAAGGCAATCCATATCGAAATAGTAAGTTGTCTTACAACGGAATCTTTCATTGCTGCCTACACTACAAACGATTCCTTTCCAGGCGAGAAACCTGTACCGATATTTATTCTGACAAAAGAACTTACTTTGTCGGAGCAAACGCTGTGTTAAAAAATAACTGTGGTTGGTTATTTTTTAACAAACGATGCAGATAGAACAAATCAAGGAACATTAGCAATATTCTCATGTGCTGCATTCTGGGACTTGCACAAGCCACCATCCAAAAAATTATTTTAACCAGTCGTATGCAGCACTAGGACAATAAAATCTAGTAACAAATCTTCTCCGCCATTCAACTCATCTAATGCATGGTGTCAATAACTTATGGAAATTTAGTGCGTTTGTCAAGAATAAAACGAAGGAAGATAATAGAACTTACCAACCACACATAGAGACATTTGAAGATGACGAAGAAGTTATCCTTCATCACCAGAACGTTTATTATATTCACCATTAGGCGATGACCCACATCTTATTTTGGAGCGCTGTACCTATACGAGTCATCTGGTTTATAAACAAATTAAGGGGAAAATGTGTCACCAAACACAGACCCCGTTCTCCAAGCCGACCAGAAGAAAGCATCGCTTAGCAGTAACAGTTGTTAATATGTTCAAGATAGAGCTCGGTGATATGTTGAGATAACCTCAACAAGATCAACAACACATGTTGAGAATACAGCATGCAGAATAATCAGTCTGAAATATTTCCAGAAACCACACTGATGCAATGAAGATTAATTAATTACGATACAATTTTGTATTTTGTTTATTTCATATAAACTGCTTTACAGCAGAAATTGTATGTATCAATAAGTCCTTTGATTAGACCGCACCAAAATAATCAGTATTAAATAAAATCAGAGCAGAGGCTGAATTTTTCAAGTATTTTTTGATTGTTTGCATGTTTAAAACACGAATTAATTATTTTCATTAAGTAATTAATGTCTTTTATAGCGTATAATTTCATAAAAATAAAACACAAAATAAACGATCAGTCAAAAAATTATCAGTTTATCTTGTTGATAAGCTCAAAACAACATCAACAAATGAAACTTAAGCAGTATTTTATAGTTTATTTTGAATTCGCAAGAAATTATTTTCGATTTTTAAACTCAGAAGTAGCCTAGTTGTTTTGATAAATTTCTGTCAGTGCTAAACCGTTTTCTTTTTGGTATTTGATATTATCTTCATTTAAGTTCTGGTACAAGCAAAGTTGTGCGTAATTTTTTTTGGAACTATTAGTTTTTCGTCAGTTTTAAAATAGAGTGCAAAAAAAAACAATATTTTCGGTATATTTTACTGATTAATTTCCGTAAAGGAAAGAAAGCTGGAGAGACAATACAGTTTCTGACTATTGGGTTTAGCTATACAACATATAAACCATTTTGAGTTATCAACCACCTCATTTTCATTCCTGATTAAAAAATGTAGAATACTTGAACCGATAATAATACGTAACAAATCACAACTATAATTACAAATGATGATACATGTCTTATTTTTGTCACACACTCGAAATAAATTAGCACAAGACATATCGGAATCGGAAAAAAAAATTGAAAAACTGCTCAATATAACCATGCACGTGCATATTTTGTGGTCTTTAAACTGACAGTAACTGGCTCAAGAAAATGTGATGAAAACTTTTACAAACAGACGCAAAACATTCATTATCACCAAATACTCAAAAAAGATTCCATTCAACAATGTAAATAGTAGTTTGTTTGTATCCAACTTCGACAGGTTAAGCCTTATCTTATTCTTCAACGAAATTTGTTTTTGGCTAAAAATTATGCCCGAAATGTTGACTACAATTTCTACAATTATTTTTTCAAAAAATTACCATAATTTAGTGTGGAATTACATTTTTATTAATATTCTGTTCAAATAGTTTTTATTCATTTACTTTTTAATTTGATACTTTATCATAATGAACTAGAAAAAATTAATATGCAGTTCAGAATTAGAACAACCCAGTTTTATTAACCCATTCGCTGCCAAGCCTAAATTATATGAAGTTATTCCCATTACCATTGATATTTTGAGTGGTATTGTTTGTCAAAGTTCTGTTATTTCGTGGTAAAAGCACATAATCATTCTAAATGCATAAAATCAAAGACGAGTATATTCGTCGTTGGCAATGGGAAGGCAACGAGACTCGACATCGTTTTTCATATTTGCGTATTTTTAAGTAGAAAAACAAATCGGAAATCACGCAGATGGATGAAATAAAAAAATGCAGTAATAGAAGACACAAGTATAGCGAAGTTTGATTTTAATAGCGTCGAGCTGAGTGTAACTGCAGCATCTGTTATCAGTAATCAAAATAGTTTTCTAGAATGAGAAGTTCAGATCAATAAATTATTAGTTGTGAAATAAAAATTTGAACATATTTTACCCAGGTATATCAGACATCGTTGTACATATTAGGTATACGTTCCACGTCAAAATTCTGGTCAGTGGTTATATACTCGTAGCTTATAGTTATTTATTTTATGCCGTTTGCAACACAATTTAGAGAATGGACGGCTATATATCAATTGACAGAGATTTTGATTCAGGAGAAGATTTGTTAAATGATAGTGATTTCGAGATTGAATCAGACGACAGTCTTCGTCGTATTGTCAAAAAAAGACCACGAATAAGTGGGATGTATGATTAGGTAGAATCAGAAAGAGAAGATGAAGTTCCTAGTACTTTGATCAATGTGCAATATATAAATGAAGATACCGGAAGTGGCAATGTTTGGACAGAAGTGGAAAAAGATCCTCCAGTTTTTGAATTTCGTGAAAAGGATCAAGACTTGAACCTTCCGGCAAAATTAAGAACTCCAGGTGAACTTATTGACATATTATTTTCAAATGAGTTGTTGATATGATGGTTAGATGAATTGGAACAAAACTGGAAGCTGAAAAGTTGTTCCAGATTCTTAAATTGGGAAGTCACTAATCGCGGAGAAATGCAAAAATACTAGGCATTGATTCTTCACATGAGATCCATAAATTTGCCTACCATCCAACATTATTGGAATAAAAGCTATTTTTATAATTTGCCATTTTGGAGAACTCATATGTGCCGAAACCGATTTCAAATATTATTACGGTTTCTGCACTTTTCGAATAGCACAAACCACGAAAATAGTAAGCTACACAAAACCGAACCACTTGTTAAACATTCTAATAACGTGATGAATTGTGTATCTCCTGGTAAAGGTCTAGTTTTTGATGAGTCTTTAGTATTATGACGTCGCCGTCGTTCCTTTCGGCAATATATCAATAATAAAAGAAGCAAATTTGGCGTAAAATTATATGAACTATGCGAATCGCAGGGTATGATACTAAGAATGCAAATTTATTGCGGAAAATCGGAAGTTCCGTCAGACGAGCGGAATTACAGTACTTCGGTTGTACTTTCTCTTATGGAAGTTGTTCTAGATATTGACCATGTTTTGTATACGGACATTTTCTATAACTCCATATCGCTGGCAAAAGAATTAACATTGCGTATGACATATATTTATGGAACTTTACGATTCAATCGGAAAGGTAATCCGAAAGAACTGGTCAACTAACAACTGAAGAAGGAAGAGTACAGCTGGAAGCGATCCGAATTGGCCGTTATTTGTAAGTGGAGACTTAAGAAACACATTTTGTTTAATCACTTGCTTTTTGTTTCGCAACAATAAATTTTTGAATATTTAAAAATAAATCAAAAAGTTTAAAAATCACTCGATCGATTTCGATTTTTGAATTTTTTTTTAAATATTCAAAAATTTATTGTTGCGAAACATAAAACAAGTGATTAAACAAAATGTGTTTATTAAGCGTTAGTGTGTTTCGCCAAGTGCTTTCGGCAAATAGTGTTTAAATTGTAAGTGGCGAGAGATAAAAGAAACGTACTGACCATATCAAATATGTATAAAGCTGAAATGGTCAACGATTGGCTTTGATGGCCTCAAAGTCAAGTTGCCGTATATTTTTTGCGTTAAATTTTATTTAATTATTTTTTTTAGTAATTTCATCAAAATTCTAATTACCACGAAAATTATTAAGATTATATTTGATACAAAAATCGCTAATGTTGAAGATATCGTGAGATAAACCATTGGAATTATTGCTGGAGAAAAAAATCAGCAGTAATTTTGTGCGAATTTTTTTTTATTATTTGATTCACGCTACGCCATGCACTTCGCTAGAATGAGCAGCCATTGCTCAAAATGGATTGTGAGGATGGGAGGTAGATTGAAATGAACAAAATTTATAACGTATTATTAAATAAATAAATAAAACCCAATATGGTAAGGGATTACACAAAAGGTATGGCAGGTGTAGACCGTTCGGATCACTGTCCTACTATAGTACTATGAGAAAAACTCTTCGTTGATAAAAGAAAATAGCCGTACACATTATGGAAATGGATGTGCATAATGTGTACATATTTTATTGTCAGCAACCGAACACAGAAAAAAAACATCTCTTCAATTTAGAGAAGATATTCCAAAATATTTGCTAAAAGAAAGCCAATATACATATGTCATTCAATTCAATCGCAGTCATCTACGTCAATCATACTCCAGGAACAAAATTCCCTTCATTATCTTAATGCTGTTCCTCCTACACCAAAAAAGAAAACCCCAACTCGCAAATGTAGAGTTTGTACAACGAAAAACATTCGCAAGGAGACTCGATATTATTGCCCGATCTGTAGTTGCTATAAAATTTGACAAAGTTGATTTTTAGTTAATTTAAATTTGTAAAAGAACATTTTCTTTAAATAATAATTGAAGTATAATTTTTGTAATAAATTTTATTTGTAGTATTTTTTCAAGTTTTTTACATTTGTATATTGATGTTTGTGGTCACAAAAAATATGCTAATTCAAAAACCTGTATGTTATAACATATTGAAAGTAGGACGAGTATACTCGTCTTGGCAATGCATAACGCTAGGCCAAAGACGAGTATACTCGTCCTTGGCAGCGAATTAAATGAACAATGAAGGTGAGTTTTTTTAATTTCCCGCACTGTATGATACATGATACATATATAAACGTTATATGATTTATGTATTAACTAAACTTCCCATTATTTTTTATGTTACAAACCGTGCTTTAAAAGTATTTGGCATCAAAATTACAAAACATCATGCGTTTATCTACTGTAAACTCTATATTATAGTGTACTTACTAATGTTGCATAATTTATGAACAACGTAAACATAGTTCTTTGGAACGATTGTAGTTTGAGTAATACAGTTTGCTACACATAACTATACTCTATACTCACAGATGTGAGTTAGAACACACACCAACACACTAAATACAAGATTTCCGAACAAATTGTCAAACTTGTAATCATTCCAAAAGAACTATCTCGCTGTACAAATAAAATAAATACATTTTCCTGACTCAACAAACCAAAATATGTATTCTTAATTTGTTTGTTGTCTCAAGACGGTGTTTACTAGACACACTTTAACGTAACGCGATATCGCAATCAACCAATTTCTAAAATAACAATACGATTTCATAGAAATGTTCAATTAAAATTTAACAAACACAAATATATAATATCAACATTTTAATTTGATAAAAACTTGGAAAAAATTGATTGCATAATACAATTTATGAATTTCATAGTTTGTGATAAAAATGTGTGATATCATTTTGATAAAAAAAAACTACTTAGTTTTAATTAATAGCACTAACTAATCAAATAAATATTTACATGATGCAATAAATATGTCGATAATACAGCTTCATTTATGCACATTCACAATCTATTTTAAACGAAAAATCGTTAAATTGACAGAACCGAATTAAACAAAATAAAAGCACGAATCTAGTGTGAATCGAGCAATTTATAAATTGATATAATTGATACATTCCAAAATCTAATAAAAGGCTATATTAAGTCTAGAACTCACTCAATTGGACTTAGACGTTTATTTCCTGATTCGACCATTTTACTGTTTATTTAATGCGCCGCTTATAATTTAATAGACGTATTTTTATTATAAATTTGACTTAATTCTGAAAAATTATGAATTTATTTGTAAGAAAATATCGATTAGTGCCACGTGGTTACTCGTCTACGTCAATTACAGATGAATTTTTAAAAACATCGTCATCAATTTGTTTCTCAATTTATGTATTTTATATAAGTACATTGAAATAGAATTTATATTAGCGTAGCAGACATGAGACACTCTATAAAAAGGTTAAAGGTATTATTACCTGGTTTGATGAACTTTAAAATTTTATGCGACTTCAATTAACCTACATTCAACTCGATTAACGATTATTGCTATTATATAATAAAAATGTCAGAGATAATAAACGACTAACTTATAATTTTGTAATTGAAGCATTTGTAACAAACAGTTCATCATACACATTTATCAGCTACACCAGTTCATCGTTCCAGAAGTAATAATAACAACAATCAGTGATTTTTGCAATTTGGTTTTTGATTAGTAATTTTGAGCTCACATAAAGATAACGACTGCAGAAGCGATAACTTGACTACGCTGGTTTTTTAAGTTATTACCATTCGATATTGTCCTCATTCTAAAAGGCTAAACATGTATAAATGATATAATATCTCGCTGGGAATGCGATTTTCCAATTTTTGGATGCATCACATCTTTTTTTGGATTATTGAAAGAAATATGCTTAGTTGTAATAATTTCCTAAACTTATTAAAAGGAAATTCTATAATTTTGTTGAAATGGGCAGGCGTTGAGCAGGCGTTGTCACAAAAATTATGTTTTTTTTATTCAACCAGGGCCCGGATTTTGCAAAACAGGCGAGTAGCGAATTTATGTCCTTTTTATATGAATAAGTTTGAGTACCTATTCTTTCTATCAAAATCGTTTATTTCTTTAATATATATTTTAGCTTTCTGAGCTAAAATATTATTATATTGCAACTTGCATTTGTCCGTATAGCGGCCATTACACGGTCAGTAATAATGTCATTACCTAAATCATCATTATCTGAGAAAATCACGTTCCTTCTACACTTTCTTTAGTTTTGATTCTTACACAACACCTCATGATGCAATCCAAACTGGGTAAGGAGAAAAAATTATAAATATACAATGGAAATAGGAGTTTTTTAGATAATGATGCTTTAGGTAATGACATTAATACTGATCGTGTGAAATTGAATAAATGAAATAGTACGTAAATGGTTTCTACCTGGCTGAAACAGCATTAAAAACAGCGAATCCAACAGAAAGGACTAAAAAAATAAATTTATTAGTAAAAAAAGAGATACAAATTCGTTTTCGCCTACTTGTGCAAATTCCGGGTAATTCTACTCTGCACACTTTGTTTTAATTTTTGAACTGTGCTTAACCGTATATATTCGATTCGTCTCATGGATCTCTTGGTCGTTTACAATTTCCGCTGGCTGTACAATATCCGGGATAAGCCTGATGCTGAGGTTGAATTAAAAAATAGACGCTTAACTAGTTTACTAGTATTTGACACCGCAAAATGCATAAAAAGTTAAAAATATAATCATACTAACAAATAACGATTTTTGTCACCATTTTCCACTTCTAAGTCAGAACGATAATGTCTTGCGACAGATGAACTACGGTGTCTAACAATATAAACAAATTCGACAGAGGTTCAATAGCGTGACGAATTCTTTCTTCAAATAATATAAGACCTTGTTATTTAGTCGACTACTGATATCCTGATTCGAGTTTGAGTGATTAAGACACGCAGTCTGGTACGGATTTAATTTACAAATTAAATTTAATTAGTGTACGCACTAGTCAGTAGTCACATATATGTAGATGACGCAAACGATACTGTATGTGCTGTTTATATTAGAATTTAGAAGTCGACTACGCATTTACTTTAGCGATTGCCAACTCTTAAATATTTTGCAATTATAAATTCAATTTAAGCTTAGTACTCAGTTTAAAATGAAATTAAATTTTATCACGCTCTCCAAAAATCAATTTATTTTCGCGTGAAATAGAAATGAAGTTTTATTTGGACAATTTTTATTTTTAACGTATAAATTTGAACGGTATTTAAAAAATTTGATTTTTGCCAATCACAAACAAATGTCAAAATTTCACGAGAAAATATTGTGCCGAGATATTATTTTCACATGAAAATAATTTGGAGAGTTTACACACTCCATCTTTGATGTATTGAACATACTTGGGTGTTTCGCTGGTGGACTGAGTACTACAACATCCAAACAGAAATGGAATTTTTCATTTCTAATTTCACTTTGATAAAATCATATGAAGATTTCACGTGAAATCAAAGTACTGTAAATCTATTCCTGAATAAGATACGAAAACGAAAATACAAGATTCCTATTCAATTTTAATACCCCTATTATGAATCTCACTTACTCGTCACCGGGTGAAGAGAAGCCACCATAATTCAATGTTGGTATTATGATTCTCACTGTGAGTGATAATCTCACATATCCTCATCTACAATTTCTAGGCGACACCAAGTGGAAATTTGAGAATTTTTGTCAAATTAAGTTAACATAAATAAAAAAAAATCATTTTATGTCAAACAATTTTAAATTCTCATTTGGTGTCGCCAAGAAGTTGTATGTGGGGATATGTGAGATTCTCACTCACAGTGAGAATCATAATACCAAAATTGAATTATGATGACGTCTCTTCACCCAGTAACGAGTAAGTGAGATTCATAATAGGGATATAAATAAGAATCGTACGATCTGATTCAGTTCAAATATGAATCTTGTATTTTCGTTTTCGTATCGTATTCAGGAATAGGGCAGCTGGGCTTTACGTGCGAAAAGTTTTATTTTTACTATTGACATCCATCAATGATCAGTAAGAACTAGCCCCTGTTCCTAATTTAGTCCAAATATTCTTCAGGCACACGGGGAAAGCATGAATTTTGTTCAACGGTATTATGCAGATCCAGATAACCTTTAAAATATCCAACATTTTACAACCAAACTCATAAAACTGTAAAATTTAAAAAAACTACTAAAGTATACAAAATGTTTCCCAAAATTTCCATTACGTCAATTTTGCTCATTTGAACGCGTATTACAATTCAAAGTATCCATCTAAACCATCTTTCTAACTTGCGTCACACTATTTGCGTTCCTAAGAACATTGAACCCTATCCTATTTTGTGATTTTGTGAATATTTGGGAGGTACAATATCAAATGGTCAAGATTCTCATGAAACAAGAATGGTTGTCTAATCATGATTTAATTTATCGAATTAAATCATGATTAGACAACCACTCTTGTTACTTACTCGAATCATTTCACCCCATTTCAATATATTTCCCGAATTCATTGCCTGCTTAATATCTTCAATAATAATCGTGTTTCATGACACCCATTGATTCGGATCAGTTCAAATTTTATATGGAAAACCTGACTCAAATTTTGTTTTAAATCACAAATTTTGATTTGAAATTTAGTAAGCGCTTTTGTGTTGTTTCATGAAACATGAACTGAACCGGACCAGATCAAGCATCAAGAAACACAGCTAATACCTATCAGTTCTGGGTAGGAATCAAGCGCAAATTTATTGATTAAAAAAATCAATAAAATATCCATAAAATTCCAATGAGTTGTAGCAGGCCTTTGATTTTACTGGGTGATTAAAAAACAGAAGTAAATAAATAATTTTTCTTGATAGATGTGGTTAACTTTAAAACTAAAATATGTTGCTCAGCCTTCGCTTTCTCCTGTTTCTCCTAAAAAATTTTTTTTTTCTGTTGATATTTTTTTATCGATAAATTATGTGCTTGGGTCCTAAATTCACCCTGAATTCATTATACAAATGGCATCCTTGACTCGGAATATTTTTCAATATTCATGCTTAAAACGAACAGCGTCTATTCTTAACACTGCGATCTGAATAAATCTCTTTATATTGACCATATTTACTTTTAATTCTCTCAAACTAATTGTTCACTATTATCCTAATTATTCCTATTATTCGTTCACCTGAGTATCCCCCTTATTCCATTCTTTGAGCAAACCTCCAATTTCATTCGCATGGTAAGATTGTGAATAGTATCAGGCCGAAGTTATTCATATCCCTGATTATCTTACCATCATTGAACTGAAAAACTCACTCGTTTAGCAATCATTCTTGTTTCTCTCGTAATGATCCGCTATTTCTTATAATTTAGAGGGTTGAGTTTATAGCTCCAACACTACACTTCAATTGGCTTAGCGCCTCTATTGCGGCGACCCTATACACACTAATCTCGTATGTAATTTTGGCGAATACCAATGCCTAAGTATTTGAATATATTCACATGCTCAATTCAATTCTTCCTTATATTCACATATCAATATCGTTTTTATTCACCCTAAAACTCTTGCGAGCACACTTGCTCGGATTCACTTTTAAAATGAAACTTTTCAAATCTTCAACAACCGCATTCACTCTCTAATGACCAAATCATCGGCAAATTGCAATACGACATCCTCGTTGTTGTTAATATTTGTCTGGTAGTTTATCGAAGAATGAAAAGGGTTGGTGAAATTTTAATCATTTGATTATGTCCTTGAGTCTGTACCTCTTTTTGATTACGGATAACTCTAATTTCCTTTCACTCGTGCGATACTTTATTCTCCTATTATACCTCATTAAGCACCCGAGCAAATTTTGTTTGGTTTGTGGGACTCGATTAGTTCTGGATTCTGCGAAATCCAGCACGTTCAAGAACTTATTCCACTTCAGCATGCCATTCGTTTAATAATTTCGCGTAATAGTTCTACCGTATACTCTATCTTCGTCTAAACTGTTACTTATATTCAATATCATTTTCAAAATTTCAAAACCTTTCTTTTGAGTCTCTTTCACATCATTTGAATAATCAAAATATTTGCCTCACTCTGGTAAGTATATCCCACCCATTCTTAGCCGTAGTTTCGTACGTAATATTTGCTTCATAGTACTGCTAATACACTAATCTATTTTCAGTACACATTTTCCGATTAAACTAAATCACTCCCACTAGCTCTAACAAAGAAGATTTCTTTCATAGCAATGGTTTTCAAACATTTTCCATTCAGCGGTTCTGTCGCACTATTAAGTTGACATATACATAGTTACTTCGTCGAATCTCATTCTTTTCTCTCATTCGCTGCATTTTATTCATAATTTCACGCGTTCTTTCTTAAATCCGATTATCAACCATGATCATTTGAGTCATGTAGTGATCTGATCCCAAATTCTCTTCCACCACATTCCAAGTGACTTAGTAAGCTTTTATTAAATCAGAATCCTGAATGTGGTCAGCCAATAGATTCCCTCCTGCATAGCTGCCCCATATTCGTGGCCACAGCAGTACTGATTTGACACGGGCATTTAACATTCATGGTTTTGTGTTTATTAACAGGACGGATGCAACCCAGATTTTATAAGCCTATTGAAACTGTGTCTAGCTTTATTGATGCGTTATCTAATTTCTTCTTCTGTTTCGCATAATTTCGCTACAGTACCTTAGTTAGGTTTACAATCTTGTCAACATCTTCGACGGCTTCATGATTGATGTATATGTGGTGTGAATGATCGTGTTCAGTATCATTACCTTTTCCTTTCTGATGTTAATTTTGACACCGACTGTCTGAGCCGAATCTCATAACTTTTGGATTTTCTGCTGCACGTTTAGTCAATAGTTGACTTATTGGGTTCCACTGGTGCCATTCGGCACTTTTAGGAGCAGTAGTAGAGATAATACTCCTAGTCTGGCCCCTGGTGTATTATAGTATTTGCCACTCTGCTTCCCTTTGCATTGAATTCTATTTTGCATTATCTCTGTACATTTCTTTGAAGAATTCGATTATTTTCTTCGGAATGCCTATTCCGCAGAGTGCCATACAGATTGCGCTTCTGTTGATTAAATCAAATTCATATTCGAAGTCCAAGAAGAGTGGAGCTGGTGGTGAGCTCCTTCATTGGATTGTTCGATAATGAAGTAAATTGAGTTGATGTGGTGTGTACAGCCTCGTCCTGGCCTAAAACCAGTTTCTTCATTCTTTATATGCTGGATGACTGTTAGTTATATTCGCTCAAGCATGTTCTTATACTTTAATTATACTGTAGTGGAGGGAGATTCCTCGCCAGTTCTTACATTCGTCGATATTGCTATGGTTAAGCCCTATTTACATTTCTCCAATTCTACCAGTTAAATATTTCTGCTAGTAGTCGAGTTAAGAGGTTTTGCAGTTATAGATGCTGCACTGTTGTTTTTCACATCCAATGTGAAATGTATGTTGATTGTTTCGATAAAATTGCCATCTAAAATCCTTCAACTTTCCTTGTTACCTAACGCTATTAGACTGTTTGCGAACCAGTCTCTCCCAGAATTTCAGTGGCCGGTTATATGCGGTTAGATAAAATTGTGACATTCTGTGATTTGCATATATCGCACCAAGGCAGTTCAAAAAATTTGGAATTTTTAGATCGTTAAATTTTGAACTGTTGAATTTGAGTTTAAAGAAGAAATATCAGAAAAGAAGAATATAAATTGAAGATAGGACAATGAAATTAAAAGTGTTTACCATAATATGACTTTGTAGTGTATTGGTGATTCAGCTCTAAACCAATCATGATCCCGATTATAATTCCAAAAATTAATCCTTGCCGGATTCCACTTTTCAAAATTCGCTTTATCAAAATCCTGCTTTTGGTGCAACTTAAAAAATGTCATCAAAATGCGGGATTTGGTTTTAAGATTTATTAAAATCTTTGTGTATTTACATATTTAATGAAATTTTGTTATTTCGCAATGATCAATGAAACTTTGTTATCAATGAAACTTTGTTATCAATGAAACTTTGTTATTTGTTAACTTAATTGGTCAAATTTGATAAGCAGAATTAGATTGGAATTATAATATGAATTTTACGGGAAGTTCTAGATTCTGGCTATGCTGCTAGCTGGGGCTAGACGAAATATTATTTCCGAACTAATTATGGTCAAATTTGGATTTTAGAGCTGAATTAGGATTCTAACATAAATTTTGGCCATGTTAATTGAAACTAGGCCATATCTTAACATATCAATGTAGAATTGAGTTTTAAGAGCTGGATTGCGATTTTAACATAAATTTTGAATAACGTTTTGGATTTCGATTTTTTTTTTTGATTAATTTTAATCAAAAAATGTAATGAGTTAAAAAATCCAATAGAGAACCTAGTTCCATTCAGCATGGCCAAATTCTAGAACTTCTTCCAAAATTGATATTAAAATTCTAATGCAGCTTTACAAACTAAATTTCAAAATAATCGGCTAAGAAATGGAGTAGTTCAATTCATGGTTTATATACCAAATTTGAGCATAATTTGTGAAGAAATAGCTTGCTCAAATTACAATATTTTATCAAACATTCATGTTAGTATTCCAATCCAGCTCCAACAAATATTTTATGCATTTTGTGCATTGTATTGTTTAAACATAGATTATTCAAATCGCTTTGTTGAAATCATAAAAAGAATCTTTTTGCAAAAAGATTTTCATTTTGGGATTTTGAAAAGTGGGGAATCATGCTTCGTCGAGTAAGCACGTAGGTTTGGAAGTCGATGTATCGATTCATCCGAGAAAAGGTGAAACTGTGGTTAAACCATTTTCTTGGAGTGACATGATTGAAGATCTGGTAAAAGTTCAGTCCACTGTTTAAAAAAACTTTAACTATAGAAAAATAAGTTTCTGCGTGAAATTAGATTTACAAACTGAACGCGTTCAGTTCATAGGCGATACACATATCAACCGAGGACTAGTTTACGATTGCTGAGTCTTTATAGCCGGGATCAGTACATGATGTAATAATTTAGATAAATCGGTCTTTGTATGCGATTATGAAGGAAAACAAAGTTGGAGGAATTCTGTTAAAAAATGGAGGACGCTGTGAATATATGTTTAAGCCATATACCTAATCAAGTTCCTATAAACGAAAGGACAATTAATAAACGTGTTTTAAATATTTATAAATCCCGCTACGAGAAGTTTTTCAATAAGTGTATTGAATTGTGTAACCAGGCATAACTGGAAGTTTATCAAGAAGAATCAAAGGCTTCCATATGAAAAAATAACCGATATGCTATTAAAGTAATGTGCTTACTTTTAATGATAACAACAATATTTAATGAGTTCTGATTCTTCAAGACCAGTATTCATTCATGATTCGAAAATTTCATTTTCTTACCACACCACTATGTTAAATCTGGGTCACGTCTATGAAGGTTCTTAGGGCGACAAGTCTCCGAGAGCTCTTGTGCCTTTAACTGTCTGTTGATAAAATTATAGTGTATTACAACACGAAATAACAAATATTAGATCAATTATTTTGTTTATCGCAAAATTTCGAAACGGAATTTATTCCAAGGTAAAAATATTGGAAGTTTCAATTTCTAAGGAATGACCTATAAAAAAACTGATTGCAACCAAATTGGTTCAATAACAATACTGGAATAAAAAATATCTTTTCTCCTTCTACTTCACTTCTAAATTATATCAAATTTAGAGTGTTTCTCGCTCTGTTTTATCAATGAATGCACTAATCCAAAAAAAAAGAAATAAGTTCAAGGTTAGATGAATTGATATAACAACAATATTTTCTTCACAAAATTGCTTGAAAGCTTATTTATTTATATGATTTTATGATAATTTTCAATCAGCTATATTTATATTATTGATTACGCACAATAAAAATAACTAAACGTTTTCGTAATTCTTGGATAAATTTATACAAATTACAAATCAAAAAAATATATTTTTGTATGTGACGTAACAACACAATGCATTTTTGCTTGTCTCAAAATATTTTTATTTTTAAATGCAAATAGAATTTTATTTATATACATAGTTTTATTAAATCGCGATTTTTAACATTATTTACGTCTATTTATATAATTTTATTTAGTACGGTTTTTATATTATTTTCACTCACATTTCATCAGAATCAACAACCATTTTTTCGGTTCTGTACAAATTTATAATATTCACTTTTGTGGTACTGTGAAGTTATTAATTTACAAATAATTTATATATATTTATATAAATATTACGATTATTATTGTTAAATAATAACTATTTTAATATGTATAATCAAAATAAAAATTAGAATTAATTTTTAATTTTCTTATCGTCGTGACGGCCGACTCAAGATCGATAATAAAAAAATAATAAAACTGAACCAGCTGATCGATAATTACATTTAGTGGCGTGCAATTGGTAATTCTGTGAGTCAAAATATTCGAACTGTGTTATCGATATGAATGAAGTTAAATTAAATTCGTGTTTGTACACTGAATAAAACAATCATTATTTAAATATTTATATTTTATATTTTTAATAAATTTACAATATGTTTGTTCTAATATGGGCTTTATAGTAAATAAATTATCTAATACAACTACATTATATTATATTTATATATGTTCTATACATATTTAAAGATTAAGGCTGTATTGTTTCGTTATTATTTTAATATATTTTCAATACTAAAATTAATTATTTCGATATGCTTATTATTTTCCGGCATCATTCATTGTTTTTGGTACACTAAGCAATGAGTTGATCAGCTCTGAGTTTCGTTTAGGAAATTTAGGATAATATTCGAGATTGTTGTAGTGATACCGACAAGGATCGTTTGTATTACTACCCGATGATGTTATGGCTGCGGTTAGCCATTGAGCGAAATCCTTTGGAATCTAGAAGTATATATTTTGAAATTGTATTTACTATATATTTAAAATAAACTAACCTCTTTTTCATAGAATCGGTCCTCGTCAGCTAATGGCATGGCTAGACATACTTGTAACCACAAACATGCTGCCAATGTAACAAATATTAACTGAACCATTTCTCACTATAATATACTGGTTTTATTCCTTATTGTATTGTTTAACCTGCAACTGGTAGAATAGAAATGATGAATGTTTACCATAAAACCAGAATTATATTTATATGCGAATTGAGAAATTCAATTAAAATTTAAACGGCGTAACACAAACCTCAAAATCCCACGAATTTCTTTAAACAAATTGCTTTTTATCTACCTGTAATTGAAAAATACTACTTCGCGGTTTGGGGGGCAAACTGAAATAATAATTTTCCAATCATTTGCATTTAAACTGTCATCGCCAGATATTCTAATTTATATCGTTCCATAAGGTGGTAACGGGTGGGTTTAAGGTTAAGTAAAGCTCTTTATATTTTTTCGCTAGTATACAACAGATGTCATCTGAACGCATAAAAATATTGCCATATTTATAATCATTAAATAACTTATCATCATCATTCATTCATTATTCGTATTCACAAACGTCATATATTTTTGTGTTAGCTTAGATAATTTTTTTTTATTTTATATACATTTTTGTTCTTAAATTAAATTTAATTTGCGCGAGTCAAAAATATACAAAGAAAGTGTAGCGTATTTACAAATTAAATTAAAATAGTAAAATATTTTTAAAGTGTTCCAGACAGTAATTTTCTGTCTACCAGTGTGTGTGTGTGCGAATATTATTTATAATAAATTATTGTGTACTCTATAATTGTGCCCCATCCAGCTTTCAACAAGCACCATAAAAAGTAAAAAAAGTAAATATTATTGTGCAAACTATTTTAATAAGTAGAGCTTGTTGCAATTCTCTTTTTTGTATTAATTACCTACGTTTCATCATTATGACAAAAACGAAAATTTCAATTTTTCTAATTATACAAAAGGAAAACTTGTTATTAATTTTTTTTTTATTTTAGATGAACGTATCATCATGGAAAAGTTTCCTTTAAAAAATACAAAACTAGCTGCGAACAATTCAGGAAGTATTTCATATCAATCGGTAACAAAAAAAGTAATTTACTTTAGACCACATTCATTTTAAATAATAATTGCTTTTTGGTGGAATTATTAGCGCCGCCACGTCATATTCATGCCTGCAAAAATATTTGTACACATTGGAAATTTTAGTTGGAACGCCTATTTTTGTTGGAATGGGTAGCGTTAGCTGGAATATGTTTTATGTATTGAAAATCCGAAAATTATGAGTGCTTTATCTCAATGTTTAAAATTTGTGTTCTAGGTTTTTTTTAAACGCTCGTTGCTCGTAGATTATATTCGGATCAGTTTGCATTCCAAAGTAAGATCTTAGGACAAAATGTTCTCTTTGTTGTAGAAAAGGATGGCTAGTATTTATAGGGAGAAGCCTCTCAAATAGTAGATTGGATTAAAATCAGTTAGCTTTATTGGTTAATTATTAGTTTTTGAACTATTAGATTGCTTGAGCACATGTGTAATTGAAATACATTTGAAAACACTTTGGAAACATTTAGAATTTGTATTTTGTAGTAAATCGTTACTACAGTAAGATAATGTCATGTGACACACCAGGTTGTTGTATGTTGTTTTGTGATCTTAATCAATTTTAAGTGTTTTATAATTATTATTTAAAAAGATAGTCCATCGTATTTAAAAAAAATTGTATTTTGATCTTTTATACTTATATTTAATTATCAATTTTGGTACCTGTGAGGTTGTGTCCTGTAATAGCATCCTCAATTGCGCTAATATGTCGTCTTCGTAGTTCGTAGTTTGCAATTCGACACTTGCTCTGCTAGGTGAGACGAGTTGTACCACGAGCAGCTCATCTACCCCTAAGTTCCCCGTAATATTTAAATGTCCTAGCATTCACATCAAATGGACCTTAAGCTGATTGATCGTCTCGTTAATAGAAAGAGAAAATTTTAAGATTGATTTTAACGTTTAAATCGAAGCCTGTTTGTCCGTGAAACTGCGAATATCATTTTTAGATATTACATCATCAACCAATCTAACACCTCTTTTAACGCAATTAATTTAGTTTAACCCCAATACATCGCAGAACACCCTATTCTAACCTTACCAATAATCTTTGAACCATTCGTGAAGACATTACCACCTTCAAGATTCAGAACAGCTTTCATCTCCCAGTCCTCTTTAGTGGAAACATCAAGGTCGGAGTTCTAGAGAAGATAATAAGCTCAGTCGAAGCGTTCTAGCGTGCATAAGCAATCACACGGAAACTAGACTTACAGGTTGAGTAACAGGTCATTTCCTCTACTCACAAATCTGTCAATGGAGGATCGGGCCTTTAAGCCGTGCATGTGAGTGCACAGGTGATCGCCTCCCTCCCACTTCAGTTTAAGACCCTTGAGAATGCAATGAAAGCGTTTTCTTTCCTTAGGTATAAATATAACGATACTTCAGCCTATTTCCTAAAGGCTTAAAGCGTTTACTGACCACATGATCACAGCCGAGAAAGTGAGTTTCCATTAATAGCTCCAAAGATCCCTCACTAGTGGCGGTTTAGGGTCCACTCGGTCGTTGAACATAACGGGATAGTAGGATTGACTGCCCCCTAGTGCTTCTTGTATCCTATAGATACATCCGAAGATTTCATTTTATCACAGTACAGCCTGCATACGTTTGTCCCGGCCCGTCTTATTTGTGTTTTCTAAGGAGCTTTATACATTTCTGAGGGGTGTTTTGAAGTTCTTACGACCACCAAGGTGATCGAGTTATACTCAGAGGTCTACTAGTGACATGCACTTAATCTTTATTATAAGTTAGTTTGGTCAACAGGACATCAAATTCCTGTGTGTACAGATTGGATATAGCAATGTTCAGAGAAAGAATGATCGTCGAAACCCTCCCCTTCCTTATAAAATCAGAGTCATCTGTAATATCTAAGACTGCTAGCCTGTTGCTGATTATAAGCGTTGGCTTACAGCCAAGGTTGCATAAATACATAGGTGTTCACTAAAAAAATTATTTATGCAAAAAAGCCAACAAAAATGATTTGAGATATTAGAAAAACAAACAAACAACACGTTACACATTAAAACACTCAATTATAACTTTTCCATCGGGAATCAAATCCAGTACCACCGAGTACAAGAGCAAGTGTTCTTGAGAAGATGAAAGAAGCGAGAGTAAGAACAATGAAATCAAAAATTAACTCACCGTCTAGTTCGTATCCGTACTTCTCCAGTTTGTGTAATGTAAATTCGTATTGCTCCTCAGGATGATCAACTTTCCTCCTATGAGCCGTTAGTGAGCTTATTATAATTTTAGATGCGAAATCTTCCCATCGTGTGGATAGGATATTTATATAAGCCAGAGATTTCGACGATCCATTTCAAGACTAATACTTGCTAGGTAAGTGTTGCTGTAATTTTGCAGCAGAAAAATATTTAGATTATAATTATCGAGAATGCAAGAACGAATCTTACCTGTTTTATTTGCACGAGGGTTTATAGTTTGGAGTCCTAAGTTCCACCGATTAATTCAATATCGATCGCTCCGTAATTATTTTACACAGAAGAGCAGCCGAGGCAATAATGACAGTTAAGCATATAAGTTGCCCACCCCAGCACGTTAAATCAAAGCTTTCGTCTGAGAGGGAGTAACTTTCCTAGAGTCTGTCAAGTGACTTCATTACCATCGACATCTCCGAGTCGATTAATGTTGTTTCCATTCGGTTATTTCTCTCCGACTAACTATCATCATGGGTGACAGTCAGGCCACCATTAAAGGGCGAACAGGTAGGTTCCGTTTTGTCACTTCGTCACTTTTATAGGCCTTCATCGTGATTGCGCTGAATCGATAACTGATCATGCCATTGGTTCCTGTTTAGCACAATTGTGGCTGTTTAGCCAGGGACACCTGTTTAGCATAATTGTGGCTGACCAGTTGGAAATTAGATGGTAGTCCAGTTGGGAATTTGACAGATAGCTCATCTGCAGTATTTCCAGTATATCCCTTGGATCGGTAGATACCTCCGATCTTAGCTTGTGCTCTTAGTCGACTGGGAATATCGTCCTTAGCGACAACCTGTAGTCTGGCCTCACGACAAACCTCAGCTAGGGTTTCTACAGTTTTCTGATAGAGGTACAGCCACCGTTGGTTGACACAGGCTATCAAGTTTGCTTGGTGCCGTTCCGATACCATTCTACTCTACGGCATGGTGAAGTCTCTCCAATTATCAGGTAGTTGACGGCTAGAGCTTCTTCACTCTAATTTGTGTGCTTTACTCTACCGTCTTACTAAAGCCTGTCAATTACTGCCACCAATATGAGCATATCATTAAAGGCCTTAATAGCAATTATCTACAGCCCAGTCATTTTCGTACCCGGAGGCGATTCTTCCAGATCTCTGCGAGACAAATAGCTACCAGGCGAACCGCTCTGTACAAATTCTGTAATCTTTCTGGTCCACTCGATTATTCCATTATCCTTAACGGTTCTTTCTGTCGACGGGATCCTGATATGCCTTGCTATAGCTTCTCAGGCCCTCCTCCTCGTTAGGTAGTGGAGCTTTAATCGTGCTGTTATCCTCAGTAGCTGTTTTTGAGGGACGAGAATTATTCCTACCTGTGCCCCATTCATGCCTAGCGCCTTAGGGACCAGTTCTAAAGGACATAGTTTTCTCAGTAGGTGTTTCTGGATTTGGAGGCCGGACTTTTCATTTGATTTATTTTGTTTAGATCCATATTTTGTTCCACACATAGCGGAGAAAAAGGGTATCCATCTGGGCAGGGATCCGCCATACACCACAGATAAGGCTTTTATGATTAACATCTTAACCAAGCCCAAGGAGTCCGGCTTTGACGTATGAATCTCGTCCTTTACAACCCACACTACGCCTTACTATGCAACGATAAATTTTGGAAATCAAAATGCGACTCACATAAAATACAATATGTACGTAATCAACCAACTTCTCAATTCAATGAAACTATAAACTTGGGTCACCGCATAAGTTCATCATAGGAGAAAGTGAAAATTGGAACGAGAAGAAACCTATCCCCACCATGCCAGTATGCTTTATCCCGCAGCCCTGAAATTAAAATGATTACAAAAACGTTCATTTCATTTACATTTACAAGAAGCCGAAATAATAAAGATCAGCAAACTCAAACATCGACTATTGACTGTCGTACCCGAACACGTATGAAAATTGGAACATCAAAACCAACATAAGTTCAGAAATAAATAAGCGGTTCAATACTGAAATACTAGGCCTCTATGAAGCCAGATGAAGGAGAACTAATAAATAGCAAAAAAAAAAAAAACCAGATTCCACTCGATAATAAGAATTACGACAATTATTCAGTGGTATGTAAGTACGGAAGAAGCAAATGACACAACGACATACGCATCCGAACAGTTTCAAACAACAATATCTAGCATATACCGAAATGACATCAAAATGGTGCAATATTGCTCGTTAAACCAGCGGCGGTGAAACGGAGAGCACCACAACATGCTTCCAATCATACAATGAGCCAGTAGTAATGTTGATTAGAAATGGGAACAAATGAAGCAGCATATGTCAAGATTGTTACCAGAGTGCCACTAGGATTGAAAATGCGGTAGAAAATCGAAAGAAATACAATATAGAGCAAATAGAAACAACTACTACAACAATTTGTAAAAAAAATCACGAGAAAATTAACAAACTTACCACCAATAATATATACTATAAGTAGTTGGAAAAAGTTCTTCGAGAACATCTGCATAGATAGTTAAGAAAAAATGAGCTTCCCGATATTAACTATAACGAAACAATCAACACCCATTCACCAAGGGAGCAGAAAGTTAAAAGCACTACATATTCAGAAGCTAAAGAATAACAAAGTGAACGGCATGGATAACATAACAATATTCCATCTGAAATATTTGATGGCGACCCATTTATAACTACAAGGAATCTAACCCCATTTCTAGCAGAAAAATGAAACACTGGTAGAAATTCATAGAAATGGAAAGAGAACTTAACCATAACAGTACCGAAGAAAGGAGACCCTAGAGAACGCTAGAAATGGGACGGATTTTCTCCCCTGAACGGTATAATAAAAGCATTAGCAATGCTCATGTTTGAGCGAATATCGCCATGGTTTCTATACCACGATATGGGTTTTTATAATAGCCTTGGTATGTACTTTAATACAAAAATGCCAAATGGTCGGTCCCTGGGTTCGGGTTGTTGCACGAAGCTCCAATGAAAAATTTTGTTCTACAGAGTTCTAAATTTTAATATTTTCAATTTGGCGATCGTGTATATTCCTTTTGTTAATTAAATAAAAGACAACTTTCAAAACAGTGCTCTTCATTATAACAATATTTAATTTTTTAAATTTTTTCGTATTTTTTTTATGTCAATATGTGGGACTTTTGACTTCTGTAGAACAAAATTTTTCATTGAAGTTTCGTGTAACACCTGTTGCAGATATTGCTTGTTATTCATATGGCCGAACCCAGGGACCGATCATTTGGCATTTTTGTATTAAAGTACATGCCAAGGCCATCATAAAAAACCATGTCTATATGTGGGACTTTTGACTTCTGTAGAACAAAATTGTTCATTTTTGCCCTTTAGTATATGGAACCGATTATTTATCATTTTTATACATTACACTTATGCTGTATCTTTCAATTGTTTTAAACACATTTTTATTTTTACATTGAACATATTCAGCACATTGAAGCCTCACTTTCAAATGAATGTTTGGATTGTGTTACACGATTTTATTCGTATTGGCCTAATTGTTCTCTAATCTTTGATAACGATGTTTCAATTGTATTGCACATTTTTATTTTAATTCGCCTAATTGTACTCTAATTTTTTATTTTTTTACATGAGGGAAATAATTAACCAATACATATTTATGGCATATACGTATATGAGAAAAATTGTTATCTATTTTTTTTTTCAGCTAGCATCATTAGGAACATTGGACCTGGAGATTTCACGTCATTGCTGGTTTTCCTACTTTCCTCATCTCCTGCGGATTTCATTATATCGAATTCTTGTTATGGCCTTTTCATCAGTGTATGTCCTATCTACCCCAGCTTTCGATTTTTTTAATGTTATTTATTTTTAATTTTGTTTGCCGCAGCAGTTATTCTTTAGTGATCTTGTTTGACCAGAAGCATCTTATCAACCATCTAACGCATTTGTTTACAAATACCTGTAATGTTCTTGTAATCTTCTGAGTGTGTTTCCATATTTCACAGCTATACAGTAGTACTTGTTTTACACAGGACAGTAACTGCGCTAGCGTAGTGTCAGAAGTGCTGGACTTGACGTATAGCTGGTGGCAGTTGCTATTTGAAAAAAAAACTACGGTCGAAAGTACTAACCTTATAAGCGTTAGTTTAACGTTTGAAGACACTACATAGTTTATTATTTGTTTCACAGCCATCAATAGTGAACTATCTTAATCTATTTGTAAAAATGGTTTGTTATGTGATATAATTCATGTTTTCGTTTGGAAGATTTCTGTCCAAGCAGTAAGCCGAGCTAGATTATACTGTGGGGTTGTTTACAATAATAAAATATTGCTTTTAACACTATGCGCCGTTGGTACTTGGCGAAACACATTAACACTTAATAAACACATTAAAACACTTGTTTATTATTTCGCACAAAACTTTTTTTTTCCCCAAAATGTTTGAAAAATTACTCTAGAGTAATTTTTTAAACATTTAATAAACAAGTGTTTTAATGTGTTTATTAAGTGGAATAAAATATTGAGTGACAGGGTGAGTAAAACCTACTAAAAGGACTGAAGCAGTGCTGTACATCGCATATAAAGCAAACACAACTCGAAGATAGTTTGAATCGCTCGATAGAAAAACCACAGCAGGAAAGTCATTGCGACACACTAATGACTCATCAGCGACAATCATATAGACATTTATCAGCAAATGGGACAAATTCTCGCTTGTGACATATCTGAGATGAATCGTATGTGAGAAGTCATAGATGAATTTCATGTGAGCTGTCTGAGATAAATAATATTCCGAATTTATTTGAAAAATGCAGTAATCTATATAATATTAGGCTGTTGTCTTTAAAATATTACAATCATCTTTCCGGTTCCAGATGGCTGCACTTTACATTTTCGTAAAAAAATAGAAAAAAAAATTAGAAACGTTTAATATGTTAAAATTTCCTTAATAGAACGATTACAAAACGTTAACTAACCTATTCGAAAAACAGCGTGACTTGTCATAAATTAGTCATTTAGTCAAAATACCGTCAAAAATCGACAAACAACTTTCTCATACACATTTAGAAAAAATAACAAATAGAAAAGTATGTACTCGTAAAAAATTATTCAGATGCCTGTTGACAAATTTCCAACTGGATCGTAGCTCGCATAGTTAGGTTCAAGTGTGCAGTGCGCTATTTAAGTTAAAGTCTATATTACAAAAAGATAACTCGTATCGCATAGCTTAGTTAAAATGTCAATGGGCGTTAGGCAACAGCGCACATTGCGGCACAGTGAGCGTAGGCCAGGTAGCGCAGCGCAGGAAAGAAAATATAATCGTGTAAGGTGAGACAGCAGTGTAAAATAGTTGTTGCCCGCGTTGAGTTTAATGTTGCGTGATACAATTTAAATGAATGGCTGAATTTATAAATTTAAGTTTGAATTAGAGTCTGATACAGAATTTATTAATAGATTTAATAATCTTTTGTTTCATTTCATTCTTTCATTCATACATGCGTTTTGTTTTTATTCAAAATGTCAATTTGCATGAAAACGGAAATGTAAATACAATGAGAGGCGGGGTTCCGTTTTTCATACAAAATGACATTTTGAAACGAGACGAGTGGTAGAGATGCATTATGTTTGAGATTCTATTGTCGGTGAAATCGATTTTATAACAAATTTTCGCCAATTTATCATTGAATTTTTAAAAAATAATTGAATTTACGTAGAATCAAATGACGAATTCTTTTCATATAATAATTTACTCTCAGATCAAAAAATTAAGGCCGTTGTGATAAATTTTATCATATTTTTTTATCTGAGAGCGAAATTTTGTTTGAAATGAATTCGGCGAAAGTTAAAATTGACTTTTTCTCTTCACCCTCAACCTTTTTTAAGAAATGAAGATATTTTCCCCCAAATTGTTTGTGTGTTCTTTTTCAGGTCGAGTACGATGGGGAATTGAAGAACAGTGTTTCTTGGAACGGAACAAACCGTAGAATTAAAATTGCATTTTTCTAACATTAAAGCGACTATTCGAGAAATTGTGCGAATACATATTAGGGCTTCACGAATACATATTGTGGCTTGTGCGAATACATATTAGAGCCTTTAACTATTAAGGCTTAAAAATTAGAAATAACCGAGCATACAACATGTGATAAGTTAAAAACACCCATTCGTAGCTTTGTTCTGGTCACAACTTTCGAAAATAAAATGTCTTGATCTGAACCAGTTATGGTCTTGTATTACCAAATGAAGTGTGGCATGCCTCTAGTATTGTTTCTGCCCAAATGTTGGTTTGATTTACCTAGCTACGCCCGATAAGTGATTATTCTAAGATAACCGTTAGAATAATTTGATTGAATATTACCTAAGTAGGAACCGAGACGCTCCCATTTGTAAACTCAAAGGTTCTTGTGTATCTTCTTGTGCCTCTTGTCTCTTAGACATCTGAGTACGGATTTTGTTCGAAACCTGCGATAGGAGAGTTGGGAGTTAACCTGCTGTTTCACAAACCTACTAGATGCACAAAATGCAATCACTCACATTATTTTTTTATTTATAACCACGTTTTCCTGGTAGATTTCTTGAAACATTCGCGAAGCTATCATCTTTTTTTTTCATCTAAATATTTGTTTCATTCGGCTTCACGAACGGTTCATAATTTTATATTAGATATGCTTTCTCTTTAACACTACCGGCGTAACTAATAAATCAATAAAATCAATTTTCAGAATAATCCTGAACACCATCTACTCTCGCCACCTCATCTCAATACAACATCTTTGATAACGACCGATTTAATTGGTGACAGTGACGGCATGGTTGACGTACTTGGGATGAATCCGAATTACAATTATAATTCGGATTCGAATAAGACCGGTTCAAATGATGACATGAAACCACCATCACCTACACATACTGCATTTGGACGAGATTACCGCGGCAGTGACAATGAAACGGCCATATCATTTTCCAATATGACGGACGCAAGTGATGATATACCAGGAATTGGACAGTACGATGATTTTCATACAATCGATTGGCAACGTGATATTGCGAGGGATCGCATGCGACATCGGTATATTGTTAAAAAGCGGCAGGATTCAATATGGGATTTAATAAAAGGGGCTCACGATGCTTGGTCTGGATGGTTGTGCGTATTACTTGTAGGATTAGTTGCTGGCTGTGTTGCTGGTGTAATTGATATTGGCGCGAGTTGGATGACCGATTTAAAATTTGGTATATGTCCACAAGCGTTTTGGCTCAATCGAGAACAGTGCTGTTGGTCATCGAATGAGACAACATTTGATAGTGGGAACTGTTCTCAGGTAAATACTTAAAATGTAAACATTTAACATCTTAATTTTTGGTAATAATTTTATATATTTCTAGTGGTACACCTGGTCCGAAGTTTTAAGTGTGGGGCGAGAAGGAGCTGGAGCTTATATTGTTTCATACTTCTTCTATATATTGTGGGCGCTTGGTTTTTCTGCACTTGCTGCTTCTTTAGTCAGAATGTTTGCACCGTATGCATGTGGTTCCGGTATTCCAGAAATTAAAACAATCCTATCTGGCTTCATTATTCGAGGATATTTAGGAAAATGGACGTTACTCATTAAATCTGTAGGCATTATGTTATCTGTTTCGGCGGGTTTATCACTGGGCAAGGAAGGACCAATGGTTCATATTGCGAGTTGTATTGGTAACATATTATCCTATCTATTCCCTAAGTATGGGCGAAATGAAGCAAAGAAACGTGAAATTCTATCGGCAGCCGCGGCCGCAGGTGTATCGGTCGCCTTCGGTTCACCAATAGGTGGTGTATTATTTAGTCTGGAAGAAGTATCATATTATTTTCCATTAAAAACATTGTGGCGTTCATTTTTCTGTGCATTAATTGCTGCTTTCATTCTTCGATCGATTAATCCATTCGGAAATGATCATTCTGTAATGTTCTTTGTCGAATACAATAAACCATGGATATTCTTTGAATTGGTACCATTTGTTGGGCTCGGAATCATGGGGGTTTGTGTTTCATCGCCATTAATGCACCCAGAAGAAAATAAATTAATTGAACTTATTCATTTCAGGGTGTTGTTGGAACAATCTTCATAAAAGGGAATTTCTATTGGTGCCGCTTCCGCAAGTACAGCAAATTGGGTCAATATCCAGTGACAGAAGTTTTATGTGTTACTTTGATTACGGCTATAATAGCATATCCGAATCCGTACACTCGCATGAATATGAGCGAACTAATTTTCTTATTATTCAGCCAGTGTGGAATCTCAAACAGTGACCCACTATGGTAAATAACTACATAGCACCAATTAATTTAGGCAAAACATGAAATATGTATTTTTTGCAGTGATTACAATCGTAATTTCACCGATGTTAATTCAGCAATCGAAATAGCTGCCGCAAACCCTGGCGTTTACAAAGCAATATGGCTTTTAATTTTGGCGTTTATATTAAAATTAATTTTAACCATTTTTACATTTGGTATGAAAGTTCCTTGTGGTCTATTTATACCATCGCTATGTTTAGGTGCGATTATGGGCCGAATTGTTGGAATTGGAATGGAACAATTGGCCTACAATTATCCTAAGAATTGGATATTCTCGGGTGAATGTTCAACGGGTGAAGACTGTATAACGCCCGGATTGTATGCGATGGTAGGTGCCGCGGCAGTTTTGGGCGGAGTGACACGAATGACTGTGTCGTTAGTTGTGATAATGTTTGAATTGACGGGAGGCGTGCGTTATATTGTGCCGTTAATGGCAGCAGCAATGGCGTCGAAATGGGTTGGTGATGCGCTAGGGAGACAGGGAATCTATGATGCGCACATAAGTCTTAATGGCTATCCATTTTTAGATAGTAAGGATGAATTTGCACATACAACGCTCGCGGCCGATGTAATGCAGCCAAAGTACGTACATCTAATACATATTTCCGTAATCATATCTTTTAAAACCAAATAATTTTTTCCGCAGGCGAAACGATGTTCTCTCAGTTATAACGCAGGACTCGATGACGGTGGACGATGTCGATACATTGTTGAAAGAGACAGAGCACAATGGATATCCGGTGGTGGTATCAAAAGAAAGCCAATACTTAGTTGGATTTGTATTGCGACGTGATTTAAATTTAGCAATCGCCAATGCCAAACGTCTAATAGACGGTATATGTGGACAGTCTCTAATCGTCTTCACATCGGCCTCGGTTGTTCAAACACTTGGCCCTCCACCGCTAAAACTTAAAAAAATTCTTGATATGGCCCCTATTACGGTAACTGATCAAACACCAATGGAAACTGTTGTCGATATGTTTAGAAAATTAGGTTTACGTCAAGTATTAGTAACGCATAATGGTAGGCTATTAGGTGTTATCACGAAAAAGGATGTGTTGCGTCACGTCAAGCAGATGGATGATGAAGATCCAAGTACAGTTCTATTTAATTAAAAGATTTTATATATTATTATATTTATAGATGTATAATACGGTAAAAGAGATTTATATTACATAAATTTATTTGTTTTATTTATAAATTATGATATCTAAAATACTTAAAGAAATAAAATAAAAATAATAAAATACCATTTTTCAAATCATCACCATTAATCATTTATGTAATGTTGCTCTGCATAATTTCTAAATAACTATATTCAGCAAATAGAACTGAACAAATAAACATATGATTATTTAAATTAAATAAATTTATTAAATATTACATAATATAAAACATTAAATAAATATTACTCATTATTATTATTATTATTATTATATTATGATTAAATTAAAATAGATTTGTAAATAAAAAACAAAAATTTAGTCAATTAAATTATAATTTTGTTTTTATTTTGATTGGAAAACATTTAATATAGATAATCCTATGAAAATATCATCCATGAACTTTGCTCATTTACTATTATGTAATTTGGGACTGGTTTATTTTGAAACTAAGGCCTATATTTATAGTGTATAAGCTACATCTTCAGTAGTAAGTGTAAGTAGTTAGTGTTTTCGAAAAACAACTGTTTATTGATGTTTTTATTTTGGTATCTAGGGCCATATCTATAGTCGCTACTTAAACAGTTGTTATCACTAAAGCAACAGTTTTGGTATTTATAAACCTCACTATACCAACTGTTTGAAAACCTCACTACAACTATAGTGGTGGATATCGCCGACTAAAGGCCTATTTTAGACGTATCGTGTCAGACAAATATTGTTGAAAAGAATGTTTTGTCTGATGTCTGAAGGCGAAAAAATACGAAAGAATAGCGAAGAAAGTGGAATTCCCAACAACAACAATCAAAATTAAATTAAATTGCTACTAAAATGTGGATTTTTTGTTGTCTTTTAGTCTATACGTAACCAAAGATACGAATATATGCAGCATGTGTGAAATTAATTAATAATAAACTTTTTGCCATTTTTTTATGCTAATGTTTGTCGCCACTAAATTTTTCTTATTTGCGGAGGAGCATATTATATACATAATAAAGTAAGGAGCATATATATGCACAAATCGTTTAGTTTCAAATGTGAAAACATTTTCTCTTGGTATAACCTAGTTTTTGTTTAATTATATAGGGTGGGCAATAAAACAAAAAGTTCTCAATATTTTTTCAAATTTATTTTTTCATTGTAAAGAACAATCCTTCCGATTAATTATGGAATACTATTTCATTCATATGACTGCCTCGGCTGGCCTTCACGTACCCCATACGGTCGGTTCAATTTTTGAGCAAATTTTCGATGGTATGCGGCATTATGTCTTCAATGGCAATGCGGATATTGTTCTTGTGAGCGTCAATCGTTGCTGGTTTACCGGCGTAACATTTATCTTTGACGGCACCCCAAAGATAATAGTCCAACGGCATCAAATCACAGCTCCGAGGCGGCCAAATCACATCAGCGTTTCGGCTGATAATTCGATCTTCGAAGACAGCGCGCAAAAGCAGCGCCGTCTTGTTGAAACCAAATGTTGCCTATGTTCTCCTCTTCAAGTGCCGGGTACAAAAAATCGTTTATCATGGCGCGGTAGCGCTCACCAATGACAGTAACGGTTGCTCCTTACTCATTTTCAAAGAAAAATGGCCCAATGATACCACCGGACCAAAATCCGCACCAAACAGTCACTCGTTGAAGATGCATCGGCTTCTTTACGATCACATGCGGGTTCTCCGTGCCCCAAATGCGACAATTCTGCTTGTTTACATAGCCGCCAAGATGGAAATGCGCCTCATCCGAAAAGATGATTTTTTTTCCAAAATCGGCATCTTCTTCAAATCGATCGCAAACCCACTCAGCGAACCGAAAACACAATGGGTGGTCTCCTTGCTTCAATTCCTGAACCAATTGAACTTTATACGGTGTCATACCAAGGTCTTTATACAGAATTCGTCGCTATGTTGAGCACGATGACGAGTTGACGTTCCCGGCGACTCACGCACATTCTCGGCTATAGAATCAACATTTTCAGGTGTACGCTTGGTTGGCTGCTTGGTTCGTGTATACTATTGATATACAACTTGGGTTCCCAAACTTGCATACACAAAAATTAAATTGCTACTAAAACATTTTGAATTTTTCTAAGTTATCTTTTACTTTATACGTAACCAAAAAATACGAATATATACGATAATCATACGAAGAAAATGTCTGAACGGATAGTATAATTTGAGGATGTCTGACACAATACGTGCAGGAACTGAACGGAACGGGAAATATAAATCGGCCTTAAAACAGATGTACTGGACTTTCAAATATAAATTGTTTTGTTGTAAATTATGTTCGAATTCCGAAATTAACCGCTAAAAGAAATATTTTTGTTTTTCACACGTGTAATTGTCATACTCACTTACTCAGATGTTGCAAATTAAAAGAGTTTTTAATTGTATTATTTATCCACAACAAAAAATAAATAGTGTAGTAATGGATTCAAACACATCACTGTCGTCATCATCTTCCTGAGACAATTCAGATTATATATTGGGATACAATTCGATCATAAAAGAAAAGTGTTATCAAGAAAGAATAACAGAGGAATATTATAGTGATTTGGAATTTAGGCAATGATTTCGTTTCTCAAAGGATTCGCTAAAATATTTAGAATCTTTGGTTGAAAAGGAATTGCAAAATATTGATAACCGCGGTCTACCTTTGAAAATCGGTAAAACAAAAAATCTCCGTTATAACGTTACCGGATGTTTCCAAATAGTATCTGGCGATTTGATTGGCATAAATCAGCCAACGACTTGTTTGACAGCGCATGAAATTTCCAAAGATTTTGCCAGATTAGCGGAGCAGTTTATTAAAATGCCTGCTACAACAGAGAAAATACGATCATCTAGACAAAAGTTGTATATCTATATGGTTGTCATATACCAATTAAATCTCCAGGAGGTGAAAACGCTGAAATTTTTCGGAATCATAAAGGTTTTTTTGTTCAATAAATCCTTGTATAATTATTTGTGATGTTGGCTGTAAATTTATAGATTTAGTTGCTAGGTAAGTTTTATATAGAAATTTGAATTGAAATATTAGATATTTTAATTTATTCTACAATTTATTTACAGGTGACATGACACGATCCAACAATTTTTTAATTTTTCATATATTAAAAATCGTTTTGAAAATGGGGAATTCGGAGATAGTCAATAACTAGTAAAGAATATTTAATAACTCCCTTCAGAAATCTTATGAATACACGAGAGACAAACTTCAACAAAGCGTTGAGTTTAATTTGCAGTTCCATCGAAAGATCGTTTGGGATATTGAAGTGCAGATTTTAAGTTTCTGCGAAAGGTAATCAATATAATTGAACATAATTTATTGCTTTATGCATTTAAGATCTTAATCGACTTTTAATTTATATCGTTTTAGCTTCACAAACTAAATTAAAAAATTTGTTAGTTGTGATTTTTGCTGTTGCAGTAGGAAATACCTTACTATCGTTTTGAATGCTCCACAAATACAAACATAGGCGATTTAATATGTGGTACATTTTAATATTATTCTACAAAATTCAATTTATTCATTTAAAAACATAATTATTTTGAATCATCATTTATTATTTCAGTTCCGTTGTTGAGCAATCTTCCTTTTCCTAATTCTCCTTAGCCTCATTACATTTAATTTTAGATAGCAAAGCTTTCGTTTGAAGCTTAGTAATTTCTGTAGATAAAACAGAATTACGAGAGCTGCCGTAAAAGTTTTTAAAAAAAGTAATAAAAAATTAAAATTTTTCATCAATAATTGGTTTATTACTTTTCAAATTATTCGCTCATCTATACACTTTTGCTTTTATACACTATACCATTTATCGAAACACTTTTCAGGCGATAAAAACTGTTGTCCACGCATTTTATCTTTGATTGTTTGGAACAGGAAGAAGTCTTTGGGTGCCAAGTCGGGGCTGTAAGGCGGATGACCCGTCAATTCCATCGTTTGAGTGCTCAAATAGAGTGTGAGCTCACAAAATGATTAGCTGTTTTGGGTTGTTTTCTCTCAATTTCTTGAAAACCTCGGGTAAATAAATGGTCGTATACCACCAAGCTGAATTGACTTGTCTTTTGATTTTCAAGAGCTACCATCAAGAGCTCGCACAACTTTTGTTGGTTTTTCTTCGAATTGGAAGACCCAAATAGTCGATTGCCCTTTTCTTTACGGCTCATACACATATCACCTGACACGATCTTGTATACGTTTTTCGAAGTACCTCCAACGAATTTTTCAAGCATTTGGCGGCACCAATCGACACGAACCTTTTTTTGTGCGTTTGTCAACAAATGTGGAATCCAACGTGCACATAGCTTCCGCACCTTTAAATGTTCATGTAAGATTGTATGTACGCTGGTGTTAGTAATGTCTAGGCACGCCTCGAGTTCACGGTAAGTTACATGACGATCCTCTTCAATCAGTTTTATCACAGCATCGATGTTTTCTGGCACAACAGCTGTGTGTTGGAGGCTCGTCTTTGAGAGAACGTCGTTCGCGTTTAAATTCATTCTACTAATTTTAAACACTAGCGAAGGATGGTGCTGCATCGCCAAAAGTCGCATGAAGTGATTCGAAGCACTGTTGGTGAGCTAGCCGCTTTCGAAAATCGTAAAAAATCATCACACGAAATTCATTTTTTCACTGAATTCAATTTTTCAAGTAAATAAAAACAATGTTGCGATTCGAACTGAAAGATGACTTCTGAGAAACATAACCTCCAAAAATGTTACAATTTTCGACTGACACAGAAATTTGCATCGGAACACTCTAGTATTACTGTAATGTTTGTATTAAATACACTCATTGTATATGAATTGAAGATAACGTTATTGGAGACGAAGAAAGAAAAACTATGATAATTTGAAGTTTGAATAAAGAAAGGCGTATAAATTAAAAGCGTGTGTTTAACATCCACATTTAGTGGATAAATTTAACGCTGCAAAAATCATTTAAAATTCTATTGAATAATTTTATAAAATTATATTTGTGTATTATAGTATACAATAAACAGATTATATATTGTAAAAATATTTATATTAAACGCTTTATAGTTCGCCAAGTAATGACGAGGATTAACGTCATTGCATTTTCGGCACTGTATCATAAGGACCCTACCATGTAGTTTTCTGGAATGTAATCATTTCAAAAAAAGAGTAATTAATAATTAAAAGTTTTTATTAATGTAAAATCGGTATAAAAGTATGAATAGTTTTTATCGATATAAAAAGATAAACGTTTTAAAAATGGTGATCTTGACTAGCTAATCGTCAGGCCATACAAATGAAAAGAAATGAATTTTTTTTTAAATTTTTAAATTAATATTTATTATTATTAAAATATATGTGTTAACATATCAATGAACCAATTTCACCAACAAAACCATTTGTAATTATACAAGAATAATTTTATAAATTTATTTATATAAAACCTAAGTTACTATAGTTTGTTACTTTTCAGATCCGTGATATTAGCCGTGTTTCTTGATGCTTGATCTGATTCGGTTCAGTTAATGTTCATGTCAATTTGCGATCTAAAACATAATTTGGATCAGGTTTTCCATATATAATTTGAACTGATCCGGATCAATGGTTGTCATGAAATACGGCAATTTACAATTGTTATGCTGAACACGGCAATAAAAGAATATTTCAATTTATCTTGGCGGTTGTAACAAAAAGCGTACGGGTCACAGGGGAGCAGATTTTCGATTCGTCCGGTAACTGCCATTGGGTTATTACCCCAGAACAAATTATTGGGTTTAGTCCCCCCAATCTTGGATATGTGTTTGTTCCTGAAAAGCTGAAGTAGGCAGGAAAAGTAATCATACCGCGGTGTGCCTAACCTAATACACGCTTACAGATGGGTACTTCATTATGGTATCCCTAAATCTTAAGGGAAATTGACCATCCAATATTAAAAACACAACATTGGCGACGAGATAAAACAAAAACCCACAAATAAAATAATAATCAGGTTATTTTTTGGTAAATAAAATTTAAAAAAATGAGTGGTAACCTCAAATAATTGTGGGGACACATGCCACAATTTAATTATAAGCGAGACAGCTAGAAAGTGTACAAGGGCGATTCGAGCATTTTATTACTGTATTTAAAATAGAGGATGAAAACCAAAAAAACGGCATTAAACTTTTGCGGAAATGACACATATCAATTTATATATAGTCTATGTTGTCCATCGGAGTTGAGTGAGGTTAAGACTTAAGTACGAAGAATTGATTAAGAAACTGGATGACCATATTTTGATGTGATTAATGTGGGGATCCAGAGGAAAATTTTTTTCGAGTATGCTCAAAAAGAAGGCGAATTGTGCCAAGATTTTGTAATGAAGTTGCGTAGTATGGCTATGGATTGCCTATTTGGTCAGCTAATGGAGGATACGATTCTGATAAATTTGTTACGATAAAATTGTGTGATGATACGAGAAATATAGACAGCATAAAAAAGGCGTCGGATCTATAAAGGTTAGGGTAGGTTTGGTTTCAGTGGTTGCTATTGTGCACTTAGGCCAGTTTTGGCCCATTGTGATACCACAGGATCCGACATCATTAAACTCCCTTTAAACCCATCTAGTGCTATTCACATAGCGTGAGAGATCTCGCACATTACAGCTTTTGATATCAGAGAGGCTGTCCGTAGTGTATTTGCCCAAGTGATCATGTCTTCTGTCAGCAAGTGCAAGACATGAGCATAGGAAGTGAACAAGCGTCTCCTCCTCCTTCTCGTCCTTGCATGCTTCTGCAGAAGACATAGGCCTTTGTACACATTATTTTCCTGATTCCAGTTGTAGAGTCGTGTCGTACCTTGCTAATTCGTCTGCCCTGCAATTTTCCTCGACGTCAGAGTGGCCCGGAACCCAGACCAACTGGACATTGAAGTGTTCACTCATCTCGTTAAGAGATGTGTGACAATCCAAAGCCACCCTCGACGCGAGGGAAACTGAATCCAGCGAAGGAATGGCTGCCCGACTGTCCACACAGATAGTGATATCAGTCAACGATATTATACTGTGCTTCAACTAGTTCATGAACAATCACTATAACTTCAGCCTGGTACACGCTGGAGTAATCAAGTAGACGAAAAGATAAACTTACATTTAATTCCCCACAGAACACACCAGCTCCCATCCTACGATCGAACTTGGAGCCGTCCGTGAAGAATTTGACTCTGCCGGTCTCCATAATGGGACCATTCTTACAATCCTCCCTAGAGGGGAGAATCACTTTGAAATGCTTGCTAAAGCACAAGAGGGGTGTTATAAAAGGTGTTTCAACAGGTGCGCTTCAACTTTTTTCCGATAGGGACGGCGAACGACGCCATATTTTTTATTAATCTTTTGTCATTTGGAAACTTCATTAGTATACATTTCATCATGGAACGCTACACACGTGAACAGCGATTGCAAATCGTGCAAATTTTTTATCAAAATAATCGTTCTGTTGCTGCTACTTTAAGAGCATTACGGCCATTTTACGGTCCATTTAACAAGCCAGCCCGTTCGACAATCGACCGTATAGTGGCAAAATTTGAGTCTACGTTTTCGCTACATAATGTTCCGGTGCCCTCGAGAGCAAGAAGTGCTCGAAGTGTTGAAAACATCGCAGCCGCCAGGGCTTCAGTTCGCGAATATGTCGCTCACACGACGTTCGCAACAATTGGGCCTTTCTGTGACATCATTGTGGCGAATTTTACGTAAAGATCTTGGCCTACATCCGTATAAGATCAAGCTGATACAACAACTAAAGCCGTTTGACCATTTGAAGCGACGCCGGTTCGTGAATTGGACTCAAGAGCAAATCGAAAATGATGCAGATTTTCACCGAAAAATCATCTTCAGCGGTGAGGCTCACTTTTGGCTAAATGGATTTGTCAACAAGCAAAATATGCATTACTGGGCAGAAAGCAACCCACACGTGGTTCATGAGGCACCGTTGCATCCCGAAAAAGTCACTGTTTGGTGCGGATTACATGCCGGCGGCGTCATTGACTCATATTTTTTCATCGACGATAACGATCGCCACGTTACTGTTAATGGAAATCGATACCGCGATATGATAAACGATTTTTTTTGGCCGCAATTGAATGGAATGGACTTGGACGACATGTGGTTTCAACAGGACGGGGCCACATGCCACACAGCACACGATACAATCGCGTTATTGAAGACTAAGTTCGATGAGCGTGTTATTTCTTGAAATGGGCCTGTCCAGTGGCCGCCGCGCTCGTGTGATTTGACACCTCTAGATTATTTTCTTTGGGGTTATGTGAAGTCATTGGTCTATGCCAATAAGCCGGCGACGTTGCAAGAGCTCAGAGCCAATATAGATCGTGAAATTGCTGGAATTTCGGCCGATTTATGCGAAAGAGTGGTCGAAAATTGGGTTCAAAGATTGGACTTCGTAAAACGTGCACGCGGTGGTCATGCAAAAGAAATCGAGTTTCATACTTAAATGTATATGTTCAAATTCGTTAATAAAAAAAAAGTTAGTTCAAAAGTCGAACAGTTTGTGTTTTATTCAAAAAAAAAGTTGAAGTGCTCTTATTGAAAAACCCTGTGTAATAAAAATTCACCAGGTCATCCCTACAGAATTGGCTATAGTTGAGTGCCCTTTTTGCAGGCACTTCTACCCCGAACCCGCTGATAGCCGGGCGGCCGTATTGACCGTCATTTGCTTACCGATAATATCCAACGGGAGAAGATACAGCATAACCTCCAAGGCACTAGTGGGGGTTATTTTCAACGCCCCACTAATGAGCAAGCAGGCTGACCTCTGCACCTTCGACATCATGTTCCTGTATGATAATTTCTCCAAAGCTGGCCACCATACAGTAGTACGGGCCTTATCACTGCCGTATAAAGCCAGTGTACCAGATCCGGTTTCAGACCCCATTTCCTTTGAATGGCATTTTTGCAAGAATAGAGTGTCACAGTGGCCTCCTTGACTCTTTCTATCTTGTTTGGTTTCCAACTGAGCTTACTGTCGAGAAGGATCTCCAGGAATCTCGCCCTATCAGTAAGGGCCAGCATAGTACCATTTAAACTTGGTGGAACCATTACTGGAATTTTATATTTCCTAATAAAAAGTACCAGCTCTGTTTTAGATGGGTTAATCCCCAATCCACATCTTCTGGCCAAACCCGCAGTGATTGATAATGCATTCTGCATCACATCTCTGATTGTAAATAGGTGCTTCCCTGCGACAGCTATCGCTATATCATCGGCATACGCAACCACGCCTATTGCTTCCGTCTCCAGTTCCAATAGTAATCAATTGATTACTACATTCCAAAGAAGGGGATAGAGGACACCTCCCTGAGGTGTTCCCCGAACAACCCGCCTTCTAACGGAGACTTCCTCTATCTCCGCTATAACCCTTCTGTTACCTAGCAGGTGATTAATTAGCCTGGTTATTCAATCTCAAATGGCAACAATCATTCCCTAATTGCCTCCTCACGTTGTTGAAAGCGCTCTCGATATCAAGAAACGCCACCAACGAATATTCTTGAAAATCCAGTGGCTTCTCAATTTTCCGAACTAGGGTATGTAACGCCGTGTCCACGGATTTACCCTTTTGGTACGCATGTTGAAATTGTGCCCAGCTTCTGGCTACAATTCTCGAACGAATATGGACATTCAGCAAACTTTCTATGGTTTTCAGCAGAAAAGATGACAGAGATATTGGTCTTAGGTCCTTAGGGTTGCTGTGCGAGCTACTACCCGCCTTCGGGATGAAGATCACCCGATAGTCTTTTTCTTCTTCTTTCTTTGAAGATAAGCTCCAGCCAGGGAAGTAAAACGTCCGAGTTCTTCTGAATTTCTGCTAGCACAATCCCATCCGGACCAGATGATTTAAAGGGCTTAAAACTTTTAATAGCTCATTTTATCTTCCGTGTACTCAGAATATCCTCTGTACACAACAATTGGACGCAGTCAACCAAAGGTCCCGCAATCGACGCATCCTCACTACCCGGGACGTGAGTTTCCATCAAAAGATCAAGAGTGTCTTCACTAGAAACCGTCCATTCGCCATTCGGGTTTTCAGATAGCCTGGAACAACTGGACTAGTGGAGAGAATCTATCAAAGAAGATAGAAAATAAGTTGGTGGTCGAAAAGCAGAGTGAAATTATGGCGATGAAAAATATGGGAGTGGTAGGAGCGATGAACAAATGTTTGGTAAACAAAATAATGACAATGATAGAAGAGTTATACCAAAAATTGGAACACAACAGTTAGTGGATCAACATCAAAAGGGTGTTAGATTTATACATTGAGGGTACAATAATCACGTGAGTAATTATTGTCGGTTTAAGAATGTAATATGCAGAAGGTATATACGAATGTACCATATACCATATACGAGGTCACATGCATGAGGTATGCACCAAAGTTGGAGAGCAGGAGTCAAATTGCATATGGAGGAGTGACTAAGCTGCACTGGGCGAAAAGGCGAATATAAAAAAATGTGATAATTGTAATGAAGAGCCGGGGTATATCTTAGTGTTGAAAGAGTTGACATTGATAGCGTGCTTGAAAATGTAAATGGTAATTCATTCAGTGTTGCTAGTAAATGGTAATTCAGGGATTTTAACGAAATTTATTATAACGGTTCTGAACATAATTCTGCAATTGAGGCGTGTTTGACAATATAAAATAAATCAATTAAGTTTATGATAGATACTGGAGCGTCGAATTCGTATAAAAAAGAAATTTAAAATCTAGAATTGAGAGAGTGCAGAAATCTATTTTAGGTCGTGATTATTTTCGGTCTTTCGATATAAAGCAAATTGCAATTAACCAATTAGATAATGTAGAAGCATGTGACCATATAGATCAAATTGTTAATAGGTATAGAGGATTATTCGATGGCGAATTAGGGAAAATGAGGAACGTGAAACTTCGTTTAGATATAGTAGAGGGAGTTACTCCTGAGTATGTTCCGGCGAGGAAAGTTCCATTTACGTTTCTACCAGAAGTGGAAAAGGAATTGACAAAATTAGAAAAGGCAGGGCTTCAAAGAATTGAAGCTACAAATTGGGGTACACCTTTGGATCCGATATTAAAAGAAGATGGGAGTATAAGGATATGCGCCGATTACAAGGTGACTCTGAATAAATGTTTGAAGGAGACAAACTATTGGTTGCCTAATATTGAGGATATGTTATATAAGTTACGGAATGCAAGAGTTTTTTTTCGAAATTAGACTTAGAGTCAAAAGATTTGGTTTCATGGAGTACACATATTGAAATTTTAAAATGAATCGTTTGCCCTTTGGTGTTAAACCGGCGTCTGGAATTTTCCAGCGAGAGATCGAAAGGGTTTTGAAAGATGTAAAGGGTGTAATCTGTTTTCAAATGATGTTTTAATATATGCAAAGGATATGGGAAATTATAATAGAATTTTAAATAGTGTTCTAAAGAAGTTATTGGATTCGGATATTCGAGTTAATGCGTCGAAATGTGAATTTGGGAAGAGTGTAATCGGGTATTTAGGATATGTAGTTTCGAATAAAGGTAGGGCAAGAGGTAAATATACAGTTAGAGACTTTCCAATTTTAACCATTACGGAAGTTAGTTCGTTTTGTGGTCTAGTGAACTATTTTGGTAAATTTATACAAAGTTTATCCACAAAAATGCACCCCATTTATGACTTGTTGAAACAGGGAGGAGGTTTTGAATGGAAGGAGGAATGTGAAAAGCCTTTAGAGCGGTTAAGGATGAAATTATGTCGGATAGAGTGTTGGTCAAGTACACTCCAGAGCAGCAATTAGCACGTACTTGTGATGTGTCCAAAGTTGGTATAGGAGCGATTCTCACCCATAGATACGAAAATAAAATTGAAAGGCCAATTGAGTTTGCATCAAAATGATGCATTACGGAGTCATCGAAAAAGAAACACTGGCAATTGTGTTTGCGACGAAGAAGTTTTTGAAGTATTTGATAGGGAGGCATTTTGTATTAGTAACGGACCATAAGCCATTTACAGCGATTTTTGGGGAGCATCGTGGGATCCCTCAAATATCGACGAGTAGATTGCAGCGATGGACATTTCATTGTTCTGCCTTTAATTACACAATTGAGACAAAGTTATTATTGCGGTCATATGTATGGTGGCCAAAAATGGATAAGGAGGTGAAGGCGTTAATAAGGAAATGCGAGAATTCCATAAATGTGTTGATTGTATTGATCCATTGATTTTTCGAGACCTATGTGTAATAGATTTTTCATAGTTATATTAGATGCTTTCAGTAACTGGTTTGAGGTTTTTTACACTTCTAGTCCAACCACATAATTCAAAATTCGTTGTTTGTCGAATGTATTTTCACGATTTGGTTTGCCCGGAACATATTGTAAGTGAAAACGGATTACAGTTTGTATCAGTTGCGTTTAAGAAATTTCTGTATTCGAATTGCATAAAGCATTCGTTGACACCGACATATTTTCCTGCCACAAATGGGGCAGCTGAGAATGCCGTAAAAACGGTCAAGAAGGCCTTGTATACCGCGGGGTTTGATAAAATACCGGGAAATGTGGACAACATGCTGTGCAATTTTCTTTCTGACTATAGAAACGTAGCCCATTGTACGGCAAAGGTTGCTCCAACGTCATTAGTTCTGGAAAAGAAAAACCTGGAAAGAAAAAGGTTTGGGACAGTAATTTGAACGAAGGAGGTCGGAGGTTCAATGAGAAGGATGAAGTGTTAATCTGAAACTATAGATCAAATAAAAAATGGATTAGAGCAACTTAGAGAAACAGTTGGGACCCAGAGTGTGTAAATTGATGCATGGTCAGATAATACGTAGACATGTGAATCAGAGCAGAGGAGGGTTTAGAAATAATATGTTAGGTCTTAATAAGGTGGAAGCGAGTATTCTGGATACAAGTTTTAGATGATGTTGAGGAAATTCAGAAAGGAAAACAAGTTGAAAATGAGGTGGATCGAGAATTTAATATTGTGATGTTTTACCATGGGAGTAATGGAACTGAAGCTATCAATGATAGCGTTTCAAATAATAGATCAATAGACCAATAATAAATAATGAGTCAACTGTGATTAATCATGATGTCGGATTGAAAGAGTTTGTAGAGGAGAATAATGTGGAAACTGCGGTGAACAGTAATAGGGAGAATCAGGGTTGGGAACAAAATCCGGGGTTACGCGATAGATTGTAGATTTGAAAACCTAAAAGGTTGGAGGACTATGTGTTGTTTTAGTCGGTATAAAAATAATAATAGATGTAATTTGCATAACTGCATGAAGATTTAAATTAAAAAAAGCTGTTATCCTTTTTTTAAATTATTTTTTTTGTTTATGTACATTTTTGGTGGCGAGTGTAATGTATGAAGTAATTTCAATATTGAAATATAGATGTCACGAGGATGAATTGAAAGAAGAGAGATGAACAATAAAAAACTATAAAAAGAGATAAAAAAGTGTATGATTGTGTTGTGAATAAAAAACTAAAGAAAATTAATGAACGTGTTTTTTTAAATCTAAAGGGAAATCGACCATCCAATATTAAAAACACAACAGAAGGAAATCGAAAAAAACATTCTGTCGTTTAACACTGGGCCAATGATTTCACCACAGCTTCCTTTCCTAGCTTATAGTGCCGAAGCAATCATATACAATAGTGACCGGTAGAGTTTACTTGAAATTAAGTCGCCTATAAAACGAAGAATCCAAGAAGCCAAACTAATGTTAAGCGAACTGAAATATTTGTATATAAAGAAATCAACAAATATTACTTACATAAAAATACCCTTATTACGGCCAAATCCAGTTAGGATTGGCATTACAAATTTAATAAGCTGTGATCCTAGTGTTCAGTCGGGCAAAAATGATAAAAAATATCACGATATTTTTTATCAGCTTTTGCCATAAAACGCACTCATTTATCATAAAAAAACCAAGAATATTTTTAATTCTGGCTGTCGAAATTTAAGAACATTTTATTTCTTTTGTTTTTTGTTATGAATTTCCATGGACAGTTTGCTATATTATATTTTCGTATTAAACAATAATAAATTAAAAGCAAACATATTTCAATGTATTTCATCATTGTTTCAATATATTACGAAATCGCGAAAATTTTCTCAACGCTTAAAGCTATCTCTTGGATAAAATTAACAATTAAAATGTGTGTTTATGATTTTTGTGTGTTTATTTAATAAAATTAAATGATTGATTAGATGACGTTGTGATTACAATTATTCGTTTATTACCGAATTGATCGAGAAGATGATCGTTAATCCGAAGATTTTATGTTTCATGCATATTAATGTTGATTGCCTTTACATATAAATGCCACCTAAAAACGACTTGTGAAAGTTTCTAACACAATCATTTGCAAGTCTCTGCTAACGTGAATTACATTGTACGAGTATTGCTATGTGAAGAATTAAACTATTGTGAGACACTTAGGTATTAGTGAATAGCAAATATTTGTTATGACCAATGTTTTGACGTACACTACAGAATCAATTTATGATTATTTTTTCGATTTGGTTGTTCAGTCGGGTTTGACAAAAAATATTCCGAAGTGAAGTTAGTCACAAAAATATCATGATAATTTTTATCATTTCGGTCGGACTGAACACGCCGATTATATTCTCAACTAAAGGCAATTCATACGAAATAATTAAAGTGCCTGGAAATGATTGTTTTATTAAAGTTTATGTACAATCGTTGACTGTTATTTTATAGTTTTAAATACCAAATATATTTTAAAAAAATTGTGATATTTAAGATTTATATATATATAATGAATTTACGGATTTATGTATATTAGATTTTTTTAAATTTAATGAAGACTGGTTTTGAAACAATTATTGATAAAATGAAACGCCCGATATACTCGTATTTTATACGATATAATGAATTATTTTTATATTTTTCAAGATAACTGAATTTCATGTTATGATATTTATTAAAGCAATAATTTCATTTAAGTTATGCTTTTTAAGTTAATTAAAATCTATCTTCGGATAAAATAGGGGGTGAAATATTCGATAAACCACATAAAACAGTTACAACGTCATTGATATATGGTAATACAGACACACACACTTTATCTCCAAGAACTCTAAATTGTTTTATTCTCGAAATTCTGCGTTCGACATGCACTCGTGCTGATGCTATATTAGTAGTGTTTTCTACGTCGAACTTTGAGAATTTCTCAAAGAAAAACTGTGGTCGAATCATCTCGATACCTGCTTGCGCCAGTTCTTCCTCAATCATGAATCCTTTGTCTACCATAACTGCGTCGCCTGGTTCGAGTTTGTCAATTAAATCGGTTAGATTAAATATCGCTTTATCCGAAGATTTTCCTGGAACTACTTTGCTAATATAATTAACCAGACCAGAAGGTGATACTCCAATTATAAATTTTAATGTATGTGTACCTTTGTAATGTGAGTAGGTACACACACAGCAGGAAAGGCAGTTCATTATAGCTGTCTTTATTTCTGTACAATCAAGAACGGTTCTGACATTATGAAATTTTTCAAAGCGTTTGAACATGCTTCTTCTATTCTCGTTTTTTGTTTGCCAGTGAATGAAACCTTTCGTTGCTTTGGCTAGAAGCTGTATTGTATCCGCAAAATATAACTTGGCTGTGCGGCCGTTAGTTTGCAAAAATACAGCCAACTCCTCAAAACTACAATTTGTTTTTAGTTTATACATTGTTAAACTAATGCGGTCTTTTATGGGCATAATGCAATTCTCCTTTTGCCGTAAATCTTGACATATTTCCACTAACATATCCAAAATTGCCATTGTTGGAATACCAGTCATGGTATTCAACTTTTTATCGGTGTTCCATAATGATATAAGGCTTATATATGGTCGTACGTTAGCTTGAACTTCGTTATCAAACGATAATGGAGTGCACTGTACACCAATAGATACAAAATTTCCGATTGTTCCTACATCTTTAGGTACTGGGTTTATTTCAGTATGCGTGCTTTGCTCTGTATCATTGTGTTTATCTTCTAAAGTTTTTTCTTTTGTGTTTGCTAGTTGATTTTGTTCTTCACAGATTTCTGCTTCCAGTTTAGATCTTTAAAACATGGAAAAAGGTTAAATTTATAAATCAATAAACTTGCAAACTACATAATACATTTTCGGATTTATTTCGGCAATGAGGTCGTCAATCCACTGGATTTTTTTTAATTTCCCCTCTGCCGGTAGATTCCGGCATGGAAACGCACGTTGAACTAATATCGGTTTAGTTCGCTTACTGGTTTTTCTTCGAATTAAAATATCTTCTGGACGAAAATGTTTGCTACAAATCAAAAAGCGCTTTGGGATATTTTTGTTTATTTTTAAAACTTTGACCCATTTATTTAATTCATTGGTGTCTTGTGTTACATTATTTGGAATACCAAACAAATATATACCAGCAGTTCTATAAGTCTGACATTGGGGTACACCACATCGTCCAGGATTTGGAACACTTTTCGTTAACTCCATTATTGGAATAAGTCGTATTTATGTAAAGTATAAGTCACAAAAACACTATTTATATAAAACTTTTCTTTATACAATTTTTAATTTTAAATAAAATTAAACCCAAGCCAAGCTAGCACAGTAAACAGAATGAATTATTGCGAATGATGCTGAATTGTTTGTTTTCTTTATGCATGCGGCATAAATGTCAAAATTTGTAGTTATCATAGTTCAAAAATATTCCGCAACGTAGAACCCGTGTTGCCTAATTGTCAACACATATATATTTTATCAACCCTAACCAAAATTTCTGGAGCACGTGAATATTGTAAGAGGTAGCTGACTGTAAAAATTATAAAATAAATAGAATTAATTACGTATAAATAAAATTATTTGTATGTAACAAGCTGTCATCCCAACGTTTGGCTCGAATTAAGCTAATGCTTACTAATGCATTGTAAAATATTTAAAATGAAAAGAAGATTTTTACATATAATTAATTATTGGCCATATCGCACATGACGAGGTCGAATAAACCGAAAAATAAAATTGTACAACGAACCTCAGTTTTAGTACAAGATTGTTGATTAGATGATCGATGATCATTTGGCTCATATATTCTAATGAACCCAACGAATTGTATACGTCCCTAAGTGCACCATTCATCACTTCAGACGAATTAATCAAACTGCTAAATATTCGGTCAGCGCAACACCCTGTTTTCACGCGAGGAGCCTATTTTAACGTTTACGTCATCAACATCGATTATATATTATTCTAGTAAACGCCAATATATATAAAATTACATCAGTTGTATGTCAATTTTTTATTATTCCGTTTTAGCCCCACCAGCGGTAAGCTCGGAATAATAACAAAGTCAAACATTCGTTTAAAATTCGTTATAGAGTAATATTGTTCCAGCCAATTACTGTAGGGATCAAATTGTACGAACCTTAGACAATCTATACGGTCCATGCTAGCGTATTGTTGATTAGCTAGCGTATTGATCTCAATTGATTATACGAGCACTTCAAAAATTATCTTTATTCGAATTTGGTGTTTTTCATTTATTCGTTTTCTCTTTTGCATGTAACAAAAACAGTCACAAAATCAACTGAAGTCTTCACAGATGTTGCAGACAGAAAATATGTAGGAGGTGTGCGTAGCAAATATTCTACTTAATATACATATATATCCCTCTATATAAATACTGGGATGTATTTAAGTTTCCACCTCGGTCGTCCTACAACCGATGGTAATGCGACAGCAAATTGTATATATAAATTTAGTGTTTTAACTATACTCACTTTTATTTAAAATAATACAATAAACAAATATTTTTGCAAATTAATTAATATTTTTTATTAACAATAAAATCAACGGATTTTTTCTATACAAATTATATTTTATTGAAATACAAATATTAAACCCAACCGTTGTGTCTTAGCTTTTTATAACGACTGGTGATGAAAATTTTAAACAAAAATTACATATTTTTTTCTGGTACACATCCTGGCTAAGGACTCTATGTTTTGTTAGTTCAACTAAGGCCAGAAGGTATGTATATCAGTTATAACATTTGTACAAAACTTTATTTTTTCATAAAACGTACTCATTATACGATATAGAAATGACATGAATTTTGACATGTTTTCCATTATGATGTCACAACAAACTCAACAAAAATATACAAATGAGGTAAAGTATTTAAAAAGATAAAACAATAAAAATAAAATTTAACATATTTATTTTATAAAACTATTTATAGAAGATTAATGAGAAGGCGATACGCCACATACACTCCCCTTCCAGTGGACCTTAAGAAATTTGGTAAGTTGTAAAATTGCGCGATACTAAGTTCGATGATTCAATTTGTACTGGTAACCTTACCGCACGACCATGTCTGGTCAACACCGCGTTTGGTTCATGACTAATTTGAACATGTTGATCAAAAACTATCTTCTTTTAAATTTTGGAGTTTCAGAGATCACCCCTTTAGCCCTATCGTCTAAGTTCGGTGATATATTAGTTGCTAATGGTTGATTGATTGACAATTCATCTTTATTCTCGGTATAACAATGTTGGAGTCAATCAATCGAAATATTAACTTTTTTATCTTTAATTTTGTAGCTCAAAAAATTTCTCATCTCTACTCATAATTTTAAAAGAACCAGTATACAGAGGTTGAAGTGCCCTTTTAACTGCATCTGTGCGTATAAACACATGAGAGCAATCATCTAATTTCTTACTAATGAAGAATCTCTCTTTTGAATGTCGAGATGCATTAATTGGTTTTAATTCCTCAAAATGTTTTTTTAAACTACTTACGAATTCGGTTTGTGGAATTGAAGTATTTGGTGGTTCAATGAATTGCCCAGGAACTCCGACGGTACTTCCTATACCAACTCTGCAGGAGTAGTTTTTAACTCCTCACTAAAAGAGGTGGTAATATTTTCGTCCAATCTGGTCTATTATGACACATAATTGCTGCCTTTAACGTCCAGTGCCAACGTTCTAACATTCCGTTGCATTTGAGATTATACGACGTAGTACGTCTTCTCTTAAATCCTAATAGCTACAATTCCGCGAAAAGATTCGATTCGAATTATGATCCCTGATCCGTTACTATATATAAAATGTGAAGCACCAAATCGCGCTATCCAATTCGTATAAAATGCACTTGCCACCGTATTTGCGTTGATATCTGAAATGGGAATTGCTTCTGCCCAGCGAGTATACCTATTAATCATAGTCAGGTAGTATTTATGGTTATTTGATACGTGTAACGGTCCAACTAAATTAATATGAACCTCTGTAAAACGTTCCTTAGTAACCTCGAAATTACCTCTTGGTGCTTGTGTTTGTCTCGCAACTTTAGATTTTTGGCAAGTCAAACATGTTTGTGCCAATTATCTAACGTATTTCTTAATTTAAGGCTACACTACATGATTCGATTAACTGAAGCTTTTACTCCGGGATGTGATAGATTGTGTAGCGACTCAAATACCTTCCTAATCCATTATCTTGGGACGAAAGGTCTTGTTTGTCCCGTCGATATGTGACAGTAAATGAATTATTCTGTGTTAAAAGCCAACGGTCGTCGTACTAAATGCAGTCCAGAGTTCTCGTCTTGCAGTATGTCATTCAGTTCTGAGTCCTACAACTGATCTGTAGCAAATTCGTTATAGTCAATAGTCTCGTGTATGTTAATGGGTTCTACTCTAGATAACGCATCAGGTACTACATTATCCGTACCCGTTACGTGTTGTAAACTATCCAATAAAGTCTAGTTGACGTCTTTGTCTTGGTGAGTCTTTGTTCAAATTTTGTCGAAAGGCGTAAATGAGAGGTTTGTGGTCAGTGATGACGATGAAATTTCGTCCCTCTAGATAGAGTCGGAAGTACTTTACACCTAAGTAAGATGCTAATAATTCTAGATCATAGGTGCTGTATTTTTTCTGTGTCTCGGTTTATCTGGCAAAATAAAAGCCAAGTGGTTGCCAAACCTCGTTTACCAATTGCTGCATGACTGCACCTACCGCTGTGTCTGAAGTTGTTACCATGACCGATAATTTCGCTGACATATCTGGATGAGCTAGAAGGGTAGCATCACTTAATTTATACTTACATTTTTCGAATGCTAACACCGACTCTTCTGTCCAAGCGATTGGCGCTTTACTATTTCTTTTATACCCCTTTAAGAAATCGTTTATATAGCTTGGTCATGTGCCGCGGATGGAACGAATCTTCTATAAAAATTGATCATCCCCATAAATCGTTTTATCTGCTAAACGTTAACAGGCCATGGATAACTACGAATAATTTCTACTCTCGCTGGAGACGGCAAAATTCCATTCTGATTTACCAAATGTAACAGAAAAGGGATTTCCTGTTGTGCAAATACACATTTGTCAAGCTTATAATAACTAGACCATTTTCAGCTAAGCGTTTGAATACCTGTTCCACATGTGATATATGTCCATTGAACGAACTGGATGCAATGAGAATGTCATCGAGGTACACGAAACAAACAGAATGATAATCCCCTCTGCACTGATTGCATCAGTCGTTGGAACGACTGTGCTGCATTTCGAAGGCCGAATGTCATTCTGTTAAACTCGAAAAGCCCAAATGGTGTTGCGATGGCTGTTTTGGGTACGTCTCGTGGCTCTATGGGAATTTTATGATATGCACGTACCAAGTCTATTGTTGTAAATATTGTACATCCTGCTAGTTGGAACGAGAAATCTTGTAGATGTGGCACGGGATAGTTGTCGAGGGTGGTCACCTTGTAATCTCCACAGGGTCTCCACTCACCGTTTTTCTTCAGAACCAAATGCAGAGGACTGGCCCATTCACTTTTGCTAGGACTACAGCTGCTTTGACCCATCATACTCTCGAAATGTTCCCTTGCTATTTTTAGTTTATCCAAATTTCGTCAACATACGTCACAGAATGCTGACTAGAATTTAGTTTTTGAACAAGAATTTTGCGATTGATTTACGATAAACTTGCTGTGATAACGACAACCAGAAACGCACTTTGTAGCTTTGTCCTTAAAACGTCGATGATAAAAACACTCGGTGTCATCTGATATTCGTTCTCAAGATTTTGATTGGCCTCTAGAAGTATTATGTGGACTATGACATCTTCTCGCCGTACTATGTAATGCTGACACTTCCATTAAAATGTCTTTACGAAATTTAGCCAACATCTCTTGAAAATCATTAACTGATAGACTAATTGCGATCTATCACTGATATCATGTTTTTGAAGCTGCGACAAGTTTTAAACAAAAATTACATATTTTTTTTCTGGTATACATCCTAGGACTCTATGTTTTGTTAGTTCAACTAAGGCCAGAATGTATGTATATCAGTTATAACAATTGTACAAAACTTTATTTTTTCATAAAACGTACTCACGATGTCACAACAAACTCAACAAAAATATACAAATGAGGTAAAGTATTTAAAAAGATAAAACAATAAAAATAAAATTTAACATATTTATTTTATAAAACTATTTATAGAAGATTAATGAGAAGGCGATACGCCACAAATATACACTAATAATAGTCCATATAGTGTATAAAGGTCTATTATAAATATTAAGAATTACGTTTGTTTAAAAAATAAAGAGTCGCTTACATACAGATCTTGATTACAACGATCATCGATTACAACGTCGATTTCTCGACTCATTTTTGTATTTCGTTTGTCTGTTTACTAGACAGGCCTCCTCTAGCATCAAAAACCCTCCAGAGAGAATATTTACCGTGATAGATTCTCAATTACAAGACTAGCAGATTCGCCCATTAGTTCTCATCTAAATTTTCAAGATAATACTGATTTTACAGATAGTTGCATTCATAATGGTTGGTTTGAGAGACTAGTACAAGAGTCCAATGTAGCAAATGTAAGAGATGAGGCGACAAAATATTTTTATGCTGACCGTGCATTAGATGCTAGGCTCCATGAGATATTCATCGATATTATTACACGTCATAAATAAGGAACAGCTCCATTTACAGCTTTTAAAAATGAAGTCACTAGTCCTTTGAATGAATTAGAGAAAACAAAATTACACAAACTATTACACGGACTGTCGGCATCTATTAAACTGTTATGTCTAAAAAGATTGCCTCAAGGAAGCAAGGAGCTCATGACATGGTTGAGACTATGTCTCAATTACAAATAAATTCAATACAGAGCACTTCATTAGCATGCTTAGACTCAGCAATTAGTAACTATTCATTTGAACGAATTAAATCCCATTGACACTAAATTAGCCTCATGAAAATACAGATCATATAAGAAATTTCAACATTAGTTGGTAGTAAATATTCTCGCAGTGCAAGCCGAACGCGCTCTCGCGTTTTAGGGTTAACTATGGTTCCTCTAACTCTAAGAATCAGAGTTAGAGCAAAACGAATGTTAGTTATTATCATAGAAAATGGCAAAACAAAGCCAAAAAATATGTTTCGTCGTTTAAACATCACGTCAACAAGAAACTAAAATAACACCAAGCGACGGTGGCAAGTATTGGTGAAAATAATTCTAGCCGTCATGTGATTTATGAGTGATCATTCAAATAAAAATGTTTAATTGATCCAGGAACCGCATTCAGTAATTCATCCAACCAATCGGAAAGTGTCAAATCTGAATTCAGATAACGGTTTTAATCTGCATACTGCAAACGGTACCAGCATTAAGGCTTACGACACAGATTTCAGATTTTTTGAAACACACCGGTCTCTTCACCGATATTCAAAAACAAAAAATAATAGATCCGTTAACGTCGTTTAAGTAATCAAGAGGTTAAACATTCCGATCGTCCTCGAAATAAAATTTCTTGGTCATATCATCAGGTGCGCTGGTTATACAAGCTCCTCGTGCTTCACTTTGGATGACGCTAAAAGTATAACCTCGCGAGTACGGACGCGGTAAAACTCTAGCTACTTGCCTTAAGGCTATAAAAGTTTAAGGGAAGGAACCCCGAATCTTAATACACAATTGAGTCAACCATGAAAAGCAACGTTACGGTGCAGGGAATCGGTTGCCCAATACCGGCGGCACTCGAGAGTGAGCAAGCGGGCTCCTAGTCGAGATCCAGCGACCGCAGTGATTCAACACTTGGTTACTACATCATATACAGCTACAAGCAATACCTCTGAGGTTGTGAGTCTGGAGGGTGGTAGATCCAGTATCCAGTACGGCTCACAGAAGTACAAACATATTTACGGGACAGAGCAATATTCTCTTAAGAAGTAGTATGGTGACAAGATTGGCTATAAAACCGTCCGCCGCAAGTACAGTCAAACGAGCAATTTCAACTTCAATGTTGAATATAAAGCCAGAAGTATAATATAGTTCTCGAAAAGCACAATAATGACACAAGGCTTAAAAAGAGCCCTAAACGTAATGTGCATATGACGCAAATTGGCATCGCTATATTACTGTGGAAAAGGTATAGCCCAAAAAAGGAAAAACTACTGACAAGTTAGAAATCAAATGTCGAAAAATTCAAAATATCGCTAAAAACCCATTTGAAACTTCATCGACAAGGATGCGGAAGAGAGCGAAACTGAAAACACAAATATTCAAGAACAGGCTAATCGAAAATACAAGCCACCTCCAATCTACTTGCGTGAAACCAATACACACAATGTGGTGCAAGCACTCAAATCAAGCGTACTGACGAATGGAAAACATTTCACGTAACAAATTTACTTCGTGACAAAATACACGAAGTAAAAATTCAAACATACAAGGTCAACGACTATAGAGAAGTCATTAATTATTACGATGCTCACAACAGAAACTATTATACATGCCCAATGAAGTCTTAAAAGGGTCTTTCTGTCGTTATTAAAGACATCGATGTCCATGATGAAGCCGCTTGGAGCAACCACAACCAATGGCTGAAGTTGGACTGGATGCATTCGAAAGCATTTTGAAAAAGGGAGAAGTCCATCCAATATATAAACTAAAGTGCCTCATACACAGACGGATACCTATTGAAGAACCAAAGAAAAGGTCCGGACCAATAAAGTGTTTAAACTGCCAAGAATATGGTCACTCACGGACTTATTGCAAGTTGATATCATCGTGAGTCGTATGCGAGGAAACCAAAAGCCACACAAAACCAACCAAAGAAGTCCTCAACAGAAAAGAAATGCAACAATTGCGGTGGAAACCACACTGAAAACTACCGAAGATGCCCAGTCTACAGAAATATTATCAATTGTCTTCGAATACGCCAAATAACTCTCGTTCACCCAGATATCAACCAGCAAACCAACATATACAAGCTTTCTTTAAAGTGAATCCTCAAATGTTGAACCTACCCTGAATAACTGCACGTAACTGATGATACGTTAATGACAACAATGCAAAATATGCTACAAGCAATGCTACAAAATCAAACCATTATCATTCAAAAACTAAAATGTATCCGATAAATTATCTGAAGATATGCCACTGAAACGCAAACGGTATATAAGCCAACACAAACTCGAATTTCAACATTTCCTAGCAAAACACGAAATTGATCTTGTGCTAGTTTCTGAAACCCATTTAACCGATAAACACAATTTTAGAATAAATGATTACGAAGTTTATGACACAAAACATCTCTTGGACGGGAATCCGAGGAGGAACTGCTATATCTATATATAAAAACACGGATTTGCCATTATGTTCTAAATGAACATAGCTCTGAGGAGATTCAAGCAACCTCTGTATGTGTGGACTTCGATAAAGAAAGCTTAGTCATCGCTTCAATATATTGCCCTCCAAATAACAACGTCTCTCAATTAAAGAAAGCCCCTGGGTATGATAGAATTACAGGTGAAACGCTTAAAGAACTTCCTTATGAATCAGGATATGTGGCTCCCTGAGTGTTGGAGACTGTCAACTATAAAAATGATCCCGAAGCCTGGCAAGGAGGCTACCAAAGACTAGTCATATAGACCAATAACCCTACTACCAATCATCTCGAAAGTATTCGAAAAAACAATTATCAAAAATATAAAACCGGAACTACGAAATATCATTCCTAATCATCAATTTAGTTACAGAGCCGAGCACGGAACCATTGAGCAAGTACACCGAGTAGCTACAGAAATAAAGTCAGCATATGAAAAGAAAAAATACTGCTCCGCCGTCTTCTTGGATGTTGCCCAAGCATCCGATAAAGTTTGGCACAATGGTTTGCTTCATAAAATTAATATCTTAAATTTCATAAATTTATCAACTTATGAAGTCGTATTTGTCAATTTGCAGATATTATGTCACATACATATCTCTAAATCGGACGAGAAAAACATTCTGGCTGGAGTACCACTACAAGGCAGTGTGCTTGGCCCAACGTTATGTTTAATTTTCACTTCAGATTCGAACCTAAAAACATCTTCGCAAATTATGACGTCTACTTTCGCAGATGATTCGGCAATCGTATGTACCCATAAAAATCCAGAAACGGAGTCCGAATCTATGCAGGAACCAACAACATATCTATGATATCGAAATCTGAATAAAGAAATGGAAGATAAAGGTTAATAATCAGAAATCGACTCTCGTAACATTCACATTAAATAAGCTTACGTGCCCATCTGTCACAACTCACAAGGAACGGAATACAAATCCCTAAAGCAAATGAAGCAAAATATCTAGGCGTCCATCTAGACCAACTCTTAACTTGGCGAAAACATATTGAAATGAAACGAGACCATACCAAATTAAAAGTGGATAAACTGGTTGATGGGGGAAATATTCAACCATTGACCTAGAATACAAGCCTCTTCTGTATAACACAATGACTAAACCAGTTTAGTAGGATGGATGTTAATTATGGTAATCAACCTCAAATTCGAGTATTGACATTGTCCAACAAACACAGTTAAAAGTTCTTAGAATGATTACAGCAGTAGCCTGGCTCGTAAAAAACGAAAATATACATAAAGACCATAGCATCCTTACTATCAAAGACGAATTACAAAAGATGCGGATCAACTCTGCAGGGAAACTGTCATATCATCCGAATAGTCTGGCGATAAATCTAAAAGATATACCTATGTCTTCACGATTAAAGAAGAAAACGATGGCTGTGACAACATAAATTATAAATTTATTTATTGATAAGAAATAGATTCTGCTCCCGCAGATTTAGATAATTACCTTGGTGAAAGATTCAATAAATAAATAAAACTGTTTAAAAATAAAAATATACCATTAACGTTAACAGTACAGCGCCATTACTGGTGATTTTGGAAACTATAGCCAGTTTCGAACGTCCGCAGACAACTCAAACGTTTTTCATTAAATTTTTATAGACGGTTCATGGCCAACGCGGCTAACAATCAAATTGTATTGTATACGTCAAAGTTATGTGAAGCATCAATTTTGGTTCATCGGATTGCGACAACCAAGCTGTGGTTGCTTCAGACAGTGCAATCGGAACAGTCTAGCAACAATTTGTAAATGGTGTTTTTTAGAAGTTCACAATTTTAAATTAAAATAGAACAAAGAAAAATAATTTTTCACATTTTTTCATTAATGCTTGAATATGATTTCGACCATGTCATCGCCGCGGCTGGCGCGTACATGGCGTAATTTGGAGGTCCAATTTTCGATCATTCTTCGCAGCAATCGCGGCCGTATCTCGCTAATAACTCGCCGAATGTTGTGTTCCAAGTGTTCAATAAAATCGTCCATAAAGTGGATAGACACATCGCTAGTTGCTGAGAACGACGTCGAATTGATTGATTTGCGTCTTCCTCAATGTTACGCTGTACAGCGTCTATCGCTTATTCGGTACGCACTGTTCGACGTCGTACTGGATGCGTATTATCATTTAGAGTATACGTGGTGCGAAAACGATCCACAGTTAACCGAATTACCCTCTCTGATGGACGGTTATGACGACCGTAAAATGACGTAATGCACAATGACTTTGGCGAACAGAACCATTATTTTGATAAAAAAATTCAACAATTTGCAAGCGTTGCTCTGGCGTGAGTCTATTCATTATGAAATGGCAAATCGAACTAATGACAAAACAAATGTCAGCTGTCAAATCGGTTGTCAAATAAAACAGTGTTATCAACTTAAAGATGTGAACCTCTAAAAAAACACCCTTTAGATGACACCTGGCAAACTAGGTTTTATACATGGTTAATACATTTTCGGATTTATTTCGGCAATGAGGTCGTCAATCCACTGGATTTTTTTTAATTTCCCCTCTGCCGGTAGATTCCGGCATGGAAACGCACGTTGAACTAATATCGGTTTAGTTCGCTTACTGGTTTTTCTTCGAATTAAAATATCTTCTGGACGAAAATGTTTGCTACAAATCAAAAAGCGCTTTGGGATATTTTTGTTTATTTTTAAAACTTTGACCCATTTATTTAATTCATTGGTGTCTTGTGTTACATTATTTGGAATACCAAACAAATATATACCAGCAGTTCTATAAGTCTGACATTGGGGTACACCACATCGTCCAGGATTTGGAACACTTTTCGTTAACTCCATTATTGGAATAAGTCGTATTTATGTAAAGTATAAGTCACAAAAACACTATTTATATAAAACTTTTCTTTATACAATTTTTAATTTTAAATAAAATTAAACCCAAGCCAAGCTAGCACAGTAAACAGAATGAATTATTGCGAATGATGCTGAATTGTTTGTTTTCTTTATGCATGCGGCATAAATGTCAAAATTTGTAGTTATCATAGTTCAAAAATATTCCGCAACGTAGAACCCGTGTTGCCTAATTGTCAACACATATATATTTTATCAACCCTAACCAAAATTTCTGGAGCACGTGAATATTGTAAGAGGTAGCTGACTGTAAAAATTATAAAATAAATAGAATTAATTACGTATAAATAAAATTATTTGTATGTAACAAGCTGTCATCCCAACGTTTGGCTCGAATTAAGCTAATGCTTACTAATGCATTGTAAAATATTTAAAATGAAAAGAAGATTTTTACATATAATTAATTATTGGCCATATCGCACATGACGAGGTCGAATAAACCGAAAAATAAAATTGTACAACGAACCTCAGTTTTAGTACAAGATTGTTGATTAGATGATCGATGATCATTTGGCTCATATATTCTAATGAACCCAACGAATTGTATACGTCCCTAAGTGCACCATTCATCACTTCAGACGAATTAATCAAACTGCTAAATATTCGGTCAGCGCAACACCCTGTTTTCACGCGAGGAGCCTATTTTAACGTTTACGTCATCAACATCGATTATATATTATTCTAGTAAACGCCAATATATATAAAATTACATCAGTCGTATGTCAATTTTTTATTATTCCGTTTTAGCCCCACCAGCGGTAAGCTCGGAATAATAACAAAGTCAAACATTCGTTTAAAATTCGTTATAGAGTAATATTGTTCCAGCCAATTACTGTAGGGATCAAATTGTACGAACCTTAGACAATCTATACGGTCCATGCTAGCGTATTGTTGATTAGCTAGCGTATTGATCTCAATTGATTATACGAGCACTTCAAAAATTATCTTTATTCGAATTTGGTGTTTTTCATTTATTCGTTTTCTCTTTTGCATGTAACAAAAACAGTCACAAAATCAACTGAAGTCTTCACAGATGTTGCAGACAGAAAATATGTAGGAGAAATAATACTGGGATGTATTTAGGTTTCCACCTCGGTCGTCCTACAACCGATGGTAATGCGACAGCAAATTGTATATATAAATTTAGTGTTTTAACTATACTCACTTTTATTTAAAATAATACAATAAACAAATATTTTTGCAAATTAATTAATATTTTTTATTAACAATAAAATCAACGGATTTTTTCTATACAAATTATATTTTATTGAAATACAAATATTAAACCCAACCGTTGTGTCTTAGCTTTTTATAACGACTGGTGATGAAAATTTTAAACAAAAATTACATATTTTTTTTCTGGTACACATCCTGGCTAAGGACTCTATGTTTTGTTAGTTCAACTAAGGCCAGAAGGTATGTATATCAGTTATAACATTTGTACAAAACTTTATTTTTTCATAAAACGTACTCATTATACGATATAGAAATGACATGAATTTTGACATGTTTTCCATTATGATGTCACAACAAACTCAACAAAAATATACAAATGAGGTAAAGTATTTAAAAAGATAAAACAATAAAAATAAAATTTAACATATTTATTTTATAAAACTATTTATAGAAGATTAATGAGAAGGCGATACGCCACATACACTCCCCTTCCAGTGGACCTTAAGAAATTTGGTAAGTTGTAAAATTGCGCGATACTAAGTTCGATGATTCAATTTGTACTGGTAACCTTACCGCACGACCATGTCTGGTCAACACCGCGTTTGGTTCATGACTAATTTGAACATGTTGATCAAAAACTATCTTCTTTTAAATTTTGGAGTTTCAGAGATCACCCCTTTAGCCCTATCGTCTAAGTTCGGTGATATATTAGTTGCTAATAATGGTTGATTGATTGACAATTCATCTTTATTCTCGGTATAACAATGTTGGAGTCAATCAATCGAAATATTAACTTTTTTATCTTTAATTTTGTAGCTCAAAAAATTTCTCATCTCTACTCATAATTTTAAAAGAACCAGTATACAGAGGTTGAAGTGCCCTTTTAACTGCATCTGTGCGTATAAACACATGAGAGCAATCATCTAATTTCTTACTAATGAAGAATCTCTCTTTTGAATGTCGAGATGCATTAATTGGTTTTAATTCCTCAAAATGTTTTTTTAAACTACTTACGAATTCGGTTTGTGGAATTGAAGTATTTGGTGGTTCAATGAATTGCCCAGGAACTCCGACGGTACTTCCTATACCAATTCTGCAGGAGTAGTTTTTAACTCCTCACTAAAAGAGGTGGTAATATTTTCGTCCAATCTGGTCTATTATGACACATAATTGCTGCCTTTAACGTCCAGTGCCAACGTTCTAACATTCCGTTGCATTTGAGATTATACGACGTAGTACGTCTTCTCTTAAATCCTAATAGCTACAATTCCGCGAAAAGATTCGATTCGAATTATGATCCCTGATCCGTTACTATAAAATGTAAAGCACCAAATCGCGCTATCCAATTCGTATAAAATGCACTTGCCACCGTATTTGCGTTGATATCTGAAATGGGAATTGCTTCTGCCCAGCGAGTATACCTATTAATCATAGTCAGGTAGTATTTATGGTTATTTGATACGTGTAACGGTCCAACTAAATTAATATGAACCTCTGTAAAACGTTCCTTAGTAACCTCGAAATTACCTCTTGGTGCTTGTGTGTGTCTCGCAACTTTAGATTTTTGGCAAGTCAAACATGTTTGTGCCAATTATCTAACGTATTTCTTAATTTAAGGCTACACTACATGATTCGATTAACTGAAGCTTTTACTCCGGGATGTGATAGATTGTGTAGCGACTCAAATACCTTCCTAATCCATTATCTTGGGACGAAAGGTCTTGTTTGTCCCGTCGATATGTGACAGTAAATGAATTATTCTGTGTTAAAAGCCAACGGTCGTCGTACTAAATGCAGTCCAGAGTTCTCGTCTTGCAGTATGTCATTCAGTTCTGAGTCCTACAACTGATCTGTAGCAAATTCGTTATAGTCAATAGTCTCGTGTATGTTAATGGGTTCTACTCTAGATAACGCATCAGGTACTACATTATCCGTACCCGTTACGTGTTGTAAACTATCCAATAAAGTCTAGTTGACGTCTTTGTCTTGGTGAGTCTTTGTTCAAATTTTGTCGAAAGGCGTAAATGAGAGGTTTGTGGTCAGTGATGACGATGAAATTTCGTCCCTCTAGATAGAGTCGGAAGTACTTTACACCTAAGTAAGATGCTAATAATTCTAGATCATAGGTGCTGTATTTTTTCTGTGTCTCGGTTTATCTGGCAGAATAAAAGCCAAGTGGTTACCAAACCTCGTTTACCAATTGCTGCATGACTGCACCTACCGCTGTGTCTGAAGTTGTTACCATGACCGATAATTTCGCTGACATATCTGGATGAGCTAGAAGGGTAGCATCACTTAATTTATACTTACATTTTTCGAATGCTAACACCGACTCTTCTGTCCAAGCGATTGGCGCTTTACTATTTCTTTTATACCCCTTTAAGAAATCGTTTATATAGCTTGGTCATGTGCCGCGGATGGAACGAATCTTCTATAAAAATTGATCATCCCCATAAATCGTTTTATCTGCTGAACGTTAACAGGCTATGGATAACTACGAATAATTTCTACTCTCGCTGGAGACGGCAAAATTCCATTCTGATTTACCAAATGTAACGGAAAAGAGATTTCCTGTTGTGCAAATACACATTTGTCAAGCTTATAATAACTAGACCATTTTCAGCTAAGCGTTTGAATACCTGTTCCACATGTGATATATGTCCATTGAACGAACTGGATGCAATGAGAATGTCATCGAGGTACGCGAAACAAACAGAATGATAATCCCCTCTGCACTGATTGCATCAGTCGTTGGAACGACTGTGCTGCATTTCGAAGGCCGAATGTCATTCTGTTAAACTCGAAAAGCCCAAATGGTGTTGCGATGGCTGTTTTGGGTACGTCTCGTGGCTCTATGGGAATTTTATGATATGCGCGTACCAAGTCTATTGTTGTAAATATTGAACATCCTGCTAGTTGGAACGAGAAATCTTGTAGATGTGGCACGGGATAGTTGTCGAGGGTGGTCACCTTGTAATCTCCACAGGGTCTCCACTCACCGTTTTTCTTCAGAACCAAATGCAGAGGACTGGCCCATTCACTTTTGCTAGGACTACAGCTGCTTTGACCCATCATACTCTCGAAATGTTCCCTTGCTATTTTTAGTTTATCCAAATTTCGTCAACATACGTCACAGAATGCTGACTAGAATTTAGTTTTTGAACAAGAATTTTGCGATTGATTTACGATAAACTTGCTGTGATAACGACAACCAGAAACGCACTTTGTAGCTTTGTCCTTAAAACGTCGATGATAAAAACACTCGGTGTCATCTGATATTCGTTCTCAAGATTTTGATTGGCCTCTAGAAGTATTATGTGGACTATGACATCTTCTCGCCGTACTATGTAATGCTGACACTTCCATTAAAATGTCTTTACGAAATTTAGCCAACATCTCTTGAAAATCATTAACTGATAAAGTTAACGATTCCTTTTGTTAGACTAATTGCGATCTATCACTGATATCATGTTTTTGAAGCTGCGACAAGTTTTAAACAAAAATTACATATTTTTTTCTGGTATACATCCTAGGACTCTATGTTTTGTTAGTTCAACTAAGGCCAGAATGTATGTATATCAGTTATAACAATTGTACAAAACTTTATTTTTTCATAAAACGTACTCACGATGTCACAACAAACTCAACAAAAATATACAAATGAGGTAAAGTATTTAAAAAGATAAAACAATAAAAATAAAATTTAACATATTTATTTTATAAAACTATTTATAGAAGATTAATGAGAAGGCGATACGCCACAAATATACACTAATAATAGTCCATATAGTGTATAAAGGTCTATTATAAATATTAAGAATTACGTTTGTTTAAAAAATAAAGAGTCGCTTACATACAGATCTTGATTACAACGATCATCGATTACAACGTCGATTTCTCGACTCATTTTTGTATTTCGTTTGTCTGTTTACTAGACAGGCCTCCTCTAGCATCAAAAACCCTCCAGAGAGAATATTTTCCGTGATAGATTCTCAATTACAAGACTAGTAGATTCGCCCATTAGTTCTCATCTAAATTTTCAAGATAATACTGATTTTGCAGATAGTTGCATTCATAATGGTTGGTTTGAGAGACTAGTACAAGAGTCCAATGTAGCAAATGTAAGAGATGAGGCGACAAAATATTTTTATGCTGACCGTGCATTAGATGCTAGGCTCCATGAGATATTCATCGATATTATTACACGTCATAAATAAGGAACAGCTCCATTTACAGCTTTTAAAAATGAAGTCACTAGTCCTTTGAATGAATTAGAGAAAACAAAATTACACAAACTATTACACGGACTGTCGGCATCTATTAAACTGTTATGTCTAAAAAGATTGCCTCAAGGAAGCAAGGAGCTCATGACATGGTTGAGACTATGTCTCAATTACAAATAAATTCAATACAGAGCACTTCATTAGCATGCTTAGACTCAGCAATTAGTAACTATTCATTTGAACGAATTAAATCCCATTGACACTAAATTAGCCTCATGAAAATACAGATCATATAAGAAATTTCAACATTAGTTGGTAGTAAATATTCCCGCAGTGCAAGCCGAACGCGCTCTCGCGTTTTAGGGTTAACTATGGTTCCTCTAACTCTAAGAATCAGAGTTAGAGCAAAACGAATGTTAGTTATTATCATAGAAAATGGCAAAACAAAGCCAAAAAATATGTTTCGTCGTTTAAACATCACGTCAACAAGAAACTAAAATAACACCAAGCGACGGTGGCAAGTATTGGTGAAAATAATTCTAGCCGTCATGTGATTTATGAGTGATCATTCAAATAAAAATGTTTAATTGATCCAGGAACCGCATTCAGTAATTCATCCAACCAATCGGAAAGTGTCAAATCTGAATTCAGATAACGGTTTTAATCTGCATACTGCAAACGGTACCAGCATTAAGGCTTACGACACAGATTTCAGATTTTTTGAAACACACCGGTCTCTTCACCGATATTCAAAAACAAAAAATAATAGATCCGTTAACGTCGTTTAAGTAATCAAGAGGTTAAACATTCCGATCGTCCTCGAAATAAAATTTCTTGGTCATATCATCAGGTGCGCTGGTTATACAAGCTCCTCGTGCTTCACTTTGGATGACGCTAAAAGTATAACCTCGCGAGTACGGACGCGGTAAAACTCTAGCTACTTGCCTTAAGGCTATAAAAGTTTAAGGGAAGGAACCCCGAATCTTAATACACAATTGAGTCAACCATGAAAAGCAACGTTACGGTGCAGGGAATCGGTTGCCCAATACCGGCGGCACTCGAGAGTGAGCAAGCGGGCTCCTAGTCGAGATCCAGCGACCGCAGTGATTCAACACTTGGTTACTTCATCATATACAGCTACAAGCAATACCTCTGAGGTTGTGAGTCTGGAGGGTGGTAGATCCAGTATCCAGTACGGCTCACAGAAGTACAAACATATTTACGGGACAGAGCAATATTCTCTTAAGAAGTAGTATGGTGACAAGATTGGCTATAAAACCGTCCGCCGCAAGTACAGTCAAACGAGCAATTTCAACTTCAATGTTGAATATAAAGCCAGAAGTATAATATAGTTCTCGAAAAGCACAATAATGACACAAGGCTTAAAAAGAGCCCTAAACGTAATGTGCATATGACGCAAATTGGCATCGCTATATTACTGTGGAAAAGGTATAGCCCAAAACAGGAAAAACTACTGACAAGTTAGAAATCAAATGTCGAAAAATTCAAAATATCGCTAAAAACCCATTTGAAACTTCATCGACAAGGATGCGGAAGAGAGCGAAACTGAAAACACAAATATTCAAGAACAGGCTAATCGAAAATACAAGCCACCTCCAATCTACTTGCGTGAAACCAATACACACAATGTGGTGCAAGCACTCAAATCAAGCGTACTGACGAATGGAAAACATTTCACGTAACAAATTTACTTCGTGACAAAATACACGAAGTAAAAATTCAAACATACAAGGTCAACGACTATAGAGAAGTCATTAATTATTACGATGCTCACAACAGAAACTATTATACATGCCCAATGAAGTCTTAAAAGGGTCTTTCTGTCGTTATTAAAGACATCGATGTCCATGATGAAGCCGCTTGGAGCAACCACAACCAATGGCTGAAGTTGGACTGGATGCATTCGAAAGCATTTTGAAAAAGGGAGAAGTCCATCCAATATATAAACTAAAGTGCCTCATACACAGACGGATACCTATTGAAGAACCAAAGAAAAGGTCCGGACCAATAAAGTGTTTAAACTGCCAAGAATATGGTCACTCACGGACTTATTGCAAGTTGATATCATCGTGAGTCGTATGCGAGGAAACCAAAAGCCACACAAAACCAACCAAAGAAGTCCTCAACAGAAAAGAAATGCAACAATTGCGGTGGAAACCACACTGAAAACTACCGAAGATGCCCAGTCTACAGAAATATTATCAATTGTCTTCGAATACGCCAAATAACTCTCGTTCACCCAGATATCAACCAGCAAACCAACATATACAAGCTTTCTTTAAAGTGAATCCTCAAATGTTGAACCTACCCTGAATAACTGCACGTAACTGATGATACGTTAATGACAACAATGCAAAATATGCTACAAGCAATGCTACAAAATCAAACCATTATCATTCAGAAACTAAAATGTATCCGATAAATTATCTGAAGATATGCCACTGAAACGCAAACGGTATATAAGCCAACACAAACTCGAATTTCAACATTTCCTAGCAAAACACGAAATTGATCTTGTGCTAGTTTCTGAAACCCATTTAACCGATAAACACAATTTTAGAATAAATGATTACGAAGTTTATGACACAAAACATCTCTTGGACGGGAATCCGAGGAGGAACTGCTATATCTATATATAAAAACACGGATTTGCCATTATGTTCTAAATGAACATAGCTCTGAGGAGATTCAAGCAACCTCTGTATGTGTGGACTTCGATAAAGAAAGCTTAGTCATCGCTTCAATATATTGCCCTCCAAATAACAACGTCTCTCAATTAAAGAAAGCCCCTGGGTATGATAGAATTACAGGTGAAACGCTTAAAGAACTTCCTTATGAATCAGGATATGTGGCTCCCTGAGTGTTGGAGACTGTCAACTATAAAAATGATCCCGAAGCCTGGCAAGGAGGCTACCAAAGACTAGTCATATAGACCAATAACCCTACTACCAATCATCTCGAAAGTATTCGAAAAAACAATTATCAAAAATATAAAACCGGAACTACGAAATATCATTCCTAATCATCAATTTAGTTACAGAGCCGAGCACGGAACCATTGAGCAAGTACACCGAGTAGCTACAGAAATAAAGTCAGCATATGAAAAGAACAAATACTGCTCCGCCGTCTTCTTGGATGTTGCCCAAGCATCCGATAAAGTTTGGCACAATGGTTTGCTTCATAAAATTAATCTTAAATTTCATAAATTTATCAACTTATGAAGTCGTATTTGTCAATTTGCAGATATTATGTCACATACATATCTCTAAATCGGACGAGAAAAACATTCTGGCTGGAGTACCACTACAAGGCAGTGTGCTTGGCCCAACGTTATGTTTAATTTTCACATCAGATTCGGACCTAAAAACATCTTCGCAAATTATGACGTCTACTTTCGCAGATGATTCGGCAATCGTATGTACCCATAAAAATCCAGAAACGGAGTCCGAAACTATGCAGCAATCAACAACATATCTATGATATCGAAATCTGAATAAAGAAATGGAAGATAAAGGTTAATAATCAGAAATCGACTGTCGTAACATTCACATTAAATAAGCTTACGTGCCCGTCTGTCACAACTCACAAGGAACGGAATACAAATCCCTAAAGCAAATGAAGCAAAATACCTAGGCGTCCATCTAGACCAACTCTTAACTTGGCGAAAACATATTGAAATGAAACGAGACCATACCAAATTAAAAGTGGATAAACTGGTTGATGGGGAAAATATTCAACCATTGACCTAGAATACAAGCCTCTTCTGTATAACACAATGATTAAACCAGTTTGGTAGGATGGATGTTAATTATGGTAATCAACCTCAAATTCGAGTATTGACATTGTCCAACAAACACAGTTAAAAGTTCTTTGAATGATTACAGCAGTAGCCTGGCTCGTAAAAAACGAAAATATACATAAAGACCATAGCATCCTTACTATCAAAGACGAATTACAAAAGATGCGGATCAACTCTGCAGGGAAACTGTCATATCATCCGAATAGTCTGGCGATAAATCTAAAAGATATACCTATGTCTTCACGATTAAAGAAGAAAACGATGGCTGTGACAACATAAATTATAAATTTATTTATTGATAAGAAATAGATTCTGCTCCCGCAGATTTAGATAATTACCTTGGCGAAAGATTCAATAAATAAATAAAACTGTTTAAAAATAAAAATATACAATTAACGTTAACAGTACAGCGCCATTACTGGTGATTTTGGAAACTATAGCCAGTTTCGAACGTCCGCAGACAACTCAAACGTTTTTCAGGAAATTTTTATAGACGGTTCATGGCCAACGCGGCTAACAATCAAATTGTATTGTATACGTCAAAGTTATGTGAAGCATCAATTTTGGTTCATCGGATTGCGACAACCAAGCTGTGGTTGCTTCAGACAGTGCAATCGGAACAGTCTAGCAACAATTTGTAAATGGTGTTTTTTAGAGGTTCACAATTTTAAATTAAAATAGAACAAAGAAAAATAATTTTTCACATTTTTTCATTAATGCTTGAATATGATTTCGACCATGTCATCGCCGCGGCTGGCGCGTACATGGCGTAATTTGGAGGTCCAATTTTCGATCATTCTTCGCAGCAATCGCGGCCGTATCTCGCTAATAACTCGCCGAATGTTGTGTTCCAAGTGTTCAATAAAATCGTCCATAAAGTGGATAGACACATCGCTAGTTGCTGAGAACGACGTCGAATTGATTGATTTGCGTCTTCCTCAATGTTACGCTGTACAGCGTCTATCGCTTATTCGGTACGCACTGTTCGACGTCGTACTGGATGCGTATTATCATTTAGAGTATACGTGGTGCGAAAACGATCCACAGTTAACCGAATTACCCTCTCTGATGGACGGTTATGACGACCGTAAAATGACGTAATGCACAATGACTTTGGCGAACAGAACCATTATTTTGATAAAAAAATTCAACAATTTGCAAGCGTTGCTCTGGCGTGAGTCTATTCATTATGAAATGGCAAATCGAACTAATGACAAAACAAATGTCAGCTGTCAAATCGGGTGTCAAATAAAACAGTGTTATCAACTTAAAGATGTGAACCTCTAAAAAAACACCCTTTAGATGACACCTGGCAAACTAGGTTTTATAGCCTAACCGATAAAATCCAGTTTGCCAGGTGTCATCTACATATTGTTGCAACACTGTTCCGATTGCACTGTCTGAAGCATCCACAGCTTGGTCGGTACACAGAAACATTACAACGCATGCAGCCATTAACATACGCATTTAGACAAAATTTAGGCAAGGCTTCTCCATGCACATTCCGACATTTGGACTTTATCAGCCAGTTTACTATTGACATAGAACACATAGCCGGAGCGGACAATATTGTGGCAGACTCTCATTTATTGTAATCTCTCTCTAGAATAGAGGGCAAACAAATGATTTGGAATTTATAAATTTTTTAAATTTTAATTCAGCATTACAATTTCAATAAATTTCGTTATTTTAATTGGTCTAAATCCATTTATTCTATAATGTTTCATTCGGGAAACCTAAACCATTTACTCCAAAGCATTTCCGACAGAATGTTTTCAATGCATTTCATAACTTAGCAAATCCTGGAAAACAAGATTCCTTTAATCAACTAAAAATATTATAATGCTATAACCAAGAACTGTACTTCTTGTCAACTTTATAAAGTAAAGACCTTTCATACGTTAACGCGGTCAGGGAAATTTTATCTAGTTACCGCATGCTTCTCTGAAGTTCATCTGGATACCATCGAACCTCTATCATTATCATGAAATTTTTTATTAGGTTCCCTTGTCAGATCTTGGAAAGAGGCAATCCCCGTTAAAGAAATCTCAGCTGCCACTATCGCTTTTGCAGAGAATTTATATCGGATCGCTCGTTTTCGAGGTCCAAAATCCATTATTATCACGGTTCAATGAGTTCAATTTGAATCATAAATATTTAACGAATTTTCTAAATTACTAGGATTTGTTCATAAACGAGCCACTAATTACAATCCAAAGTGCAACGGCATGATAGAGCGTTAGCACAGAATCTTAAGGTCAGCATTATGTGTCACAAATACCGCAGGCTAGTCACAAATTTTACCATTCGTATCGTATTACTAGAATTAAGATCAATGTTTACAGAAGATTTAAAGAGACTAATATTAAGTTCATTCCATAAACAGAATTTGTAACTAGTTCTTATTAAGGATGTTTTGAATGAACTTAAGCCAACAGCAGCATATCAAATCATAGATCTGCAAAAATATTTAAGAAAGATTTAAAAATTTGTTCACACGCTTTACTGACAACGGATGTCCAGATTCTAGTAAAGTTCCATAAAATTTTGGACATTGAAATAAAAAATCATAAACTCAGATTTCATTAGACAGAAAGCGAATATTCCAGACAAAATCGTCATTCCGTGATGATACCGAAAGCTAATAATACGATAACTGCACAAGGTACATTTGAGTACCGAGGCGATGAAAATACTCGCTCGAGCATATATACTGGCCTAAAATTGATAACGACATCACAGGTTCCGCGAGCTCTTGCAGTCAAAAGGCCGAGAACGCCAAATCACCTATCAAGACATTTATGCAATTGTGACCGCGCGCAATTGCAGAACCACTTAACGGAAAATGGTACCTGTGACACTATTCTGGTTCTCCATGGGAATAGGGAATTGGGAAAAATATTTTCATAGCATTTTCGCCTAAATTATTTTTCTAACCTACTGTTGAAATCAGCTTGGTATAAATATTTTCGAAACTAAGTTGATTGCAACACTTTTGTCCCACAAAACTTTTTTAGGGAAAACAATCCCCAATATATCTTTGTTTCACAATTATTTACATCAAACTAAATCCAACAGTAGGCCGGCAAAATATAATTTAGACAAAAATGCTATGAAATTATTTTTCCCAATCCTCATAGAGAAAACCCAAATAGTGTCACTGGTCAGTGCTGGTTTGAATGGTACCCGGACGATGTTACTCGACCCTCCACGAATGCAGTAACATCACGTCAACGTCTTGCATCAAGAAGTTGAGCGAATTCTGCTCATATAATGGCAATCCGGAAACCTTAGTAACCGATACGTCAGCAAACAATTCAGTGATTTCTGTCGTGCTCGAGGAATTAAACACATCTAAAGCCGCCCGATGTCGAACGGGCGAGCTGAATGATATGTCGACATACTAAGAGCAGTAAAACAGGTGGAAGTCAATTAAAACTTCGCTACACCGAGAATAATAAAGATCCAACGGTAATAGATCCGAGTCTGATCAGTTACTGTAGCGCAGATATCAGCAGTTAATGTAGAGACATCATTCCACACAACGGATAGTTGATCATACGATCTCGCGGATTGTCAGGATTCTCTACAAGGCCAATCACGACCATTATCACAAATACCATGTACACATTATAACTGAACAATTCTGTGGAAGCTCGACCACAACGATAACGGCGACCATCTACTCACTTAAGAGACTACGTCTGCGAATAAGAAGGGAGATGTTGGACAGCAAATCGTAATTCAACTTACTATGTAAATGCAGTATTCTAAAATGAAAACTTTGTCTAGCGAGCAAAGATAACATTATTATAAAATAAGTTATAATGGCTGTCAGATCGAACAGAAACACACCGTCTCGGTATTAAAATAAAATTCGAAAACTTCTAAATTATCTTAGTGTTTTAATACACTTGTTAACCTATTACCGAAAGAGGTTTTACCTATCTTAAGCAGTATTACCTCTTTCGGCTATACCTATTATCGAAAGAGGTAACACTCTGAAGATAGGTAAAGTGATAGAAAAAGCGAAGGAAACAATGAAAATAAACCTGTGTGAAGCCCGTCGAAACCAATGTTTCGTTATAGATGCTTTCGTTTTGGTAAAAACTTCATCCATTTAGTGAATTAAGACATGTGCGGACGAACTGTCATAGTGAACATGCTTGAAGCCACGAAAAACGCATTGAAAGAAAGCAACTCTAAACTACCCAGCAAACGTGTCTTAAGGCGCCTTCACGGAACGGGATTATTTTTAATCCAACTCTTTAGCCAATCAAATCTTTATATTCAACTAAGCCCCGCCCAATTTAATCCAGCTTTAGTTGAAAAATTTCCATCTTTTGAGCAAATAATCTTGGTCGTACCAACATAGTAACAAAAAATAAACTGAAATATGAGCAATAATTGTGCTCATATATTTGTTATTGTTGTTGTTTATTTATGACAAATCTATTTCCGTTAAACAATTGGGCATGCCGTGTAACTCATATTTTCGACTAATCCGATTATAGGAACGCCCAATGTTCGATACATTTTCGCACCTCGATTTGTAATCTATAACGCTGCTGTTTGTGGCGTGCTGACTAGCACAACGCCGGTTACCGGAACATTTTCGGCTAAAGAAAGGTGTATATCACCAGTTCCAGCTGGTGTATCCACGAATAATATATCAATGTCATCCCAAAATGTTCTCTTGAATAGCCGCTCTAGTGCAGACATAATTAATGGTTCTCGTCAAACAACCGGTTTTTCAGAAATTAATAATTCCATTGACATACATTTAACCCCATAATTTATTATCGGTATAATATTGTTAGAATAGTTCACTTAAGGTTCTTCATGGTTATTCAGGAAACCGACCTTTTTACCTAAACCATCTAGTGTTACTGCTAAATTAACAGCCGTTGTTGATTTACCAACACCGCCTTTGTCAGAGGCACCAACTACAATACTCGTATTATAAACGCCGTCTAATGGTTTTCGTTTTGGTAATTCACGGGCTATAAGTTTGACCTGCCGCGTATCCACTTCCCGTGCATAATTTGTCTTAAATAAATTAAATTTAAATAACATTTTATTTATTATATAGAATATTGAAATTTTCGCTATTATACCACAGAATTTTTGAAGTTTCTAGGTGGTGAGAACCAAAAATTTTATTTTGCCACAATTGTTGGGCTAAAAATTCTTATAAATTAATTAATATATAAAATCGAATATTGTATATGTAATCCACAGACATACGTTTATTCGATTAAATTGTGGGAACTATAGATGGAATAAAAAGAATAAAAAAAATAACGTAAGAGAGCGAAAGAGAGGATTTACATGTATTCGACTAATACTCGGAAGAATGAATATAAAAAGAATAACAGAAATTGCGTTTAATATTTTTTCATTTGTCACTGTCACTTAAAAAGCATAAACGAGCGAAAATTTTCGCCCAGGAATAAGAAACTATAGTTATTAACTACAACAACAAACCCCAAACAAATTTAATACATATTCATGTTTATATTTTATATAAGGGAATTTTGAATTATTCGTGTGTTTTATCTTTTCTGTTTATAAAATATTCATCTATATATATACTAATATCAAAAATAATTTTCATTACACTGTAGAATTGTATTTTTCTAAACCTAACCTAAAAAAATAATTTATCAAAATAAAAATTGCGGTGATTTAAACCGCATAATTGCGGTGATTTAAACTGCATATAAATAATTTTTATAATTTTAAAAACATATATTTGTTGATATAAATACGTTTATACTGAAAAATATTGTAGTTTCATTCATAATTATAGGAAACATACGAGTATCACAAAAATACATGAATGAACTTAATATTTCAAGTCATCTATGGCCGTAACGTCAAATTGGAATAATAAATTTTTATCTTCGTTTCTTACGTTATTTTTTTTACGTTTTTTTTATTCTTTTCATTCTATCTATAGTTCAGCCTTAAGGCAAGGATGCGTACTCTCACCAATGCTGTTTTGGATAATGTAATGCGGAAATTAGATGTCTCATCTCCTAGAAGTTTACAATAGGGATCTGGACTATGCAGATGACATATGCCTGCTCACACACAAACACTTAGGCATGCAGCAGAAAGGGCAACGGCTATTAGATCTAGCTAATAAAGATGGGCTCAAGATAAACAACAGTAAAACCAAGACGATGAGACTCAACACAAGTATAACCACACCGATGCACGTCAACAATGTACAAATTGTATACGCTTGTATACAATAACGAAAACAGGTGGGACAGAGGAAGACATAAACAAACGCATAAATAAAGCCAGACACACATTCAACATGTTACATAAAGTCTGGAATTCTTCTGTCCTGTCACGCAAGACCAATTTACGGGCTTGAAGACCGGTGCATACGTCGGATGGAAATCCGGGATTTTTTCATATCGCCCTTTTATCCAATCAAATGAGAGAAATAGTACAAAATACATGCCCCTTTTATCCCAAGAAGTTGAAAAATTTCTACTTTTGAACAAAAAATCCTGCAGAGAACCAACCTAAAAAGCCAAAACTGCAATTTTCAGCAATATTTTGTAGATCATTTTATTTTTTTGCTCAAGTTTTTGTGTGTTGTAATAGTTCTTCCTAATGACATTTGTATTTTGTTTGTGTTGTAAAACGTGCCTGCCGTATCAAATTTATTTATTATTTATTATAAAATATTAATAAAGTAAATTATTTGGAATTATTTGGAACGGTTTGTGCATATTATATTAAATAATACAAATGTATTACATTAATTAATACTCAAAGGAAATGCGCCGAAATGCTACTTATCCTCTAGAAGTTAGGGAACTGGTTGCAGCAAAACGACAAGCAAGAAAGGCCTGGCAAAGAAGTCGAGCGCCAGAATATAAAACAACTCTTAATTTTTTATCCAATAAACTAAAGTTGCTAATTAAAGAAATCAAAAACGAATCCATTAATAAATACTTGAGTGGCCTTACTGGGGAAAAAGATACCGAGTACTCCCTTTGGAAAGCGACAAAAAGTTTAAAACGACCTAAACTACAAATTCCACCAGTAAAAAATGAAGATGGTACATGGGCTATAAGTGCAAAGCAAAAAGCTTCGTTGTTTGCAACCCACCTCGAGAACACGTTTCAGCCACTACCTAGACAAACTGCAGAGGAAAACATACCACCAGTATATAAAATGGATAACTGCAATATATCTCCTGTCACACTACAAGAATTAAAAGAGGAAATCAATCTCAACCTAAATACAAAGAAATCTCCAGGATATGGCTTAATTACAGGACAAATATTAAAAGCTCGTCCTGAAAAAGGTCTGCGTAAACTACTCCAAATAATTAATGCAGTGTTCAGACTTAAACACGTTCCAAGTCAATGGAAAGTTTCAGAAGTAATTATGATACCTAAACCAAACAAACCACTTAATGACAAAAATTCGTATAGGCCGATTTCCTTACTCCCAATAATTTCAAAATTATTCGAGAAACTACTCCTAAAGAGACTAAAACCAATAATAGCAGAAAGAAATCTTGTTCCTCCACATCAATTTGGCTTCAGAGAAAATCATTCAACAATAGAACAAGTACACCGAATTATAAACATAATTGAAGACGTACTTGAAAAAAAGAAAGTATGTTCAAGCGTCTTCTTGGATGTAGCACAGGCCTTTGACAGAGTATGGCATAAAGGTTTGGAATATAAATTACAAAGAGATTTACCAAAGCAGTTTTATGAAATTCTAAAATCTTACATATCTAACCGACACTTTCAAGTTAAATAAGATGGCGAATACTCAGAAATAAAGAAAATATCAGCAGGGGTACCACAAGGTAGCGTTCTGGGACCAACTTTATATGTTCTATACACCTCGGACCTGCCAACGATAGAGGATACTAACATAGCGACGTTTGCGGATGATACGGCCATCTTAGCAGTTGCTAATTGTATAGAAGAATCTACAAGCAAATTGCAAAGAGCTACTAATATTGTCAGTACCTGGACCAAGAGATGGCGAATAAAACTTAATGAAACAAAATCTGTTCACGTAAACTTTACCAACAAGAAGGTCAACTGGATACCAGTAGAACTGAACTCCCAGCAAATTCCCTATGCAAATACGGCAAAATATCTAGGCATGACTCTAGACGCGAAACTAAAATGGAAAGAGCATGTGAAAAAGAAAAAAGAAGAGTTAAACATCAAATACAGAAAGATGGATTGGCTCTTAGGAAGAAATTCTGAGCTAACTCTACATAATAAATTGCTACTATACCGGCAAATCCTAAAACCTGTGTGGACTTACGGTATTCAGCTCTGGGGCTGTACAAAGAAAACCAATGTCAATATCATCCAGTCATTCCAAAGCAAAGTCCTTCGTGGAATAGTTAATGCACCGTGGTACATAAGAAATGACAACCTCCATAGAGATCTGAAGATGGATTTCGTTAGTGAAGAAATAAGCAAACACGCGAGAAAACACATGCAACGTATTAGTCTACACCAAAATGCTGAGATACGTCGTATGTTGGATGATTCAAACCTAGTAAGACGGCTGCGAAGGAAGAAACCGCATGATCTACTAGATCCAATCAGGATCGACTAAAAATATAATAAAATTGTAAAGGGGACTAGCCAAAGGGCTACAACCCTCCAAACAAGAATAGAAATTATGAAAGATAAATTACTAGATGATTTGTAAATCAGTTGTAATAAATAAATATATAAATAAAAAAAAAAAAAAAATAAAAAAATTAATTAATACCAACATTTAATTTTTTCAGAAATGGAGACACGGTAGTGCCAAGCGCAAGTAAAATAAAAATGAAAAAATTTGAGATCTACGTCACAAAAATAATAGAGCAAAAAACCTATATGTTACTAACTTCTCGTTTGAGATGTAAAAAATCCCGGATTTCCATCCGACGTATGTACCGGGCTTGAATGCGGAATTTCATACTGCAGTTTTGTTTTGCAGAAAAACAGAAAGAGATAAAATCAAAAATCCGACAAAAACAGATAACTTTTATTTTATAGCGAAATTTTAAGGGGAATATTTGACAACTACGAAATTATAACCAATAAATTATTAAAAAAATGAAAATTATTGTTAAATCAATTTTATTTCTATCTCTAGATGTCTAAATTCTGAATATTATTTGTAAGCATTATTTTATTATGTTTTTTAATTATTTCCTTTCAATAATTAAAAACTATAAAAACGCTTTTCTATAAAAAAAAGTTAGGGGAATATTTGACCGCGTTTATAACATAACCTAAATAATATCACATGCATTAAAATTATGTAATACAGAGTAAGAAATTTTAAAATATTTTAATGTGAACATTAATATAAATTTATTAAGATAAAACGCGATTTATATCACACTCCACCAAACATATAAAATGTCTGAGCCAACTGCTCACCATAAAAATATTATTAAACTAAAATTTGCTGAGAGTGGCGAGTATTTTTTATTTTGGTTGCCATCAAAAATACTTCGTTTTGTATTTTGTTTTTTATATTTATGACAACCAAAACGCAACAACAAAAAATTTAATTATACCAAATTTTACTGTTTAGCCGCTCACACACATAGGGATTTTTGATTTTATCTCTTTCTGGTTTGCTGCATAAAAAAGTCACAGTAGGCGGAATTTCATACTGCGGTTTTTTTATGCAGAAAACTAGAAAGAGAGAGATCAAAAATCCGTATGAGTGTGAGCGACGAAACAGTAAAATTTTGTATACTTAAATTTGTTGTTGTTGCGTTTTGGTTGCCATAAATATAAATAAAAAATACAAAACGAAGTATTTTTTATGGCAATCAAAATGAAAAATATTCCCCACTCTCAGCAAAATTTAGTTTAGTAATATTTTTATGGTGAGCACTTGGCTCAGACATTTTATATGTTTGGTGGAGAGTGATATAAATCCCGTTTTCATGATAAATTTATATTAATGTTCACATTAAAATATTTTATAATTTTTAATTTTTATTATTTACTCTGTATTACATAATTTTAATGCATGCGATATTATTTAGGTTATGTTATAAATGCGGTGCAAATATTCCCCTAACTTTTGTTTATAGGAAAGCGTTTTTATAGCTTTTAATTATTGAGAGGAAATAATTAAAAAACATAATAAAATGATGCCTACAAATAATATTTAGAATTTTTAGTAATTTGGAGATAGATGTAATATTGATTGAACAATAATTTTCATCTTTTAACTAATTTATTGCTTATAATTTCATAGTTGTCAAATATTCCCCTTAAAATTTCGCTATGAAATAAAAATTTTCTGTCTTTGTCGGATTTTTGATTTTATCTCTTTCTGTTTTTCTGCAAAAAAAAAACGCAGTAATGGAATTCCGCCTTGACAGTTGCTTATATTCATTCTATATACATAATCTATTTCTATGAGTTTCAACCTTCTGTTAGTGGGTCTGACTGTACTTACAGTAAAGTAGCGCAATCTACTATTTGGAACTTTAATTACATTTTATTTCACAATACTACGAAATGATTGTTGATACATAAAAATTTCTGAGAATAAAATAAACTGTAATCACTAATTTCAAAACAAAGTACGTATGCGCATCTTACAAAAACATTGAACTCCTAGTTTTATTGTGAAGTATACTAAAGGATTTTGATAATACGCACACTAAACCATGACATCCAAATTTGGGAAAGAATTTGCGAAACCGTGGTCACCAAACAGTTCTGAAACTGTAGTTTTAAGTGATTTTGGTCGCAATCTGTTAAAAAAAGATTTAATAAATTTACGTGAACCAGTGCCTTTAAAATTACCCGAATTGATAGCCAACTCTAGTAAATTTCCATTAAAATTTCCAATTGAAACATGCCGAACAATTTCGCAACCGGATGATCGGAAGGTGATTATAGAGCAACACGCAGCTACCGCTTATCCAATAATTCTTGAAAGTGTTTTATATCTTTACCTTGATTATTTAGAACATAAAATGGAAACGGGAAATCCCGTCGAAAAATCTGTATATAACGGCTTAACACTGATCGGATTTGTTCAACGTCTGCTCGAGAAAAGGTGTGCTTCGTTTTTTAAAGCAAACGATACTTATTTGTTGGTGTCCGGAGAACAAGGCATTAGCGGATTTGTTGAAATCGGGAAAGTGGAAGAAAACGCACCGCTGTTCTTGAAAAATTGTTTAAGCTACAGTGAAATCAAACTTTCTGCATTGCTGTCCGTTTCATCGTATACCGATTTCATTAATAATGGCACACGAAAAAATTGTGGGATAGTCGAAAAAAATTTGCAAAGTATCGAACGCGATGGTGTAATCATTGGAGTTATTGGTGCACGTTTATCGAGACGTGACCTAATGGAATTTCAAGATATTGTAATTGCTAAAAATCAGAATACCGCCAACAATGGCTATGGCAAGAACTCTACCGGATATCGAAAAGTATGGGATAATTTTTATAAAGAGCCAAGTGTGCTGTTCAGTGAAGTAGATAAAATGGACCCACTTCGATTTGGGCGGGCTAAAAATAAAAACGATTTTTTCGACAATCTCATGATGAAGAAACGGTATACTATATCGTTTGATACGTTACTTTTTGAGTGCGAGGCTCGTGGAAAGGCAGCAAATAAAATGACTTATCTTCACGTTGTTGGGATTGGATTAGGCGTCTGGAAAGCAAACGATAAACAAGAAGAGATATTTTTGGATACATTTGAACAAAGGCTCAATACATTATTGCCTAATTTGAATCACATTGCATACATACATTTTTCATGGTTCAAATTGAATTCATGGGGAGGTTTGTCGAACGGAGGTGTCATTAAAAGTGATTCCCATCCGAATGGTGGTATTAAAATTTTTTTGTCACAACGAGATCCAAGTGAAAAATTGCCAGATCATATTGGCAGTAACACGCTACTTGTTGTTTCTTATGCATGGGATGGAAATGCTTTACCCGGAAACGAATTCTGGATGGGTCTGATTAAAAGTACCAGCGACTCGGCTGCAGCAGCTAGTACATTAATTACTGAATTACATAATCCTCACATAAATAAACCAATGGTGAATGGGAATAATTTACACATTGCGACTGAGAAGTACGGTGTTGTGCACTTGTCGGAATATTTAAAAAAGTTAAAATTGTAAATTTTAATAATTTATTTTCATAAAAAAATTCTATTATCATAATTTATGTTTGACTAGCCAAACCAATGTGCACCCATGCAATCCCTCGTCCAGGTTGTTTGACATACCCAACACCATTCTAGCCCACAACCAGCCCTTGTACATACTATATGCATACATCCACCTGCTCGTTCCGTTGGTGTACGGCATTTAGGACATGGTTTTGTAGAAACTTTAATTGTTGTTCTGCTTTCCTCGTCCCAACGGGCATCTGCTGCTCGATTCGGATCAATCAGGTATTGTCGCAATTCATTTCCTGAAAGCAGATTAGATTCCGCAAGACAATCTCCTAAATGATAACCTTGAAGACACATTCGACAGAACACAAAACCACAACCATTTTGACAAACCACTCGTTTACACTCCTCGTCAACAAGCAGCCCCATTCCACAGCCAGGTTGGGGACATAAAACTCCACCCGATTTTAAAACAAACTCTTCAGTTGCAAAACGCTGATAACGATCGTATTGATCTTTAGTCATAATTTTAAAGTGATGAATTTCTTCAATTAATGAATTTTCACAGCCTGCTGGACATGGTAGAGTATATCCAATTTCTGAGCTCGCCACGAATTGCCTTTCCAAAAGCCGAGATATGCAATAGTGTCTGAAACATTCGATACATGTCACGTGCGTATCAGGACATGAGAAGACTAGAACCGGATCACAAATATCCGTACATGCGAGGCACGGAATTTTCCGAACATTTCGTTTAATTAAATTAAGCGGGACAGCAAAATCTTGTTCTCCTCCAGATGGATGTTCAGCACATTTAAAATAAAACTCTGTAAATGGCGGTCCTCCATTTTCATCGTCGATACAAGGGGTTGTACTACATTCGCAGTGGCCTGTGATTCGTTTTGCTTTCAATACATCATCCCAATTTTCCGGATCACGATGTACCGTAAACGCACCACCTTTGCACACACTACATCGAACACGCAACTTTCCCGAACATAAATTATTACATTGCGCGCAATAGACATAAAAATGAGTTTTGTGACGTTCTTCGTCTGGCGTATCTATGCTGGATTCAAAATCAAGTGTTTCATTCATTGGTTTTGATTGATTACTCTCATCCAGACTATCCTCCTCCTCCATCAATACTGATTGATCCAATGAAATATTCTTTGCGGTTGATCGCTTTGTTTGGACAGCATGCAAGATACTTTTTTGACCTAAATCACAGTCCTCGATAATTGTTGAATCACACAATTCCTTGCCAGCAAATATAATTTTGACTTCGTCGGGTTGGAGCCCGAGTTTAGGGGCAACCAGTTCTTTAACATTTTTTATATCCCATTTCGGATTCAAATCCACCGATAGTGTATTACCTGTATTCGTTTTTATATAGATATTAAGTGAATTTGTTATTTTCTTACGACCAAACGAAAGTAATTGCAACATATTATGCAAGAAATTATAAATAATATCAAGAAATCCTGTCATATTTTGTTTTTTCTGACATTTTCGTTCTGACGTTTCCTGAGTTGAGTGTCAAATTTGTTCTGTTCTGCTTGTTTTGGGCATGGCTTATTTGACTTTTGGTAAACCTAACCCTTTCGCCCAGGTTCAACCAAAACGTACTGTTTATGACATCTTTATTTTAGGAAAATATTTCACTTCAGTGGCACTATTCTGGTAATTCCCCGGAAATATGGAACTGGGGAAAGAATTTATATGTAATTTCTGTTCAAATATTGTTTTTCCGGCCTACTGAGGAGAAAAGTTTGATGTAAATATTTAAAAATTGGGAATAATTTTTCTTTAACTAAAATGACAGAGAAAATTACTCCCGAATTAATTTTGTTTTCAAAAAAATTAACACTAACTTTTTACCTCAGTATGCCAGAAATTGGTTTTTAAATAATAATTATATACAAATTCTTTCCCCAGTTCCCTATTCCTGGGGAATTCCCAGAATAGTGCCACAGGTGCTCGCCGCGAATTTGCTACCGATGTACATAATACAAACTTCAAGACCTCTATTCCCTTAGTCGTATCACTTCATGCGACGTGACTATGGATCTTCCTGGTTACTAGATTATAAAATCAAAATTTACTAAATAATTTTGAACAAAACACTCAATGAAATTTTTTAAATCTTAGTTGGCTGCCTCAGTCTGAAAAAAAAACTATTTATTTGTCGCGTCAAAATTTCAAGTGATAAAAATTGTCGTTTGAAGTGATAGCAGTCTCATGGAAATATAAAGCAGCATACTAAGATTAAAAACAAGAGCCAAACCAACTTTTGTGAACAATTATTCTGTAAGTTTCGATTTAATCATCTAGTAACCAAGAAGATGAGTAGTATTGACATTTTGCACATGAGAGATAAAAAAAGAAATATATCTATGCAACATTTACATGCGTAGCATCACTAAAACAACTGTAACTTGTAATGAAACAAAAACTTAATGATCGAAATGTCATGAAATTTTAACAGAATTTAAAAATTATATGTGTTTTAAGTTTGTGGCACCTCCTAGGTGTCAGACCGGGAACTTTTCAGGCGATGTAATATATTAATTTAATTGTTTATTATAAAATATAAAATTTTATTAATTTTTTCAATTTTTACATCAAACATTACATGAGGATAACCAGAATCTACTTAAATATAAGTCCTGCTACTCCACACATATGAAATAAACAATAACTAAGTAAAGGTGTATTGGTAATTTTTTTTCTATAGTAATTTTTTTTTAAATAACAAAGTATAAATGTGTTCGTGCAGAAACAAACAAAAAATGAAGCAAAAAAGTAAAATTTACATTGTATTGTTAGTGTAACCAACACAATCTTCGGTAGTTATTTTTATATAGGTATCTGGGTATCTGTCAATGAGAGTTAGAGCAGGACTTATATTTAAGTAGATTTTGGGATAACTCATAAACAGTCACACTCAGAGAACTGCGAAAAAGTATCAATTTGACAATAGAAACTGTATGCTGTGCTCGTTTAATTCTAAACAATTACAGTTCAATCTCATATCCTGTAATTTAATAAAACACTGTCACAACAAATATAATTGAAACATTTGTGTTATATTTATGAGTAAATCGATCGATTTATGAGTAATCGATACGAGCGATATAATCTCTTTGATCAGTGTCTGCAAGGTTGACGAAGCAATTATCAGTTTAATTATAAATCGTTAGATAAAGCCATCGACGCGTATATTTCAAAACAACCATACGAGTTAAGCTAAATAAAAGAAATTTTGACTTATTTGTGTTGACCAACAACCAGTTCAATAATTATTCTCCTGTCATTTGCATTTGCTGATTCCAAACTACCACAACAATTTAAACTCGATAAATCAGACAAACTCACAACTTTATAATAATTGTATTGCATAAAATTAAGATAAAACATAAAATTAACAGAAATGTTTAAAATTTGAAATGTTCAAAAAATAGATGGTTACTCGGGTTAAATTTCAATTGAGCGTTAATTGATCATTGAGGCTTTCCACACGAGTATGTAGTACATGACAACAGTGCATGGCATCATTACATCATTCGCGTTTAGACGTAAACTATAAAACTGTTGACACCAAATGCAACTTGTGTTTGTATGCGTAAAATTATTTGAATAGTCAAATTACAAATAAACAGCGAAAAACAAAAACAAAAATTCGAACCAAAAATTTTTTTTATTGCTTTTTCATTGTGTTAGTGTATAACACCACAAATATCCCCACTCCAAAATAAGTTTATTGGCGAAGACATAAGGCTAAATATCAATTGAGTGTTAATTGGTCACAGGGGCTAGAAGCACTACCGAACAGCTTTTTAATCCAGACGGATCTTGAAAGTTTTCTCAAAAAAGGCGGGTCACGAATATTGTTACAAACGCAAATGTGAATATCTCTGTTATTTTAAATTTGTTATATCATTTTTTCAGAATAAAAGGCGGTAAATAATGTTTTTAAGAGAACAGAATTGACGACGTACAATATGAGTAAAGAAACTGTCTTATGAACAAACAGAAACTGTCTTATGTTCAATTTTGGTACAGAGCGAGAACATTAGAACTAAAACAAATCGGGATGCGCCCAGTCGGTCGACCATTATGCGAATAGTTTCAATACACATGACACCGTCCAGAAGGCGCCCTTCCATCAAAATCCAACGTTCGAACCTTAAACTTCATCTCCAGTGGCTGCATTCATTGATTATAATCCTAGCATTTCAGCGAGATTATTAGTGTTGAATACAGCTATCTGCCGATGAAGTGTTTTGCATATTTTGCACAAAGATTTGAATTTCTTTCCATATAGAATTCCTCTTACAAGCTATTTGAATTCAAAATAGCCACCAATTCGACTAGAGTTCTGCTAAAAATGGTTGTGTTTTGTTGCAATCGAGAAACTGTAAACTTCATAAATTACTTATTTATGTCTGATGAGGCACACTTTGAGTTAAACGGAAATGCAAACAAACCAATTTGTCGTATATTATGGGCCAATGAAAATGTTAAAAACATCCACCCACTGAGGTTGCATGCAGACTGTACGGTGTGCAGTATCTGCCAACTATATTGTCGACCCATATATTTTTGAAGAAAACCGATGCCAATGTTACAGTGAATGGAGAACCCTGTCTGACCATGCAACAGTTTTTTTGCGAGAATTGTGCCGACGATGTATTTTCGAAATGTATGTTTTCAACAAGATGGAACCAGGTGTCACATAATACGGTTAGTAATGGCGGCCTTGCGTAAAAAAATTGGTGAACAAATTAAAAATAATCTCTAATAATAAGGCCGTCTGACTTCAGTGTTCCAGTTTTATTTAATGAGGATATTGTGTAAGCAAGAAGTGTATTAAACTAAGCTATGCAGTAGAAATGACTTAAAAAGATCCATAAGGTTAAATGTCGTTTTTAAAGCAATACCCCGGGCAACATTAACGAAGGTAGAGGACAGCTAAAACAAATTATTTTTAAACAACTAATTCCTATTACACAACTTAAAAATAAATTTTGGGATTTATTCTAAATTTGTAAAATGAATTAATAAATAATAATAATTCTGATAATTATTGTGAGATTATTTTTATATATCGGTAATATTCCGGAAGTGTTTTGTACGTATCCGCAAGTGTTTTGTAGTAATCGTGCTAAATCCAGTGGAACAAACCGAGTTGTCTGAAGGAAATTTTCTAATATCTCGTTTAGTTACCATCCAGGCTGATATTGTATAATGATTAAAGAATCATTTTTACGATGTTGAGAGTGGGTTAGTAGATCAATTATTATATCATTAAAAAATAGTTTTCTTTCAATCTTATTGTGACGTAGATTATCAGCAACCAGAATGTTACTCAATATTCGGATATTTTAGTGAGTTAAAATGCTTAAGCTAACGTCATCATTATGATTTACATGGATAGTCGTATCCAAGTGTATTTTTTTCTAATTGCTTAGTAAGTGTTCTTTGTTTTATGTGAACGTGTTTGAATAACCACATTTTCATAATGTTGAGCTGTTTTGTCTGTTGGTTCCTCTGATTCACTAGATGTCGGTAGTCTAATATTTAACCGTAATAAGACCATCTGGCCCGTGATGGAGTTTGATAATTCGTGCCAGTGGCCATTTTGTCTAAGAAAATAATTTATCTTTCTCCGAACTAACTCTACTTCGTTCATGTTGTTATTCTTGTAGCCAGTTTGGTCTTTTCTGGAGGTGTGATGAATACTCAGAACATAATCGTTTCGAAAATTGTTGAACAAATTTTGTGAGGAGGTTCCACCTTCTGACAGAGTTGAAATTCAAAATATCGGTTAATTCTGAGTCGCCATTCACGCCATTTCTTAACGGATAATAGATAAGTTCTGAAATGCTTCTGAACCAAAGCTCATAAACTGTAAGAGTATGACACCAAAGATTTTTTTTTGATTTGTTGTTTTGTCGAAGAGGACTTCGCCAAATTGTAGGATAAAGTGCCAACCGATCCCCTTTCCTGCTAGTTTAGCAGGCATTTGATTCGTCAGTTGTTGGGTTTGCTTTTTTAACATTTTTTTGCTTCGATGTGAAAGCATTAACGGTTTCAATGAATGCTTCTGTTGTTTAGTCGTTATAGTTCAAGATGAATTGCCTTTGTGATCACACAATCATTTGCGCACGGTATTCATATACCGCGATATATGCTTTGCAAAATTTTTGCTGCGCTCTTTGTAGCCTTGAAGCTAATACGACCAACGTAGTTTACCACACAATTGCTAAACGAAGATGATGGCCATACCCTTTCCTTGATAATCTACCATCAATTATGATTTATATCGTAGAATCGAACGACCCAATTTTCGATGATAAGCGATGTTTTCAACGCGTAGTATTTTATGGCGAACAAAAGAGCGAAAATATTTTTTGTGATGTAAAGATGTAAGTATTTCCTCTCGATATTTCCTCCCGATATTTCCTCCAACAAATATTTAAATCTTTCTTTTGATACTCGAAATAATTGTGTGAAACTAATATAATTATGTATTTGCACTAAAACTGTAAAATATATATAAATGTTATTTTACTGACGTTGTTTCTGGAAGATTAAGAGGAGAAGAATATAGCTCTAATATTTCACCGAGCAAGTTATCTTCGCTGGAGTTTTCCAACAAATAATGGACGATTGAATCCATGAAGTGAATAAAATCTTTATATTTACATAACTTAACCACAAACACTACATACTTGACAGATAAATTATTAATTCAATGCACGATAATGTTGCATTGTTCGTAGTATGATTTCACTAGGGTAAGCGAAAAACAACGAACGCCGTCGGAGTCTGTGGTTAGGCTCCAGAATAGACCCACACTGATGTGATGAACACCATCCAATGGGTCATTTAGGAGATTCGGTGCGCGATCATTTGAATGCGATTAATTAATGGAGGTGTTTAAAGAGAAATAGATTGTGATTTATTGTAGGTTGCGCAAAGTGAAATAATAATCATGTCGATTATAGAATTCGCGGAAAATTCAGCCTGAGAAATTTGTATTGATTCCACACAAATCAGTTGATACCCTGAACAAACACAATAGAATAGTTGCGGCTAAGGCCGGATTCATACTTTTATTACTTCGTTCATTCATTCTTTCAAAAAATATGTTCGACCAATCATATTGCTCTAAAATGACGATTTTTTTTCTTTTCATTTTTTCACAAGAGAAGGTTAGTTAAAAAAATTGTTTGAATGTATATATTGGAATGAACGAAGTAATAAAAGTATGATCCGGCCTAAAACAAATTTTGCTTTACTACTTTACAGTTTTCAATTCGTAATCGATTCGCTCACGCGAGTTCTCTAATCGACGTAAATAACTATAACTATCAAAATTGTTATTGTATTTTAAGTGGGTAATTGGACATTTGGAAGTTGTTTTACAGAAATACTTCAGTAGTTGTGTAAAGTAAAATAATTGTTGATGTAAACCGTCAAATTTATGGAGTGATTCATAATCAATCCATAAATTTGACGGTTGTGGCACGAGCCGGATTTGACAGAGCAAATTCGTAACAATATATATTCTTCAATATATTTACATTTTACAATATTAATATGTAGTTTAAATAAAAATAACATGAATAAGAAAGCAAGATTACCCATAATTGCACAAATTATTATACCAAACACCTTCAATTATCAGTAAAACCCAATAAACGGATCACTACTATAAAAAGCATTAAAGTTTGATTTGGCATAGAGCCAACATATCCTAAATTTATATCGAGGCCACATAGTGCATCAAAAACTAGAGAACACGTTGCACGATCTGGGCTACAGTTGCTACACCAACGTCCTCTGGAAAATCCACCTGGAACATTTTTTTCATCAGCCTTTGGACCGTAGATGCAAACAAAAGAGAAAATATGGTGCTGTCTATAAACGCATAAAATTAGTACATTGATAGTTTTAAGATTAACAACTTACTTAGATGCAGCGCAACCCACAAACTGAGCTGAGGGCCAAATCAATTGAACATAAGGGGTAAAACTGGAATAAAATAAAAGTATTATCGTTACGCAAACAAGGTATCTTTTTAGCGTACAGTGCACCAGGCGAAAACTGCGCAGGCTTATTTAGATTCGAATGGTTATACCATGCATGGATTGCTACAGAAAGCCATTTTTTATTACCTGGGAAGATACCCAATTCAAACCTATTCATTCCGACGCTATAGGTTGGTGCCCCCCATAAGGTAAGTGTTGCCGTGTCGATTTTAGCATCACAACGATAGATTATTTGTAGGGCAAATTGGGCCAAATCATCATCCCAATGCAATAGATTCATATTGGATATTTCATAATTAATCTTTTTTGCTTCCAACTGTCGCAAACCATTGTGCCCAGCTACAATCCGTTTTATTAAATCACGTGTCATTTCGATTAGTTCAAAGTGCTTGCAACTTTTTTCTGGAGACCACTAATGGTAACAAATTAAACAAATTCCTAATCTAAAATCGAAATGTTTTAATAATTTCAAGACTTACAAGTTGCATGCACATATAATTGGTTTTATCAGTACAATTAACGTTTTTGTTCACAAACTTATAAGGGTAACTCGAAAACTCATCGCATTTTGATATTAAAAATCTTTGATTTAAAAAGAAGGTTAAAACTATACAATATATCATTTTAAGATTTTTATTGAACATTCTATCAAATTAAAAGTTTGTGACTGATTTTTTCTGTTTTGTTTATTTTTATAGAATTCATGGCACGGTCGAGTCGATTAGACGAACCGTCACTGTGTTTTTCAAACAAAACTCAAGCAGCTCTTGCCGCCCCAAGCAACTGAAGTACGGTTTACGGGTTTATATTGTGTAAAATTATTTTCATTTTATATTGAATGCTAGAACGAGGCGCATATGAAAAATGAGAAACAAAATTTGTGACTCTTGTACGTATTGCACAATGTAAATTTCCCTACACAATTTCTTTTTGTTTGTACTCAACACGAGCTGTATATACAATTATTGCTGCAGACGTGCTTCGAAAATCTTCACTTTAAATTTTTTTTTATAGATAGGCGAACAGTTTAAAGACAAAGTAAAAGGCATCGTGTTGCCGCACTATGATGGCCAGCACTATGATTTTCTTTTTTATACATCAAACACATAACCGGCGCTGGCCGCCGTGTTGCTCTCCTCTGCGCCAGCAAACCGTAAAATATATTCGATCCGAGTATTTTTATGGTAGCAAAATCAAAATTAACCAAAAAATATTATTATTATTATTTTATCCTGGTATGGATTAGCTCATTTTACACGTAGAAAATTGTTTCGTCTATAAATTTATGTAGGTAATAAGAAGCTTTCGCTATATAAAAATATTCAATATGCGAGAAAGAAAATAAACATACAAGTATATATACCCCATTTACATGCAATCAACATTTTCTTCGGTAAAATGAAAGAGATTGACATTGACTTTTTGCACATGAGAGACAAGAATTCCCGAAACGCAATAGTGTTGAATAATTGTGTTTGCATTAGTAACAAACACGTTTAATTAGTACGGATGTGCACCGCACCATTCGTAATGTTTTAATTTTAGGTTAATAATTTTATATTTTATAAATTAACAAATTTTATATTTTATAAAAAAAAAAAATTGTGTAAAACGTTAAGTATTAAATAGAACGTCACGTTAAAAATAAATTCTCTTTCTTCAAAACTTAGCGTTTTGCTTTAAACGATGAACCCGAAACACTGAAATGTTTTAATTTAAACTAAAAAGTCAAATTACCCATCTCAATACCATGGGTGTTGTAAATTGAATTAATGTTAATGCTTATGTCGCATTGTAGTGTTATGCACATCCACTGTGTATACGAACGTCATTATGTATAACCGCGTCATCTTGTATTAAAAACAAACAATATACATTAGCTCTCACTTGTTCTGTATTAACTTGAACCAACTGCGTTTTTATTTTCTCTGCACATGTACCCTAATTTCTACAGGTTATGGGCCCAGTAAGAGAAATAAAAAAATAAAAATAAATAAATAAAATTAAAAAATATGGCGTCGAGTTCTTTGCCGGGATTCTTTGACGGGTGAAGAAAACGATGTAAAAAAAGGATACAAAAGCGCGATCCAAAATAGTTTTATTACTGGATCCGATAAATTACGTGCACGTGCAGGCGACAAAGATTTCAAAAGAGGCGTGGAACAACTTGAAAAATGCATTTGAGGATACTGGTTTAATCAGACGTGTTGGTCTGTTGCGCGTTTTGATAACGACGACGATTACAAAGTGCGGTTCAGTGGAAGAATATGTGATAAATTGGAGTCAGTTGGAATGCAAGTGAATGACGAGTGGGTTGGTGTTTTGTTCTTGCCTGGCTTGCCTGAACACTATAACCTCATGATAATGGTAATAGAAAGCAGTGGTGTAAGAATAACAGCTGCTCCTATTAAAACCAAATTACTTCAGGACGTAAGGAAAGAAACCACCAAATCTTCTGCGATGTTTAGTTAAAACGCTTTGCAGCATAAGTCGGGTCAAAATTACCAAAATTCGAAAAACCAAAAGAAAGGACCGATGTGCTACAATTGCGGTCATATAACACGGGATTGTAAACAGGACAAGTCAACGAAAACCGGGCAAACAATGTTTACATCGTTTTTGGCGAATCACATTAATGAGAGTGATTGGTACATCACCACATATGGTAAAAAGCTCTAACAACTATATCTCGACACCACCGATTACATAAGTTGTCACGGCAGACAATGGAAAGTTGGAAGTTGGCGTAATAGGAAACCTTGAGTTGGATGTTGTCGTCGGACGGAAAAATTCATCTGTAAATGTCAAGGACGTATTTCGTGTACCAGATATTTGTGTTAATTTATTGTCTGTGAGCAAGATCAAGTCACGGAAATGTAGTGATTTTTAAACGTGACGAATGCAAGGTGATTGATTCTGCTGATAGTGTTATTGATACAGGGACAGGAGTTGGTGATATTTATCGATTGAATACGCAGTCAAAAACTATCATGTCCATGGCAGTAAACACGAAAAATAATGAGTTTGTTCTGTGCCACCCAACGTTTGGGGCATGTCAACTATGAAACTTTAAAGAAAGTTAAACATATGGTAAATGAAGTGAGCTTTTGTACGAGTAAAATTAATGCTTGTGAAGTTTGTTTTAAAGGAAAGCAAACAAGGCAATCATTTCCAAAGAGTGTCACTAAATCGAACAGCGTCTTGAGTATCATTCACTCGGACGTATGTGGACTCATTGAAACTGAGTCGCGTGGCGGTTCAAAGTATGTGTTGGTATTCGTATAAAGTCGGTAAGTGTATGGTGCATATTCCGAAGAAGAAAGGCAAGAAGTTTGATGCCAAATCGGAAGAATGCATGATGCATGGATATTATGACGACTCTATTTCTTATCGCCTGTATCATCCTGTCAAGAAACCAATCGTGAAGAGTCGAGATGTTGTGTTTATGGAAGACCAACGAATTCAGGTGACTGAAGATAATAGTGTTGTAGGCTATTTTGATCCATTCGCAGAAATGCAATCGAAGCCTGCTGAAGCGTTGAATAAGAATGTGTCTTCGATGCAAGAATTGAGCTTAGATTCGATTGTTACCAACAATAACTGGGACGAAGCGGATAACACTAGCGGGAATCAGGATGTTGTATTGGATGTTGGTTCCAGAAACTGAAATGGGTGAATCATTGGAGCCATTAAGAAAATCATGCAGAATTCCGAAACCGAACGTCTATGATAATTTTGTGTCCTATTTATCAAAATCAGTTGAATCAAATAATCCCGTGACGGTTGAGGAAGTATTATCGAGGTCAGATGCAAAATTGTGGAAGTCAGCAATGCAAGAGGAGTATGATGTCTTAATTGAAAATTCAACTTGGGAATTGTCAGACCTGTCTTCCCAAATTAAACCTATTGCTTGCAAGTGGTTTTTCAAAACCAAAAGACATGACGGAGGTCGGATTATCCGTCATAAGGCTCGATTAGTAATAAAAGGATACGCGCAAAAGAACGGCATTATTATGAGAATACGTGTATTTACCAGTTGTGGAATACAGCTCGGTACGTTTTCTAATGGCCTTGGCAGTGAAATTCGAGCTTGACATAGGCCAGATGGATGCTGTGACGGCCTTTTTACCAGGTGAGTTAATAAACCACATAACCATATACATGATACAACCTAAAGGGTATATATCAACGGCGAGTGAAAAAGTCTGCAAGTTAAACAAGTCAATATATGGATTAAAGCAAGCTAGCAGAGTTTGGAATGCAAAACTAGATAAAGTTGTAAAAGATGCTGGACTGAAAAAATCAGTCACCGTTCCAGGGTTGAATATCTGAGAATTTACACTCAGGCAGATGATCAAAATTGGGACACTTGGCTTCCATTTGCTATTTTTACGTTTAATACTACTCCACACACAACAACGAAATTTATGCCATACGAATTACTGTTCGGATCTAAACCATCTATACCTATTTCTTTAATGCGCGAGACTGAAATTGCTTACAACTACGACGATTATATGTTTGAAGTGAAAAATCGGATGGAAAATTCGTTCGACGTTGCCAGAAAAAATCTTATCTTTCAGAAACAAAGATCGATCTAAAGCTAAATATGATTCGAAGACAGAAGTTAAAAATCTTAATATTATTGGTGATTTTGTATTACTAAAAAATGAATTACGAAGAAATAAATTTTCATCTCTTTGGCTTGGACCGTTCGAAATCAAGGAAATAAATTCACCTGTAAATACCACTTTACTTATTAATAATAAATTAAACATGGTTCACAACAATCGAATTAAACTATTCCAAAAATAAATTCGTAATCTTTAATAAATAATTCTTTTTCCATGTTGAGAGTAATCAAATGCTTGAATATTAACATATTAATTATTATAATTTATTAAGTATGTATTATAAATAAAATAAAATAAAAATTTTGATACTTATTAAAAAAAAAAAAAAATTTTACAAAACAAAATTATGTATAGCTAATTAGTTAAATTTTATTAGTTAAGTTATATAAGTTGTTAAATAATTAATATAATTATTTAAATCTTAGGGGAAAGGTGTTATATATTATTAGTGTAGCACTGTATATTTCAATTCTATGTAACTCGCTCTTAGTATATAAACATAAGTATATAATTGTTAATATTAATTATAAATACTTAATTACTTTTGAAGAAGTACCTATAATATTTGTATATAATCTATTAGTCAACCTCATAATTACATAATTACATACTACTCCTCAATAGCTATATAAGGGTTTGAAATTTTGAAAACGAGGATAGATTAGTTTGAAATTAAAAAGTGGATAGAGCGGACAATTAAATTAAAATAATTAAATAAAATGTTTAAAACTAAATAAATTAAGAAGGAATTTTAATAATAAACTGGTTTGAGGGTTTTTTATATTGAAATATAAGACCGCCATATGCATTTTTTATATAACCATCCTGCTCTGACTTGTGACACATGAAATAGCAAATTTTATATGGGAAAAATCTTTTTCTATAGTTTATAATTCTATGAAACTGGCCGTTAAATATATTATATAAACTACTATAAAAATTGAAATGTTGCCATAAAACGCGAGTATTTTTATGGCAACATTTTTAAAATTAACAAAAAAATATTTATTAAAATATTTATTTTATATTTATAAATATTAAGGAGTCACCCCATTGTAAAATGGACCATAATGCGCTTTGCGTATCTATAAATAATAGCTTATCAATAAGCTGAAATTGTATCAGAATAATTAAATAATCTTTAGATTAATAGCCGCCCATTAACCGCTTTATTTTATTTGCACATTTAAACTAAATGCAATGAAAATGAATTAGATTTGAATTTTAATAGTGGAATAATATTAAAAAAATCAAAAACTAAATTGGTTCCATCCAGGATCGAACTGGAGACCTTCTGCGTGTAAAGCAGACGTGATAACCGCTACACTATGGAACCCATAATTTCGTTAAAATTAAAACGTAACATCAACCATTATTTTTCAACACTTTTAATATAAAAATAAATTACATAAAGTTTAAATCACATTTTATCAGAATATCATTTCCAAGTATTGGCTCAAATAAAAAGTGAACCATCGGCTGGTCCCAAATAGTGTAATGATATTAAAATCACGTCGATCAGAGTCCATACGCCAAGGCCACCAAAACTAAACAGTTTCCCGATACCTTCTTGCCAATGTCCTAAATAAAATCGATCTGCACCAAAACCGCCTAGCGTAATACTTATAATTAAAGCTGTACTCCATTTAATACCCTGCGTCCAGTTACACTTAACATTTTTATAGAAAGTACGCTGTCCAAAGCATAGTATGTCCGAGTGAACGGTACAATTAGTTCGGTAAGTGCCATCCGACGGTAAACAATTTCCCTTTTGAATGCAATTATGTTCCCAAATTTGTGTTAAAAAACAATATCGACAAATCATAACACGGGTAAAATTACGATCGCCCGTACAATTAATATTCAATTTTGCCTCACAAGTTACCTTAATTTCTTTGCCATAAATGCAAGATGTGTTGTATTTGCAATTTATACATGGAAATTGAAGTGTACTGCATTCTAAACCCGAAGGGCAACTCTGAACATCATCATCTTGCTGGAACAAATAAAATGATTACTTAATGTAGCACTCAAATTATTTTAATATCTACATACGTTTTTTAAAATTGTAACCGGTGCACTATCAGATGGTGTTGAAGAATTCTTGTGGTATTCTGATTTTAAAGGCCCCTCCATTTGATTGAGAGCTACAGGTAGGTTATAGCAATCGTTTTAAAACCAATTTTATATATGTATACGCATTCTACATACCTGTAGATGTAATTTGTATGTGATTTACAACATAGGAGAATAATATAAATAAAACTGAACGTTTATTCAATTTAACGCATTTATTAAACATTATTTTTATTTAAAGTAAATAGACATTAAAAACAAAATAATATTCTGAGCTGAGCTCAATATTTCTTCTACTGTCAAAATTGTTGGAATAAGCAAACAGAATTGTATTCGCACACAACACACATAAACAAGTCCCGCAACAAAGTTGATTAAAATAAAATCAATTTCCAGTGTAAATTCATTAGTTATGTTGTTCAGTGTTGTTGGTAAATTCAAATTCATTAGTTATGTAAGTTGTTCAGTGTTGTTGGCAAAGAAAATAAACAATTATTAAAAAGCGAGAAATGCTTATGGTTTTAAATAAAAATTTAATTACAAATTTATAAAAAACAAATTAATTCATTTTATTAATGTGAATAATCTTGTTTTATTTTTTCACTGCAAGTGAGTGGTGTGTAATTAAACTTGTACTCTATTTAATACCCTGGCTCCAGTGACATTTATGCCCGATTGCATGATCGTCGACGCTAAATGACTAATCGTTCGATTAATCATAGTTTGCATTGTATGAACGCCGATAATCAAGAAAATTATCGTGATTTATTTTTTAGCGTCTGTTTTATCATCTCTTTTTTGCACTAAAGTGGGAACTCCGGAACTATAGATGGAATAAAAAGAATAAAAGAAATAATGTAAGAGAGCGAAAGAGAGGATTTACATGTATTCGACTATACTCAGAATAATGAAAATAAAAAGAATAACAGAAATTGCCACTTAAAAAGTGAGCTTCACTTAAAAAGAATAAACGAGCGAAAATTTTCGTCCAGGAATAAGAAACTTATACTAAATTCGTTCGAACTGTCAGATCAAAAAGATTTGATCGGATTCAGCTGTCAGATCAACATTTTTGACATTATAAATTTTTTTCACACAAAAATCTTGATCTAACAAATTGCCTAGATCAATTTTAAAAAATCTCGATATTTTGTCAGATTTTTACGCATACATATATACAAAAGTAAACGTCAAAACATCTCATCAAAACAAAGACCCCGCGCCATTTGTACAATTCAGTTTTAAATTAATAAATTTTAAATTAATTTTAATAAATTTATTAAAATTGTAAGGATAATTTGTAATTTTGTGCGACGTATTTTCAAAATATCTTGTGTGTTTTTGCGTTTAATAGATTTATTAAAATTTTAAGGATAATTTGTAATTTTGTTTGTGCGACGTATTTTCGAAATATCTTGTGTACTAAAATGTTGTGTTTATGTGCGAAATTATATAATTCCTTACGCTTTTAATTGAAAATGATTGATAAATAAATTAATTAAATTGAGAAATGGGAGACACTATATTGAACATTTTAATGCTTTGCTATATAATTTTTTATTATACCGATGCTAACAAGCTGAAATGATAAACCCGCCATTTATAATAAACAATTTTTTGTCTTTCTTTTCACAAATATTACTACAAAAGTCGATCAAATTTCTTTCATATTCATTTACATAAAATCCGGTCAAATTGTTGTTGTAAAAGCAAACGAATTTGGTATTAATAACTACACAACAAAAGCCAAACAAATTTTGAATGCGTTGAATGTAATATTCATGTTTATATTTTATATAAGGGAATTTTGAATTATTCGTGAGTTTTATCTTTTCTATTTATAAAATATTCATGTATACATATACCAATATGAAAATACTATCAAAAATAAATTTCAATACACTGTAAAGTTGTATTTTTCTAAACCTAACCTAAAAAAATTAATTTTTCGAATTGTGATTTAAATCGCATATATATATAATTTTTATAATTTTAAAAACATATTTGTTGATAGTAATACGTTTATAATCAAAACTATTGTAGTTTCATTCAAAATTTTAGGAGATATATCAAAAAAATATACGAATGAACATAATATTTCAAGTTATCTATGGCCGTAACGTCAAATTGGAATAATAAATTTTTATCTTCGTTTCTTACGTTATTTTTTTATTCTTTTTATTCTATCTATAGTTCAGCCGTAAATCAGAGAGTAAAACTACTTTTATTTTTAACGTGTGAGGGTGTTACAGATTTTTTTTATATGACATTTGAGAAAGTGTTTAAAATGTTAATATTTTTATAACAAGATTGAAATAAATTTTAATTTGTAATTTTTATAACAATAGTTTTCGGCCTACGAATCTCACATAACAAGACACATCCTCTCACCGCCATGACGTAATCATAATCAAAATACCTAAAGTGGGAACTATAGATAGAATAAAAAGAATAAAAAGAATAACGTAAGAAACGAAGACAAAAAATTATTATTCCAATTTGACATTACGGCCATAGATGACTTGAAATATTAAGTTCATTCATATATTTTTGTGATATATTTCCTACAATTATGAATGAAACTACAATATTTTTGAGTATAAACGTATTTATATCAACAAATATTTATATGTTTTTAAAATTATAAAAATTGTTTATATGCGGTTTAAATCACCACAATTCGATTAATTATTTTTTTAGGTTAGGTTTAGAAAAATACAATTCTACAGTGTATTGAAAATTATTTTTGATATTATATTCATATTAGTATATATATACATGAATATTTTATAAATAGAAAAGATAAAACACACGAATAATTTAAAATTCCCTTATATAAAAAAGTAAATATGCATATTACATTCACCGCACTAAAATTTGTTTGGGTTTTGTTGTTGTAGTTATTAAGTTTTTTATTCTTGGACGAAAATTATCGCTCGGTTATTCTTTTTAAGTGACAGCAAAAATGAAAAAAAATTAAACGCAATTCCTGTTATTCTTTTTATATTTATTATTCTCAGTATAGTCGATTGCATGTAAATCCTCTCTTTCGCTCTCTTACGTTATTCTTTTTATTCTTTTTATTCTATCTATAGTCCAGCCTTAATGTTTCATAACAAAATAACATTCTGAGCTCAATATTTCTAAGTCAACTTCAAGCCAATATTGTTGTAATGAGCAAAATTTTGGTTTCTAGGGCAGAATTGAATTCGCACACAACACACATAAAAAGTTCCGCAACGAAGTTGAAGTTAAAATAAAATCAATTTTCAGTGTAAATTCATTAGTTGTCATGTTAGTTGTTCAGTGTTGTTGGCAAAGAAAATAAAAAATTATAAGAAGCAAATTGAATATATTTTTAAATAAAAATATAATTACAAATTTATAAAAAATAATAAATTAATTTTGTTATGTGAATAATCTTGTTTGGTTTTTGTTTTTTTACTTCAAGTGTTTGTGTGTGGGAAAATCTTGTAAGAAAAATGTGAAATTTTTTTGTTACAAATAATTGTTGTTGTGTTTATTTTGTGTGATCATTATTGTTGTTATTTTACAAAAATAAAATTGTATATGGTTCAAATTGGAATTTAAATTAAACTTCGAAAATTATATTCGTTTTCTTATTGAATAATATATAGTAAAAAATTTTTCCGGTAAGGTTGTACTATAGGTTGTACTTGTAATAGATATTACTATAAATATAAATATTGTTATTATAGAAAATTGAACTTCCTTACGACAAAAAAAAAATTGGAAATGTCAAATTTAAATTTTTTCCTTCAGCAAATATTGTTAAATACGCATAAAAAGATAAAAATATCGAAATTATTAAAATGTAAATCAGGTTCATTGATCTTGACGATACATTACCTGTAATCCGGCTTACGGTTTTCTAAATAAGAAGAAATAAGTATAAGTAGGTACTGCCTATGTAGTGTTTTCTCTAAAGAAAAACTGACGTTTTATCGAGTATCATGTAATAGAAGGAAGTGTAGTCTTGCACTTTCCAAGTGGATTATAACGATATTGTTAAAGTAAGAAGACCGTATCAGGCAGGCTATTACACCCACCTGTTTGATTAATAATTCTGTGCTCTGTCCGATTTTACTATTTATGGTAATCTTATGGTTTAAACACTAATTTGGATCCATATTATAAATAATTATTTGTTGATTCTGATCACGTTTCTTTATTGTATTAATTCATCTCCTTTGGAAAATACTTATATGAACAAACTTTTTATGTATTTAAAAAAACCTATGTTTCACAATTGAAAATTGGACGCTTGAGATATTTCTATTCTCTGATGATATATGGGCGTCTTTCGGTCTGGTAACTCGTATCTGTATGTGTTATAATTGTCAGAACCCCGTAAAATAAGCGTTACAATTCTAAGAAACGTTTCGGTCTTCTTAATCACTAAAGAAATTATGTGGTGGTCACACTGTATAGAATTCAATTTAGATATAAATAAAGCCTTTCAATTCGGCTAGATTTGGTAAACCCGATAATAGAATCCGGAAGAAAATTCAAGAATGAGATCAAAATTCAAGAATGAGTTATTGGAACTAGTATGGGGAGCTGTTTGTATAATAACTGCTTTTCAACCCGTGTTTATATTGGTTTTGAGACCTTCGATTGATTGTGAGTTATTCTTACAAACCATATCACAGCCCCATAAAAAATAATCGAGTGGTGTTAGATCGCATGTGTCGCCAACTAACATCCCCTTCGCGAAATTAATTGTTTATCAAATCTTTTCTAAATAAACCGATTGTTTTATTGGCTGTATGACATGTATCGCCGTCCTGGTGAAACCACAAGTCGTTAATATTCATATCATGAAATATTGGGCATACAAAATTTGTTATCATGTCAAATACTCAATGGTGTACGAACACTAGCAATATTCCGACCTGAACGAGCACGAGTTACTTTCGGTATGTTTGCTGCTGTACCAATGAACTCCAATTTTTGCACAAAAATTCTTAATAGCGGGCTCAGATGGGCGATTTTGTTTTCCAAAAATAGCTAAACTAATCGAGGATACAGATTTTGCCGGCAAGCATAATAACCAAATCTACTGAATTTAACGGTTTGCCAATCAATCAGATTAGATACAGAGTTCTTAATGGCTGTTAAATAATTTCAGGTAGCCGATAGTCTTCCACGATCTATCCAGCAGAGATTGCACTGGCTGTTATCATGCAGTAATGTTACTCCAAACTAATTTGATGCTTATAGTAAATTATAAAAAAAATTATCCACGTTTTCAGGTATAGTTTTTTTGTATTATTTCAAGTGATTTTATCACGACTTGTTTGCTTGCCACACGACGAACGATGAAAAACAAATAATGTGTACCTGGTTTACTATACAAAATTACCATTATGATATTTATAAATTATATAGGGTGTGTAACAATTTCAACAATGGCAATAGGCAAAACATTCCACAACATGATTTAATAACAAAATTACTGATTCATAATTTTATTACTGTGATATGGTATTTACACGTGCCTAGTTCTAATAGAGGCAGCAAATCTAAATTTGTTAAACAAATAGAGAGGTTGGAGCAGTTTGATAACTTTGGACATAAGTAACACAACTTTGAACTCTAGATATCGCCTAAATTTCCTTTCCAAGGAATCTAAGGGAATAAGCTGAAATATGGTCAAATTGCCTCGTACTGGAATAATATGGTGGGCCTATGAGAGGGTTACGGTCAGGATGAAACCCAAACTCATCTTATACCTTAGGAATACTTACATATATACTGAATTACCTAAATTAGTACCCCATTAATTGAAATGTTCTCCGAGGTTGCGATATGATAGGGATTTAAGTTTAACCGAATATCAACAAGCAACTAAAACGGCTAGTAATGCTCATTAATTTCAGAGATACATTCTTTAAGATTATACATATTGCCGAATCACAGAAAAATATGGTTTATGATCTATTTTATTTTATTTTCACCTTCGTAACCATTACTAAAATAATACGTGAACGGATCTTTGCTCGGTGGACAATATCGAGATTCATTCTCTTGTTGCAAAATTCGACTTTATTTATCAAAAAGTTTCCTTCAAGAGAGATACATACACTCCAGCACTTCTCTAACATTTCGACGCCTTTTTCTGTAGAACGATTTATCTTTGGCCTTAAAATAGGCGTTTGTCTCGGCTATGACCGGAATTTGACGGAAATCTTTCCTTTGGAAAGATCATGGCCGTGCGTACTTATGATAAAAAAATGCTATGGAAAAATTTAAAAATAATTTAAGTAAAATTTAAAGGTTCAAGAATTATTAATGAAGCTTAAATAATAATTCAAATGATCAAAGATAAAAAATATCATACGGCTGATGAAGATTAGTGTTATCTGTTGCTCGAATACTTACATTTTTGTAGGTATGCTATCTTTTATTTTCTGAGCTCTATGAGCTAAAACCTGGCCTGCTAAAGCCTTTGTGCGTTCTAAGGTAAAACTGATTTAGTAAGACCCATTTAAAAAGGAAATTCTGCTATTGCGGTAGTGATCATGGATTATAAACATTTTCATATTATTTCTCACGTTATCTTAATATAAGAATTTTGTAGTGCTGATCGCCCATTCATGTTTAATGACAGTACCTAAACTAACAACTTTAGTTCAGTTATGACCTAATAAAAATTACAGAATTAATCTACAATCAATTTTAGTGAGTGGAATCTTGTACTGGAAACGAATTAAAATTTCAAAACATCAAATTTAATCATCGCTTCATAACAATTAGGTAAATATTTATTTAAGTTTATTTACGATAAATACAACTAAAATATAAAATTGAATACAATTTTATTACCGGTTCAATACCATCTTATCTTCTACTGTTGTTAAGTTGTTCAAAGACGTTCGGTGAAAATAAATAAATCATTGTTTTGTTCAAAAGAAATTAAAAAGAAAAACATTAACCGTTAAAATATTATACAAAATCGAATTTGGGTTCTAATTAAAAACTGTATGAAATCGATCGAAATTTTTATAAATTCTTCACTTTCATATTAATGCAGTAATAACAACAACAACACTTCAATAAAAGCAACATCCACCCAACATCGATCGCACTAAGCGCGCGCATTTGATCGAACATATTATACTTTCCTCATTTTTCCAAGCAGTGCACGTCAATGCTAATTATCATGGCGTATACTTGAACAATAATATAGTAATAATACAAAAATGTAAGAAGTAAGTGAAGTAATCGATCCATGACAGTACATAATTTATAAAATTGAGAACTAAAATTTGAAATTTATATATTAACATTGTACAAAGCATAAAAACAGCATATCTAATCATAAATCGGTCTGGTTACCGAAGAATAATGTTTTCAGATGTATGATTTCTTCATTGCGAATTAATTTATTTCAAACGGTTTAGCGTAGCGGACCGTCCAGATGAATGTCTATTGTCATGTTAAATAAATAATCGATTTTTCAAAAGTGGTTTTTCACTTTCTTTCATTTCATTGAAGTTCCCATGCTATGTGTTTCCTATGAAGTTATTTATACCATCATGTTAAAACTTTTGCTAAGAATTTTAGAATTAAGTTAGGTTATTAATTACTCATATGGGTAATATACGAGGGTAAATCAATAAGTACCAGAGTTAGGAGTTCAATTAATAGTCTAGACTTCATATTTTCTAATGTTCGATCAACATTTGACACTGAATCCCATGCGCTATGAAAATAATTATATTCAGGCGGTAAAGCCAATTGAATTTTTGTCATTATCATGGATTCCGATATTAACTCGAAATCGAAAAGTTTCGAGAAAAACGTGGCTATGAGTCTATGACATGTACCGTTGTTGCAACAAGAAAATGCTTGATGAGGAATTATGAGGGAACGAGGTTAAATCAATAGGTACCAGAGTTAGGGTCTTAGGATTAGTCTTGTTTGGGCCAGATCTAGCGAGTACAGTGGAGGCGGCAACAATTGAACTGACGTCCTTTTGCTTTTCGAAGTTCTTATGTAAATTATTTATTAAAGTGCCATACGACGCCTGCAGTTTATTACTTCGCGCACTTTCGTACGATGATCAGCCAGAATAATGTCATGGATCTTTTCAGTAGCCATGTCTGCCGGTTGCCTGAATGTCTGGAATGTCTAGAAATGTTTTCAGGGAGGTTAGTGTAAGTTTGTTTCGATAGTTTCTAAATTTTATAAATTATTATCTAGTTACGAGTAGTTAAGTGTGATTCTAATATGAGACATTATATTATATTCTTCAGAATTCTTTTTTACCTCATAAATACTTTAATCTCGTAAATAGTTTTAATTTAATTTGTTAGTTTATAACACTAAAGCACCAACCTTTGTTGTCCAACCTCTAGCGGTGACTCTCTTTCTCTTATTTATCTTGTTATTTGTTTTTGTAATAATTCTGTTAGTTCTTTCAATCAATTTTCTCTTGGTTTAACCCTTTTGTGAGTGAGGAGGTATCCGAGTACGTTTTGCACTTTTAGACGTCTATTTTTGTATGTTTTAGTCCTAATCAAAACTTTATGAGAATCTTATGGAAACTTCTACTTCAATTGATAGATTACGATCACAGTTATAAATGAGAAAATTTACATATTTCACGAACGTGGGAGCAAGAAATATTTTTTTTTTTAAGAAAGAAAGCATTAATTGTCCAGTGGATTTAATGTCCCTTGAAGGTCAATTAATACCCTCCTTTTGATTCACGCATACACCACCCATTCACACTATTACCACCTGCGCATTGCAAGCTCCATGTCAACCTGTACATTGACATGAACGGTGGGTCGGCGCTGAATTCTGCACTCCAACAGAGGGTCTTATTTGTGTTTATTAACATCACTGATCGTAATCTTATGACGCAAATTCGCAGTAGTAAAATGAAGTATAGTTATCATGAATTTTTTCAGCCTCGAGATTTTTGCAGATTTACCATTCGGTATATCACCGAAATCCAAAAGTGATTTTGAAAAAGTTCGGTATCTTTGTGTCTGTGTCTGGTGCCGAGCAGACTATGCAGGATGTGTGGTGCGTAGACCGACAAATTTTTTTGGCAGATTGGTGAGGTCATTCGGAAGCTTCCATCCCATAAAACTGATGTCCTAATTGTCACGGTAACTGAGATATGATATTTTTAAGTTTTTTTTTAAATTACCCAAAATCTCACCTTAGGAAATCTCACCACAAAATAACTTTTATTGTATTCTGCAATGTGATTTTATTCTAAATAAATCTTTATTTAATACAATTGGTTTAAGAAAAATAATTTGTGTACTTCCAAATCCTGAAAAATGTCACCAAAAAACTAAAAGTTATTTTGAGAATAACCTTTTTTTTTAAAAAAATAGCTCTAGTTTATGCCCTTTCCAGTGGTATACTACATGTCATAGAAATCACTCATTTTGTGGATGGAATATAATATCTCTGCTATTTGGTCAGGATTATTTGTGTCAGGGTTAAGAAAATACTTTTAAGTTATTGATCAAATATTAATCAACTTCATTTATTACATTTTGTTCAAAATGACCTCCACCCCTCTGTATACATATGCACGGCATCTTTTTTTGTCTCAACTGTAGTTGTGCGAAGTTTCATTTCATTTTTCAAATGCAGCGGTTATCTTTTCAATTCAAATTTCTCTTATGGATAAGTCTGGTACGTACACCAATTTCTTAACACGTATCCAGACGTAGAAATCCAAGAGTGTGAGGTCTGGGACCGTGCGGGCCAAGGAATAGGGCTGCCTCTTCCAATCTATGAGTTTAAGAATGAATCATCCAAGTATTCTCTTACCGTTCGTTGGTAATGTGCTAGACAGCCGTTATTTTGAAGAACAATCGGTGCATCTTCTAAAACTGGTAAAATCAGCTCAGGTAGCTCATTTTGAAGAAATTCGAGATAGATATCTCCAGAAAGGCGTTCTGGCAAAAAATATGGTCTGATAAGGTTTCGACCAGTAACACCAGCCCAAATATTAACGATGAATTTCCTTTGGAAAGAATCCTGCCTTTTCTTGTTAGGATTTTGGCCTTTTCTGCCCCAATGATGCAAATTGTGTAAATTCACAATTCCCTCACGATTAAAGTTAGACTCATCTGTCCACAAAATTCTTTTCAAAAATCTATTATCCTCAACATCTGTATGCACTGCAAACCTACAAAATTCCAGTCGTCTAGCATTATTACCCCTTTCGTGACCTGGAACAATTAATTAAAGCCGTGGGTTTGTGACAATTGCTCAAATACTTATGATACATTTTCTGTAAACTGAGAATAGAAAAAACTGGGTGTAATTACCTTTAACTTTCCATCTACCCGTAGAATCGACCACACTTTACATGAAACTTTATACTTCAGCTTATTCATAAATTGCAAGATCTCATTGATTTATGGCTGACAGTGGTTCACCGGAAGTGGCAGGTTCTATAGGAGCTTTATCGGTTTTTGCAATCATTTTGAAAAGTATATAGCGTTTACGAAAAAACGATTAAAAACAAATAGATTGTAAATTAAATTTCAAATAAAATTAATTTAGATCATTTTTAAATTTTATCAGAAATGACGAATTTTTATAAAACACTTTATTTCGCCAAAATCCCTATACAGACCAGCCGGATTGTCTATTAGGAATAAAACTTCGTAGTTGAACTTTTCCCACTAACTGGACAAACAATTTTTGAATGATGTTGAAAAATATGGCATTTACAAAAAAATTCTTTGTCGAATTGAAAGATTTAAATCAACTTAAAGATTAAATTTTCAGCCTACAAGGGTTGACCTTAATTTTTTTCTGAAATTTAAGCAGGAATAATGTTTTTTGATTATACAAGACAATTTTGTCAAAAGTCCGGTAAGTTTAATTTTTCGCTTTAGAAATCAAGAGTGGTGTATTCGAGTATACATACTCACGCTCGTGATAAAAGAAAGTCAGGTATTCGCCACAACATATTCCTCCCTTCATATTTTTATTATTGCTAATTTGTTATTTCTATCTCGCGCTTTATGCGAGCGAAATTTTTATGCCAAACATAAACGCAAACAAGGAAGCATGCCATTGTTTCGGATTTATTTCAGTTTTGCTTCCATTAATGCTTTCCTCTAACTACAAAATTCAAGTAATTAAATGATTTGAGATTTGCAACTTGTGACCTTTGGTTAGAAAGATAATGAAAGAACGAGCTTGGTATTCTGACGCAATGGTCAATTGTTTTAGCTTTACACGCTAATAGTTGATACACTAATTCTATCAAATCTTCTAACTCCTCCTCTTTCACCTCTGCTCACATTTATTTTATCTACTGGAAATGTAAGATTTTGAGTTAAGATATAGCATAACCTGAGGTTTTGTATTTATAGAAATTTCATATACCCAACTCGACTTGATGATAACTATACTGAAATATACGTGTGTCAGATATCGGTAAGTGGATTAGTTACAAGATTATTTTCCATACGAAATGCAGAATATGTACAGAACTGTATAAATGGAATTTAAGTATCTCTGTCCGTGCCCGTAAATAACTGAATAGAAATTGTTTACCTTTTCATTTCAATCGTAAATAATTTTATCTTAGATATATATTCCGCAAGTGTAGAAAAGAGAATGAAATGTTGAACGATTAAGCGTTTTGATAATAAAAAAAAAATTAGCCGATTCCGGATTCTCTTTTAGATTCTGTTGGTATATTTGTTAATTTCTTCATTTGAATTGTATCGTACTATTCTGTACTATCGGCCTAAGAACAAACTAATAATATTTTCTTAAGTTGATCTTAAGTTGCTTCTTAAATTAAATAATGATCCGTTAAATCTGGTTTTAATAATAAATAATTAATATTTATGAATGACACGGAGTCGATTAATATTCGCGTTTGGTATTTTGTTGTGGTTTTCTTTTAATGTTTACAATTTAAATTGGTTTGCTGGCGGTCTAACAGATGTAAAGCAATAAGTTTGGATTTTATTATTTATGCCTGGTTCGATAAAATAAATATTTTTGCGAACTGGGTCGTTTATTGTATTGAATATGTGTGTTTAGATAGAAGTATTCCTTGTTTTTTGCCGATCGCATTTCTGGGCCCGTTACACGTAATAAGAAAGATAATTTTTTTTTAAATATGTAAGAATTCTATGTACTTTGTATGTAAGTTATTTGACGTATAGTTAGATAAAACAAATGTGAGGTAAAAGCAAACTGTTGTCAACGTTGTAAGTATAAATTACATTAATTGGAAATTGCACATATTCTGATTTAAATATTTATTACAAGATTTTTAATAAACATATTGGTAACCAGAAGGCAAATTGTGATGAATTTACGTGTAACGATAATTTTATTATTTATCTATTCAGAAACTTGTACAATTTGGCGATAATGTGTAGATGATGATTGGTTTCATATCTAGTCTTACCATTTCTAAAGTTCTTACATACTGGGTTAGAAATCCTAATGTTAAAATAAATCACGAAATTAACCAACCTAATAAAATTTACCATAATCAGCTATAAACTTAATATTTTCTCTTTTTTTGAAGCAATAGTTAGTTGTAAATACTTCCTGAATGTTCAAATGGGCATAATCATGAGGTATTTATGAGATCTAGAAATCGCCAAATGGGGATTTTGTGTTCGTTCAGTGGGGCAGCAATTTAGAATTGACGCCTGAGTTAACATTGAGTCGACCACCCCACCATTAGAAGTGAGATAGTTTGTATAATTTATTTTATGTAGAAGTGAGAGCTGTTTATGAGCTGTCGGTTTGAGGTGGCTTCAGTTTTTAATCTCATGCTTGGAACCAGAATCAACCCTTTGTTCATCCCGGGATTTCAGCCAGACATGATATATCGACTTAATGCAGATCAAAACTTGATCTATATAATTTTTGAAATTTGTACAAAATTACTGGGAAATAGAAATGCCATTGGCCTATTCAGCCAATAATAGAATAATTTGAGCTCAGAAATCAATCATATATCATCATCATTTTTTTGATATCCAATAGTTATTATGGAAAACTGGTGCTTAGTTATTTCCTTTTCTCAAAATTTTCTTTTAATATTTTTTTATTAGCTCTCAAACTTGGAGAAGTTGTGCAAGCTTGATCTATAACAACAATAAACTCAAATTTGTTTCACAGTAGAAAATGGAGTTTTTCTTTTAGGTAGGTTCGAAGAGAACGCCGCTCTTAAAAGTAAAAACACAAAAATCAAACCACACATATTATGAGATCGTCAATTGATACACAATTTCTGATTTCATTAATTAATTAATTAATTTCATTAATTAATAGCACTTACGATTAACAACTAGTTATCCCTTATTCGTTTAAATTTCTAGAGGAGGGGTGAAATATTAACGACTTGCAAGACCCAGAATCCACACCAAACTGTTAATTTTTGTGGATGTAAACGTGTTTCATAAACAGCATGTGGGTTTTTCACTCAAAATGCGACAATTGTGCTTATTTACAAAGCTATTTAACGAGAAATGAGCTTCATCGCTGAATATGGTTTTTAATGGATCTGTTTCAAGTAATGGGGCTCTAAAGCCCAATCCACAAACTTTCTACGCAGTAAATGGTCATTTGGTTTAAGTTCTTGGGTTAACTGAATTGTATACGTCTTGAAATGCAAATCTTATGAAGAATATTCTACGTGCTGTCATAAGAAAATCGAAATTGATGCTTCTCGATTTTCATCCATACTTTGGTTCACAGCATCGATATTTTCAGCAGTACGTTTACGTTTTTGACGGGTTGGATTCTTCACATCACAAACACTGCCATTTGTCTCCAATTTTTTAATTACATTACGAATAGTAAGCTCTGCAGGTCGATATGTTGACCATAAGTTTCATGTAATGCGCGAGTCGTAGCTCGAATGGATTCATTATTTTTGTAGTAAATTTTAACAATTTCTAAACGCTGTGCAACTGTGTATCTTTCCATGGTAGACCCGTTAGTTATGAAGGTTTTAAATTAATTGCACGTTTACTGCACCAAAGGCGCTATGTATATTGTTTGTAAATAAAATATGAATATTAATGGTTTAACATTAGAATGTGCATTCGTGTAGTTAATTCTGCAATGGGAGTTTGTTTAAAATGTGTTATTTTTGGCGATGGGGATGCTTAATCGGCACTACGCTATATTTTTTAAACATTTTTTACGCTGAGCGCACCCGGAATTCTTTACCTGCGGCTTTCGAGAGCTCAAATTCTCCAGCGGTTACTTTTCGGGTATTTCTTAGTGGGGACAACTCAACGCGACTGCGAAAACTGTGAGTCTAATCCCATCACATAAAAAATAATTCTAGTAATTTTGTTGAAAACAAAGGAGACAAATAAAGTCGCCTTTCAAATAAAGTCTATATTTGGAAGCTTGTCTATAAAGTTAAAGAAACGCGGTTTATTTATCACTTTATTTATACATTTATTAAAAGGAAATTCATTTTTAAATACTTAATAAACACATTATAACACTTGTTTATTATTTCGCAAAAAACTTTTTTAAAAAATTTGTTCAAAATGTTTAAAAAATTACTCGATCGATTTCGACTTGTTAGATCATCATCAGGAGTATCTACTCTCATCAGGAGTAGATACTCCTGATGATGACCTAACAAGTCGAAATCGATCGAGTAATTTTTTAAACATTTTGAACAAATTTTTTAAAAAAGTTTTTTGCGAAATAATAAACAAGTGTTATAATGTGTTTATTAAGCGTTAATGTGTTTCGCCAAGTACCTACGGCACATAGTGTTAAAAGGAATTTTTTAACATTTCTTTCTTCTGACAACCAACTCGAAAAATGTATCAATCATGTTGCTGGCTTTCACAGGTTTTTATTTTCCAACTTGTTATTTAGTGACTTTTCTTACACAACCTCAATCCCGTCCACAACCCGATTTGATCATATTTACATATAAATAAATGGCCAGATAGCATTAACTATTGATGTAGCAATCCCACTTTTAAGAGGTCAGACGCCAAGTTTCTGATTCTAACTCGATTGATGTAAACAAATTAATAGTCATTCTTACCCTTGTCTAAACTTGTTCAGTTTGCCAAGGGTTCTTCGCGCCGAACCGAATTTTGATGGACACCATGAGGTTTGCAACATGGGCTCTTTGTGACATTGAGTGAAGAATCCTGTTTGGGCTCCAGTCATTTGAAAAAGAAAATAGAAATGCAGATTCAAAGTGGAATTTACTTGGGTCAACATTTAAATTTGAATCTCTATGCAGTACTTCATACAATTTGGCGATAATGTGTAGATGATTTTACTTGGGTCAACATTTAAATTTGAATCTCTATGCAGTACTTCATAACTAATTTGATCGTAATCAATTAGGAACAGTTTGAGACCTAAATGGCCTAAAATCATATAAAACATCCAGTATAAAATTCCAGTGTACAAATAGCATTTGGCCGTGATCATTTAAATAATGTCCTTGAGCTTAGCAAGATCAAACTCGTATACTTTGTTCCAATTTCATAGAAAACCGAGACCACCCAAAACCAAAGATTTAACTGTTGTTAGACAAATCTATCGACAAATCTATCGACTAGCTGTTTTCAGAAATATACCAAGTAAAAAACCATAAGATAAAGAAAAGAAAATCGAATTTATTGCTTTAAGAAAATGTTATTTTGAAATAATATACGCTTTCCATGCTCCTTTTTATAAATGAGCATATAGCTCTAAAAAAGATGTGTGGTTCCTACCAAATTTTTATTGTAAATAAATAAATAAAGACAAATCAGAAATGCTCCTGCTCCTTAACCACAGGGCCTCTTCAATTGATTAATTAGAAGGAAAAACCAAACTGGATTTTAACTGAACCACAGAAGAAACTAGTAAGAATAAATTTTTGAACATGTTGGGTATCGAATGGTTGTTGGTAGTTGTTGGTTTTGTAAACAAACGTTTTACAGGTATAGTTTTGTGTCGATGCTTCTGAAGAGAAACAATTTTCAAATTATTTGGATTGAACTTCAAACTTAAAGACTATATTTCGCTCTATGCTTGCTCTAAGTACTAATTATCGCGTTATTGCATGATTGCATTTTTAAAATACCGGTAATGGGCTCTAAAGATGTCCCAATCAGTATTATTTTACGATTCCTCCTGCAAAAGATATTAAGCTTCTAAAAGCTTCTAAAAGCTTTTTTTAGACAAAACCGCATTACTGAGAAAAATGATTTTTAACTTATCGTTTTGTTCCACGCATAGAGCGAAGGATAAAGTTTAAATTAACCCTCAGCGAAATATTTTCATGTATAATTTTAGTAGTTCTATTAGTAGTTTTTTTATTAAAAACTGAAGCCACCTCAAACCGACAGCTCATAAACAGCTCTAAAATAGAATAATTTTTTTCCCAACAAAAATTCCCAAACGCCAGAATACACTTTAGGGAATTAAAAATTCCCAACTGCTAGAAAAACGCTACTAATTCCCAATTCCCCAATTCTCGGGAAAACCAGAATAGTGCCACTGGTAATATAATCGGTTTATATTAATTCTCTGGTAACTTCGCTATCGAATACAATCTCGACTGCCTTTGAAAATGCTTGCTCTCTTATTAGTAATCAAAATATTTGGAATACACCTTTTTGGTGATCTGCACTGGATCGATTAAGGATAATTGCTAGGAAATTAAAAACATAGGTATGAAAACTAATCGTCGGTTTAACTGGGATAACTTCCTAACGGCGCCAAAGGCTTACAATAAAATCTTAAGATCTGTCTTTTCCCGTTGCCAAAACTAGTAACTGGGATTTGCCCTAAAGGTTGATTACATATGATGTTTCGAATTGGGCTTTGTTCTCTTTTGCCTACAATTCAGGTGGTCATGTTATTGTGTATTAAGGATCACATTTTTTCCATCTGTTGCAAGCTTAAGTGGCGTTCGGTTTTACTCCGAGCTCTAGGAGCGAGCGCAGAGTGATTTAAATACTCAAAGCTCGTAAGCCTAAGTGATTCGAATAATATCATATTTACCAATCTCTGTATTTAATTCCTCTCAGTAACTTGCAGTATTCTGACAGACTTGGCATGCTTCGTGAAACGATGCTTCATTAGCATGTTCGAAGGTCATTCAGTAACAACAAGTTTCTAATGGGCATCTTCTTAGACATTGCAGGAGCGTTTGATAGCACTTCGTTTCCTACTATCACAAACGTCTGTCATAAATTTTGGACTGATTATTGTCTTGTAAATTGCATTGAATCTATGCTCTAGACTTGCATTGTTGAGTATGAGTTGGATGGTTTCTTTAAATCTCTGTCTCTTTATATCTTTATAAGTTGTCAAGGATTGTTCGTGCTCTCACCAGTTGGGAGGTCTCTCACCTTATTGGGGTATAAATGAGTTTTGAGTTTTTTTTTATAACTTCGAAGGTTTATTCAGTGAAATTGGTGTTTCCAGCATAAGGGTTCCGCATCGAACAAATTTCACATGTTTTGAGGCGATCCAAGAATCGACCCATTTTATGGCTTCTTCGTAAGCAGTGAAGTGCTGCTAGGCCAGGCCATGAGTCGGAAGGAGCAATGTCTGGTGAATACGGCGAGTAGGGCAGGACATCCAATTGGAGCGAATCCAAAGTTTCCTTGTAGACTCATGCAACATCTGGTCGAGCGTTATCGTTTTGTTAGGTTGGAGTAGCTCATAGTAGATCACTCCGAACTGATTCCACTATATGCACAGCATTAGCTTTTTGCCATAAATATTCGGTTTGATGGTTTAAGTTGATGCTTGACCGGGCTTACTCCACGATTTTCTGCGCTTTGGGTTGTCGTAGTGGATCCACTTTACGTCCCCCGTCACGATTCGATGAAAAATACCCTTCCGATTTGGTCTGGAGCAGTTGTTCGCTGCTTGAGACGGTTTTGAATCGCTTGTTGAGTCACTCCCAAAGTTTCAGCGAACTCCTCTTGAGTTTGGCATAAATCTAGGTTCAATAACGCAACCAACTCAGCGTCTTCAAACTTTATTGGTCTCCCTTTGCGTTCTTTGTCACTAGTGTCAAAATTGCCACTGTTAAAACGGCAAAGCCAGTGCTCGCATGTTTTTTTGAAGGAGCATTTTCCACATATTCTTCATACAGCAATCGATGGCCATCAGCTGCAATTTTCTTCAACTTAAAACAAAACGTTAGCGCTTCTCGCAAATTGTGTTTTGTTGGCACAGAGGTTGACATTTTTAGAGCACAAAATAATTTTATTTGTACCCAATAGTTAAACTTCAGTTATCCGATTTTACCGCTCAGGATAGCGCTATTTAAAACTAATTTCGTAAAATCTTTACCGAATCTCTAAATCGGATTATGTCTAGCATCTGAGAGGTATTTTGGACGCTAAGCTAAGATTAAAAGGAAATTTCGATCATAGGTTTCATCTGTCGTTTGGTGAACGGCAACTTTCGTTTGTATGGCGATCACCGGTGCTTTTTCATCCATTTATTGCTATGGAGGCCATTTTTTACTGCAATCCAATTATTTTAGGATCAGTATGTTCTGCTACTTCTTGTTTAAATAGTGATGCGTGGAATATTAGTGGTGCATTTGAAAGGCGTCATAAAATAATTACAATTTATTGTTATTTATGACCTTTCTAAATCGCCATTCTTCTATTCTGAAGACTCGTGGTTGTACATTGATGCATATTTTGGAAAATATACCTCGCTAGATCTCAGAGCATTATGTATGTAGCTTGAGCTTGTTCTTTCTGATACTCTAAGCTGAGATCACGACCACGCTTGCTCTGTGTACTGGAGGTCGTGGAGCTTGATGTCATCGAGATTAACGTTACATTATGTACTGACTGTAAGTCTGTACTTCTTTCGTTGATTAATCCATTGGTTGATTCGAAACTGTAAAGGAATGTCACAATCTTCTCCGTCGCACCAACAAATTCGCTCTTATGTGGATGCTAGCTTACTGTAACATTCTAGTAAATGAGATTACCGATCTTGTAGCCAAAACTGGTTCACAATTAAAACTAACTGGTCCTGAAGCTGCTGTCCCTTCATTATTTTACAGTAGTAAGACAGCAATAAAAACTTGCTTTTCAAATTTAATGAGGCAAGAGTGGTTTTCCGCTTTTACCTCGCCTCGCCACTAAACCTAAGGTGTTTTTCTTAAAGAAGGACCGTCTAAGACTCCTCGGGTCGCTCTAATGAACTATGTGGTCGCTTTAAACAACATCTTAATTATTATGGATTGGGTCCGACCACTTTATGTGATCACTGCTTAGAGGAAAATGAAAGTATAGTTCAATACATTTATTGCTTTTGTCGGGTTAGGATGCCAGGTATCCGATGCTCGGTATATTGCTGAGGAGCAACTGCAATCTATTCCTTGGTTTAAATTCCTTTAGTTTTCCGCAAGGACGCAGAGTGCATTTATGCTCAGTGCCGAGTTCTCGGTTGGCATCAAGCTTCCTTCGATAAGTCAATTAAATAATAATAAATACTAAATATACGGTTCGATTAAAGTTTTCGAATTTTTCCAGCATAGGCTTAATAAATTTATGCAGTCGATTTCGAAAACTGACGACGATGAGCACGCTGTTTGAGTTGTATTGAAGTGAGTTTCTGAGGTACTTTGCTCTGCGAATGACCACATAAAGTAGACCAACGGGTTGTTGTCAGGCGAGTTTGACGGCCAAATTTCTTTGCCCCATAAACTGGGGAAAAACTCTTCACACACTGTTAGGCCTTGTGTTCTCAGGTATAGTTACAGTTTAACGCCGTTCGTTTCGACAACGGCTCGAAGTCCCACTGTTAATCGCTTTAAACTAATACTCCAAACAATGTCGACTATCTTTATTCCCGTTATTTAAGCAATGATCGAAATACGTTCACTTTCATTATTTATTAATATATCACTGCACTCAGCTGAAGTGAAATTAAATTTTCAATATAAAAAAGACATGAGCTAAAACGAAAATGAAAATTTCACCGCTGAATTTTATTTTGCGGTAAGCAGTTTACCTAGTGAAATTTTTATTTTTCGTATTATAATAAAGTAGTGTCTCTTTTAATTCTACACATTTTGACTGCATTTTTAACTGCAGGAAGTTTTCAAAAATAATTAAACATGAAGCTATCTGCGTTAAAATTTTTCACGTCAGGTGCGTACTAGCCTATAACAATGAATAAATAATAAAGAATCACTTTGTAGGTCATATGAGGAATTCAGTAAAATATGTAAGTGGTTTTGACATAAATCCACGAAAACTATACATACCTTCAAAAAACTTTTATCGTACCTTTTTTTACTTTCGACAGAATGGCATTTAAAATATTTCAGTCTCTCAAGGCAAATGCTTTACTGAATGTAGGTATATAAGCTTGCTGGAATAGGAAACAAACCATCTTATGAGCACTTTCTTGTACAATTTTTATTATCGGGCGATCAATTACATCTGAATCGAATGGCGCCAGATTGCTAACATATAATAAGGATCTGCAGCAGCTCTTAATACTACTTCACTCAATTTAAGATTGATTACTCACAAGGCTAAATCGTGAGTATATTTATCGTACTTTACACTTTAAACGAACAAAAGTTGAATTCAAGTTATTCCCCCGCTAGACAAGTATTATGGAGGGTACCACGCGAAATATACTTTTTATCACATGAAGTACACCTAAATCTATATTTCACCCACCTACAGATTAAATATAAGAAAACATTTATAAATAATTTTTGATTTCGTTAAAACCTTTTCAAATCATCATTCTCAAAACTAGAAACTATTGCAAACTATGTACAAATTTTGTGTTTTTGTTTTAGTTTCAGTTTGATTGCATATTAGAAAGTAGGTAGATTATCTATTTAAAAAACTAATTTAATTAAGTAAAACTCAAATAAATTATAATATGTGTGTTTATACTGTATAGAGTAAATTAAACAGTTTGTAGTTTTTTAATAAAATTTAATCAAAATGGCAAATTTAACAATCATGATGAAATGATATCTAGATGAAAATTAATTGTTACGCGAATATTAAATAAAAGCCGTTTTGACTTCATATTCTTGTTAGTTTTCGTAGCTGGTTAATAACTTTCATATAAAAGTAGTAGTTGTGTTTGAAGAGGCGGCACATGTAGTTTGGTTTATCATGCCGATTATAACTATTAAATAATTAATTAAACATTAAAAAACTTAGTGAATCAACTTTTTTAGCAAGTAACTTTTATGGTGTTCAAAGTGAAATATTTTCAGTTTTGACTGGTGCTTTTATTAGAAAATAGTAGTCCTAAACTGCAAGTACTGATTACAATTACAAGGCACAGTCGTTCATTTAGAAAATAAATTATAAGTGACTCTTAGTCTATCTTAAACAGAAAGTTGTTTTTATGTAACTAAAAATATTTTGGATATTTCAATTCGTAAACTTCATTACTTAGAAAAGTCGTTTTTTGTGAAGCATCCTTTCGATTTGATACTGAAACTGATATTAGAATTTGTGCTGTAGTGTTTGCAAATATCGTAAATTAATTTTATTAATCTTCGTATGACCAAATTAATGAAAAAAGATCTAAACTCCGAACATATTTTTTCAGAACGATAACCTATAACCTTACAAACACTTACTTTGCTGTACCGGTATAGAGAATAATGTATTTAAATATTTTTTTAGTAGAGTTGAATTTAAAACCATTTTTGTTTTTCAGTGATAAATTGCAAGCTGACCCACAATGGTTCAAGATTTAACAAACTACCTTCGAACGGTGTACGATAGACAGACGCATTTAATGTTTTTAATTTTATAAATTTTTACTCATGATTAAACCCCCCTATTTTGTATGATATGATTTCTGATTTGATTTCTTGATTCATTTTTTTTACCTTCCTGGGCATTTACGAGGATTGTCTGAAAAGTTTCCGACCTAACAAAGATTACGATCTAACAAAACATTTTTTCTTCAAATTTATTTTTATATCTCTAAGTAGTCTGCTAGACTAGCTACTTACAGGCTAACACTATACAATTCTCTCAGATATGCTCCCACATCTTCAACCCGTCCAAATAGTACTCGGCGTCTTTCTCTGTAAAATAGTTGTTTACGAAGGTGATCGTTATTCGACGAAAATCTCTGTCCTTTAAGCGCAACTTTTACTGGACAAGTGATACAGTGGTTAAAGCATCGGCACTTGGACCGGGTTCGTATCCCACCAGAGGCTGGATGCAAAAGCAAATTTTAGTCATCGATTACGGTCGGTGATGTTAATAAACACAACTAAGACCTGACCTCTGTTGGAGTGCAGAATTCAGCGCCGACCCACCGTTCATGTCATGTGGTAATTGTGTGAATGGGTGGTGTATGCGTGAAAGAAAAGGGGGGCATTAATTGACCTTCAAAGGACATTAAATCCACTGGACAATCAATACGTTCTTATAAAATAAAAAGTAAAATAAAAACTTTTAGCTTACGAGATGGAGGGTGGTCAAGCAGTTCAAACCGTAATTCGTAGATTTTCGCCACGGGTAAATGTTAAGGTGTGATTCGCACATTATCTTGATGTAGCAAGATTTTTTTTCTGCAAATGTGGTTTTCCGCAATTTCTATACCTTCAGCTTGTCAAGTAATGCTGCGTAGTATGCTCCAGTAATGGTTTTCTCATTTTGAAGATAATCGATTAAGATAACTCCATGACTGTTCCAGAAAACGAGGCGTATTGTTCAAACATAAATTGTTAATGACAACTCGATACTCGATTTTTCCATTTTCACATAAACACTCACATCGACTCACTTAAACGATAGTTAAACAACAACGGCGCGTCCAAAATGGCTGATATTTCGGGGAATACCTTCATGTTGAGGTCGGAAACTTGTGCCGAGCTCATCAGCTAAGAAAATTTGCGGTGAATGAACCACTTTTCATCACAATGCGATCAGGTATCACTTGATTCGTATTTAACGTCCATTTAAAATTATTTTAATGAATGAATTTGCAAAAGAATTATAAAATTTAGGCTGGTATTTTAGGTAACATTCATTTCACCTCTAACGGTTGAATCGTGCCGTGAATTACATGAAATGTAATCGCTAGCAAATCGAGTAAGTGTTTTATCTATATCTTGCAATTGAAGTACCATAGACGCCATTACTAACAAGTCATCATATCTCTTCAAGATTTTGTTATGGCAGATCGCCGAGTAAAAGTGGAACATATTGTAATAAAGTCTGAAATATCCATTCATGGCAAAGTTTGGATACTCGTACATATTTTATATTTTTATTAAAAGTAGAAACAATCGATTTTTGTTATTTTTGCTTTAATTTATTGTAAGAAGATTCAAAGTATATAAATTAAGTTGTTTGTTTTATTTAATCTGTTGGGTCACGGACGTGTTCTCACAAATTTGATTTACTCAATTGTTTCCTCATAATTTTTGGTATAACAGCTTTATTATGATTTATCATTTACTAGTTAGAAAAGGGGGAAAAATAATTAGTAAATATTTTATTGGTTTGTGGCTTTCGATTTCATTTCTGTTTCGAAAAGCATTTAAATGTAAGCAACATTACTTTTCTTTAAATCTTTAAGTATCTTATTAGTTTGGGCAAAAGCATACAGCAAGAATGTTACAGCAACAATGATTAATTTAAAAGTTAAACCGATCCATCTTTCCACACTATATCACACCCTACCCGACTTGACCCTATTTCTGCTGAATATGATGGGTCTGCAAAAGTAAACCCGAAAAAATCCCGTATGTAAAGTGTCCGAGAGGTAGATGGTTGTTCGGTTAAACAGCCATATACAATCAGCCTCGAATTCATAAGCCACCTCCGAGACTAAGTAGTCTTATAATACTGGCAGGGTTGCATTAATGAATCTGTGTTGTCCTGCAAACCAGAACATATTTTAATGTGGAGTTGGAAAACTTGGAATCAAACATTCGTTTGATTGGAACCGTCTTATAGAACAAACACCAATGCACAAACAAACATTGGGTGCAAGGTAGCAGTTCCACAAAGAAAATAAAAAAGGGTCATCTTTTCCTCAAAGGAATAATGCGCGCATTAAAACGAACTAAGTTCACCTCTGACAGATAAATTTACGCGCTTCTGGTTAACCATTGACCTTTGAAGGCTCTAGAATTTACAAATCATGCTAAAAATGCAGTGCGCATACGACATAACTCTTAATAATGGGTTAACGCGACTGTGTCAATCTTGCAACCATGGGAGGGTGCCAAACTGGAAAGTATTCATTCAGTGAACTACCCCCGTCTGTTAAGCGTAAGGTTATTGCTTCCCTGTCTGAGTGTAGAACTCTTGGGCCGACCCATCTTTCATGCCAGTACTATAGGCTGGCATGGAGCTATGCAATGTGTAGGTGGTTCTACGAAAATCAGACCTATATAGCCCTACGTCCTCGAATTGGCTGGCAATAGCGTAGAAGTAAAGTCGGGGAAAGCGAACCGCGTAAGAGTTGGGAGAGCGACGGCCCAGAACAAGTTGCAAAAATAAAGAAAAAAAGGTTATTGTTCCGAGTCCAATTCTAGAATCTCCCGAGATTCTGAAGTACCTGTAAAATCAAGAACTGGAGCTACAAACTGATAAGTGAGTCATCTTTGATCAAAAGCACCGTCCGAAAGGTGTACTATTTATTAAAATGAATGTAATTTTTGTGGGCGGGCACACAATTCATGGAAGCCAGTTCAACTAGGGCTGCGAGAAATAATTTAAGATAATTTCATGAAGAATATTCAAAAACAGTAGGTGGAGTAAGACCCTGATTATTACTTGAAAGCCTCGGTGGTTCCAATAAACACTTCAAATTTTAAAAGAAATAACTGATACCTACAAAATATAAAGAAAAGAGGAGGTTGGAAGAATGATGATTTGCAAAATTTCTGTAAATTATAAATAAATAAACCAATTGTAAATTCTTCTTCTGACAAGTATGTTCATCACATTTGGAATAGCGTTAATCTCCATTCAGAACTTTCTTGAAATACGTCTTCTTGATTGAAGATCCATCGAGGGAATCCTGACTGATCTCAACCCTGACTAGTAATATACCTACCAAAAATCAATATCCTCTTTAAATATTAGAAATATTATGAATTTCAGGCTCCTTAACGAAATCTGCTGTAATAACTGTACAACAGTATACAGTAGTAGTTGAGTTAAAAGGAAAGGAATTAAGGCGTGCTTACTTTCCATATGAGTACGAGCTATTTCCTTCAGCTCAAGGTTATGGATTCCGTTAAATACGCAACCCACATATGCTGAGATAGCTTCGATATCCATCCGATATTTTCTTGACGTTTTCTAGTCAGCAAGCAATTGACATTTAGTCTAGTTTTGTGTAGCTTAGCCCTATGAATTAAAGTGGTCTTATTATTTGTATTTAGCAAAATAAATGGCTGTACTAGAAATCACGGTACAACTAGCAATCGTAACAACAACCAGAGAACTAGATTTTTCATTGGACATCTATTTTCCAAAAATAAGAATCCAAGAGCAGCAGAATAAAATCTTCCCATTGACCTGAACCCAAGTCCCAGAGACCAGCAACTGGCTACTAATATAGTGGATGGAGAAAAATTGTGATGTAATGACTTTTGTTTCTCCAAGTTTGAAACACCAGGCCCAAATGATATTTTTCCTGCTATTCTGCAGAAGGGACCGGAATATATCTTAAACCACCTTTTACATATATTTAGAACCCATTTACCTTTAGGGTACGTGCCATAATCGTAAGGACAGTAAAGCTATTTTTTAATCCTAGGGATGGAAAGCCAATGCATGATCCTGCTAAAAGTCCTGCCAATGCATGATCCTGCCACGAGTCATATTAGGGGTTATTTTTACACTACGATGCAATGGTGGTTTCCATGCCATGTTTTGCAAGGGATGCTCATACAGAAGAGTTCTGTCTTCTCTCCTCTGATGCTTTTTGACCAACTCACTGCTAATCCAGTTAAACCACAATCGATTTTATTGTCAATGATATGCCGATGACATCGCTAACCTGGAGTTGTAAAAACGACATTGGTGAATTCTAGGTAAATTGAGATGATCGTTTTCACGAGACAAAATTTTCTTACCTTCCAAAATTAGGGATTCACTCTGTTCGGGGTCCAGGTAGATATGTTTGCGTCCGTCTGTAACCAAAGCCAAAGCAGATTTGCAAATACGCATTGAAGGTAAATGCAAGAAACCAAGCACCTTCATTGAAACTTGGACTGGTAGGAAACCATTGGCTCAGTTGTAAATAATGCTTGGAAACATGGTGCTCCATTTTACATTCTCATTGGAGACTTCATCATGTTAATCGATTGATCATTTAGTGGTGATCTAGCTGGCGTCGAACTGCACGATTCTGAAACGCTTGCTTAAAACATTTGCCTATGGGATTGAAACCGACTGTAAATGTCGCATAATATGCATTGCACCAGATAGCCAGGCTCCCCTCTTAATGGCCATAAACTACATCATTATTTATTCGAAATTTGTCTGGAAGAGTATTGTAAATCAAGTTATATTTCTTTGGGTGCTCGATCATCCATGGAGATGGGGAAGTCGCTAAATTAGCTAGTGTGGGCGCACCAGCGGCTTTCGGTTTACCTGAACCAGCTCTCGGTTTGATGATCTGATATAAAAGAGGCATCATCAAGTACCATGTCGGCCTACATCAAACAACGTCGAACATTTCCCATCAGCCGTTTATCTTATAGGTTTTGCTTCGATTCAAAGATCGGAAAAGACTCAGATGATCTTAATCTATGATAAAGGCACCTTAAGAATTTACTGTGCATTCTCATCGGACACTGCACTTTAAAATAGCATTTGTTTAGAATGTGGGTTTCTGATAATGAAAATTGCGAGCCACCACACTGCTGAGTGGAGGAGCAGATGGTGGAACACTTTTTGGTTGTCGTATGTTTGTCGTATCGATATCGACTGCACAATGACACATTATCATCTTTTCATTGATTGTCGATGGCAACTGAGCCCACGACTATGTATAGGCTAATTTAATTAAATCCGTTATTTAGTGACTCAGTACTAAGGAGTCGATTGTCGATAGATAATGGCCAACGTTTTTTGGTTGAGGATTTTTTGTGACATTAAGTAAAAATTTTTTTTTTGTGGTACGAGTATTGGTACAATCGGCTGCTTAACTGCTTCCTTATTTCTGAACACAAAACTAATATTATCTTTTATTTCCACATACCATTGTTTTCTATGGTTCTGTCTCTTTTTCGAGCTGGTAGTTTACCGGATCTAAACCTCTCGATTGTTTCAAGTGAGTGTATTACTAATTCAGTTTTCTTACCAGCCGGTAATAAATTATGCCACACTTGGTAAAACAGCAGTTCTATTAAAAATTGCGGGGGGGGGGGAGGGGGGTCCTGGGTTTAATTTTTCCAGCCATAATAGTTAGCGGCTTTTCTCGGTAGTATTTTTTATTTCTATAAGTAATTTTCAAGAGGCATGTCCAAAATTTATGTTAGAGATTCATTATAACCATGTTTCATCAATAACATAGTTCTATTTAGCACGCGACACAACATGTTTGCCAGTCCGGAGGCTAAACAAATTTCCCCAAATCTTGATTCTTTGTAATCGGTTCCTGACACTCGAAACCTCTTTCAAATTTTTTTTTAAATCGTTCGAGCGAGAAAAAAATTTTAATCGGACCCGGGCCTACCGGATTTTAGTGCCTTTTAATTCCTGGTACCCAAAAATAAAAGCAATTTCCGAAATCCTTTGGCACAAACATATAATTTTACAACGTTTATAATACTATGAGCAAAAAATAGTAAGACTTTGTTCATAATTTTAAAATTCTTTATTTATTTCTCCAAATCTATTTCGTCCCCCTCAAAGTAATCCTCCCCGGCCTCAATACATTTGTGCCAACGTTTTTTCCAATCCTCGAAACAGTTGTTAAAGTCAATTTCCGGAATAGCCTCCAATGCGTGTAGCGATTCACGTTTAGAAGCTAAAAGTCACACGGAGCTAAATCAGGCGAATACGGTGGTTGCGGAACGATATGGGTGGAATTTTTGGCGAAAAAATCACGTAAAACCAATGCAGTATGAGAAGGTGCATTATCGTGGTGCAAAAACCAAGAGTTGTCGATCCATAATTCCGGCCTCTTTTTACGAATAGCTTCGCGCAAACGACGCATAACACTCAAATAGTATTCCTTGTTGACAGTTTGGCCGGTCGGAAGGAATTCGGAGTGCACCACACCTCGATAATCGAAGAAAACTGTCAACATCATCTTCATTTTTGACTTGCTTTGACGTGGTTTTTTCGGCTTCGGCTCGCCTTTGGCACGATATTCGGCCGATTGATCGTCTGTTTCCGGGTCGTAAGCATAGATCCAAGACTCATCCCCAGATATAATACGTTTCATGACATCCTGGTAGTCGGAAAGCATTGTTTCACAGACGCTGTTTTTCCAAAAAATTGAGTGATTTTCACTGAATCGTTTTCACTGATCCTTCCGATATTTCAACAATGCCAGTAAGGTCTCTGACCTCTGTTAATCGTCGATTCTTGAGCACCAATTCCTTGATTTTATTAACGTGTTGATCATCAGTTGATGTTGATGGCCGTCCTAGACGTGGTTCGTCGTCAACACGTTCTCGACCCTCTTTGAACAATTTGTACCAATCAAAAACACTTGCTCGCGACATACAATTATCACCGAAGGCCGTTTGCAACTTTCTGAACGTTTGGGCACCACAAAATTGATTCCGCACACAAAATGGAACTTCTTTGTTGAATAATTTCACTCATTGTAAAAATCGCCGAATGCACTTTTTGTACTTCAGAAAGACAAGCGTATACTAAACAGTAATGATTATTTTGATGCGACATTTGGCACAGATGTGACTGACAGTCATACCAACATAGAAAAAACATAGAACCAACATAGAAAATATTTCGACGAATGGTTTTCCGCGCGAAATTTAAATTAAAAGGTCTTACTACTTTTTGCCCACAGTAGTATATAGTTAGTAGGATGATAAGTTACTGAAAGAATCATTAATTACATAACAAATGATACAAATCAATATTGTTATTCATGACCACCAACATTTTCGAAAATACGCAATTAACACAACCATACATACAAAATATCGGCGCAATTAAACCAACCACAACATTGCAAGAAATGATGCAACTTAACGTCAGACATTTAATTATCCCAAGACTCCCCAGGACCCCCTTATCATTTTTAACCCACTTTATTCAATTCATTTGATCAGGAAAATGTTGAGAAGATCGTAATAGTTTTCCGCCCCTCGAAACCCCTCACCAATTATATTATCAAAATCGTTTAGCCGATTTTTTTAAACGGAACCCACGCGTCACTCATCGCAGGACCGAATTTCTGTAAATTAGAACTCATCGCTATCGATTCCTGGTACTATAAAACCCTCTCACCAAGTTTTATGAAAATTATGTCATCGAATTCGGGCCTCACCGTTAGGATCCATTGCAATCGATTTTTGGCAATCGAGGACACCCTTTTTCTGCCATTTTTATCAAAATCTTTTGAGCTGCATCAGCGACGTCTTATCAACGTCATTTGAGTTGAAAATTTTAAAAACTGAACTCAATGACGCCCGACTCGTGTAATAGAAAAGACACAGATGGTAAATAAATCTGATGTGGAACGATATTCGGACAGTGCTCATTGCACTCAATATGGTTAGCATCGAAATCCGGAGGGTCCGGGTTAACGTTAGAAAATTTGAAATCTCGTAATTCAAACTGTACATATAAACTAATTACAAGTAAAAGAGAATATTTATATGTCAACAAGTACACCGATTATTTTTTTACAAGGCACATTTTCGGTTTACTTTTCTCTTTATAGAATTCTAATAACGAGATTATAATCTGACAATGTATATACAGATTAAATTCGCCGTACCACTGCTGTATATGAAATAAGGAAATGCAAAAGACGATTTCTTCGATTTAATTATTACGTTTCCAATAATTAATTAATATTTTTTTATAATGAATGTTTACAGTTTAGATTTGGACGATTCATCGTTGCGTTTGTCTTAAGCATTATAGGAGTCATTAAAAGTCTGTTTTACAGCTTACGCTCATTTTTCCAAAAACAAGTTTTGCATTCTCGATTGCTTTCCATTTTTCAATGTATTTCGAAGCTAATATTTTTTATATAATATATCATATTATGATTTCGTATGCTTAATGTTTATAAATTAACGCCGACTAATCATGCAAAAGCACAATAAATTTAATTTTGATTCTCTTAAACACATTTCACAACGAATCAAAACAGAAACTTAACAAAATAACATAAATTAGTAAATTCAATCGAAAAAGAAAAGCATAATATTTCCGATTTTGTAAAGTTTTCTATCCTAATACATTACGATTCCGCTTAGTATTAATACATATACGCCTTTGAGATTTATATACCATCCTCCAACATAAGACAACGATCTAAGTTTTACAGTTACAGATTTTGTTGTGAATAAAATCTCGTAAGAATTTTTATTTACTTTTCGATATTTACAATTCACCAGGTGTGTAAATATGAAACCGGAATTTTTTAGTAAAAATTACACGTTCATCGTATGATAATGATTAAGAGAATTTTATTCAAAGTATTGCCCATTAGTAGTTAAACATTTTTCCCATTTTTCCTATCGAGCCATTTTCGTAGGAAGTGAAGTGCTCCTCACCAAGCCCATGCTCTATAATCGGCCGGAGCCAAGACTGGGGAGAAAGCCGCATGTGAATGTATTTCCCAATTAAGTGCTTCCAACGTTTCCATGACTGGTTTTGCTTTGTGTGATGGTGCATTATCATGAAGCAACATCACTTTGTGTTGCCGCTTATCATATTCTGGTTGTTTTTCACGCAAAGCTCGATTCAAATTGATCATTTGTTGTTGGTAGCGTTCAGTATTTACGGTTTCACCAGGTTTTAGGAGCCCAAAATAAATCACACTTCTGATCCCACCAAATACAGAGCATTGTCTTCCGCCCGAAGCGATTTGGCCTTGCAGTCGATGTCAATGGTTGTCCTGGATCAACCCAAGACATTTTACGCGTTGGATTCTCAAAATAGATCCTTTTTTCATCGCTAGTCACAATTCGATCATTTTGCAAGTGGTTCGGAACCCATTTTCCCAGCTTTTGAACCTTTCCCATGGCTTTAAAACATATGGAGACGACTTCTCGTGACACATTCAATTGATCCGCGAGTTGTTTTTGCGTTTGAGTGTCATCCTCATCCAAAAATGCTGTCTTCAAACTTTTTTGGTGGTATTCCACGTTCTTCGGTTCTCACATCAAAATCACCACTTTTGAATTTATTAAACCACTCATTGCATTGTGATTTACCAAGAGCATGCTCAGCTTTGATAAGCATTCGATGTGATTCTGCAGCAGTTTTCTTCAAATGATAACAACAAATCAATGATGTCCCTAAATCGTAATGTGTAGGCTCAAAACTCAAAACATGCGTTAATGTATGAAACTTGTGTGGTTATGAATTGGATGTTGTTGACAGATGTCAAAAGAGAACAATAACGCCGATGACGTGTTTGTCGAAAGGTACATTGACAGGTGGCGCCATTTGTTGATAAATTCCGTCTTCATACTTACACACCTGGTATATGTTAAGTATGTTTATGCTTATCTGCTTTACCCTCTTGAAAGAAAGCATTCTTCTAGTAGGAAATAGAAACAACAACAATAACATACTTATTTGATTCGTTGTATAATTTTGCACGCTTGTGCTAATGTTATTACTGCTACCTGCTCTCAGTAACCATGTGAAACAAAACCTACAAACAATAACGTTTGGATTAACTTGATCAATTCAATGAGTCTGTTAAGAGACTGACTCAATCAAGAGTGTGTTAAGAATGTTGAAATGCAATAGAATTTACGCGACCGTAAAAGATGTTTATGTATAGGTATTTACTTATTTCTATTGCATATGGGTACATATGTAAGGTTGCGGAAATAAATAATTCTTATACGAGTATTTTACGTTTATGTAAGCAAACAACACAGAATAATTTATTTGTTTATTGTTATTATGTGATAAATAATGTTTAGTTTGCAATTGTGTACTTTTTGGCTGAAGTATCTAGTTTCTGTTCTGAATTTAGGTTAAAAGTTATCCACGTCCAAACCTACACATTTTTGTCTTAAAACCGGTACAGTCTGTCTGCGTAGAGATACCGCAACAAACGCAAGAAATACTTACAGTTATTTGATAAGGCAAATTATTTCTACTATACCCGATTAGGGTAATTCCACTTCACAAATTTAATACTGCTCGTCATCGATGGGCCGGGAATGCAAACGGAATTGACGCAGTAAATCCTCAACGTCATACTCGTAAAAGTCAGACCTTATGTCGGATCAATTTTCCTATTTTAAGTTGTTATATCTTCAACCATAATAAAGTAGGATACGGGGAGTGTAAAATGATTAAAATATTTTAAAACGCGGAATTTTGTCAAAAATTAATTTCACAACCAAATAGTGATGCTTAAATGTTTAGAAAAACGCAGGTACTTATGTCGTAATGAAGTAATTCCTAACGACCAACTTTCTTATTCTAACCGCTTGCGGTGAGTCTCCTTCAATATAATATTATTGTTTTGAGTATAATTCTGAGGAATTTTAAGCAATTATTAAGCTTCAAATTCAATTTTAAACTTTAAAACGTACAAGTAAAATGGAGGGGTGTAATTGTTGGGGCTAACACACGAACGACTTTCTTTTACGACAAATGTACATAGATCTCGAATACACCACACTTGATTTCTAAAACGATAAATTAAACCTACCTGATTTGTGATAAAAATTGTCTTGTAAAATCAAAAATCGTTATTCCAACTTAAATTTTAGAAAACCAACCAGTTTAACCCTTGTTAAAAATGTCATCTTCACTGCAAAAAATTGGAAAATCTCCTACGGAAGCTGCAACTTCTGGTACCCAGATGTCTACCACATTTCGCATAGCTCTCGCAATTTATGGAAACAGCTTTACTATGAAATTTTATTCCGAATAGTCAATCCGCCTGGTCTGTAGAGATGCCGAATTTTGGTGAAATAAATTTCTCTTATCAAAACTCGTTATTTCCGTTAAAACTTAAAATATGTTCTGAACTAATTTTGTTTGAAATTTAATTTACAATCTTTTATATTAATTGTTTTTTCGTATATGCTATATACTTTTCAAAATATTTGAAAAACAAAAAAGCTCCTATGGTAGCCACTTCTGGTGGACCGATCTCGGTGAAAAATAACTGGGATCTCACAATTTACTACTATACTTTATTTTACTATGTAAAAGAAAGTAACAAAATTATCAGAAAATAAAATAAAAGTTTAAATATATTATGGAAAACCCTATCCATTGTCATGACATCACCAACCTCTTTTCCTGCCCCCATGTTGTTTAGAGTAAGTGATGTGAATTCTATTAGCATATTTGGAAAAAAATTCATTGAAAATTGTGTATTTTCCCAATCAACGTTTTAAAATCGCTTTTATTAAAATTATAAAATTTAACATACCTACTCGTATTTGTGATTATTTTCGGGTTATTAGAGCAATGATCATCAAACTTTATAGATGACGAATATCTGTCGGACTTCTTTTTAAGATTAAAAATTGCTAAACTCATTTAGGATTTAGGCTTGCATAAGTCAATAAAGGCATTGTACATTTTTTTTTGATATGAGGGTCGACGTAAAGGAGAGCTCTATGCACTGCAACCTTAAGATCAATTGGGGAACCCATTGATTGATTAATTGGAATGCATGTCCAAGCCTAAACTTGTAATACGGGTGACACCGGTCCCGTCTATCCACCTTCCTTACACATAACATAAAAGTATATGATAGGTTTATTAGTAACACGGATTTTTTTTCTTTTTTTTAAATTAAAGAAAGTATTAATTGTCCAATTAATTTAATGTCCTTTGAAGGTCAATTAATACTCCCATTTCATTCACCCAAACGTACACACCACTCATTCACACAATTACAGTATACCACCTGCACATTGCATGCTCCATGTCAACCTGTACACTGACTTGGACGGTAGGTCGGCGCTGAATTCTGCACTCCAACAGAGGGTGTTAGTTGTGTTTATTAACATCACCGATCAGTCTCTGATGGGATTCGAACCCAGTATCTCCCGGCCCTAGTGCCGAAGCTTTAACCACTGCACCACTTGTCCGGTAGAAATTGACCTGGTTACAGACATCTGACTGACCATTTAGCTGGTAAAATTGTTAGTAAAAAATATAATAAATTGGTTAGCCCAGGACAATCACAATTTATATATATCGTTACAATTTAAATTTAAACACGATTAAAACTAACAATTTTCTTGTCACCGAACAACTTACTTGACCAAAACAATAATGTACATATTTACTGAAATATTATTCCCAACACCAAATGAATTTAATGACACCATTGCAAATTAGGCTCTGGTACATATAATAATTTAAGTAAATATATTTTTTATTATCAAGTCTGAAAGCTATCCTGGAATCTGCAAGGCATAACTTTGAAACCCCTAATACCTAAATAAAATAGTATGTAATAACTGGATCCTCCTAAGTGTTCAACTTCCTAAAAATCATAAATATTTGTTCATTTAAATTCTAAACGTTTGAAAGTTTAAATAAATTTTAAGAAATATGATGAGCCTAGCCTGGAAGATATAAAAATTAGCTAAGTAAAGAGCAAGGTATTTTCTGGGAAGTTATTTTTCAGTAGTTATCTTCCCCTGTACTGTACATTAATATGTCCAGCACTTTCTGAAGCAGATGGTTATATACAGGGTGGCTGACACGAAGTATTACCAAAACAAAACGCCACAGAATTTTTATTTTTTGATGAATTTTATTGAATCAAAGTAAAAAATGTTCACAAATATTTAAATTTTCGCATTGCATTAGCAGTTTTCGATTTGGCCATCATTAGCCGCGATTATGGCCGCCTTCAAACGGCCGACAAAGCTATTGCATGAAGCACGAAAGTAGCTCTGCGGTATTTTGGTCCATTCCCGGCGAAGCGCTTGCTTGAGATGATCGACACTTTGGTATTTTTTTTTTGTCCCAACCTTGCTCTTCAAAATACCCCAAACCGAGAAATCTAGCGGATTTTTCGGTGAATTTGGTAGCCATTGGGCAGTGGAAATGAACCGCGGAACGTTGTTTCTCAGCCAATCTTGATTGACGCGTGCTTTATGACTCGGCGCCGAGTCCTGTTGAAATGTCCAGGCTCTGTGGCCGAAATGTTTTTGTGCCCAAGGCTTCAACGCTCCCTCCAACACATGATCCCGATAAATTTGAGCAGTTATCTTGAGGCCACGGTCCAAAAAAACGATCGGTGAACGGCTTTTGGCCGTTACGTCGGCCCAAACCATCACCACCGGCGGCGCTTGGTTTTGAGTGGCAATCCGTTGGTCCAAATTTTCAGTAGAATGGCCGGGCAAGTAAATCCGGTCGTTTTGCTTGTTCACATATTGCTCAATAACAAACGGTGACTCATCGGAGAAAACCAAATTCGGCAAATCGCCACTTTCGTGCAAGCGTAACAACTCCTTTGCTCTTTCTACTTTAACTTTTTTTTGAGCATCGGTGAGACTATGCGTTTTATGGAATTTCAATGCCTTTAGTCGAAGATGATCTTTCAACATGTGCTGCATCCGTTCGAGCGAAATGTTCGCAAAACATGGCGTTTTGCAATGCTGCCAATATCGTTATAACGATTTATGGTGCGATACACAAACATTTTATTCACATGCAGATGTTTCAACTGGTTAACAATCTGCAGCTGTGGTTTTCCAGCCAAATACAGAGCAATCACACTGTTACGCTTGAATTCCATTGCGGATAACTTTTTTTCTGAATATTTCCCACTTAAATGCGTTTGCACGCTTGTAAACAATGGAATGAACTGTCTTAGTGTAAATTTGAGCGCTCTATCATCACTGGTTTGACAGCAATGACAGTCTGAAGTTGGTAACACTTCATGTCAGTCACCCGGTAAATTGCATCTACTAAGGTATAGCAATCCGTCATCATTAGTCATACATACATTAGTCATATCTATAGCTCACTCAGATTCTTACAGTTTTCAGGCCTTATCAAATTTGATATGAAACATTTCTTTATTTTTACCGAAACCTCAGTGGGCTTAACTTGTCCAACATGTTAAAAAAGTTCAAAATTTAAATATTTTTAGATTATAAAATTAATAAGACCTCCGTGCGGAGGTCCCATTCGATTCTCGAACTCCATACCAATAAAATTGATTTAAAACTGAACACAAAAACCAAATTTCGGAAAATACAAGAATTTGCACGTTATTACACTAAATTTACTCGATCGTTTACCGATCGCTATCACTCTTTTGAGAAATCATTTCTATAAAACTGAACACAAAGACAAAATTTTAAAAAATACAAAAATTTTCACATTACCTCACCGAGGGCGTCATATGTGAATAATATATGTTCCGATTGTTCTGTTCGTTGGGGTTTTCTCGATTTTTTTTAAGTGACGGCTTATAGGCCATGTCCTGTCATGTACTATGGCTATTGATCTCAATGATTGGTGGTTCTCCAATTATATTTAAATCGATCTTAGAATAGGTAATGCTAAGTTCGGGACCAATGATGGTGCAATCTGTATCCTCCCTCGCTCACAGATCGGCTACCGCAGTTCCTACGTGAAGGTAGTTCTGTTTTCCGTGCCTAGTTCTTTTACAAAGCAGAAGCAGCGCAATTTCAGCTTAGTATAGAAATCGGGTTGGCTAGTGCTAGCAATGCTGGGCTATTCGGAATTGATATCAGTTTTCTTGAACATATTTTTTCTCATTCATGTACAAGCAGACTTTTATTGCGAAAATTTGCTAAGGATTTGTTAGGCCCGATTGTTCCATCTCCAGTGCCTTTATTTCGTTTTGATCCATCAGTGTGCCATGTAGATGCATCACGAAGGAGAGAGGATATAATGTCCTCAATTGGTCCCGTTTCTTGTTCTTTTCATCATATCTGATAATTGAATAATTTCATTTGCCAGATTTACTTTGGGCAAGATACTTTTGTGACTTATATTTTAGTCGGTTATAATTGACAAGTAAGTATAAGGATATAAGCCCTACAAGCTTCTCGATATCAACAGTGTGCAATGTTAAATAGCTTCTCTTATAATTATACAGAGTATAGCTTCGGAATTCCAATTAGTGTTACACACGTTTTTATTTACTCTGTTTCTCCACCAAACTAAGGTCGTGTTCGAAATCGTAGATCTTATAATGCATTGATATAGCCATAACATCATTTGTTGTTAGATATACGAGATGTGGGTGTTCCATGTCGGTATTTGATCAAACATAACACTGAAATAGTTACCTCCCGGCATTATTTATGTTTGTAAAAAGAGTGAAGACGATGTTCTCTGGATTGACACTGAGTTCAAATTGCCCCAAAGGTTCATGATTACTGTAACGGGGGTAATCTTTAATCTGATGATACTCTTGCTCCTCAACATATGAATAGTCCACCGGACTCCTGGATAGAGGAGCCAAGACCCCTCGCTCTAGCTTGTGCTTGAATTAATTCGAATTGGTATCTTCAATTTCTATTGTCAGATCTTGTAGAACTGTTTCTTTGGATCTTCCAGTCTGATAGGTATATTGACTAGGGTTCGACGGATACCGATCACATTCCAGATCTGATAGTACTAACCCAAAATTTTGTCCATGGTTTTAAGAATAAATGACTTGAGGCTAATAGGTCTGAATGACCTGATGCCCCGGATGATTTCTTTCCCATTTTCGGTACGGAAATTACTCGTCGTTTCTCCAACATGTTATAACGTATTCCAAAAGCTGCCTCTGTTCAACCTGACAACTAGAAGTTTTATTAATTCTATATCTAGTTGAAGGAGTATGGAATACTCCATCTCCACCTAGGCATTTGAGGGGGGCGAAAGAATTTAGCATATTTTAAATGGTAATTAGCGCCTGTAGACTTCAACCTGAATAAAAAATGAATGCGGGATAAAGTCCTCATATCGGCTTCTTGATTTCCCAGAAATATGCAGTCCGGGAGTGCCATTTCACTGATGAGTTAAGAATTTCCTCTTTCACCATTTGGCGTCTTAACTAATGATCCCAGTGGATTTTTATGTTCTAGAGGGAGGGTCTTGTGTAGCAGACAATCGAATTGTACCTTGTTAATGTGTTGCCAAATATCGCTCCAGCCTTTTCTTTTATCCTCCGTAGCGCTTAGCTACCGGGTGACTGACACGAAGTGTTACCAAGTTCAGACTGTCATTGCTGTCGAACCAGTGATGACAGAGCGCTCAAATTTACACTAATGATAGTTCATTCCATTGTTTACAAGCGTACAAAAGCATTTTAGTGGGAAATATTCAGAAAAAAAGTTATCCGCAATGGAATTCAAGCGTAATAGTGTGATTGCTCTATATTTGGCTGGAAAACCACAGCCGCAGATTGTTAACCAGTTAAAACATCTGCGTGTTAAAAACGTGGTTCTCGAGATGGTGTCTGTCGGTCTGGTCTGTTTGTCGATCTGTCGTCTGTCTGCCTGTTCGTCCTTGGGAGAACCCAATTGAATTTGGTGGAAATCAGTGTATCGGAAGAAAGTGTCAGTTTCGATCCCAGCCATTTCGTTTGTTGCAAATATTTTAAAAATAATAGTAATTATGAAAAACTCAGGTCAGTTTTCCAAAATTTAAGCTAAACCGTTTTTTTTTTCAAAATTTGACCTACAGCCTAAAACAAATTTGATGGAAATCAGTGAACCAAAAGTGACAGTTTCTTTAGGAACGTTTCCGTTTGATACAAATATTTTAGAAATTATAACATTTACGATAAACTCGCTTACTCGTACAAACAGAATCATTCTGTATTAAATTTACAATAAACTGGGGATATGGTTTTCCAATAGTTAAGTGGAAATTACGATTTGTTAATAAATCTGTTTTTTTTACTAAAATTCGGCCCCTCTACTCCTAATAGGCTAAAATGATCAAAATGATATTTCATACTAAAAGTATTTCCATATATTGGGACATTCCAAGAAAATTGGTCGGAAATCGGTACACCGGAAGTGCTAAATTTCCTGTGAGATTTTTCGATTTTTGCAAATATTTTAAACAGTTTTCCTTTAGCAAAGAAAAAAATAGTTAGGTAGTGTTTGTGAGTATAAAATCCCAAAACATTCCCTGAAGGAAAGAGCAACCAAACTTTGTAAAAACATTTTTAATGATTAATGACTATGTGACCTATGCTTAGTACTCTCTTCTTTTCGTGTTAAGAAATTTATCCAATTTTAGCTTTTGTCGCTTACCTTTCCATTGCTCCAATTTTTTTTTTATGGAACTTTGGAATTTGGCCAAGTAGAATTTGGTTTTTCTTATAAATTGTATTGGTCTATTTTCAAGAACGTGCTGAATTTGATAAATACTATGCAGGCATTTCCTTAATATATTTAACCTGTTAATATATTTAACCCGTTTAGTTATTTATCCCGTTTTGAATATAAATTAGAATTCTAAAACACATTTTGTTGGTTTGTAACAAAATATGTAGGGAGAAAAACCGATATAAATTTAGCTTGAGATCACTTATCGTTTACATCAAATTTTAATTTTTCGAATCGGACACGAGGATTACAGAACAATTACAGACGAAGCACTCTACCTAGTCTGATAATTTTGTAATGTTAAAGGTCGTTCAAATTATAATTATCAAAAAACTTCTTGAGTTAATGAAATATATTTCTAAATTAAATTTCCATTGCCGCTGTTCAATTTGATGCTCAATTCTAATCTATATAAATTTATAACAAGACACGATTATTATTTTGCGTAGTTCAGTTATTTTGAGATCTATTATATCCGGAAACCGTTAAAGGTTTAAAATTTCGCATAATAATCATTAGTGGATTCGCCTTCTCGATTCTTACACCAATAAGTGGAATTTTTATTTTAGTCGATTCGCTTGTTTAGATTTGCGTGTTAAATTCATTTGATTGGATATTTAGACATATTCAACATCCCTTAAAACAATAAATAGGAATTGCAGAAAATCACATTATTGGGTATTTTGTTAATGACGGCATTTTAAAACGATAAAAATACTAATATTTGGGAATGCAATTGATGCATTTTTCCAGATCAGCCTAGTTCTTCAACAGGATAGACGCCACCGTGATTGGTAGAAATTTTCTAAATTAAAGAGTTCGTCTGTGCATTTGAAATAGCATACGATTCCCAACTTTGTAGAATTCACCTAAAGGCATAGAAATTACAAATCTGGAATCATTAGATGGAATCAATCGGTAGATGCATTTTGAGCTATGTGAATAACAATTTAACGTATGCATTTGTCGTTTTCTTTGCATTTTTTCATGAGTGTCATGAAATGTTGGGAAATTAGACATTTCTCTAATGTTGGGCGTCATTTTTATCAGATTACCACATATGAAAGCGTGTAGCATAAATCATGTATAATTTATAAAATAGTTTCTATGCATGGTTTTATCGCTACGAACAAACATTTTTTATTCAAAATTTTATTGTTTTTCGGATATCGAAGGCGCCTTCGAGACGAAATTTCAATTTATTTGTAGGCGTTTTGTTTGCTTTAGTTTAGAACCTTTTAATTAACTTTTCCGGGTTGTCGGATTTGTTTAAGCTTATTTAAACAAGGTGCGCAGTTGTGCTTACAAGTTTAGTTGTGTGCCACACAATTTAGAATTCAGAAACAAATTCTATGCAACATAATGTTTAGTATATCTGGAATGTTATTATTTTGAAATACGGGTAAGTCTACCTTTTGATTCACACCTTAAAAATCGCTTTACAAGTTTTCATGTTTAAATCACAACTTTCATTGATATCCATCGAAATAACGTATTTTTTCTATAATTTGTATATTTTGTTAGTTCGGTGACAAATTCATTAACCGTAAAATTATCATCTTAGATCATAAAATAAAATTTCAAAACCATACAACAGTATAACGAGCTCAAAATAAACAAACAAATTATTAAAACATGTGTGTGTTATGTGCGTATGTGTGTGTGAGTCTATCCCTTAAACTAAATATAAAGCAATGATGATTCATCATTTAATGTTATATATGAGACGACGCGACCGAGATGATTCGATCAATAAATAATAATCGGTCATCATTTCCATTTTTATTTTATGCTTAGTGGTTGACATTCGCATTTTTTCTAAATTGGCAAAATTTTCGATTTTATTTTCAGAAAAGTGCGCGATGCCATCATCACGGCTTGCGCTACGAGAAGAGGATGTAGTCCGTTTAACACTAGAATTTCTATATAATCGTGAATTACATATATCACAATTATCATTGGAACGCGAAACGGGCGTTATCAATGGGCAATACTCAGATGATATTTTATTTTTAAGACAGCTAATATTAGATGGACAATGGGACGACGTTATAGAATTTATACAACCATTAGAGGCATTAAATTCATTCGATATGAAACATTTTCGATATACAATTTTAAGGCACAAATATATTGAATTACTCTGTATTAAATCGGAGGCTTGTACTGTTTTGCCATCAAATGGCAATTCAGTTGAAGGTGCTGTCGAAGAAGTTGTTCAAATATTAGCAGAACTGGAGAAATTGACTCCTACAAAAGAAGATTATTCTGCACTATGTTTATTATTGACATTACCACGATTAGCAGACCATTTACACTATCGGGATTGGAATCCAAGTAAAGCACGAGTGCAATGTTTTCGTGAAGTTTTTCCGCTGGTGGAAAAATTTTTGCCGGGTGATAAAAAAACAAATTTAGTACCATTTGCTAAAAATGATCGTTTAGTTCAATTACTGATAAAAGGGGTGTTATACGAGTCATGTGTTAATTATTGTCAATCAAAGGCGACAGGACAACCGGGAGATGATACCAGTCAAGAGATGGCATTTTCAAAATTTCTAGACGGATCCATTGGCTTTAGTGATTCCGACCTGTCATTACTTAGCTGGTTACAAAGTATACCGACTGAAACTTTTAGTGTTCCGTTTGAACAGCGTACACTGAATGTTGACGTCGAAAGATTGGAGCGACCAACCTTAGAAACCTCGTGGACCGAGCATATGTTGATCACTCCTATTAAGGTAATATACACTAATACTAGAATATACTGAAATATTTATTGCACTGCGTTTATTATTATAATTTACAGCCAAAAACCTTTCCACATTCTGTAATGCCGTTCACAAGGCCGCGTAGTGCAGCCGATATTATGTCACGATCATTGTTACCAACACTGGACGGTTTACCATATGGACTAAGTGAGTAATGTCATATTGATATTTTTTGTTTATAATTATACGTTTTGGCTTTTTTTTATTAATTTATAATTCATAGATCCAAATTTACCGAATATAAGTAACGAAGGCTATTCAATGTCCCGATCTAGTTTTGCCAGTTTTCATTTAACTGGAATTAAAACAAGTTCAGGCAAAGTTATGACATCGAGTGTAGATCGTTTATTCGAAAACGATGCAGATGTTTTTCATAGTAGTAATTTTCAAGATTTTCAAGTAAGTTCATTTAACGCCGTGTGTGGTGTACTTATAATTAGTTTACTTTATTGCTCCCTCAGGGTTTACCATCAATACAAGAAACAACATCCGTACAATCAAAATCACCTGAACCAGGTCATAACTTACTTAATAAAAATATGCCTGAAAATCTAGTGAGTCAAACAACTGGACGTGATAGTCCCAACACATCAACAGCAAAGAGTTCTAGACGAGATTCGCTCAGTGAAAAGCACATGTCTGACGAAAATCTAATAAAACCTCCAACACAACCACCTGCACCTCTATCTCATTTTTCACATCCTCTCTACGTAGCAGCTTCTTCAAATGTATCACAGCCTCCTAATGTTCAATCACAAATTCCTATTTTATCACAAAAAATGCAACAAAATAATACTCATAATAACTATAATATACAAATCGAGGAGAATAACGAAATGAATCGGCTTAAAAGTTCACCCCCTATTGTAGCCGATAGTAATGGGAGTTCCGGCGGTGGGGAATTATTTGAGAAATTCCAAAAGCAAAAATTAATCAAAGAAAATAATACAGTAGTGAATGGTAGCAGTAATATTAGTAATAATAATAATAATAAGAAAAATGGTGCTAGCGAGATGTAAGTACAATTTTTAATATTAGTTTATAAATTTATTATATTCGAGGATAATTTTAGTTTATTTTTTTTGGGGTGCAAAGACAAAACAAATTAGTAACTAAACGAACTAGATTAGTAGATTGGCGTGTGAATATTACATTTCAAATGTAAATGAGATTTCGAGATTACACTCCACCATAAGGAACCATACATCGATTTTTGGTCGAATTCCAGATTGTAGTTCTAAAAATGGTTTACCGTATTTTTTACACATATTTTTAAATCTATTGTGTTTACAGGTATGTGAAGTTAGGCCACAAATTCATCCAAAAAAGTTATCAGCCAACACTAAAGTTATATTTCATCCCAGCTCAGAATATTATTAAATTTATTTAAATTGACATTAATCATCCCAAAAAATATTAGAACCTCGTAACAAAATATTGCAGGAAAATAAAAAAGGTTAATATATTCAAAACCCAGACAATATATTTCGACGAAAAACGTACAAATTATATTAGAGCAAAGACATGTGAGTTTGTAGCGCGAATCACAATGGTAGGATTGGCTTGAATTTTTTTTGTCAAATGTATTGACCCATTCAAATATAAGTCTGTGGCGCAGAACGGTAGGATTATCTCGAATTTTTTTTGGTGAATAACAGGCATGATGTCAAGTGGTTATTACCAGTTTTGGTTTCCGGAACTTGCGGTTATTGAGAACTAAGAAGTAAAATAATATATCAATTACAGAACATAATTTTTTTATACTGTTTTTACTTGTATTATTTTAAATATATGTATATGAAAGCTATAGCAACTATAGTAGTAGTACTACTAAAAATACCTTAGAACCCCAGCTGTCGTAAATTTAGTTCAAGTAATTTTTTGATGATAAGTTACGTATAAAAGAATTTCAATTGATATTTTGTAATTCTGTTGCGCAATGAAGTATATTAAATTAAATAAATCGAACTACTCCCTTAGTACGAAATATTTTTTTTTGGGATTTGCTTTAATACCTCCTTTAAACATTTAAAAATTAATGTTAAAATTAAAAAAAAAATAAATAAATAAATAAATAAATAATCAATGAGTTTCGGAATCTAAACCTAATAGTAAAGATTAGTCATTATGCTCCCCAAGCACTATAAAAGTTTGAAGTCAATCCTACCGTTGTGATGTGTGCTACAGATTCACATGAACTGCTTTACTTTATGGTTCCCAGAAACCGTAAATATCGAAAGCCAAACTTAGTAGAAACCTACTTGTTATAAGCCCGTTACTTATAGCCTGGACAGACTAAAGATTAGTTAACCTGATTTAGCAAAATTTGGTCAAGAACTCTAGCAAATAAAATTAAATACAGTTCGACACACTACGAAAAATTCAAAAAATCTACTAGCAAATTCATGCTTTTGCATAGGGTGCTTGATTGAACTTTGCTAAACCAGTTTAACTAATCCGCAGTCTGTCCAGGCTATAACCATACAGATTTCAAGATAATCCTATCGGTGTAATTGGTGCCACAGGCTTACATTTGAATGGGCATATATATTTGAAAGAGATCTTTAATAACTGTTCGAAACAAAGAGTTCTGAAAATTAAATCTAATCGTAACGACTGGTCATTGTCCTCCGTAAGCACCTTAAAAATTTCAAGCCAATCTTACCGTGGTGAATGAAATAATTTAGTTCATGGTTTCCAGAAACTGCAAGTTCTGGAAACCAAACCTGTTAGTAACCACTTGTCATAGGCTTGTTTATGAATATGCCAATACATTTGATAGGGATTTGTTTTAATAACTTCTTAAATCTTAGAGTTCCTATGGTTATGATTGGTGCTACAAGCTTACATGTATTTGGTTTAATATAATTATTTGTAAATTTTTTTTCGAAATATAATTGTCAGCGGTTTGAATATTTTTTTATCTTTCATACTGGCTGCGATAAATATATAACTTTAGTATTACCTGATACAATTATTTAATTGTTCTGGGGTGCATTTATGGGCTATTCCTTATACATAGTGTTTAGTATGTGTTTTAGTTCGTAAGATTCATTCAATGGACCAATCATTCATTAATCTAAAATTAAATTGATTATGTAATCTTAGAAAGAATTGGGCGATTATAGTGATTTTGGCTGAAATCGGTCCACCGGAAGTGGCAGCTTCCATATTAGCTTTTTCTGTTTTACAAAATATTATGGTAAAGGTACGTACAAAGTTCAGCCTCTATACGAGGGATGGAAACGGACGCTTTTCCCATAAATTTGGAGATCCCAGTGATATTTGCCCAATATCGGTCCTCAAGTGGCACTTTCCATAGGAGCTTTTTGTTTTCTGCAAATACTTTGAAAAGTATCTCAATTATGAGAAAATCAACTATGCAGTAAAAGATTCTAAATTAAATTTGCAATAATACCGGCTCAGATCACTTTTCCAAAATTTAAGCGGAATGGTGGATGTTTGACAAAAACCTCTCTTTTACTTATAGTACAATAAAGTATATATATGAATCATGAAAAAATTTGACCTTGGGAGATTTACCGTTTTCTATATTGCTCCGAAGTCAAAAAAGTACTTTTTAAAAAATCTCTGTGTGTGTATGCATGCGTCTAGACTAATTGTCTGTGTTCTCTCTACAGTCCAGACGGTTTGTGTGATCAATTTATTTCATAAATTTGGATATCCCAGTGAATTTTTGCAAATATTTTGAAAAGTGTATTATTTACAAGAAAATTGATTATGAACTTAAAAATTCTAAAAATTCTAAATTAATTTTGCAACAATACCGGTTCTGGATTAGTTTTCCAAAATTTAAGGGGAAATTTTACGATTTTTTACAAACAATCCTGGCCCCTGTACAATCCAGATGGACTGGATTGAGCGGAAAGAAACACATATCTAAGCTTTTCTACAAATTGGGAGATCCCAGTGAATTTTGGCCGAAATCGGTCCACCGGAAGTGAGAGTCGCCCATACGTATTTTGAAAAGTATATAGTATTTACGAAAAATCGATTAAAAATAAAGTCTTCATTTGTAGTTTTAGGGTTACCAGTTTGAAGGTTGAAGTTTTGATCAGAAGTGGCTCTTTCAATCAAGGTACATATACATCACTTAATAAACACATTAAAACACTTGTTTATTATTTCGCACAAAAACACAACGCACAACTTTTTTGTGCGAAATAATAAACAAGTGTTTTAATGTGTTTATTAAGTGTTAATGTGTTTCGCCAAGTACCAACGGCGCATAGTGTTAAAAGTACATATACATCATTATACCAAGGATGCACGGTTGGATTCGTTGATGTAAGAGAAGATGACTGTTTGAATCACTTCACACATGAATGCCTCCTGTCAAGATATAAAGTTTTAAAAAATTGTCATCCACCGAAGTACCCTGTGTTGAGAAAACTGCTACATGTCTTAACTCAGTGTTTCGAATTTTTTATTATTATAATTATTTGAAAGTATAAAATTATTGAAATTTCAAATTTTTCAACAAAAATTTTTAGTTTCGCAAGCGTTACCATTAAAAATGTGCTTACCTACAGCAAGGTTGCAGATTATACATCCAAATTTTTAGATAATGCTTTTTATACTAATCTGCGGGTACTATTTAATAGCGGACCTTTTATAGCCTGAAAAGACTCTTGGCATCCGATTTTTGTAAAATAGTGTCAATCACTAAAACCATCCTGCTTGGAGATCTGAATTTAAATTTGTGAACATTCTATATGTATATGTCTACATGATTGGGTTTGCTATTCCTCTAACGTTCTATGATATCTCTATAATAATTAAAAGTCGTTTATCATTTTCTGAGTGGAAGATTTGATTGATTGATTCGGGCCAAATTTAACTCTTTCAGTCAGCTTTACCGGGAAAACCGGGATGATTATTAATAGTGGTAATTAATGGGGACAATTGAAGCTTTATTCTTTTGAATTAAAGTTGTCGACTGTGAGTTCATTAGAACATCAAATAATTTCTGTATTGAGAATTGAGATTGTTTGAGTTTAGTCAGCACCACCACTAACGTTAATATATGCATCGATAAATGTTGGCAAGAAACGGAATTGCAATAACATGGTGGACATTTTGAGATTATCTTCGGTGTCTATGTCACTACAGTAAAATATTCTTCGGTTGTTATGTACAAGCGCAATTTTCCGTAAAATTTGATGTATGGCTCATTACTCGATTGGGTAGCTCTGCCTGTCTAAGATGTTGAGAAATTAAATATATTTTATCAAAATACGTACAATCTAAACATTTAGAAATAGTCTGTCAACTTTATTTTGCGTAAAACCAAAATTGAAATTAAATAATATTTTTTATGAGCAGCTTTTAGTAGATTTGTTCACGAAAATATATTAGTGGCTCTGTTTCTAACTAAGCCTAAAACCTAGTTTCGGAAAAATTTGGTCCCAGCACTGTGTTTCTAATGATGAAACTTGTCTGGATCACAACACTATATTTTTTTAATATCGGTTTTCACCACCACACTACGTACTAGAAGTAATAAATTATTGTAAATTATTGATGTTTTGAAGAGACATGAAGAGCGAAATAATTATTGTAAGATATGTGAAACCTTAAACAACGAAATTGTGTCTGTCTATAATTGCAAATTGTATTTGTAATCGAGATTTCTTCGATTTGCTAGTGTAGGATATGCACGTACGCCTATTAGTGATTCTATATAATCAGAATTACAAAATAGACGAGCATTATTTGATATCATGTGAGACGCAGCCGCACGTAAATTGTATTCACATCCTTCAAACTTGGTTCATACTTTTTATTCGTATTGAGACTTATTGAGGCTCTACAATATTATTCCCGAAAATAAGACTATTTCGTATAGTTTAATAGTTCGAGATAGATTATAAGATCCCTTTGATGATACGATATATAATAATTGGCTTGTACATCTTTTGATTACTAGGAAGCGAATATCGCAAATGATTGATGATGCGCAGTGCATAGTATCTTATTTTCAAAACAATATACGATACCAAGAATTTCACCTACTCCAGGAACCTAACTCGAGGTTTAGCGAAATGTTCTTGAATCCATTCAAGGGTAATTGCGAGGCCAATCTCACTAGCATCGAAGTACTCATACGAACAAGAGGAAGAGACATCAATTCCAATCTGTATTAATCATTTAAAATTCAATATTCATTTTATGTATTTTGTTTAGCAGACTATCTTTTATCGCTGGATAAAATATGTATGTTAAGCTAAACACATATTAGGCAGGCTTTTCAACGAAAAGTTAAAGCTGAGCCAAAATAATCTAAATGTACCCTTTTTGCATTCTCAAAGAAAGATTTGATTGCAGATGGTGGATCTGTTAGAAAGATATGTTTGTATTCAGTAAAATGTTTTATATCTGCGGTAAAGTGTAAAATGGCTGAAACTATCTGCATCTTCTTTGCTTTTGTTGTTCCGCAATGCTCAATACCCAAATCAATCATGAAAAAGAAAAACTTTTAAATTTAAATTTGCTAAATTATTGATTATGCACAAATGGTAAGCAAAATAGATCTATCTTCTCAAATATTGTTGCTTTATGTTCGAAAAATAATTTAGTTTTTTTTGTGGGGTAAATGAAAGACGATTTTTGTATAGTATTTAAATTTTTTATTGAATATCTTTTGCCATCTTTCCGGCAGTAGCATAATTCCACGCTCATAAAACTTCTGATTTGGCAAAAAATTTTTTGTCGTCTAAATTTTTTTGTAGAGAACGGAACAATTAATAAACTGAAGGTGACAGATCTATAGAATATGGTGGATGTGGTAGTACATCCCATCTAAGCTGCAATAGCTTTCGGCGTGTTACCAAACTTGTATGACACACATTATCTTGGTGGAACACTATATCTTTTCTATTGAGCAATTCTGGCCTATTCTGCTCTGGTAACTCAGGGGAGTTACCTGCCTTGGTTTAGTTTCCAAACTCGACATACGGGTTCCACATGTTCTTACATTTACTCCGTGGCATTGACGTCTGTGATTTGCTTCTCAAACGTCAAGAAAATAATCCATTTTTGAAGCGAATTTCAAAAATGGATTATTTTCTTGACGTTTGAGAAGCAACTCACAGACGTCAATGCCACTGAGCAAATTTCTTTCTGTAAGAACATGTGGAACCCGTATGTCGAGTTTTGAAACTAAACCAAGGCGTTTTACGTGATCATAAACGGTCGAATTCGACAAATATCTTTCAGCAATCTCACGAGTTGTTATTCGGCGGATGGCATCAACCAATGTCTTTATTTTGACTTCATCAGCTTCAACTGGCCTATCAGAACGTGGTGAATCTTCAACACAAAATTGCCAGAACGAAATTTTGAAAACCAGTTTTAACACTGATTTTCTGTCAATACATCTTCTCCATACACATCACACAACTTTTTCTTGCTTGAACAACAGTTTTGCCTTTTCGATAATAAAATAGTAAAATATGCCGATAATGCTGCTTTCGATTTTTCATAGTTAATATGGCACCAAACACAAACTATTAGGCAGAATCAAATTTCAATTTTTGCACAAATAAACCCTAATGTCAGCTGTCACAATATATAATAATAATGTGGCTTAAGTTCGAAGTTGACTATGAAACATCACATTTTAGTTCTATATTAGGAAAAAACGAAATTACTTTCCGAACAACCCAATAACAATACAATTTGGCCGTTTACATATTTATTCTATTCCCAACTATTCTTAATTTATATATTGTTTTACTCTACAGAATAAGAAGGTAGTATGGTCGCCAAATAAAATTTAAAAATAGAGCTCTAGTTTGGCACCCACTTCAATCTTGCCCCTACGTCTTATGTCATTATATATTTTATTATTAATAGAATCAAAAAAATCAACGATACCAAATATTATTTTATAACCAAATTGGAGAGGTCGCGCGCCTTCATTATGGGTGGTTATAGGGTATTTAGAAGTATTTATAAATAGGCAGGTATAGTATTTCCTTTAATGATTGAACTCAAAAAATCAAATTGAACTTTGTAAATTTATGAAAATTTTACAAAAATTTAGTAGTCCATTAGTTTTAATTTGATAGAATAAAATTTCTCGTGGTTGGTGTTGCTCGAAATGGCTGACGTTGGTATTAGAATTCATCCTTTTAGACCATATACCTATGTAAAGTAAGCGCGGTTCGGTGTGTTTGTCTCTTATTTTTTGCATAGTCTGATTATAATCCCAATACCACACAACGTGTTATAATAAAATAGAAAAATTTGTTGTCTTCAATCATAAAGACTAATCAAATGTCAATTTTAATTACAGAATCAATACGAATGTAATAAAACAGGACCCCGCTTTAAATCTAAAAGGTCCAGATCCACTTGAAATCGATCCATTAAACAACGGTGGTGGTGATTGTGATAAGGTAAGACATATTTTTTATTTATAACAACAATGTAAAACCGAAAATGTGTGTATATACTCAGTATACATTCAGGCGAATTAGTTTGTTTTGTAAATTGATAAGCTTAAAAGCTTAAAAATCACGTTCGATTTTATTTATGTTTGTAAATGGAAAAGAATCATAACTTTGATTTTTAATGCCAGCGTTAAATTGCCATTAAATGGTTTTTAATAATTTATATTCAAATTTGATATTATTTCATGGTATGGTGTGATTCGCGGAATTTTTAAATAACATTAAATTGGCTATAAAAATAAATTATTCTATCAGAAGTTTATTGGTTCGCAATTTCTTCGAAAATGGTAATGAAACTATATTATTTGGCGACTCTTCATTTTAGAGTGTAGGCCGCATTTTGAAAGAAGATACTTAATTGATTTGACCATGATCTTCTTGCATAATGATAATATAAATTAAAAATTTTACGTTTACTTTGTGTCGGCGACATCATTATAATTTTATAATTGATTTGATTTTGTTCAATCTGAGGTTTATTAATATTTAATTAAATTAACGTATGCATCGATAATATTTAATAATCTAATTAAAATTAAATATGCTTATTAACCTATGTCTTGTTAAGTTGTATACTTGAAATTGATTCGCGTCTTAAATATTTTCCTATTTATTTTGATGTAATTTTACTGAAACGGTTTGCTTGTGTTTTCTTTCTTCTCATTTGTTCGTCAACAAAATTAATTCAGCGGTAAATATGTACATATCATGCATATTTTATATACATTTGTAAGAAGAAGTGATATAGTAAGAAATATATTAAGATTCTGTTATATTTAATTAATCAAATATTAAACGCAAATATTTTAGTAAATTATGTAGAGAAGCTAAAAATATAAATGTGAGAGAAGCATACCAAAATATAAAATACATAAAGGGATTAATGCGGTATTGTGGTAAGAGAAGGGCGAGGGGTATTTTTTATCTTTTCAAGAATTCTGTCTGGTTTACCAATATTATAGGCGGGAGTCAGTTTTTGTTTTTAGGCATGTGGAATATTACGAAATATTTATATGAATTTTTTTCATTTTGAACTTAAAATGGAACTACTTAAAAAATGAAAAATAAATTCAAGGTGTACCACTCAGTATAAAATCACCAAATATGAATGAAATTGTAAACGTAAAGTAACGTAAAACCAAAATTGAAACAAATTGATATTACATCAGAATGAATTATTTATATAGGATTGTGTTCGGACTTATATGGAATAAAGTTTTGAAGTTATATGAATGGTATATAATATACATAAATCTTGTCTCAATTATTAATAAAACAATTTACCCTTAGTCTATTTTTCACTTGTTCCCTTCATATGTATTATTTCAATTGTAGTTATTGAGTTCTTTTTTGCATTTTTTGAAATTCCATGATGATTCAAGATTCATTTTTAGGAATAAGAATAGGGTTGGAGAGAAGTATTATATTTTTTCTAACTCTAGACATCTAGTTAATCTTACCGTGGTACATTATTAAAAAATTCATTGATAATGTATTGCATCGATAAAATATATTTAGGTAGTTATTTTTAAATTGAATGACCAACAAATAAATGAGGACACAATGCAATCACGATAATGTATTTCTACATAATAGTACATAAATTGAATCAAAACTTGACATTTGCTAACCCTACTTATATACATACACTTTATACGATACGATATGATTCATAAAATTATTTTTGCTTTTGTTGTGCACACACAACAAAAAATCAAATGTAAACAGAGAAGATTTTAAATTGAAAACACAAAGCAGCAATCATATATCAAGTTCCATCGTTCGTTGTACGGTCTTACATGTTAATGGTTTATGATGATCATAAATTGAATGATTAAATATTAATGACTTCATTCGCATACATAATTATAAAACTTCCTTTTTTGTTATATTATACAACGAAGAATTTCTGTAATACTCCTATGTTTCATAAGGAGTAACAAAAACAAAACTAATTGTTTATCCAACTATTTTATGTCTTCTTAATTTAAATTGACGTATAAGTAACTTGCTAGTTCATATTCCATTTTATGTATTAAATGTTTCGAACGCTATGCTATATCCATATTCTTCAATGGTGTGTTGTGTAAGCATGGTTGTAATTAAAAAACAGAACAAAACTTATAAAAAAATGTATAACTTTTCAAGAGAAATACTAAAGTCTTATATAGTCGGCGTGCAATGGTTTTGGTATTGTGTGTGATGTGATGTCATAGTTGTTGTTTTATTTCTTTTACTTCTACTTTGCTTGTTTTAATATAAATAAATTTATAGTCGGTGGTAAAATTGGTATAGATTTTAGAGAGCGGTGATTTACGGAAAATCAAAGTTGTTCAGATGAAATTGTTGAAATTTGTAGAATTTTCTTTTGATATTTGTTAGGACACAATCACAAACGATTTAATTAAGCTAAAGAAGTCACAAACGATTTAGTTAAGTTAGAATATATTCAAAGGTTGATCGGTAAAGTAAAAGTGCCTAAGCCTTGCCAAAACATTTGACAATAAAGAAATAGGTACACAAATATTCGGCAGTTGCATTGTTTAGAAAAACGAAAATCCGTGAAAATGTTCAAACCACACAAAATATCAAATTTTGGTCTCATTTAATTTATGGACCTATGCTGTGGTCTATTTGTTTGACCTAAAGTTAAGGATCTCTAGCCTTGTTCTTCCTTTTTAGTTTCCACATTCCATGATCAAGTTCTTACAGAAGTTGTTGACCTTGCATTTCGCACTAGTTTCGACGTTCTTCTATTTTTGCTGGTTCTGAGCAAAAAAAAGTTTATATTCTTTTTGTAGAATTCCTCCACCGAAGGCCAAATCATTGGCGAAACCAATGATTTCTGGCATATTGCTATGTAAAAAGATAAAACACCGACTCCGAAGCAAACCGAGAATTCTGTAGCCTAAACAAATTGCATAAGTTTGAAATGAAGTAAAATTTGATCTTCACGTTAAATCGCCGGGTATTAAACGCTACTTACCTAATTCTATCGAAAGCTGAACAGTAGCATACAAAATGAATGCCATTTTGTCGTGGTCAAATCAATTTTCATATTGAGCATTTTTATCCAAATCTACACCGTGGTTTATTTAAAATAGCGATAATCCGTAAGAGTCATGACCAAGATAAAGTTATTTGAAGATAAAGTTTATGTAGTGATAGTCAAATTAGGCTCACTGCTAATTAAAAATTTAACCTTGCAGACGCTTCAATTATTAATCCATCAAACGAGACAAACCAGACAAAGCATAAGTGGAAAATTACTCATTATCCACGAAATTTAACATTGCTTGGAAAAACTTCCAAAAATACTGAAACACACGACACCCTCCGTTCTAAGGTGCTCCAATTTTAGCGTATTTAATTTTGTCCTCGTTAGTTTTTGGGTTTCGAAGCATCCGATTTTTTGATTTTAAAAAAGTATTTTATTCTATAAAGGTTGAGTTGCAAAGATGGACCTTGGGCAATTGAATGTGACGATGAAATATGTGAACTGTGTGTTCTGGTTGTATATATGAGAAATCTGTTTCCTTGGAATTTCTTTTTCCCGTTGAAACTAGATTTCTTTTTTAACTTTGTTATAATTAGCCAGAATTATAATTCGGTTTGTAAGATAAAGTTAGTATCCTAAAATGTATTTTGGTGATGCGTTGCACATTTTTGATCATGTTGATCATGTTGCTTAATTTGATCATTAAACTATGTCCGCCACATGTATTTCGTGAGGAATTAAAAATGCATTTAAGTTTCAATTCTCGAAATAATTAATATTAACCAATTACAGAGTAAATTCATTTCTTGGAGTAATTGTCGCCGATTATGATTGAGAAAAACAAATTTAATTTAACTACGAAATTTAGTTTATCTATTAAATTGCTTTTCTGTTCTGTACCTTATAATACTTCTTTTTTCGAGATGGAATTAAATAGTGTAGTGTCGGAGCAATTATTCACCAAAGTACTGACTATTTGAGCTAGTAAACGTACATATGTAAGTTCAACTAGTATTTAATTAAATAATACAGTTTAATTTTTTACTGTCGGAGACCCTAACATTTATCTAAGCGGAATAAAAATTATCGAGAATAGTTTTATAATCGGTAATATTTCTAATAATCTGGTGAAACCATCAACAGTACAAGATAGCAGTCGGAAACTGCATTTTGTTGGCCATTTTAGAAATTTAACCGAATAAGGATTAAAATTTGCTAAATAAATTAATACTTACTAGTTTTCTTAATATTTCTAATCGGCAATTGTATTAAATAATGATCTATTTAGAATAAAATCACATTGCAGAATACAATAAAAGTTATTTTGTTTTTTAACGACTATAAACAAAAAAGTTATGATCATTTAAAGGCGAGATTTTAGTTAATTTAAAAAAAAACTTAAAAATATCATATCTCAGTTACCGTGGCACTTAGGACATCAGTTTTATATGGGATGAAAGCTTCCAAATGACCCAACCAATTTGAATGAATTGATTTCGCAGGCTAGAGAATAATTTGCTAGAACTACAAGTACCAGGTATCTCTCTAAATACAGATAACAGACCAAAACTGAATGATGTAATGCTTCAAGATTTTTCATCTATATATGGTAGAGTCAAATTATCAAAAGAGAAAAGAAAAGTAATTCTATTCATTCATACCACCTGAATTTACTTTTAATCAAATAAGAACATACGTAGATTAAGCTGAAATTTTTGTTGTAATAATAAGCTTATATAGGCTTATGTCATAAATCATTGACACCTTATTAAATTAGGGACATATATCTATTATATAATTAACACTATTTTCAATAGTGTTCACTTTATTCAATTGATCTGACATTTATTGTTTAGGAATTTATCTTTGCGCTAGTACTATAAAATACTCTATATTTGGATAATTCCTCTAAAATGTTGAAATAAAAAGTATCAAATAAATTGAAACATAAATCTGTGGCCTACGGTAATTTTGTCTCTAATTATAATGTGCCTTTGACTAAATTCTGTACCACCGGGTGATTTTAAGATTGAAAGGTCATGGTAAAAAGCTGCCATTGGTAAGTGCTCAAAGAATATGGTTGAGAATGCCATAAAAAATCGCATAATAACTGCAATGTTAAAAGGAAAATAATTCCCCAGTTAAATTAAACGAACTTTTTTTAAAGATATCTGTTGGCGTAGATCAGCTTGAAAGTACCACTGCTAAGCGAGGAAATAAAAAATGTTTTGTTTCCGATGATAAACAGATATATAAAAACCAAGAATTTCTTCCTCATTAGAGCAAAAAATGGTAATTCGAGAAAGCAGAAATTAGGAAGAACTAAGAGTGGTTGTTGAAAAAGCATGGAGGAAAATATCTATTCAACGAGGCCAAAAGTTAATAGATTCTGTGCTACGAAGATGCCTAGTGGTGATTAAAAATAAAGAATACTACTAAATACTAATGTTTCAACCGTATTTGTTTGGATGTATTTATTCATTCTCATAAATTGATTTTATTGAATCATAATTCTAATGTCTCTAATTTTGAAACCAGTAAATTATTTGAATTTCTTTACAATATTGTATCTTTTCAACTATGTGGCCGAAATCGGTTAACCGTATGTGACAGCTTTCATATGAGCTTTTTCGTTTTTTGCCAATATTTTAAAAATTATATCGTTTACGAGAAAAACGAGTAAATGGCGTTTTTGTCGAAAAACTTTTTTTAACTAAAAGTCAGCATCTGTACAGCTCAGTTGGATTGATTGTTCGGGATGAAACTTCTTAATTAAGCATTTTCAATCAATTGGGCGATTACAGTGAATTTTCACCGAAACCGATCCATCGGCAGTTTCCATAGCAACTTTTTAGATTTTTGCAATTATTTTGAAAAGTATATAATATTTTCGGAAAAAGATTAAACACAAAAATATTGTAATTTAAATTTCTAATTAAATTAGTTCAGATAATTTTTAAATTTTACCGAAAATGGCGAATTTTGATAAAAAAACAACAACTTTATTTCATCAAAGTTTAACATTTCTACAGCTCAAGTGGATTGACTATTCGGAATCAAAATCTATATTTAATTTTTTTTTCTAAAAATTGGGAAATCCTTCCGAAATTAGGTAAATACGTGTACCGGAAGTGGCTGCTTTTTTTTATTTTTGTAATATTGGAAAGTTTAGCATTTACAATAAACGACAAAGAATTAAAAGATTCACACAAATTTAAAGGTACATTTTTAACAAGGGTTGACCTTGTTCGTTTTCTGAAATTTAAGCAGGAATACAAGGCAGTGTTATCAAAAGTCCAGTAAGTTTAATTTTTCGCTTTAGAAATCAAGTATCGTGTATTTGAGATTTACATATGTATACATTCGTGGTAAAAGAAAATCGGCTGTTGGCCACAACATAATCACTTTTCTACTTTTTTCCTTTAGACAAATCAAACAAATTAGTGATGAATGGGTTTGGAGAAACGTCCGTGAACCCTCAATTTTGTGTATTATATTTCATTATTCAATATAAAAACTAATAGCATCCTAAATATCAATATCTAATTGCGCTTTTATAATCGCTATAGTGTTGTTTCTCCAATATTTTTAAACAAGCTGGTGCCTTGTAGTTATTCTGTTGCCTAATATTCTGCATTTGACAAATTTTTGATAGGTATCAAAGATGTAAAGTCATAAACGTTATCAAAATATAAAATTTTCTTTCTTCTGCCATTAATTTACATGAGCAGAGACTATGATATAATTTAGTACATTTTACGCCGATCGGGTAAACCTGTATTAGTTGTTTATCCCATTTTCAGAACTAATGACTGTTTGGGTGTAAACACTAACAGAGTTTAAGAGTAAAATAATTCAGAATTATTTAAAACAATTGTTCGTTTGATTCACTGAACACAATAATTGCCTTGTGAAAACATGAAAAAGTTATGTTGCGTAAACTGCTAGCCCGGACGATTTTATTTCTAACACCCTGGACATAGAGGAAGCTTCGGCGGGAGATATCATTGATTGATTGATTGATTGGTTGGACTGTAGGACCAAATACTGGACAAGTGTCCCTGTAACGCCGGGCCTATTCCTACAGCCTGTTTACACATAACAATAGGAAGGATAGGAAAGGTTTTTTTTTTTTGGAACAGGACGACCCGGTTTCAGACACCTAGCGATCGTACGGCACAACACAATTCTAATCTACTTCTAATCTACTAGAGGAAGGATAAAGGCTTAATAGGTCTTAATGGTTAATAATGGTATTGGTCTTCAACAATTGCTTCTCTAAATCAGCAACCTGAGAAAAAAATATTATTATTTCACGTACATCTGGAAATTTCCTGAAATTTAATTCTGCATTAATAATTTCCGGCTTCCTAAACAAAATTGATTGATTGAATCGGCCCGGTTACAGACACCTAGATAAAGTCGATAGTTAGTAACACAATGACAACACAATTCTAATCTACACAATCAAAAATTAATATTTCAAAGAAATATTATTTCACAAGCATCCTTTATCTTGTCATAGAGGAACGGCAGCCATTATCGCATTATCGTGTTCCATAGTAAAACGCCAGTATTTTTCCTTATTATTTTATTGCAAGTTATTAAATTACTTGCAAAAATTTTATTGGCATATCTGAATTAAGGGAATAGGGACAAATATGCTACGAACTTCTTAATTGTGGAGTAATTTCATGGAGTAAAAAAAATTTCCACAAATGTTCTGTGAATAATTTAAATTTTTGGACTCGATTAGAACAGCGTTTTGAGGGAAAATAGAAAAACAAACTTTATCTTCACATTGCTATTCGTATCGTTTCCAATTCCCTATTCCCAGGAAAAGCTTTAATAGTATATTAAATATATTTTTGCAGAAAAGCCTACAACTATGTCCCGAGATATTTACAAACATACAAATAACACATGACGCATTAAAACCCCCAGTCATAACTTTTTGACTTGTCACCAAAGGGATATCGAACCCGGGGCTCTCGAATAATGTTACCTTAATAATGGTGACCTTAGTACCTGTTATTGGTTTGGGGCATATTTCATATAAACATTTATTTTGCTCCTACTAGTACTTTTTTACGTCCGGAGCGGCAACATTTGCTGCTTTTCTTGATATCCATTGTTCCGGATCAGTTTAAATTTTACTCGTATATGAAAAACTTGGTTCAAATTTTTTTAAAGATCACAAATTTTGATTTGAAATGTAGTGAGCGGCTTTGCGTTGTATCAATTTGAACTGAACCGGATTAGATCAAGCGTCGAGAAATTCAGCTATTAATTCAATAACTTATATAATCGACGTGTTTGTTGTTTACCGACAACTTCAAGGTGGAAACACTAACAAAACATCGGCTCAAATTCTAAATAATTTTGGATTTGTTCTACAATTTTTCTTTCAAGTACAACACTTGTCATGAGAAATTTTTTTCCATTAATGAGGTTAAAGTTTCTATATGTACTACCTCTAAATTGAAACAAATTCTTCGCTAAATTGAAAAAAATAATGCAAACCTTAACCATTTTAAAATTTTCTCAACTGAAGAATTCAATCCGTTGTTCAAGAGTTGCTCTTCGTTCGGATGTGGAAAATTTGAAGGAGAGACGGGATCTCTCATTCGATTCTCGTTTGCTTTTTTACAACTTTTGTTTTTTGGAAAACCACCTAGCAAAGAAAAGAAATATTAATGGAAGTTATCTCGTTGCAATTTTAAATTTTCCGGAACATGAATTAAGTGTCATTAAATTTATAGTGAATTATTTTCAATTTGAATTTTTATTCCTATAAAAATAGAACTCTTTTCTAACAAGTGAAAAGAGATTGTGAAATAGAAGTTCGGAAATCTTTGGGGCATCCAACACAGTTAAAATATTATCACCGACCAGTTGAGTCAGAACATTTCGCATTATTTTTTTTACATTTAATTAGAGTTTTTAATTTATTCAAGTAAAACGCACTCTTTTGAACACGTTGAGACCATAGTTGGAGGTATCTGTTCACACAATGCCAGCTATTGTAATGCAATTTTTAGGTTAAAAGTTAGACTAAGTAAAACACAATATGCCCAATCTCATCCAGATCGCACTAAGAAGCTGGGGGTCTATTATGCAATTTTGGACCGCATTTTTTTCGACAATATCGACCAATCTGACAACGTCTAAAATATTTTTCGATTGTATCGAAATCATAAAAATCTCAATAAAAGTTTAATACGAAATTTTTGATAATTAAACTAATTAAATTTTAATAATTAAAATTATTTAATCCAATATTTAATATTTTAGTATAATTTTATAGACCCTGGTTAATGTGTCTTGAAAGTCAAAATTTAATTTTAGTTTATTTTACACTAACTCGAGAACGTAAATTGATATCTGACTTCTAGTTAAATGTGCGGTACCTCTATGTGGTTGTTTGAAAAGCTTTAAAATATAATTGTTCAGCTTTTCCCGCTTCAAATATTTTTGTTGAGGTTTCTGAACGCGAATTTGGTCTTCTCTAGTTTTGTGTTGTTGTGTTTGATGTAATTTAGCTACTCGTTGTGTATTATTAATTTACACTCTGAACTGACTTTGAAAATTACCAAGTACTGTTTAGTGTAAATTAATAGGCTGAGAAATTTGATTCTATTTCCTGTCAAAAAATTTAATATATTTTTGGTTTTTTTTGTTCGGAACACAATGCCAAAATTTTAATTTTTTTGTCAAAGTTACAATTTTAACATCCTCATGGATAAGTTATGCAGACCCTTAGTGCAAACCGAAGTGGAAAGCATTAATTTCTCGTAAAGTAATAAATTTCGATCACTTTTACATCACATAAACTCAATGTTCAAAGATGTGGAAGTGCTTGAAATCATTCGATATCGAAGGATTATCCTCCATGCTAAAAAGGTAACGACGAATTGATTTATTGTCAAATTACAACACTATTTATTTACTGTGAGGGCTCGTAACTTTTATAATAATAGTTATTTACTTTAAATTTTAGCACAGTGTATAAATATTATAAAATCTTTCTTCCACATTGTTCCAATTTAATGAGATCAACTTCGCTTCTACTGGCAACAATGACAAACTACCCACAACAATTTTTTAACCCACTATACGTCTCGCTTTAGGATAAAATATTTTTGTATTTCTATTTTTCATTTCAATTTCTGTTGTTGTTCTTTGATGTCGATGAAACCGTATTCAGTCTTTGATATTTATTATTCATCTTAAGTAATTCTTTTTCTTGTATATATTATTGTTATTGTGCTATTTGTTTTTATTTCTATTTTGTGATAATTTTTTTTATGACGATCCGTGCAATCAAAAGAATGTGCGCGATTCGATATTATCGAGTGTAAAGTGAATTTGATTGTGCAATTTTTCTAGGCGCACAACGCTGGAAAAAGGTTTAACAAATAATAAACAATTTAGCTTTGTTCAGCACAAAAAAAATAAAAGTAAAAGTGATCTATTTGAAAATATTAAGTCACGATCGAACGATCGATTTAAAAATATAAAATATTGTGAATCGCGTAGTTCTGTAATATATGAGAAATTACCATTTATGTAAAACAAATTAAATTAAAACGAGCCAGCGAGCAAATTTAAAAATCGATTGGGTAGTTTGTATGTGTATGTGTGTACTGTGTTTTGACCAAAAATGACCAAACATCAAATAGAACAACAGATTAAAAAAATTGATTCATTATTTGGCGAAAATAAAAAACCAAATAACATACAGGTGGTTGAATCGAATAAGGATTACAATTGCGATGTGCATGGACGACGGATTAGCAATGGTGAAGGGTCGATGCATAATTTAAGTATACGCGATTTAATTGGTTCAAGTAAAACGATAAATCGGCGGATTAGTGATTCAAATAATAACCAACATGTTCATCTGAATCATAATCATTCTAGTCAAATTGGACCAAGGCGTGAAAGCATGCCCGTGCTAAATGCTACTTCCAGTTATTATAATCGCGTTTATACACCAAAGAAAAGTTCAACCGATACGATTAATCCATCATCATTTCCATCTATATTACGGAAATCATCGATTTCATTGTCACAGAATACTTTAAGGTCGGCGGGTCACAATAATGCCAACAGACAAAATTTAACAAAATCTCGTGAAAGCGTATATAGCACGATGACATTGGATCGTAAACCAAAAAATAGTACCTTAAATAAACGAAATAGCTTTTCTGGGGTTGATTTAAGGAGGCCCGATGGTTTCGGTACCCATACTACCACTGGAAGTATGTATTTGCGACGTGATTCTGCAGGCCAGACGAATTTAGTACGACGAGATAGTTCTGGCTCTGGAACGTCACGGCGTAACTCAATAAATACATTGAGTAATTCCAAATCAAATTTAACAGCATCGACACGACGCATTGATGTACTCCCTAGAGATTATGTCAGTGGTACGGTAAACAATAATAATCATACACATAGTAATAGATATCCGGCCGCACCAACTCAAGAAATACATTCAATTTTACGGAAAAAATCATCAACAAATGGTACTGGCCACGATGATTACTTACCATCCGACAACGAAGATATGTTATTGACCAAAGAAAATCTCAAAAAACATGTAACACTACTTGAATCGAAAAATGATTCGTTCCGGGCGCAGGCGAAACGTCGTTCATCGATCGAATCAACGGGCGGGAGTAGTGGTACGCGGAGATTTTCAATCGATTCACTTGATTTAAGGCGAAATTCTTGGGATTATCGTGATTCGGATACCGTGTCTTCCGGAAATGACAAGGTATGTTTATTTTAAATAAATTAACTAATTGTGTATGCCGCAAGGTTATTTGTGTGCTTTATTATATGGTGCAAATGGTCCCGCTAACATGTGGGTTGTTTCATTGAAGGTAGTCTAGTATATAAATTTTAAACGCGCACAGATGTGGAATTAATTTATACAGATGCAATATATCTGAATTAATATCACGATCAATAAATAAATTGAAAATAATTACATTTAATTGAATTCAATAGAAAATAAAAATGATCGATAATTGCTGTAATTACAAGTATGTGACGCCAATTGTTTTAATTTACGTTCGCAGTTTACTGGATAATAGTGGGTGCGAGCTACGTATATAAACAAAAATAAATTATGTCAACAAACGTGTTAACGCAAAATAATAAAACACATAAAAGGTCACCTTAGACTGGCTTACATATGCATTATGGCGATAAGTATTTTTTCCCCTCGATTATCTAAACTTTTTCTTTGTTGTAAATTGAAATTACTATTTTTGCTGTTCCGCAATGAAACCCTTGAGAATTAGTCGTAAAACACCAAAAGTGCATCCCACACACCAAAACCATATAATAAATTAATTAAAACGAAATCGGCGCGTAATATACGATCGTGTTTGTATGGCTGGCCACAACGATTGATCCATTTGAGGTCAATCCAGTTAAGAAACTCATTTAGGAATTTAGGAAATTATTTATTGGCGCCAATTTACCCAAAACATGTATAATTACTTAAGTAAATAGACGCGCACGGTTGCGTTGTCGTTACGCGATAAGTGAATATTTTTGATTTCTTTATTTGTTATGTTTTTTTTTGACTGTATAATTAGCTGGAAGTGATGAGATCATTTCTTTTTAAAAATATGTAAGAATTGTATACGACAATGGCGATTGATGGCAATAAGAGTAATGTCATCTTTACACTTGAACGATTTTTAATAAATTGCCTTATAAGGGGTCGTGATTACAAATTTTAATTTTTTTGTTTACAAGTAAGATTAGGTATACTTAGAGGTTTTCGTGCTCAATTTTGAAATTTCTTAATTGGATTATAAAGTTTTGCAGTTAGGAATGTAGATCGCAGTGAACTTCAAAAAAAAATGAAGTCACGTCTTGTTCTCCGTAACTCGTTTTCTTGTTTGATCTGTTTATCATCCTAAGAAAGCAGGTTATTAAAAATTTAAATTGCTTTTGTGTGTATTTTGTGAGTTAACATAACAACTATTCTAAATCATATTTGACAAATCCCGTATTATTTTACAAACTATACATATTTTAATTACCTCACACCTTCATTTAATCTAAGTTTTATAATATCAGTTCTTATTGTTTACTTCCACGTTTTATACAAACTTGGCCTAAATATAAACGTAAACAATTTCCCGTTTAATGCGCATGATCATTTAAACAAACGCAAAAATATTTTGTCAACAAATCCATATATGACATATGTCAAGGTTTTATAAACATAAATTTCAACTCTATACCATAATTGTGCCACTCTCTTAATTATTATGCGAACTAATGATCAGCCATCATTTTAATATTCGAGATGATCGTGTGCTTATTAATCAAAAACGGTTATTAAATTAGTTTCTGTTTAACACATTTTTAAGAAATCGTTGAATAGTTTTTAAAACTTTTGTTTCGATCAAATACCACACGGTAAAATGAGTCATGTGAAAGTAATAATTATAATCGATTGGTATATTACAAAACCTCAAGTATTTCCTCTCGATGACTTAAAGCACATACATATTATATAATGATAAATATGTACCAATCGATCATATAATACAAGTTGACATTAGAGATCATTGGCATTGTTTTTTTTTACATTGACATCGGAACACAAAACTTATCACCATTTTTGTGTTTTGAATTTATCGTTTAGTAATCCACCCCCATTTAATATACAGATTTTATCTTTCATAAAATAACTTGTTATGTCCATTTCGTATTAAAAATACCCACTATCGATCGTCCGATCGCACGTTCGATTACATATTATACGTGATGAATAATTTTTTTTGTTCTGTTCGTGCGGCATTCCCATAAATAGTCATTATATTTAAACGTTTTTTATTATATGCGATCGCCGCTCGATCAATATTACAGATACGTGATTACAATTTGCAATATGGTGGCACAAATTGACGTAGATCAATATCTTTATACGAGTATTTGTAAATGACATTGATTTGTGTGGAAATATTAAAATTGTTTTATTAATTTTTAATTAAAATAAGACGATTTTATTAACAAGTAAAGATCATTGTTAAAAAGTGATCGTTTTCTCGTGATCATCGCGAATTTGATGAATGATACATGATTATTCATGATGAGATGATTAATATACCTTATCCAGCAGCAGTTTGCGTCTTCCAGCAGTTCAGGAACCTGGGTAGGATTCAATGGACCAATCACACTTCGAGACGGCCAACTCCCTATGTAGGGCGTAACTAGCAAAATAAAAAAAATACCTCGATTGACAAGATCATCTATTTTGTTTGCTATGATTGACTTACTATTTACGAAGCTTTCGATCATCTTAAAACGCCAAATCCTATTTGTATAAATTATGATTTAAATAATATTATTTGCTATTGGATCGCTTTTCAATTTTTAATTCATGTTTATTTTTTTATATTGATGTCCTCGTTGCTATATGAATCGGCAAATTTGAAATACGGTTTTCAATTATCAGTATTGTTGGATACTAATGATCACGTCATGCTAATTAATTAAAAACAAATAGCAATAATCTGTATTATTTGGGTTATGATTACTAGGAAATTAGATTATAATCTCAGGTCTATTAAAAATTTTAATAAATTTTTAGTGGAACCAAATTGTGCACATTAGTATAAGTAGAACTACCTGATTGTGTAGATAATATTATTTTCTAACAATTTATCCGTGCATTACTCACGGATCCGCATTAAAATACGTAAGAGGACTTCTAATTATCTATAGAAAATTTATAACGTTTAATGTTGTCTTCCAATTCTGCAATTGTCGTTGATATAGACGAGAGACGTAGCCCCATACAAATTTTCAAGAGGCGTCAAATCTCGTCTACCGAACTCATTTCTAAATAAATCCATGTTTTCACGTGATGTGTGGCATGTGTGTGGTGTCGTCTTGCTGAAACCAGATATCGGCCAGATTTACTTCTTGCATTTTGGGGGGAAACGTGTCACTAGCCGAAATGCCGAAAAATGGTGAAGAAGTAGACACCTCGCATGGGCCACTTAAAACGTAGCCGTGGCCAACATTTACGTGAAATAATCTTTAAAAAGTAAATGGCCAACATTAATTTATCGATTCAAATAAAAACCATTAGTTTTTGCAGGTTTACTGTTTTTTTTTGAAAATTATGAACAAAATCATCCGATAAAAATATAATTAAACAGAAAATTTTAAATCGGTGGCTGGTCCTAAATACCATTATTATCGCTAAGTAAAAAAATGATAAACGTTTCAAAATCGTATACGATTTTTGAACGACTTGTTTGAAATTTTGACAGCTCAACAGTCTGATATTCCGAGTCACGAAACAATCATGTTTTCGCTTGAGGAGCGTTTCGAAATATTGAAAACTTATTTTCAAAGTCAGTGTTGTGTAGCCGAAACTGTGCGAATTTTGAAAATAAATATGGGTCGTGAAAGAGTGCCAAGCGGATTCGCTGTAGTGAAATTAGTGAAGAAAGTTCGTGATGATTGTTTGCTATTGGATGACAGAAGTGGTCCCCGAGCTCGGACAGTGCGCGCGTTCGAGAATATTACGGCTGTGGTCCATAGTGTGGGACAGAATCCAACGACCTCTACTTGACGCGGATCGCAGCAACCGGCCATTATTCTTACCAGCCTGAAGAGAATACTCCACAAAGACCTCGGATTATTCGCCTAGAAGGTCCTGATATCTCAGCAGTTGAAAGCAAATGACCATCCGCTTCGATATTAGTTCTCTGCGTGGGGCATAGACCAGCTTCATAATGATGTCAATTTTGGCTGAAAAATTATCTTTTCAGACGAAGCGTATTTCCATTTCGGGGGCTGTGTAAACAAGCAGAACTGCCGGATTTGGGGTTGAGAATAGCCATACGTAATCATAGAGAAGCCAATTCATCCACCAACAGTAACTGTTTGCTGTGGATTTTGGAATGGTGGCATAATTGGGCCATTTTTCTTCGAAAACACTGCTGCAAACACCATTACAGTCAATGGCGATCGTTACAGAGCCATGCTGACCATTATGGCCTTCAATTGACGCTATGAATATGAGCAACCTTTGGTTTCAACAAGATGGCGCCACAAACCGATCGACAACCAATCTCTTGCGCGCTAAATTTGACAACCGAATAATCAGTCGTTTAGGAGATGTCAATTGGCCTGCGCGGAGCTGCGATTTGACGACGTTGGATTTTTTTCTATGGGGTTTCGTAAAGGATAGCTGTTATGCGGATAATCCAGAGACAGTTCTAGCTTTAAAATATAACATTGCGACAGTTATTCACGAAATAAGCGTCGAAATCATCGAACAAGTTCTTAAAAAACTGGACTCACAGAATGGCTTACTGTAAGGCCAGCAGACGGGGGCCACGAATGCCGCCATGTACGAAATTGTTTTTCATTCTTAAATTGGTGGAGTCTCCGCCTACTCAATAAAAAAAGTTTCCACTAAATAAAGATGTATACTCATTTTAAAGCGTTTTTGAAAACAAACTTTTAAATTGCCCACTCTTTATAAGTTGCCCTCTCCCCCCTTAAATTATTATAAAATAAGTAATTTGGCGATTGCAACTGACGAATATTTGCAAACGAAAAAGTAATGCTCAAAATGATTTTCGATTGGTTTTATAGTTGATGAAAAATGTGAATTGAGTAAATATGCAATTCAACCGTAAATCAAATGCCATTAAGACATTGGATCCGTTTCGTTCTTTCCCGTTTTTCCGTAAAACACTATACACAGCGGAAAACGCAACAGAAGGGCATTTACGTGCGAAGTAATCCAAGTGACGTAGCCTTCGCTTTGATTAAGGCATCCAACCGTCATGTTCGTGGCGTGTTCGTGCCTTATTCTGTCTTGAACTGAAGTGTTGGAAAACTTAAACGGTAACTTTTTTTTAAATTCATTCTCAGAATGTGTTGCGTAAATTTTAGCAATCATATATATACCCATCACAGGGCTTCCGTATTTCCTTTATAGATGTTCATGAAATTGTGCAATCCTTGGGATTATTGTGAAACCGATGAGACGCGAATAGTATTTCGCAGTTTTTGCGATTCATTATTTGCGATCCGCTACGTATTGATGTATTATAAAATCTCATTATCGCATATCGCATTCCTTTTAAAGAAATTTGGTTAAAAAATTTCAATTTGTTAAAATATACTAAGGTACTTATTTCTTATTGTCCGCCGTTAAATTTTTTTGCTACAAATACATTGCTAATGCGATATCCTATTATTATAGAGCACTCGCATTTGTCAGTTGTGTTTTCGCAAAAATCCGCCTTTTTATTTTGTGAAAAAAAAAATGGCGAATCGTGTAACTAAGAGCGGATTTCGCATCACAATGCAAAATTATTATTATTTTTTTGATAATAGAAAGAATACAGTATTTTAAGAGTATGTATAGTAAATAGAATTTTTGCCTCGATACCTCCCCTAACAGAAAAAAAACAAATATTTGAAATTTTAACTTCCACGACTTATTCCTCCCAGCTTATTGGGCCTATCTTTCGAGAACTTAACTATAGATTTCATTGACATGGCTGTAATAGCATGATGGACGAATATCCCCACCTAAAATACATTTAGTCAACATCGATTTTTCGCACGGTTACAATATACAAAGTTTGTATTTCCCAAAGAACGCACACGCAAATTAATTGATACTCGTATACTGTCAAGGATTGTTTATCGTTTATTTGGTTTTTTTTTCTATTTACAACAAAAATTAAAATAACAATACCTTATACTGGAAAAACAAGGTTGTTGTTTAAATATTTCTTATTATTTTTATTTCTGACAAGAAAACGATTGTGTTGAGCGATAATAATGAAATATTGAGTTTAATTTGGGTCTCGAGCTGCGCTAATGTGATTACTGTACAGTTAAAAGTTTTTAGTGAAGAGCTGATATCGGTTATCAGGGCTGTTTGCTCAGGACCCTATGTGGGTACTAGTTTATTAACTAAAAATCATTTGTATTGATCAATTTTGTATTGATTTGCGGGGGTGTCCGAGATCGTGAGCGCTGTGCGCTCTACTGCCTCCTCCGCGCTTTGTGCCTCGATAACGGTGCTCTCGCGCCTTTTCATAAGAGTATCACTCGGTAGTTCAACAAAGCAATTTTAAGATATTATAATAATTTTAAAATTTTCCGAAACACCTTGTTCAGATCTAAACGGGAGATAATTTTGTGGGCAGTACAATATTGATATTTTTATTTAACATATATTATTTATAAGTTCTGCGTTTCAATTTTTTGAACATGTTTTTATCTTTGTTATACAATACAGTTTAAAAGAATTACCATAAGGAAATTTAATTAAATGAAGAAGCTCTTCATTGTTAAACTGTCTGTTGCAGTAGATCCTCGCGCATAATCACTTCAAAAACTAAAGCACACTACTTAATTTCTGGCTTAGCTCCAACCCAGTTGATCGTATTCCAGATCTTCTGCTAAAAAATATTTTAGAATCCCATTTCCATCCAGCATAGAAAATTTCATCATAATATGTTCAGAAAAAGCTTAGTTCCACTCAGTTGGCCATATTCCAGAAATTTTTTCAACAATTATTTTATAATCCCATTTCCGTCCATACCAAATTTCAACATGTCCAGTTAAGAAATGGCTTAGTTCCGTTCCGGTTGGTCATATCAGAACTTTTTCTAAAAATCATTTTAGAATTCCATTTCCATTCAGCATACAATTTTTCATCATGATCTTTTCAACAATAATCTAGTTTCGTTACAGATATATTCTAGAATTTCATTTTCATTCATGATACCCAATTTCATTATAATCAGTGCCGTCATTAAAATCAGGCTCAGTTTCATTCCAATTGGTCACATATCAGGACTTTTCTAAAGATCGTTTTAGGTATCCCATTTCCATCCAGCATAAAAAACCATCATAAATAATAAATAATCTCGACTGGAAATAGTGTAGTTCCGTACTAGTAGGCTATATGCCGGAACTTCTTCCAAAAATAATTTTATAATCCAATTTCTGGCCATCATACCAAATTTAGCTCTGTTCCAGTTCAAAATCATTTTAGAATCGTATTTCCACTCTGCATTAAAAGTTTCATCATAATCTGTTCAGAAATAATCTAATTTCATCACAGATGGCCATATCCGTAAATTTCTTTACAAAATGATTTTAGAATCCCAGTTCGATTCCTGATACCATATTTCATCATGAACGATGGCCACATTCCAGAACTTACTTTAGTTACGCCAAGTTGTCATATTCCGAAGTTCTAAAAATCATTATAGAATCCCTTTTCCATCCACCATACCCCATACTACCCAATTTCATCATGGTCATTTAAGAAAAGGCTTACTTTCGTCCTAGTTGGCCATATTTAAGAACTTCTTCTAAAAATAAATTTAGAATTTCAATTTCATCCAGCATAAAAACTTTCATCATAATCTGATTAGAACTTCTTAAGTTCTGTCCCAATTTGTTATAATCCACAACTTCTTCCAATAAATTATTTTAGAATTCCATTGCTATTCGCCGCACTCAATTTCATCATGATCAGTTAAGAAATGGCTTAGTTCCCTCCTAGTTGGCCATATATCAGATCTTCTTCTAAAAATCAATTTAGAATCCAATTTCTATCTAGCACAAAAAAATTTATCATAATTCGTTCTTAACTAACCTAGTTCCGTCAAAGATGGTCTTATTGCAGAAATTTTTCGAAAAATCATTTTTGTGTCTCATTTCCATCCACCATACCCAATTTCATCATGATCGATTAAGAAAACGGCTTAGTCCTGTTCCTTTGGGTTATATATCAGGGCTTCTTCTAAAAATCATTTTAGAATCCCATTTTCAACCAGCATGTAAAACTTCATCATAATCTGTCCAGAAATAACCTGGTTCCATCACAGTTGGTCATATTCCAGAATTTCTTCTAAAATCATTTTAGAGGCCCATTCCCATCCACTATACCCCATTTCATCATGATTGGTTGAGAAATGGTTTAGTTCGTCTCAGTTGGGCATACTCCGGAACTTCTTCTAAAAATCATTTTAGAATTTCATTTCCTTCCGGCATACAAAATTTCACCATATTCAGTATAGAAGCCGGACAACCGGTTTTTAATCGTGTAAATGAATTTAAAAAATTAAAATTTCGGACATTTACTGAATACTGATTTCGGTCTTTAACCGTAACATACATATACGAGTATACGAACAAAAGGAAATCCAAAAAGTTGGATATGGTTATTTTAACAATTTTTGTATAGGTGTAAACACTTTTTTGTTTATTAATTTATTTTATTGGTACATAAAATAAAAAGATAATTACCGTATTATAAAAAATTAACAAATATAATTAAAATTTTCTTCGATTAATTTATTTAATAAAAATAATTGTCTATAATCGCCTAAAAGTTTTATCACAAGTAAATTAATTTTTCGTCAAACTCCCATATTTCGATCTAATCTTGTATAAATTTAGGGGTTTTCATTGATATATATTAGTAACGAACAGGAAAGAGATCAAAAACGTCACACGCGCATACTACAAAATAAAGTAGGATTAGTGTACTAATCTAGATCATAATCCAGTCTACGCACGGTATTCTTTATATCAACTAATTTTAAAATATGTTTGTGGCTCTAGTATTAAATTATATAGTTTTAGCAGAACTAGAAACGATCTCAGTCAATTTGTCAATAAAGTGATAAATATAAAAATGACATCAGTACTATTGTCAATACAAAATTTGGAATTATCTATCATTTAATTTTAGCTGCATGATAATCTAATAATTGATTCGATAACTTGGTTTGATTAGATGTAAAAGGAAAAACCTGTAAATTTAAATCTATAAACAGCAGATCAGATATCTCAGTCGTAATGTGATTAAGAGTTACATCAGTTGTAATTATATTTATCAATATGTGGTCAGTAATCGAAGAAGTGTTCTGAAGAGAAGGAACTTTATCATTACAATTTAGAAATTATTATTAAGAAAATGTGTATTGTAAATTTTTAGATATCTGTTACCAGAATTATTATCAGAATCACGTTGTTTGCTAACATGTAAATACGACAGCATGTCGCAGTTGCGAGTCATCAAATAGTTTGGTCAAGGCTATCGTAATACTATCATGAATAACTTCAGCTAGTTTTACTATCGGCACACTATTAATATCATTTTGATGAAACCATTGATTAAAGTTGTTGTTGATAAATAATTTTTTTATAAGTTTATTCAGATTGTTATTTAAGTGTATTAATCTCCTCTGATAAAACATTTTGGTCGGTTTCCAAAGCTGTTGGCTTCGAAACTCAAAATTTAGTGTTTTATTATTTAATTTCATCTCTTACTATAGTTTGTTGTTTTAGTAATAAAACTAATTTGGCATCGATAGATACCAAATCAACATTGTTGGTTGTTTTAGTCATTTAATGATAAAAAAACTATAAAATTGTCAGTCCCTTTGGTCGAATAACCATCATCTTTTGCACAATTGGAGCTGTCACAATTGGATGCTCCGGATTGTTAATAACAATTTAACAAAGCTCGATATCATTTGCATATCCAAAAATTGTCCGGATTTATTGTATCAAATATATAATGCGAAGTTTCATTACTATTTTTCCTTCCTTACTACACGCTATAGCTAGATGAAACCTTAAAGGTGTGGATGCCCTTGTCGCACACCTAATGTTGTTTTGAAGGCTTCAGATATTGTTCCTTCCACTTCAACTATGCTCATAGCCAAATATTGTTTGTTTATACAGGGGTCGGCGCTCGAAGTGTTACTAACTTCACGCTGCTGTAGCAACCAAAGGCTAACGGCGGTGTGCTCATTTTTTGACAAGCGTCAGTCTGTTATGTTGTTTACAAGCCGACGGACGCATATCGTTTTACGTCGCAGTTAAAGAAAATTATCGAAATGGAATTCAAACGCAACAGTGTTATTGCTTATTAAAAAATGAGCTACGATTGAAGCCCTACAAAATACAAAACGTGCAAGATTTAACACCTGTACAAAAGGCAGTTCGCCTCGCAAGTGGTGTTAAAACACTTGCACGTTGGTGGCGAGCTTACAGAAATATATAAACAAATAATTCGGTAGAAACCATTGGACGTTTCAACAAGACTCGGCACCATCCCATAAAGCCCGTGAAACCCACGTTTCTTACAAGAAGAAGTTCCCAGCTTCATCAATAATGATTTGTCAAACCTAACATTAAAAATATAAAATTTGATTTTTATTGTTGTTCGATAATTGTATATACTTTCGGTTAACAAATTGGCATTCTGGGCCGTTCGGAGATAATTATTCAAAAAAGTAACATGCACAAGATAACAATTAGATGGACGACTTCTAATCATGATGACAAGTGATTTTGAAAGCATTGTGGAGGCCACTTAATGTACTCCACGTCACATAGGATTATCATCTAGGTCCATAATCAACTGTTAATTCCACTCAAATATTCAAATGAGGAAAACGTGAGGAGTATTAATGATGATTTAAGTGACGCCGTACCGAACCCGAATCAGTAAATAGCTCTGCATACGAATTTTGTTCGAAAACCGCGACTAGAGAGTTGGGAGATTTTTTGTTGTTTCATCAGAACATTAGATATAAATATAAAATTTTATTACTATTTACATCAATCAACAATAATATTAATTTTGTGCATCTAGTAGATTAGTGAAACAGTAACAAACTCCCAACTCTCAAGTCTCAGTTTTCGAACAAAATATGTACTCAGTGATTTATTTTTTAAATAATTTTTTTTAACCAGAAATAGAAAATTTATTATACCGTATTTTCAGCTTCCGGTTGATTAAAATAAGTTTCACATATGGACAGTTTTTCTGGATGCCCAATTTTCTACGTAAACATTTTTTTTGTGTGCATTTGTGTCGGTGGGGCTTGTCTGGACGAGTAATTTACGTGTCTGGTTGTTCCTTTACTCTTAAAATCATAAATATGATCAAGAAATTAATATTACGTTTGAACATGAAGTTTAAAACCTCAGAAATGTTTTTTCGTAGTAACATAAAATATATAAAACTCGCCTAAATGTTTTCTAAATATTGTGCTTATTTCTTAAATTGTGTTGGTGAAAGTTGTATGCTTTTGTAGTATTTTATTCATGGTATATTCTCTTGCGCTATGCAGTATGCATCTTATATAAATTTATTAGGTGGTTGATAACCTTCAATTTACATTTTATTCCAATGTTAGGGCCATATTTACTACCTACCTATGCAAATTTATAAAATTTTCCTAACTTTTGTTTTATTTTGCGCGTCATTTGCAAATGTTATTCTACCTAACTTGGTAATGACCATGTACGAATAATACAATCAACATACGTTAAAGCATGCAATTTACAATGTAATATTTACAAATATGTACATCTCATCGTCAGTGAAGTCGGAACTAAATGCTTGGTTGTACCATCTACCAAGTGTAAATAATTGATGTGCGCATTTATTGGTTCGATAGAGTTGAGTTTGTTGGTTTCGTTTCGTTGAGTATACGTATAGGTGAATGGAAGCTTAGATTGATTTTCACTTTTTTGCGGTGTCATTTTCCTTTTTCGATTTTAATGTTTACACGTTTTACGTTTTATTAATCATATTATTTTTTTTTTAATTTCAGGTAAGGTAAACTGCAGATTTAAGATATAATTAGTAAGTTTATAAATTTTTTCGCGTGCATGTTATTTATTGCACAAGAACGTGATTTGCAAAATAATATTTATGTATTCGATCGAGAGCTGATTTTTTTTTGACATAAAAGATTGCGACAGTAAGATCGTAAATAAAATTTACTTTCATCTATTTTATCAATCTCGGTTGCAAATTTATAAACTCCTGGCCCCTCTCCATGTCGGGTTTGTCGTTTGATTAAGAAATTGACGTTTTTTTGTTTAAATAAAAATAAAAATTAATTCTGTTTTTATGTACGAAAAAAGTAAAAGTTAAATCATAAAGATAATTTTATTTCAGTAATCTTTTTGCTGTGTGTGTATGCTATACGAGTATGTTATCAAACCATTAATTATAAATGTAAATAAATTAACTGATTTTCGATTTCATTTGATGCGGTTTTTGACACACATCGAGTGATGATATTTTTGTTAATATGTTTTTGCAAGTGCTAATTTAGCTGTACGTGTGTATTATATGCGCACAGTTTGAAAGCAGTCTGATATCGGTGAGCTGAAATTTGTTTTATGAAATGTATAATTTTGTGAGAATTTGCAATTATTGTATATAATTTATTGGTTTTTGTTTTCAGAATTGTGTTATTTAGTTGAGTGCGACTGATTGAATAATTGAAATAAAAAATATTATAGAAATATCCTTTTAGGGTCAGATTCGTCTTTAGGTTAGGTTGACTAAAGTGGATCAGGAGTTGCCAGTTTTAAACAAATACAGGTCCACTTCTAGTTCCGACGGATTTAGTATTTTAATAGTTTATGTATTTTGGGTTATGGAGCGTACGAGATATCCAATATCATTGGATCCACCGTAGTTACGGTTATTATCGGGCTGAACATTTCTGGCTGTGAAATTGAAAAATCTGGCCGTCAATTATAATTCTCGTAGTCTAAGACTGTAGGCAGGCGAGTGAAATCCGCATTATTTTGAGTGTCTGGTAACAAGTTGGTCTCAGAGCTAATATTTTATGTTCACAATGTTCAACCATGAACCATAGCTGAACATTTTGAACTGGCGTGATCCGGATACTGATTTGACTAATCTGGTCCACTAGAAGATGTGTTAACGGGTTTTGTTAATAATAAAAGTAACGCATTCCAAATATATTACTAGCAAAAGACGTTTACTGTGACTTGAAACCGCGTAAAATAATATTTCATTACCATTTCTGACTCAACTTGTCTAACTATTATCCGTCTGATGGTTACTAGATGATCGACCTGAGTCACATATTTATTACATTATTTATTTGACAAATAACCAACAGTAGGAAATTCGAAGGAGGCTTTTACTGCTATTTCTTAATCAATGAATGATACCCCTCCACCAAAGTTGTAAAGACTCAAGATTTCGATATTATTGTATACAAATAACAGGTTTAATTCTGGTTCTTCTGACATATAACAAAAGAATTATACAAGCTACAAGGAATAGCGACGTGCGTAATATTTTGTATTTACAGTTACCTTATTATATTATATTGCGAACCTTACGTAACCATACAAACAAACAAATTGGCAAAGATTCCTAAAAACTGATGTTAATGGTTTGTCTGATGAACTTTATGGGAATTATATCAGACTCATGCAATCCAATCTAATCGCCGATCCTAAGAGTTTCTGATGATTTATTAATTTGAAGAAAAAATCCGACGGACACTCACAAGTATAAAGATCATTCCTCTAATGATCCTAAAGTCAGTCTGGCTTTTTCAAACAGCGATTTTGAAGCCGATGAAGTTATTCATATACATGAATAACTGCGTTCAAACATCCTTGACTTCCATTCAAATCGATTATGAATCCGTGGTACAAAAGATTTTCAAACTTCAAGATGATTTTTCATCCGGTCCTGATGTTCTACCATCCATCGTTTTAAAACCTGCAGTGACATTATTGCTCAGCCGCTGACGGCGCTTTTCTAAAAGTCATTTTCGCTTTGAATTTTTCCATCTATTTGAAAAAGTTAATTTATAGTTCCGATTCATAAGAACGGCTGAAAATCAGACATCTATAATTGCAGGCCGATTGTAAAATTGTCCTGTAATCCTAAGCTGTTTGAAAGTATTGTGTATGATTCACTGTACGAGGGTCGATCAATAAGTCCGTGTTTGAAAACAGGGGTCTATTATGAAATTTTCGGCCGCGTTTATTTTTCGGCGTTATCGAAAATTTACGACACCTCTTTAGGTGTCGAATATCGTTGCGAATATATAAAATATTTATAAAATTATACATAAAATATTAAATATTGGATTAAATAATTTTGATTATTAAAATTTAATTGATTTAATTATAAAAAATGTTCGTAATAAAATTTTATTGAGATTTTTATATTTTCGATATAATCGAAAAATTCATAATAGGTATTTTCGACGTTGTCAGATTGGTCGATGTTGTCGAAAAAAAACGCGGTCGAAATAAATAACATAATAAACCCCCAGGTGGCGTTGCTGAGGGAAGTTGACATTACCATCGTGTACATCGATGTGTACGTCGATCGTGTACATCGTGTCATCTGTCAAACGACACCATACTAAACTTGTCTAGTTCACAGGTTAGTTTTTATTTGGCAGCCAGTTGTATCACTCGTGTTTCGCGTTAATCAATAAAATGGAAAAAACCAATATCGACCTGTAATTCGCTTCTTATTTTTGAATGGAAAAACATGCGAAGAAATAAAAGCGATGGTGGATGCTGTCTATGGGGACCCATCACCATCTATGACAACCGTGAGATATTGGTTCAATAAATTTAAACGGGGTTGTACATCTGTTTTTTATGATGAGCGGCCAGGCTGCCCGGCAGGCGTTGTTACCGAGGAAATCGTTAAAAAAGTCCACAACATTTCGTTTAGTTCGGCTTATCGAACTAAATGTTCATGTATCGCCGAACTAAAGTACGCGAAGTAGCAGAGGCCGCAGGCGTGTCGTACGGAACGGCAATTATTATTTTAAATGATATGATAAGTGTGAGAAAAGTGTCGGCTCGAAGGGCGTCGCGATTGCTCATTCCAGCCGCTCATTTATCTGGAAATGTCGCGGCCAAATTGCATGAACTGTGCTACGAATTACTGTCGCACCCACCGTACTGGTTCGATCTGGCTCCCCGCGATTTCTTTCTGTTCTCCAACATGAAAACATGACTTGGAGGAAAAATCAGCTCAAACGAGGAGGTTATCGCCGAGACAAGCGTATTTTGAAGAGTTTGAGAAATCGTATTTTTGTAGAGGTTAAAGAAATGGCAAAGACGTACTTTTATTGTCAACCGTTGTTTTCTGACAATCAGCATGGTTTTATCAAAGCACGGTCCACGACCACAAACCGAATTCACTTCACAAACATTTAATATGATGGAGGCAGAGAATGAGGTTGATGTTATCGTCACCGATTTTAGTAAGACGTTTGACCGGATTTCTCATGCAGTTATTTTCTTTAAGCTATGGCTCTTGGCTTTCCATCCCAAATTCTCCGCTCGATGGGCTCTTGTCTAGAAGACCGTCTCATTTCTCAGCATCATTTGAAGTGCTCCAAGGCAGCCATCTGGAGCCGACTTTTTTCATACCCTCTATCAAAAAAGTTGAATGTTTAATTAAAAATTCATCCATATCTATATATGCCGAAGAGTTGAAGATTTACAAATGGATTTCAAACACCACCGACAAGAGCCTACTACAATCCGATGGTGGTGTGCAAAGAACAATCTTGAGTTGAACGTGAGCAAATTCCAAACAATCACCTACTTTCGAAAACTTGCACAGTCTCTTTTTGGTGACTATTTTATTAACAACGGTACCGTTATTACCAAAGCCAGTTATATTCGTGATTTGGGTGTCATTTGAACTTCAGATATCACATCGCTTGTATGTAGTAAACTCTGTGTTCGGTTTCATCAAGCGTTGGTCGAAAGAACTCGACGATTCTTATGTTACTTTTTATTATCGTCTCAAACTAATTGACTTACAACCACTTAGTAAGCGACGAGTTGTTGCATGCGTGGTTTTCACTCATCAATTACGAACGGTATCGATTGGAAAAGATTAACCGAAATGTAAATTCGCGATAAATAACTTTTTATTTAACTTAACTGGTTTGATATTTTATTTAACTCATTTTTTTGTTATATTTTGTTTTATCTTATTTTGTTTGATCTATATTAGTTTATTTAAATCTGTTTGTACTAAGCAGACTCAACTTCCGTTTTCCTTCCGTCCGCGACAGGTATCGTTTTGCTTAGCTATCCACCTTATATATATTTTGCCGCTTATTAACGTCCAAATTTTCTCTAATTTCACTGGTTAAGCGGTTCGATATCCTTGTATTTAACTCATTTGAAGTATACTCAAAAAAAAAAAAAATAAAGATGGAGACGGCGCGCGGTTGGGAGAGGTAATATATCGTTGGGAAATTTGGCTTGAATGAAAACTTCACACATTTATTGGATTATAATATCCAAAAATATTTAACGGAGAGTAATCCCTATATTCGAGAACTAATCTTCCTAAAACCGATTCAGCTACTTGTTGTTTCTTTACATCTTTGCCTCAAGTTTTGAATCACCCTATATTTAAATTTTGTGTTAATTTCACTTAAAATAACAAACTGTTAAAAAACATTAAGAAGAAGTAGTCAATAACCGAATAATTGGACGCAAAATAAATTGAAATGTATATTGACGAATTTACAAAAAATATGTTTAAATTTTTTACACAATGTCATTAAATTTCTGATTAATCCAATTTGTATGCCAATTTTACTTTCGATGAAACGTTACAATAAAACGCCTGTAAACTAATATTGAATCATACATTACAACACTTTCGAATACATATTTGAGCTTTAATTGCCCTACCTATAAATTGACTTCGAAATTGCTCGAAACTACTCATCGGATAGAAAAAGCATCCAAAGGGTGATTGAATTATTATGAAATCGGACAACGCCTTATTCACATAACGCGGTAGAAACTTGTGAGATTTTGAACGAAATAAAATTGATATGGAAATCATTAATTATCAAGGCTTCGTGTACATCCAATTAATAAAAAAAAGCTATACGTAAGATACCAATATATGGTTTATGTCCATAATTATCGGTCTGAGATATAATTATGGTGATCGCATAAATGATTGTTGAAATACTTAACATTTTTTACAATAATGTATATAATTTAATCAACTGTAAAAATAACGCGGGTTTTGGTTTATCTCCCCAATAGATTTTTCGATGTTGTTATTAAAGTTTCAAGACAACTTTCACATCTATTATCAGTACGATAATGATGATGAGGAGATAAATACGATACGTACGACTACATGAACACATATACAAAAACAAGTATTTTCAATTTTCTTTAAAGCTATCCACACTATTGATCTTGAGAAGTGGAAAACTGTTGTTGTTTTATAAACTTAATTACAAATAATTTATGTCACAAACGATTTGAGTTCACACATATCAGAACGGATTTAAAGTAAATGTTATTTATCCGGAAACGCGTATACCTCCGAACCATCGAAAGTTTTTCCTACCTGTATTCGTATATTATACTTTGGGTATTTCAGCATTAACCACACCATACGCCGATCAGCGCGCAGCTTCGTTGTATATATAATCTAGTAAATTTCTATAGAATTAAAGTGAAAGGAATTTAATAATTAGTAAGGTTTTTCTACTCTAAATACAAGAGACTTAAAAACAGATTTGATTTTTCGCCGATTTGAGTGAAAGCAAGTAAGCCTAATGTGCGCGCACCATTAACGAATAAAAGAACAAATTCTAAAATTACCAATATTATAAAAAGTATAAAGGCAAGATGTTAAAATTAAATAGACCTTACCAATTGGATTATGTAGCAGTTTTAATTCCACATTATTTTGGTTGAAAGTAAAAAGAAATTTTTATAATTTGTTAAAAATTTGATTAGGATTTTCTTGTGCGGTTGTTACCTTGACAAACGAAACAAGTAATTCAAATCTAAAAAATATGTGTATGAATGCATAAAAAATTATAACGTATCTGATAAAAATTGATTATTATTAACATTAAATTATGTATAAATTTATTAAAATAAAAAAAGTGAAAGCGAATCCTACAAATTGGCGGTTTAGCATGCTGTTATTGTTGTAATTTATTAAGGGTTTACGCGCACGAGCAACCTTTAAAATAAATAAATTCCGTCACAAATTCTGTTCCTAATTAAAAATGCCAAGCAAAACTTTAATTTGCGATACCGCAAGGTTGATTTTAGATCTAACGAAAACGAAAGATTTCAATTTTCAAAAATTGAATAATCAAAAAGCGACAGACAAACTCATTTTATTTACGCCTGAAAAACTGTCATGCATTAGAAATGTTTATGAATTTAATACTATGTGAATCGTATAAAATGCAAAACATAGTTTACTATTCGAAAATTTCATTATTAATGGCTAGTTTATATTCCCATTTAATGTGGCATGTATAATCGTTGAAACAGAAAAAAAAATTGATTTGGTAAATTTATTTTGTTTTTCAACAAAGTCATTTAACGGGTGCACCTAATAGGCCCATCTAGCGTTTGCAATTTCAACTACGGGTTATTTCGACACTTACGTCATTAGTATGACAGAAAATTAGTTTAATGTTTGACATATATGAAATGAGTAGCTATACGCTTGAAAAAAATTGGGAAATATTGAAAACTTATTTTTAAAGTGGTGAGTGTTCTACCCAAACTGTAAGTAATTTACGTGGAAAATTCAGTAGAAATGAAATGCCTACAAGACAATCTGTTTATCAATTTGTGAAGCGAGTTTGTGAACTGGATTATTATTGGTAAACCGACACATGCACGTGTATTTACAGCGCGAGCAGCCGATAACATTACAGCTGTTGCTCAAAATATGTCTGGGTATACATCAACATCAACTCGCCGTCATGCTCAAGAATTGAAAATTTCACACAGTTCTGTGATGAGAATTTTGCACAAAGACCACGGTATGAAGGCGTACAAAGTTCAATTAGTGCAGGAGCTGAAGCCAAATGACCATCTGCAACGTTTTTGGTTCGCTAATTGGGCTATGGAACGCTAGGAAATGTGTATTTTTAACGAAAAATTATCTTTTCCGACGAAGCTCATTTTCACTTCGGAGGCTATGTCAACAAGAAAAATTGTCGCAGTTGGGGCTCAGAAAATCCACACGTAGCCTTGGAGAAGCCGATGCATGCATAACGAGTGACTGTTTGATGTGGATTTTGGTCCGGTGGCATCGTTGGTCTATTTTTTGCTCCCAGCCGCATTACCGAGCCATAAACGAGTTTTTGTAACTCAGAACTCAAGAAGAGGAGATACGACATTTGGTTTCAACAGGACGGCGCAACTTGGCACTTTTGTGGGGAGCCGTCATGAATAAATGTTACACTAACCGTCCAGAGACCATCCAAGGCTTGAAAGATCAAATCGAAGATGCCATTGATGAGGTAGAAGCCCATACAATCGAAAATGTTCTGAAAAATTGGGTTGACAGAATGTGGTACTGTAAAGCCAGCCGTGGAAGTCATTTAAATGAAATTGTGTTCCATACTTAATGGCATACATGGCATCTCTTTCTAATAAAACAAACCGCTTTGAAAAATATTCATTCGTCTTTGAATTAGAGCCAAATTAATTTGCAAACGTTAGATGGGCCGCCCATTACTTTCTTTTACGTATAGTAAAGTAAAGTATAGTAATCATGAAAATTTTCAACCTCGACATTTTTGCAAACAAATGGCAAAAACATTGATTTGTAATAAAATCTCTTGTCTGTGCATACTAAATGACTGTGTGCTCTCTACAGCACAGATGGGTTGTCTGATAAATTTCTTTCTTAAGCTTTTTCATAAATTGTGCGATTGATTTTTTGCCGAAATCGGTTTACCATACGTGACAGCTTCTATATAGGAGCTCTTCCATTTTTTATAAATATATTGAGGAGTATGTAGCATTTACAAGAACAAGTTTAAAAACTGAAAGATTGTAAATTAAGTTTCAAACAAAGTTAGATAGGTTAGGTAATTTACCGGAAATGACGAGGTTTGATAAAAAACTTAATTTCTATTATTCTAAATTTGTAGTTTTTTCCTGCAACACTTAGTAGAATAATTTGCAATAGCGTAATAGTTTTTCTCTTTTCAAGGTAATCGATGTAAATTACAGTATGCGTCCCATACTACCGGAACTGCAATTTTGTAGGCATTTGCGGTTAATTGTGAATAATCGTGGCGCCCATTTTGCGGCATGCTTATTTATACTAAAATGCCTATTCAATTTTTTGCACCGCATTCGACTGAAATGCCGATGTATGTCTATACGAATTTCATAAATTTTCAATCTTCGATCATGGACCTCTGACTCATTATCATATATTTTAGATTTTCGCGATCGTTTCTATGACGGTAATATCATTTGGTCGTTCTGGATGTTTTTCATTACAAATGCATGTATAACGGCTGCGTTTAAATTAAGATATACAGTATTTTATTTTTGCGAACGAAAGTTTAGAGTTTTATAATATATACATGAATAATATTCGCAAAATTAACAATAATTGCACACAAATTTGGAATTAAATTAATTTTGATTTCTTAACAGTCAGTTTAACATATTTTCATTAACATTTCTTAACAAGTTAATAAACCAATAAATGTCTATTCGATTAAGTGACAGTGGGCTATTGCACCAAACACCTTTTATATCACGTAATTTTCAATGGAATTTTATACTTTTATATCATTTGGTTATTGTGCCAAAATTTTGCATGGAAGTCTAATATTATTTTGGAAAAAGCTATTCTATACAGCGCATATTACACGGAGTTGGTGTGTTTGAAGTAAGAAATTGCGAAAAACAAAAAATTCAAAAACAAGTTTCAATCAAAATAATGCACCATGTTATAAGTCGTTGGTACGACGGCAAATTTTCACGAATTGAATTTCGAATTGCTTTTCCATTCACCGTATTCTCCGGATAAGCGACTCTTTTTCATTTGGTCAGAGATATTGGCCGGAAATATTGGACCCTGTCATGACTTCCGCTGCAAAACAAATTTTACACTTTCTTAAATTTGGTATCATCAAACATTTAAATATAATACCTTTTCGGTATCTATTTTTTAGTGAAAAAAGTTAAAAAGATGGCGGACAAAGTATCGACTGACAGATGTTTTTGTATTAATGGTGGTTGATAGACATACTTAGTTGCATTTTGCATTTTGGAATAATGAAACTAAAATTAACAACCTATATTTATGAGATAGAAGTAAAGTTCGGTAAACGTGAATGAAAAATTGGTAAATTTTATTAAAAAACATTTTTGTTTTTTGACACCTGGCAATTAATTTGTACAAACTACAAAATAATGATTTCTCCTATATGCTTCAAAATACTCTTCTACAGAGGACATTACTTCACTGCCATTTGAAAATCTTATGTTTTTCAAATTTGTAAAAAGGAAATAATCACTTAGGCCAGATCTGGGCTGTAAGGTGAATGCGGTATTTCATTGAACCCTATATTATTGCGGTCTTATAAAGTATGAGGAGTAAATCATGAACAAATTTATTTCGGTTTCATACTCGCAGATGGTTGAACCTTAAACTTTTTCGGTGGTGGATTCCTTGCGCTGTTCAACGCAAGGATTTCCGTTTCGGTCATATTGATGAATCTACGTTTCATAATAGATGACTATAATAGGTTTATAAATTTAACCGGATCGTCTTCACTCATTATTAAAATCACCTTCGAACTTTGCTTGGAACCTTTAATACCATACTTAATTTTGAAATGGTGTCTAACTTTCAATTTAAGATCATCGGTTAAAATGTCCTTTTCGTAAGTACCAACGTCCGCCGGTATTCCGCATTGATTTACAAGAGTTTTGTTGTCGGTATTCCCATTTCTGCCTTGAAGTATTTTTGCATTTTTTGAAGCATTTTTCTGATATTAAATGGATATGTTCATGACGTTTAATGAGTTCGTTTATAGTTTTTTCGATAGAGTAATTAAAAATAGGAAAATTGATTCGGGTCAAAAAAAAGTTATCGAAAAGTTTAACAGTTGCCGCGTTAATCATGGTAAAGCTTGTGGAGTTTTGGCGCGAAAAAAAAATAATATTTTAGAAAAATGTAGTAGAGGAATAAATATTCCAAGTTCGTACCTGGCTGATCGTTCTATTGTGTATCAATAATTTGGTGTACCGGTACTCAATATAGGTTATTATTACGTTGTTTGTCAGTTGATAGACGAATTTTGGACGAAATTAATTAGCTCGTACAGTTACATACAAAAAAAAAATAAATAAATAAATTACAAGTCGAGCATAAAAGAAAATAATTAAATGCTAAACCAGTGGGTAGTGTCCAAGTGCGCGTAGTCACCAGTAAAAGAAAAAGTAGTTATTGCAATTCGGTTGCAATCAAGTTGGGCTGGATTCCTAAGAAAACTATAACAGACGGCTACGGGAAAACATTACGAGACATAGGAGGATCGCTACGCATAAAATAAATTAAATATTTCATTTTATATTGTTACCATGGTAAGTTTATCCTTGAGCCATATGTGTTGCGTCATGTGCATGCAGTTCTCCTAAATTGAAATGATGTCTTAATAACTCCCCCGTTTAGGTTAAGAGTGGGTATTAAGGCTAAATTATCCGTACAATTTGGCGACGAAAGACCATCAGTGACATCCCTCAAGGTCATAGTGTTGGCATCGCAACTAACCGGCGAAGTAAATCACCGTTTCATAAACCATCTTAACTACGCCACCATTCGGATTAACTTATTATTTATTCACCATAATTAATAGTTTATAGTGTTTAAGTTGAATTATTAGTGTTAAGTGTATAGTAAAGTTATTTAAGTATCGAAAGTTTAAAGTTTAGTATCTTGTAGATTATAATTGGTATCATAGCATCATATAGGGTGCGTAAGAGTATTTAAAAGCGTTTGGATCGTGCGCGTTATATAAATATTCACGTGGTTAAGATTATACCCGTGATAAATCAAGGCACACAGGGGCGCGAAAGGTCGAATGTGCTTATATTAATTATCTGTTACTTGAATGTGCATAATCAGCCACACAAAAGTGGAAATAAATTTTACAGCTACCAAGTCTCTGGAAGGCCTTGCAGCGGACATGGAGGTTCCGTTAGTGTTTAATTAAATTTTTTTTTATATATCTATATATCTATATATATACTTTTTGTAATGCACGGGAGCGAACGAAAATTGGTATAGTAGATTGGAAATTTTTGTTGGCTCACGCGTTTTGTTGCCGATTACGTATTTTTCTCGTACGATACAAACAAATCTTCGCACGCTTACGATACGACGCATTTAGATAGATCTAAGTCTGAGCAAATTTACGCTTAATTTAAATATGTTAGTGAAGCTTTCTGGAAATGAATAAAGTTATGATCATGTATTGTTAAATCTCGATTTTATTTACTGTGAGATGGGTAGAAAGGAAGTTTGAATAGTCCCGGTAACGGAAACTTGTTTCATGTGACATTACTTGGTACGGTTTTTTTTTGGTTTTGGTCAACCTCTACGTGGATTCAAATTTAAGATGAACCCTACAGCGAACGAGCATACCCCCCCCCCCTCCCCCCCCCCAGCGTACCAACAGAATCTACGTGTTGACACCACAAGCTCCTGTAAATTATATTTCGTACTGTCACTAAAAAAACTGAGTATTTAATATAGAATTTCTGTTATTTTATAACAAGCGGAAATTTTTCATTCGTTTTGTACCTCATTTTTCACAAAATAAAACATTCCAGCGGCTTAAAATCTTGTTCCTTAAAATGGCAAAAGCTCCGAAGTAAAGAAATTCGGTATATGAAATTTTGAGATTTTACAATGTTTGATCTTTTTCCGCTATTTCTTAACGAATTATGATGAAATTTGGTTAGGCATTTTAATGTGATTTTTGGACAAAATACTAGGACTGTTCATGTTGTACTAAACCTGGCCTTTTCATTACCAATGCTTATAAAATTGTTTAGAGAGTTTTTGAGATATTGGTTTGACACTGAAAACTTATATTGCCGCAGAAAACCAAAAAATTATTATGACAATTCTAACCAATAAATTTTCCATTTAGTCTCAGTATGATCTGAGCGATCAGAAAAACAACCGTGCATATTGGTTATTTGTGGGAGTTTCTGATTCTAAACGATAATTTTTTACTTAGATTCGAAAGTTTATAATCCAAAATTCAAATGTGACTCTGCACAACTATTTTTATATTTACTTGTAAAGAAGTAAACGAGAAGTGCCCGTGATTGATTCATTTCAGAAACTCGTTCAAAATACATAGTAAAATTACAATTTAACCTGCGATGTAAATTTCACAATTATTGATTAAGGAATTAGTCGAATTCTCTCCAGCTCAAAATCCATTTTAATCCTGTAGAATGGGCAGAGCCAGAGCCTTCATTTACAACTTATGTATCAATCCAAAATCAATATAGATACCAAATTTCATAAGGATTGGTCATGGAAATGATAAAAGATGGAATTGTAAAATTTCCTATACCAGAGGTAAGTGAATTTCCGCTGTCTTATACAGCTTGTGTTTAGCTTCGCGCCTAGATCTCTTACATGTGACTCTTTTTCTACAGCTTGTCTGAAATCCGATTACTTACCAGAAATAGCTCATTGAGGAGCGAATATTTATTGGAAACGTTAGATAGAATCTTACATAGAATTTAAATATTCCGTACTGTAAAACTAAACATCTCATATACAAATTTACAAAATTTAGTCAATTAAAAATTTCACTACACACAATTTTCTCACTTAATGTGCATTTAAAATTATTTAATTTCGTAAATTAAATGTTGTTTTATTATGTACACACAAAGTTAATAAAATAAAAATTTAATTTCAATTTCAAAATCGTAATTATTTTTGATATAAAAAATTTATAATTAAGAATAGCAACAATAAACCATAAACAGGTTCATATACGAGCAATTACGTTTATGGTTTTGTATTTAAGAATAAAATTGAATTGATCGTGTTCATCCACCAGCAGCGAAGTTTTTATAAACTTATTGAATTATTTTCTTTAATGTATATGTACAGAGTACTTAAATAAGAATAATTGCATACAAATTAAGATATTGCAATTAAGAAAACCAAATCGCATTTATTTGTTTACACATTGCATAAAATTTACTTACATGTTATGTTTCACGCGTCAGTAATGGATTCTCACGATAGTCTACACCAGATTGTGATTTAACAACAAAGTGATTATGTATTAAGTACATAATACAGTGTGGCATGACACTTAATCTTATCTTAATGTAACAAAATACATTTTTTAAAAGCACTTTCATTGTTGCTAAACTCGACAGTATGATTGTTGAGGATGATGTTGGCTTGGTCGTAACGTTATTTCAACAGATAAATTTTCATGTGAATTTCATTGAAATGAGATTCACGCACAACAAAAATTTCCATAATTTATTTACAACAATAAAAATAATTTTGTTGATGAGACTATATGTAAAAATATACTATCCCCTAAGTATATGCAATAGAGGTAAATTTTATTGTTGATAATTTACTTTCTCAAATGAAATTTTTGTCATTTTTGAGATTAAAAATGATTTCTATGCAAATGTCAATCAATATTATTGAAATGGTAAAATTTCAGTCAATCATTATATGATTTTACAGATTGCATAGTAATTCCGATAATGAACGGTTTAATCGACATATGTTTCAACATTAAATGCGATAAAAATATCAGGTGAAAGTTATGGGGAAGCACAATTAACAAGATCTTCGCGTGGCGATTAGAAGATTGGTGTGAAAATTTACACATTTTTCGTAATCAACGATGAAGCGACCAAGCTGATGTGTAATCTACAATTATCTATTGTCAATTGTCAATAATATAAGATTACATAAGATGGATATTCCCATGCGCACAAAACCGGTGAGAGATATTACAAATTTCCAAGTTGAAAGCCGTAACGGATATCCCATATAATAAACCATGAAATAATTAATATACTCAGCTCCACATCATTTCATCTATATATTTCGAATGCAGAATAGTGTTCAAGGTAAATTGAAATTAGAATAATTTGTACCGTGAAAATTTTGAAGAAAATTAATTTTTATTGTTTTCTTATATAATTTTTATGACTGACTTGCACACCTTGAAAGTTATTTTATTCATTTTAGAATGGTTATTGTCTATAAAGAACTATGCCACCTCGCGAAATGATTGTTATTTTTTAATTGAATAATAATAATAAAATTGGAAGTATGCAACGGACCAAGACAGACCTCTTACATTATGTTTTTTTTAATAGGTGGTAGGTAATATAAAAGATAGATACAGTAATTTTCTTTTAACCGTGACTAATTCATGTGACATCGTTGTTATACAAACATACATACTTCAATCAAATGAACCAGGGAGCATATATTACATGGATTACGTTCCAAATGCTTATAATTAAATTATCAAGTGGTTTTACTGTATATTAAGTTGATTGCTATTATAAAACCGCAAAATATTTGTTAGACTAATTAAACCATAACTGTGTATCAATAGGTTGAATTAGAATTTCGCAATTTAAATGGTGTAAAATAGACTTGAAATAGAGCAACATTTAGCTGTTTAACGGTTTGATCGGCAACAATTTAATGTGCTTGTCGAATAAGTAAGCAATTCACAGTGAACAAGTTGTTGTTGACAATGTGGGTTGTAGTGTGCAAACGTTTTAGAAATCATGTTTTAATCAGCAAATATGATAGATGACACTGATTTGAATGATTTTTAAGTGACGTTTCGCCATTTGTAATATGTCATGATCTGTCATTTTTTGTTTCATTGTATTCAGTAATATTTATAATTTCATCATGGTGAGATATACGCAAGAACAACGTTTACAAATTATTCAGTTTTATTATCAAAATAATCGTTCTCCAATTGCAACTTTTCGTGCGCTTTTGCCATTTTATAATCGTAATAATCGTCCAAGTGTGCTCGCTATTCGTCGAATTGTTGAAAATTTTGAGCGTACATTTTCTTTACATAATGTTGAAGTGCCAATAAGACAAAGATTCGCTCGAAGTAATGCAAATATTGCTGCCGTTCATGCAAGTGTTGCTGAAGACCGCAATTTGTCGATTCCAAGACGTTCTCAAGAATTGGGACTGTCTCAAACCACAACCTGGCGGATTTTGAGAAAGGATTTGGGTTTGCATCCTTATAAAATTGTTCTCACTCAAGAACTGAAGCCATCGTAACGTCGTGAATTTGCTGATTTTGCCTTGGAACAACTTGAAAACGATAACGATTTTTTTAAGAAAATCATCTTCTCCGATGAGGCTCACTTTCATCTGAGTGGTGCGGTAAATAAACAAAACTGTCGATTTTGGTGCGAAGAAAATCCACAAATTATTCATGAAAAACCATTACATTCACCTAAATTGACAGTTTGGTGTGGTTTTTGGTCTGGTGGAATTATCGGTCCGTATTTTTTTCGAAATGAAGCTGGTAACACCATTACTGTCAATGGAGATCGGTATAGATCGATGATAACCAACTTTTTATGGCCGAAATTTGGTAGAAGTTGATCTTGACAACATTTGGTTCCAACAAGACGGGGCTACGTGCCACACAGCAAGTGCAACAATTTTTTTTAAAGAAATCATATCACTCTTATTGGAAAACCCTATATATGGCGAACAGCAAATTCTTCTATTGTGAATTTTTTACAATCAATTAAAAAATATTATATACTCATTTGGCGAATAAAGTTGACATAGATGCTCATTTTTGAACATATTACAAACGTAAGCGGTGAATTTACACAAACCGGAATTAGAAAACAAAACAAATGAAACTGAATGGAAATTATTTCAAAATATCCATCAGATGCCGGAGAAATTCTAGCGCTGGTAAATCAATTTATAAAACCTAAAAGCTACTAAGTCGGTTGATGCCGATTCCGTTCTGTTTGAATTTCACTGGTACGATTGTGGCCTTTCATTTGGAAAAATATTTTGGAGTTGATTTGTTCAGTAAAGCTATATCAACTCTGGCTCTGTTTAAAACAGTTTGAAGTTAGTGTTACCACCTATAGTTACCACCTATTCAAAATGTCACGCTCAAAATTATTTTACAAAATTAAATTATTATTAAAACGCAAACTACGTTTAATTAAAACTAATATTGCGAACAAATACTTGTGTTTCAAAAACATATCCAAACACTAAGGATATTGCAGAAGTTATAATACTAACAAAATAGTATCAAAATGTTTTATTCGTTATAACTTGTGCTTACTTTAATTACAAGGCTTCCCAATATTTCATTAAATTTACAATATATTTTGTTATACAAGGTGTCCTATTACAGCCACCCTAATATGGTGAATATGGTGAGGTGATCACAACTAAAGAAATTGTTCTAACAAACTAACATAACGGAATGATTTTGTATTATTGGTTCATATGTAGGTGATAATTATAATAGTTCAATTATTTAATTATAATTATTATATTAAATGAAAAAAAAATTATTATTAATAATGTTTAATAATAATTAAATTAAATTATAAATTAATTTAATTTAATTATTATTTTGTCCGCCATGTGCAATGGCGGTGTGGTATTTGGCATTGTGGTGGCGACTGCGATATGTCGTGCTGCGACTTATTTGCGCGGCTGTGGTGTGAACTGAATGAAATTTTTTTATAAAATAAATGTGTTATCGTTCTTCTTTGGTTATACGCTGTTGTATTATAGACCTTTTTCCACCTTAAAATTTGACAACCGAAGCTGCAGGGCAAACAAAACGAATACGAACAAAAATTGTACGAATTCGTTTGATTGGTATTTCTGAATACAAATTCGTACCTACTTGATACGTTCACAAATTTCCCTTATTTGACAATATGAATTCGAAAAATTTTTATGCGTTGATGAACGATAATTATTGTACGATGAATATTTAGTTAACGACTCCATCGAAAAACCAAATATTTGAGCTCAAAATAAAGACATTCTTTTATAAGTTTTAAAGAAAATCTTTTATTTTAAAATTTAAACTTGGCCGTATAATTTGTTTACGTCAATTTATATGAGAGTATACATACATATATGAATTACTGGTAGTCAATATGTACTTAGCACGTACTACAGTAAATAACCGAATTAAGGTAGAATGGAGTCAAGAGTACTGATAAAAACCGCCGGGTTCTAATCCAAAAATGATATTGAAATATTTACGAAACACAATAAATTATATTTAATTTAATTATAAAACCAATTAATTTAAACTTAAGAGGTTGGAGTTGCAAGACGCCTAATGTGGGCCACTATCACACCACAAGAAATTATGCGGTGGTTGAATTATATTTTCAATCCTAACAATTTTGTCGGCCACACAAAAATACAAAATATTTTATTTACACATCATTCCAATTTTATTTCACTATTTATTATTTATATTACAACATATAATAATCCCCAAATCATAAGTGATGCTTATTTGAAAACCTAGAAGAAAAATAATAATATTGCATCCATTTCAAGTACAAACCAAAACACTAAACAGCAAACTCAAAATAGTGAAATGAAACGTCAAAGTATAACAAGTCGAAATTTTTTATTGCAGGTAAAACCATTACAAATAAATTTCCCTTATAGCAAGGACATACACCAAACAATCCCAGAAATACCAATTTAAATTCGTATCGTATATAAACTTTCGTAACGTGACACGACACGTATCGTATTCAGACATAGGGGCCCTGGGCCCCTATTTCTGAATACGATACGTATCGTGTCACGTTACGAAAGTTCATATACGATACGAATTTAAATTGGTATTTCTGAATACGATCGTACGTAATTGCTTGGTGTGTGTCCTTGCTATACGGGAAATTTATTTTAAATGGTTTCACCTGCAATAAAATTGTTCGACTTGTTATATTTTGATGTTTCATTTTTGTTTGTATTTTGAGTTTTGACGTTTTGGTTGGTATTGAAATGGATGCAATATTATTATTTTCCTTCTAGATTTTCAAATAAGCGTCACTTATGATTTGGTAATTATTATATGTTGTAATATAAATAATAAATAGTAAAATAAAATTGGAGTATTGTAAAAAAAAATATTTTGTATTTTTGTTGGGCCGACAAAAAGGATCGAAAATATAATTGAACAACCGAATAACTTCTAGTGGTGTGATAGTGGCCCATGTCTTGCAACTCCAACCTTTAAGTTTAAATTAATTGGTTTTATAATTAAATATAAATTTATTATGTTTTTTGTAAATATTTCAATATATTTTTTGAATTATGGCCCCCCGGGTTTTTAACAGTGCTCTTGACCCTGTTCTACATTCGGTCATTTACTGTAGTACGTACTAAGTACATATTGACTATGAGTAATTCATATATTTATTTATACTCTCATATAAATTGACGTAAACAAATTATACGGCCATGTTTAAGTTTTAAAATAAAAGATTTTCTTTAAAATTATTATAAAATGATGTATATTTTATTTTGAACTCAAATAATTTTTGGTTTTTCTATGGAGACGTTAACTAAATATTCATCGTACAAAAATTCGTTCATGAACGTATAAAAATTATTCGAATTCGTATTGTCAGATAAGGGAAATTTGTAAACGTATCAAGTAGGTACGAATTCGTATTACAATTATACGTATTCGTATTCAGGAATACCAATTGTACGAATCCGTATTTTTTATATTCGTATTCGTATTCAGGAATAGGGCCCCTGGTAAATTTTAATTGCATAATTAGAATTTATGAATAAAATAGAAAATACATTTTTTTATGATTTAATTTTTGCAATCGGTTCTGGGGCCGAAACACTTCCAAGTCTTTCGTGGTTCGCTTTTCACATCCTACCTTAGGCTTTGTCTGCCAAATCGAGGATGTACCGGTATAGGTCCGATGTACGTAGAACCATCTGCACATTGCTCCATGCCAGCCTTATAGTACTGGCATAGAAGATGGGTCGGCCAATGAGTTGTGCACTTCGACAGGGTGTCATAGTTGGGTTCATTTCTACCACCGATCGTAATCAGATGATGAAAAATGCCTTTTGCATCCTGCCTTTATGGGGATTTGAATCCGGTACCTCCCAATCCAAACGCCAAAGCTGTAACCACTGTGCCGTTTGGTCGGTGCAAATGTCAAATTGTTATTTTGACGTTAGAGGAAAATGGTCTATAGAGCACTCAAACAGCGCTAATTTAGCGATCAAACTAATGCTCAACAGAATATCAAATTGAGCATCAGTTTTGCCAATTTTTCGTGGAAAAATGGACGAATATCAATCGAATGGTGTAAAGAAAAGACAAGAGCTCATGCAGTACAAAAAATCGAAAATATTTTAATTTCGTAATTTCTCAAATTTTAGCATGCCGTTTCACAAAAATTGCGGTAACTGGGTTTCGTCGTGTGGGCTTTCTTACTGTTCGTCGTTTTGTTTCGGTTTGTGTGTATTTTATGTATACAGAGTGATAATTTATGAGTTAGCAAAGTGTTTGTGAAATGATAGATTTGTGATATGTGCAATTAGAATATTTTTTTTGCAATACTCTAACCGCTACATTACCTCCCCTAAATGAGTCACAGTGATGAAGATGAGTGTCGATCGTGATTGTTATCATGGCAACGATTGGGCATCAGCCCTTTGTTGATATCATATCTTATCTTTGGTATCGTGAGGTTAGCTGACCGATTCATTGCTAATTAATTGGTGATTGATTGCGCGATAATGCGATAACAACTACACCTTCCTGTTCGTTGCTTCCGTTGGCCCATACATTTTATTGATAGGTTGTGCTGGCTCTCATTTTTTGTTTGCACACAATAATTTTTCCACGTGGGCGTTGTGGCTTATATTGTACTCCCTCACGAAACGCAAAATACAACTATTCTTCACCACACATACCACTAAAAATATTTCTCGTTATTCACAAACTTATTATTTTAATTATTTTGAAAAATTTAATTTAATTTATATTTTTATAAATTTCCGGTAAAAACTGGCGTCGGGATCACCAATATAACACTTTTATATATTTATTATCCAATTTTTTTTTATTTATTATTATTAATTATTATTTAATTTAATTAATTAATTTTCAGTACTTGAATTATCCGCCGTATGTAATGGCGGATGGCGTTTCGTGCGGCGGTAGATCACTGGTGGCGAAAGATATATTTTTTATCGGTCGTTTTGCTTTGTGTCGTGGTGTCGCTTTATGTTTTCATAAAGTCGTTCGTCATTATGTTTTAATGTTCTTCGTGCTGTTTCCGTTTTGCGGGTGGAACTGTTGAAACATTTACTCTGCTTGCACGTACATAGTGATAATTGATATGAAGTGTTTGTGAAATGATAGCGATGTAATTACCTGAATTAGAATTTTGACAGTCGTTCTAGTTTCAATTAAATTCGACACATAAATTAATATTTCGATAGGGTAATTATTTCCTGCTTAATTGCAACTTGCAATTTATTAGATTTGGTTTAATTATGGTTGAATAAAATCTTTTGTTTTTTTCCTAATATAATTGAGAACACAGTTTTCAGATCCGACATTTAACAACACAATTTTACCACCAAAGCTAAGTGAAACTAATTCAATTTTCACCATTTTAGTTATCTGAAAGATTAAAAGACAAGATATAGCAAGGCTGATTGAAAGTACACATTTTTACAAGAAATACTTGGGGTCGATTATATAAGCGAATTATGTAAGACATTTCGACCTGTATATATTTGTAACTTTTTGTTGTTGTTTTATACATTTTTTGTTTTAGAACGATTACGTGTATAATGATTAAAATGATTATTATTAAATGTAAGTTACCGAAATTATTTTACCAAATTATGCACTTGATGCAATTATAATAGTCAAATTTAAGTAGAATAACAATTTATACAGTTATACAGGGTTGGCTTCCTTGATCAAAGCGAAGATGAATTTGCCAGTGCCACTTCGCATGTATAATATTATGAAATAAAACTCACAAGTTAGAGAGACTGCTACACATCTCTCTAACTTGTGAGTTTTATTTCATAATATTATATTATATTATAATTATTTCGTATCTATATTTTTATTTCAAATGATAGTCCAATGGTTCTGATTTCCTAATGGAAAATAATGTCTTGTGACCTTCTTCTGTTATACGGCAAGCTAACACACTTTTATCAACATTTTCGATGACATTCTAGCAAAACAGCGGTGCATTTACTTGAATACAATTAATAATATTCTGCTATAGGTCATCAATTGTTTGTGGATCGTTGGTATAGACTTATGTCTTCTAATAGCCCCATAGAAAAAGACGTAGGGTGTTGCGATTAACAAAGCGTTCGCGTAAAAGATCAATTGTTTCTATTACTGTGACATATAGCACCGTTCCTGCATATTTTAGAGATCCATACCTTCCAATTCGTCAAACAAAAAATATTCTTTCATTTTCCGTACAAATTTTATTTTCATAACTTTTTGAATAACAATTATATGTCGTCAGTGTAGGAGGACAAATGAGATATGTTTAAGTTAAAGTTAAAAAGCTCAAAAAATAACAACCCAGTGAGAAAATAAAGTGAATGAGGAGATTACTCCCAAAATTTATCACGGCATTGATCTTATAAAATGCATAATGACGAAATAAAAACTTTACCCGTGTTCTATAGGTGGATCCCACATTTACAAAAACCTGTGCCGAACAGATTCGGCAAAAATAGTTTTGCCGCAAATGTTTAGCCGACAAGTGCTGCATCGTGTGAGTTGAATGTGGCGTACATTTTTGTGTCGTTTTCGTCCGCCGCACACGTCCACACTTCCTAATTTGCGGCGAAAATGTTTTCGCAGAACGCGTTCGGCACAAATTTTTGTAAATGTGAACCCACCTTAATACGAATTCGTACCTACTTGATACGTTTGTAAATTTATCTTATCTGACAAAACGAATAACAATATTTGTACGTTCATGAACGAATTTTTGTTCGATGTGTATTTAGTTAACGACTCCGCTGAAAAACAAAAATTTAATTTTGTCCGTAAAAGAACATTATTTTGATTAGGTACGTAAAGGACTAGATAGTATATTGAAGACTAGAGAAAATATTTTATAGGAAATTCTAAAAAACTAAGTATGGCTTTTCATTCGTTAACGCACACGCCGCTCATTCACCTACTCACACAATTACAGTATACCATCTGCACGTTGCAAGCTCCATGTTAACCTGTACATTGTCATGGGCGGGTGCTGAATGCTGCATACAATAGTTGTGTTTATTAACATCACCGATCGTAATCGGTGAGAAAAAGTTTGTTTTTGCACCCTGCCTCTGGTGGTTTCGAACCCAGTGCCTCCCTGTCCTAGTGCCGAATATCACCAACAAAGTGGCTTGCTAAAATTCGTATCTCATGATTTTTTAAACTTTTAGAAGGGTAATAATTTTGATTTTTGCCTTTCTATTTTAATAGTCTTAGTTTGTTATAATTGTAATTGCATTCGATTACATTGACTTCTTGTATGCAATATCTATCAAAAAAAAAAACAGAAGAAAACAGCACAAATTAGTATTTTGTAACTTATTTAATCCATTTTTACAGATAAGAAATTTATAAGATCTTTTATATTCGTTTTATGAACGTTTAGCGCTGGGGTTCCTTGAATTGTATATACCCTTACTTGTTTCTTAGGTTATATCTAAACGTGTAGATTTATAGCCAAATTACTGTAGTCGTGTCACATCATTCTACGTTACTATAATTTCGTCACCTTGCTTTTCCTATTATCGAAGTCGCCTGATACATCTAAAGTCACATAAAACCCGACGTTCATTAATGAAGCATTTTTTGTAAAACAACTTTTATTCATTTTACAAATAGTTTACGGAAAAATTCAATATTCAATACCTATGGTAGGTAGGTAGCATGAAGTACAAATTAGCAGAAAACCTAACATCAGCTAAACAGATTAAACACAAATACTACACTTTTTAAAAATCTACTAACAACGTGAGACATACATTTTTTCAGTTTGTTTAAGAAAATAAAGTTTGCTTAATAGATGAAATGTAGTGGCCATCAAATTAGTGTTAGGATTTTACAAACTGGGACTTCACCAAAACTCGTGTTGGAGATGTTTGGAGGCCAATAACACGGAGCAATATCTACGGTGACTCAGAATCAGAGAGCAGTCCTTATACGATGACCTGTTTTTGGTTTCCAAGCATCCTCTTCACACATTTTAGTAGAGTCCTATTTTGTAATATCGTCTACCGGTTTATTGAAGGTAACGTTAATGAATGTTAATGATGTTTTGAAAGCTCTCGATAATAATTATTTGCAAGATAAATATAAAGAATAGAGATAATTATTACCTACCCTAGTATTCGCAAAAATTCGTAACAAAAATTTCCAAAATTTAAAAAGCCAAATTTTCTTATTGGATTTTACTAAAACTGTAATGATAGTGACTGTAGTCTCGTCACATGAAGTGACACGACTATGGTAATTGGGGTGTTAGCTTCCTTACGATATATATGGTTAAACAACAACACACAATCACACTATGTCAACAAATTATGTTGTGAGTCTATATTTAAGCCACTCTGTATTTTAGGTTCTTGCTGTGCAACCTTGACACCATAATTAAAACCAAATTCAGGTGACCACCATTAAAAAATAATACCAGAATCTTAGAAAATAGCGCACTTTATGCAGTTATCATAAATTAGATTGTTCATTTCAACTATTCGAGTACAACAGGTAGTTTTACGTTTCCTTATACTTAACTATACTTACATACAGTACTAATAAATTTTGTATGTGATCAGAAACTGTTTAATCCGGTTGATTACTTTACTTTGTATATTTCTGAAACTTTTCTTTTCTTTTTTGCGCTAAAACTATGTTAGTGCGCTGTCTTCTTGTTTCTGTTTGTTTGTGTATAATACAAAACATAAAACTAAAAAATTGTTGTAAAATTAAAAAACTTTCAAGTCAGTCGAAGTTACGTTTTGATCGTGAATAGTAGCGTTAAAATATTTATGTGTACGGTATGCGTGGTTTAAAATTTCTTAACTAGTTTTCTTGGGACGTCTTTTTATAAATCTTAAAATTCGATCTCGTAAAGGTCGCGATATTTTTATATACACAGAGGTGATTTATAGTGGTACGTTAAGTGGTTCTTGTTTGTTAATGTAAAAAAAACTTTTTTTGGTATTTTCTGAGACAAAAGTAACGGTGGATTTAAGAATTACATTAAAACTAAAATTTCTGTTGTGATTTAGTTTTTTTTCTTCTGTATAATAATTTTTGTGGTTTTATCTGTGCGAGTTCTGTTAGTAGTGTGTTAAGAAGAAGAAAATATATATTGAAGAAGTTTAACTGTTTTCTAATAATTATAATAACAACAAAAGTATTAAGTTTTGTAAATTGTTTTGGAATTTAGAACAATTGGTGCGCAAATTTGGAAATGTGTAAGCGTTCTAAACTGGCCTCAAAATGGTTAGCGAGAAAACAGAGAAATTTTATTTAAATACCAAAAAAATGTACGGTCACAATACGCAACAACTTCCACAACAATTGTTACATCATCAACAACATCACCATCATCACCAGCAGCTTACAACAACGCCGCCGTCTAATGGTTCAACGAAATTAATGAAAAAATCGGTATGGCCATGGCCCCCCATTTATAGTGACAATCGACCAAATAATTATAATAACTATGCAATAAATAATGGCACAACAAATAGTAGCAAAACTAGTAAAAATTATAATAACAGTGAACATATTATAAATAATAAAAATATAAATTACAAATCATTACAAAATAATGATTTAAATTACAAATCAAATCAAATTGCAAAATATGATCGACAATATGCAACAGCGGGACCAAATATTGCGCACAATTTAATGAAACGTGATCGACAGTATATGCGAAGTGCGACCACAAACGGTCATCATGGTATGGCTCGTGACAGCAAAATGATGATGGTGGATAAGTATCAGAGCTGTTCATCGGCTGGTAGTCCAAATAATAGTAATAATCATAATAATAAAAATGGGTGAGGATGAATTTGATCGAAATAAATATAAGATAAATACACGATAGCATTATGAAAGTTGGATCTATAAATATCTGTATGTATTGCGGCAACGTGATTGTTATTTTTTCAGTTTTATTCTCTGCCCGTCAACGATATGTATATAACGGCTGACTTTCGAAATTTTGCGAAATTTGTAGAGATCAATCATTGAGTATTGAACTGATACTATATACTCGATTTAATTTGTTAAGCGCACAGGTGATCTTGAAAAGCTTTCACTGTGATCTATACAAAATGTATTTTGGATACGCCTTGCAAGTTGCCCTAATCGATCGTGTATTTATTTTTATGTTTATGATCATGATCATCACATCCGATTTTATTACATTTAATTTTTTTTACCAAATTTGTAGCTCAAAAATATGTTTTTGTCGATCGCGATCGATGGAAGACTTTCGCAGCGATCTGCAAATCGATTGGCATCAACCACCAAATAATAATCACAACAATAATAATAGTCTTAATAACAACAATAATATTTTAAAACATTTAAATGGTAATAAGCCACCACCACACGGTGGTACTCCAGGACATCATCATCATCATCATTTCGGAGGATCGCTCAAAAAATACTTGGGACGGTCAATGGATAATATAAATGAAACTGAATCAATTTACGGGAAAAATTATCAGGTATGGCATCTTACGAACCGTTATAATAACGAGCATATTTGATATCTTATTTTCGACATTTTCGATTGATTTTGAAACGAAACAAAAAAATCGAGGTTTTTGTAACGCACACCTCGAGAAGAAAACTTGATTATATATAATGAAAATATGTGGTTTTGTATAGTTTATATGTATATACCTACATGTTGCTTAATCACCTAATGATCGCCATCCCAGTATAATATATGTATACTGCATCATCACCATCATACATAATCTATTGAGAATGAAAAATTAGAAAAATAGAAAATTTTATTATATTTGACTTACATTTTAATTTGAATATAATAGAAAGTTACGCTCTGCACTGCTGTTATATGTTATGTTACATGAATGAGAGATGATAGAATTTGTAAATAACAAAAAAAAAATGTTTGTACAAACCAATAACAATCACTTGTGTATTGTGCAAATATGGGGTATATCTCGTTGCGAAAGTACAAGTAATATTTCGCGCCTAATAATATCGCAGTTTTTTCCGGCCCATGAAACATATAATTTAACTCGAATATAATCGGAATAATATTGGAATGTCACTAATCCAAGCGAAAGCCTTACATTATTTGTTTCATTATATATTTCTATTAACTTTAAAATTAAACCATTACAACTGGACTTCATTTTATTAATTATCAGCATTAATCACAATATAAATCCAATTCAAAACTTAAGTCATTTTAATTATACGGATTATGGTCTCAGTTACGTAAATCAAATTAAGTTACGTCTGATTTATTGGTTGTGTTCTGGAGTCGTGCTAATTTTTAGTTTGCACTCATCTTAACTATTGGCTGACCGCAGTGTTTATGATTACATCAATTATCGAGACTCAAATATATTATTCAATGACTGATTTCTTTTTTACTCACCAATTTTTCGTAGCCCTGCTAATGCTGTTGATACCTCCGTATAGATTAGTTAGTCAAACATTTGTTTTAAATTCAGGCCTCGGCTATTTGTTGTAATTTTTATTCTGAAAGTATAACTTAACCTTTCTTTGACTTGTTAAACCAATATCTGATCTCAGAAGGTTCTAGAAATAGAAATAAAGTTCCGGCTCATGCAATAACTTGAAGATCTAAAATTTAATTATTTAGCCATGTTGCAATGGTCGTGTGGGTTATAATGATCGCTGTGGTTTATGGATGTTCTCGTGCAATTAAAATAAGTAGCCATTTTGTATTAATTTGAAACACTCGCTGATTTACCTTGTTGGTTAATGAATACCATACGACAAATGTATTCTTACTAATAACTAGTTAGTTGTAATGTATAACTAAATTCTCTCAAGTTCAATTCAATAGATTAAATAGTAATTAAAAATCGAACCGTGGTGGATAATAGAGGGTGATACAATATTGTCTTTCACCTTCCGTAAAGTCTGTGGTTTGTTGATCCCTCGCTTCTCCTTCAGGTAGCCTCACAGAAAAAATATGGAGCCATAGATCAGGCGATCGAGGCGGCTATCTCAAGTCGCCATTTTTTGGGATGACACGGTTCGGGAATTCTTCCCGCAACTAGTTCATTGTCGCTCGAGTGGTGTGGGCCGTGGGGCGTAAATATGAACGTCGTGCGGGAATTTTAGACGGTATTCCAATTTTATTTGGAAAAACAGCAATAATTGTACGAGTTTTATTTTGTTGTTTCAAAAAACCTGACGAATTCTTTGGATTACTGTAAAGCTGACGATGATTTTTAATTGTTATGGCTTGATAACTGGAACAAATCCGGCAAAATTGTTGTTGTTTCTCATATAAAGTTTCATTACCGTACGGTGTCCATGATTCCGCCCCAGTTCTAGTCCAATTTAATGCACCCGTGTTTTTCATGTATCGTGTGCAGATGTTTTTAAATAGATATTGTGAATTATCTAGTTAAAAAGGTTAAACAATTGTAAAAAGTAAAACCATTCCTATAATGATTTTTTAAATGACTTGGATAAATTATTTTAACCGTGGGTCTTTTGATACTTAGCGCTTTTTGCCGATGGCAGCTTTTAAAATTGAGCAACTGAAACAATATTAAAAAATTAATTCGTGAAAATTAAGAAATGGATTGCTCAAAATTTTAAAATAAAATGGAAAATTAAAGTAAAATTATTTATTAAACTACAAAAAAATTTAATAAAATTTCCATAGTAAATATTCCAATTATAGTATTTAGTTAATATTTTTTTCGCTAGAGCACACCATGCCATTCGTCAATTGTAAAAGTACAAAGAGCGGCTCTCATCTAGAAAAAAAATGCAGTGGTGTAATTATTGTGGCCAACACCCGACTTCCTTTCACGACAAATGTAGTTCGATCTCGAATATACCACACTTAATTTCTAAAGAGAAAAATTCAACCTACCACATGTATGATGAAAATTGTCTTGTACAGTCAAAAATCTTTATCCTTCTGAAATTTAACAGAAAACCAGAAATCATTGGTAAACAATTTAATCTTCATCTTGAAGCTGCCACTTCTGGTACATAGCTGTCCATCTCATTTTACATAGCTCTCCCAATTTATGAATAAAGCTTTCGTATGCAATTTTATTCCGAATAGTCAATACCACTGATCTCTTTAGAGATGCCGAAGGAATTTCGTTTAGTTCTGCCAAATCTAATCAACTATTAAAACAGTTAACAATTGTTCATGTTTAACTGGAATATTTTCCAAAATTTCGGCTTCTTCTTTGGGTTCCTTATTTTCCAACGCTTGTTCAACCCCGTTAATATCAGAGTTATAATCGCGTCATCTTCGGAGTTATAATCGTCAATTGCCGGAAATATTTAGCTGACTCGAGATTTTCCTAGGCATTGAATAGGAAGCTAACCGCATCACGAAGTTAATTCTTTTTAAAGCATTAAAAATTGATTTTTAGTCTCAAAATCGTGTTCACTTGATTTCAGCAAATGGTTTAACAAATTTTTTTATACGTAATTTGGTTAAATTGAATACGTTTTGGTCCATTGGCTGAATCAATGCGGTACAGTTTGGCGGAAGTCACATTATATGTGTAAGTGTAATGACAGCTCCGTTTCTTCCTGTCCATTTTGTTTCAAAATTGAGCGAACCTAAAACAACAAAACTATTTTTTTTTTAATTTTTCTTAATTCTAGAAAGTAAATCAAATTACCGAATTTGTTACCTCTGTCATGAAATGTTTTTTAAGCCATTCTTTGAACAACTCTAAGGTCATCCGGGCATTTTTATTTGGCCGATATATGTAACCTGAACATCGCCTGAACAGTCCCGGTGTAACAAAGAAAACACAATTTTTTTAGGAAAAATACATTTTATTCATCAACAAAATTTCCTTCTAGAGCGATACAATCAGTCCAACGCCTCTCTAACATTTCGATGCCTTTTTTGTAGAACGATTGATCTTTGTCTTCAAAATATGTTTCAGTTTCGGCAATCACTTTTTTATTGGAGCCAAATCTCTCAGTGGAGCTTTTTTTTAAGGTCTGCAAGCAAGTAATAATCGCTGGGGGCCAAATCTGGCGAATACGGTGAATATGGAAGCATATCGTGCAATTTCGTCATTTTGCGATCGACTTGTGACATGGTGCATTATCCTGGTGAAAGAGCAATTGTTTTTTCTTCATTTGAGGTTGTTTTTTAGAGGTTGATTTCTTCCTTCAAACGCACCAATAAACCGATATAATATTCGCTATTGATCTTTTTTCCTTTCTCGACTGTTGTGATTTTGGTCGCTTCGAACGATGTTCACCGGCTTCTCGCGATACAGCTGATTGCCGATTTGACTCTGGTGTTTAGTGGTGGATCTATGTTTCATCCATTGTCACATATCGCATAAAAAAATCCTTTTTATTGCGCTTAAACAGCTCCAAACTGCGCACGGAATCATCGACGCGTTATCATCTTTGATCCATTGTGAGCAAACGCGGTACCCACTACAAACACAGCTTTCTCATGGACAAATGTTCGTGCAAAATATGACTAACACGTTCCATTGATATCTTTGCAATGTCAGCTATCCCACGCAACTTCATTTTACGATTTTTCAAAACAATTTCGTCGATTTTTTTTGTTTTCTGGAGTCACAGTCTCATTTGGGCGTCCAGAGCGTGGTGTATCATCGGTGGTTGTACGGCCACGTTTAAATTCAGCATTCCAGTCAATGATGGTTGATTTTCCTGGTGCAGAGTCTGGATAATACTTATCAAGCCACTGCTTGAACGGTATTTGTTCCCAACAAAACACAGTGTTTAATCAACACACGAAGTTCTTTTTTTCCATTGTTTTGGAATTAACAAAAGTAGCGTCACTAAACAACTGTAACTTGTAAACTTAATGATCGAAATGTCATGAAATTTTAACAGGTATCATTTGAAGGTTGGTAGAATTTAAAAATAATATGGGTTTTAAATTTGTGGTACCATCTATGTGTCAGACCGGGAACTTTTCAGGCGATGTAATATAACCGGATTACCGATACATTTTTAAAAGCCATTGATTGTTTAGCTTTTGAACTGAAATGTTTTAATTTGTGAAAAAAATAATCCGTTCTTTAGATACTTTTCGGCCTGGTACACCTACTTGTGAAGATACTGATACTTTCGGCCTCGTTTCTTTATGGTGAACCAGGGTATTATTTGGAAGAATTCTCCAAAATGAACCAGATTCATCTGCATTGTATACCTGGTTCAATGATAAATTCAAGTTTCATTTTCTCATACAACATTTTTTTTAAATTGTCTGTACCATCTGGGTTATTTGATAATTTTTCTCGACAGATTTTCAGTAAACGAATTACATATCGTTTCCTGAAACCTGTGAACCAGCAATTACCATAGAGGAGGAGGTTCAAATTGGTGAGTTGTTGTCGGTAGCGTTGCCCATTGACAGCTTCGCCCTGTTTCAGTAGCTCGTAGTTCCACCAAACGCAGAGCATTGTCTACTTTTCGAAGCGGTATGGCTGCGCCGTCGATGTTAATGCTTCGCCAAGTGAAAGCCATCACTTTTTGCGTTTGGGATTCCTGAAAAAGATCCACTTCTCACCTCTCGTAACAATTCGATGCAGGAAGCTCCTTATTTCATGCCGTGAAAACAAAATTTCGCAAATGGCTCTTCGATTTTCCATCTGTCTTTCACTCAACTCATATGGCACCCATTTTCCCTCTTTTAGAATTTTTCCCATAGCATGTAAACGTTTGGAAATACCTTGGCGAGTCGTGTTTAATGTCTCCGCAAGTTGATCTTGTGTTTGCGTATCATCTTCATCCAATAACGCTTGCAGTTCGGTGTCCTCAAATGTTTTTGGTCTTCCGGAGCGCTTCTTGTCCTCAATGTCGAAATCGCCACTTCTGAAGCGTTTAAACCAATCTTCACAGGTAGTTTTCGATAATGCATGTTCGCCGTAGGCCTTCTCAAGCAAATTACAAAGCAAGGCTTCTCACAATCCACAAGTACTGTTTGTTTGGCACAAAACTAGACATTTTCATTCTTATAAAAAATATTTTTGCGTTGCGATATGTGCTAGTATTACAACTGGTTATCGTTAACAATTGCCCATGCTATGAACAAAACACAACTTCTGACATAAATGACAACTAGATGTGTCGCTAGCACCATCTATGTGTGAAACCCGGAAATTTAGCTGCGCACCTGATATATGCTGTTTTTTTATTCGCTATCCGGGGCGGGCTATTGAACACTGAAAGGGAAATTAGCTATTCGAAATTCCACTACCACCCGTATTTTCGCTGTACCATACAAATTTAAAAAAATTCATCCATAACACAAACTTTTAACGACCTGAAATATACCAATTGACAATTATTTTGTCATGACGTTATAAACAAGAATTCATCTTGCTGCGTTTTCAAGTTTATTGCAAGATTAATCATGAATTCTTTTCATCGAATAATTTGATTTCAGATCAAAAAAATCAGTGCCACTGCGATTAATTTGAATGAGCTTTATGTAAATTTATTGCATTGATATCATTTTTTTGATCTGAGATCAAAATTTTGTTTGAAAAAAATTCGACCTAAGTTTGTTATGGTTTAAGGGTTGTACAAAATAAAGGCCTTTTTAAACTTTCCATTGAAATGGATAGAGGCTCCCGATAGCGGTGTCCGATAAATAGGTAGAGCAAAATGTTTTTCTATTTATTTTTAACTAAAAAAAAGGTGAATGAAAAATATTAGTTTGGAGTTAAATAAATTAATTATATGTAAAAATAGCACTCTTCTTTTTTTAACGATATTGAAAATGAAAATTTATTGAATACTTAATGTTTATTCACTAAAGCAATTACCGAGATAAAATTTTACTCGGTTGGCAATTCTAAAGTTTTATAATAGAAAATTTACTTTGTTGCACGTATCGAGTATTTGAAATTGTCAACTTTCATCGAGTTTATACTGTATTTGTAAACAACGAAAAAGCTCAAATGGAAGTTGCCACTTCCGGTATGCCGATTTTGGCCTAAAATCATTGGAATCTTCAGATTTATAGAAAAAGCTTAAGCATTAAGTTTCATCCCATTCAGTCAATCCGTCTGAGTTGTTGTCCGTTTGAAGTTTGTTGTATACCATGTCAAAGCACAAAATTTATTTTTATTGGAAATGTCGGGAACCTGACTAAATTTAGATTTTTTAAATTTAAGGTTACTAACAATTTTGGTTATTCGCGCTTCAGTTTCGATATTGGTAATCATCTCCTCAAGCAAAGAGCCACACTTCTGCTTTGTCAAAAAACACGGGAGCGAAAACCTTCTTCAACTAATCTCGTTTTTTTATTATCACATTTTGAAAATTTTCGTTTTTGGATCAAAATGTTAGTCAAAAAAAGGAATCGTTTTGGAAAATGTTTTTATTTTATTTTATTATTTTAATCATCTTTGGCTCTAAATTTAAAATATTCCGTCAGATGCCATTCACTTTGCGTTAAAAGGCGAATAGGAATATTAAATAAACTTTTAGATTTCAAGTATTACACAGTGTCACGATACTCCGGTCTAGAATGCGGTTGTAAACTTATTAAAGTTTAGTCGTTTTTATAAGAAGTAAGATTTATATAATTTTTTCTACTAAAAAAATAAATTATAATTGACGAATGGTACTGTATGCTCTAGCGGAAAAAATGAATTCACTAAACTCTATAGTTTGGATATTTAGTAATACAGACAGACCAAATTTGAAAGCAAACCTGTACTTGTCTAAATGAATAGAGTTAAATTTGGTATAATACCCACCACCATATCAAAGGTGTTTCCGATGTGAAAATTTGACAATCCCATGTGAATGTGTATTGTGTAACATGACATGATGAACTTAAATATTCAGCCTTATTGTGGTTGTCGTTTCTACGTAAATTTGGGAACGACTGACAATTTGCATTGTGAATGTCATTTGCGATACGACATTTGTCGTAACTCCGCCGAATCATAAAAATATAATGTTTTAACATTTTCCTAAAATGATGAAAAAATGCAATAAAAAACCAGTTGAAATAAAACAACAAATTATTTAGTAGATAAAATCGATTTTATAAAAATACGTATTTTATTTTTTGGAAATGGGGATTGTCCTCTTCGAAAAACAAATCAAATTAATTCATTTCATTTAAAAATTGTATAACTTGATTAAAACAGAAATGTATTTAGTTGTATTCGTAGATCACGCAAATTTATATTGAAATGACGCCATATTTATTTTGACAAATTATACTTTACTACAAATCACAATAGATAATTTAATAAATGAGAAAAATCACAAAATTGCGACCTGTTTTCGTTTTACTGGGGCAATACTATTAAGTCGTTTCGTTTTTCTTACCCAATACAAAATAAAAAACTTCAGGTCTCGTTTTTAAATCTTCACGGCAACCACAACTGGCTGATTAACTTTGTCATCATTGGCAACCAATCATTAAGTAAACCTTAAAAGTTTAGGTGGTCGTAATTATTTTCTTGCAACAAAAATCAAATCGATCAATTATTGTAATCGAAATTTTTCTGTTTAATACTAGAAGGTCGATTCCAATCGTTGAATTAAAACGACAACTAAATCAAAAATCAAACCATGCTGTACACTTTTCGGCAGCATCAGGTGGCTGCCGTAGATTAATTAACGTAGAATGAAAATGAAGAATTCATAACTAATTAAATGTATGTTAGTTTGTGATAGTCATTAAAAGATGTCGGTAACATGCATAAACCATTTTATGCTGGACATTTGTATAAATTGCAAAATTTATTCGAATTTATCAATGACTATAAATAAATACTTCTGCCATTGGTAAATTTCAATGTACTTTGTAATCTATATAATTAAATATGTATAAGGTAAAGTATCGTTTATTATGCCATCTATCAATAACTGGCACGGACTTATATCAAACTTTTTTTTGTCAATAATTTAGCAAATAAATTATAAATAAGAAGGACTTTCGATTGACCTGAATAAACAGAATTGCAATTGAGTTACTATCCAGATAATTGAGTTACTATTCACTTAATTGAGCTACTGAATTGAATTGGGTGTTCGATTCGCACCTCTTCACTCGAGATAAATATCAAATTAAATCATTTTAAATTTAGCTTTTGTTGATTATAGTGCGACTAAAAATAAATGTTAATATATAAAACAGCGGTTAAAATAGTGTTATAAATAGTATTCTACCATGTACATGTCAGAATACACGAGCAAAACATCTCTTCAGTTGATTCAGTAGCTCAATTTTTTAACTGAAGTGAAGAGGTGGAAGTCAAACGCTCAATTCACTTCAGTTGATTCAGTTAATTCAGATAATTTTGTTTATTCAGACCAATCGAAAGCCCTAAAGATATAAAGGCAATTGCTTAAAGATCGAACCATTCTTGTTAGTCATGGAAGATGTTGGTATATATAATGATATGATATAATATATAAATATATAATATAATGATAAAAGAAATATTTTTTTTCCTAATAATATCAATATCTTGCGATACTTAGTCTTACTGCAATTTCAACACGAATCACGATAGTTCGCCAGTTTACTGTATAAAGTTATACCAATCGTGCCATAAAAGAACATCAGTGATGTAACTTTACTGCTGAACTGTTACCAAATCTGTGAAGAACAAAGAAAATGTCTGGTGAACTTTTGCCTTTGTTTAGCCGAAATTTTTTGGAGTTATTCAGAAGCATTCTCTACATTGATATGGTTTGTAAACTATCGTACAGAAGCCGATGAGCGGCCTAATAATTAAAATCGATCAGGATTCATTTTATTGGTGTTATGATCTGTCTCAATTACAGAAAGTTTGCATTCAACGAAGCCCACTCTGCTAATTATATAATATTTTGATACCATTGATTTATTGAAATAATTTTCTTTATTTAAAGAAGAGATACTTAATTTATAACCTGCAGCAACGAATTTGCACTGGTAAAACCAGGATATTTGTATGTTGGCCACCTAAAATGGTAGTTTTTCAGATTCCTTGCTCTTAATTTTTACCAAAACATTAAACATCGGGCCCGCGAAACCTGCATCATTCATCATCAATCACTGCATCATTAAAGTTTTAATGATATGTCTTGATGATTTAAGTTTTATCATCAAATAATTCACAATAAAAATACACGATTGTTGTTTGTTTGCATCGCAAGCCCCCGCGAAGCTAGAGCGCAATTATCAAATTTAACGAACTTAATCATAAAAAACTATAAAGTTGTAGCAAACATAAAAACGAACTAACGAAATTGAAAATTTTCTTAACAAATTGTTGCGCTTTATGATGATGAGGTATTAAGTATTAACCCATCAAAAAAAAAACAAAAAAATTACGCAAAACTGGGGAAAAGTTACTTAAGTTATTTCAGAAAAGAAACCATAAATTATCATAAGACTTTTGTGTTATTTAAGACAATAAAGGTGAATGGAATTGTAGAAGTAAAATAATGGGCGACATTATTGTATAAAGCATATTACGTGAATCGCGTCAAAATTAAATTGTTTTGAAAATGTTTTTCGGAAATTGGTGTGATTTTCCACAAATCTTTTTTTTACACATGTATAACAATAAGAAAGTACACAATTATATATGTAGTAATTAATGTAATTTTTGATTTCTTTTATTACAGATATTACCAACGACAGATCCGAATCGTCCAAAATTTGTTGCAGTCACAACTTTAGAGGATGTTCAAGCAGTGCGATGTGCTGAGTTTCATCCAAATGGTAAAGTGTATGCTGTTGGTTCAAATTCAAAAACGTTTAGAATTTGTGAATATCCATCATTGTCGGAAATTCGGTGAGTGAACGACGGACTCCCTTTGCAGATATGGAGCTTATCTAATATGATTTTATAAATTTATTTAGAGAGGAGCACACGACATACCAACCGACAGTATTATTTAAACGTACAAAACATCACAAAGGATCAATTTATTGTATGGCATGGTCGCCGCAAGGTGATCTAGTGGCCACCGGATCCAATGACAAAACGGTTAAATTGATGCGCTACAATGATATCCAGAAACAGTTAGAAGGTCGAGAGGTAAACATACATGAGGTTTCTATAAATTTTCTTATCGAGCTCTAGAATTTATTAATTTACACATGATTTTTGTATGCATATAGACGGAGCTCACTATGCACGATGGTACGGTACGAGATTTGTGCTTTATCGAGGACAGCTCAAATCAATCCAGTCTTCTAATAAGTGGTGGTGCCGGAGATTGTAAAATTTACGTAACTGATTGTGCTACATCGACTCCATTCCAAGCGCTAAGTGGACACGGTGGACATGTATTATCGTTGTATAATTGGGGTGGTGCAATGTTTGTATCCGGGTCACATGATAAAACCGTACGATTCTGGGATTTGAGAACACGGGGCTGTGTAAATATGGTGACACCAGCAACAGTACCTGGCTCCCGGCAAGGATCACCCGTCGCATCAGTTTGTGTTGATCCTTCGGGGCGACTTTTAGTTTCCGGACATGAAGATAGTTCATGCGTGTTATACGATATCCGTGGTAATCGGCCAATTCAATGTTTTAAACCGCATTCGTCTGATATCAGGTTAGAAAGTTGACATGAAAATTAAATAAAAATAAAAACGAAAAGAAATTATTTGATAGACGGCACAGACATACATAATTGAGGTTGTAATTTAATTTCTTTTCTTTCGTAATAATAATGTTCTTGCTAAACCATAATGTTAATTTTCATTACTTGTTTCTTAAAAAATTAAAATTATAATTCTGGACTCAATTTTTTAATAATTATTACAATTGTTACTGTTTTTTCTTCTATTTCTAGATCAATTCGATTTTCACCATCTGCATATTACTTGCTGACAGGCGGATACGATAATAAACTGGTGTTGACCGATCTTCAAGGTGATTTAACATTGCCACTGCCATCGGTCGTTGTTGCACAGCATACAGATAAAATTATTTCGGGACGCTGGCATCCAACAGACTTTTCATTTATATCGACATCAGCGGATAAAACAGCGACTCTGTGGGCTTTGCCACCAATTTAAATAAAAAATTTATAATTTTATTGAAATTGATTTGTAATTTGCTTTCTACTTTAGTTTTTAGTGTTTTTTCATCCCCTTCATAAAATCCGGGCCCTACTGATTTTGAATAAAACACGTAAAATCCGAATGCGTCTATCTATATAAATAGATATATACGTAATGTAGTATATATTTTTATATATAGGTTTTATATATAATTCTGACTAATTATTTTGTATTTTTTAATTTTATTATTTAATTTTATTTACCTACCGTTTTTGCAAAAAAAAATCCTTTTTTTTATTTTTCTAAATAAATTAATAATTAATAAAAAGGATCAAAATTTATTAATTTACTTTCTATTAAAATATATAATTAATTATTATAATTATATACACATGAATATTATTATATTATTCTAGCTCGAATAAATTTAATTTATATAAAAATGAAAAATAATAAAATTAAATAAAAATCAATAAATTATTATTATTATTATATAAAAACATATTATTATTAAAAACCAATAAATAAAGAAATAAATCGTTATTATGGATTTTGTACTTTATTTTGTGATTTAATACATTCTTCATTATTAATCTTCATGCTAGTCCATCCCAATTATAGGTAGGTAATCGATCCAGTTCATTACTGTTAATAAATCCATTAAATGGGGTCTTACAGGTTAACTATGTGACTAACTATGTGTTAACGGTTTCGATCCCTACCAAAATCGATAAGATAATCTCTTAACCCTTTGGTGAACACGTCGGCATATACCTTCATTTCACAATACGTCGGTATTTGCCGACGGAAAAAAACCATTCAATAAAAACACGTTACTGATATAGCCGACATTATTTTCATAGAACTAATATGAAAGGTAATTCGTAATTCGCATTTTGTGTTTTTTTTAATTTTCAAAAAATTGTGTCCGCCAAAGAGTTAAGTCAGCCTGAAGATTGTCTATTATTAAGACGAAAACAAAATGTAATTAAAGACGAAATTTTTCAGCCTGAATCCGCTCATCGACAAAACAACTAGTAAAATGTTATACAATTTTTATTCAAATGAAGAATATATTTTTTCCGCCTAAGTTTAGACATCGACAGCGCAGCTCATGGGTGTATTGTGAAGTGAAACAAAAACAATAAATAAATTTTGTCCTCACTATTCTTTTTATTAATGCCCCTATTATGGTTCTCGCCTCACCATCGCTTCACCACTCTTTCGCCGTGATACTTAGATTCGTGTGAGCAATATTTTAGTATTATGGTTCTCACCTTTATTTTGGCGAGAGAGTATGTGTCGCCGCATTATTTTTGGTCTTTTTTTGTTCTTGGTATTATGATTCTCGCCGTGAGAGCGATGTGAGAGAGTTATGTGTAAAAAACGATCGCCTAAAATTTTTAGGTGATGAATGTGATGTAGTACGAATAAAGTTTTTGAAGGTTACAGGACAAATAAAAAATAATGGCTACCAGCGATAATGTAAGTTTTTTTCAATAATTTTTACGCTTATAAATAATTTGTTTACCCATTTTATATATATGTATATTATATATATAAATATAAATATATATATATATATATATATATATATATATATATATATATATATATATATATATATATATATATATATATATATATATATATATATATATATATATATATATATATATATATATATTTATATTTATATATATAATATATATATAAAATTGGTAAACAAATTATTTATAAGCGTAAAAATTATTGAAAAAAACTTACATTATCGCTGGTAGCCATTATTTTTTATTTGTCCTGTAACCTTCAAAAACTTTATTCGTACTACATCACATTCATCACCTAAAAATTTTAGGCGATCGTTTTTTACACATCACTCTCTCACATCGCTCTCACGGCGAGAATCATAATACCAAAATATAAATAGGGCGACTCATCGTCGCCTAGTGACGCGTAGGCGAAAACCATAATAGGGGCATAAATTTTCTTTAAATTTACCCAAAAATTTAAGATATCACTATTTTCTTTCCTTATTTTAGTGAGAGTCATCTCGTCTTATGCAAAAACTCATCTACTTGGAATGATCAACAATTAAAAAATACTTCTCACTAGTAACTTCCCAATCGCCTACATTACCCGGAACTAATTTTTAAACAAGAAATTAATAATTATTATATGATTATCCAAAGAAAACGTTTAGTTTGTCTATGATTAGGTTTCAAAGTTTATCGTTTTTATTTTCCCTCTAAACAGCGAAAAATTTTTGCGGTGTTAAGAAACATGAAATCGAGGAATTAATACATGATTATTAAGATTAGTCTTGAAATGATGAAGAAAATGTAAAATTTAGCTTAAAAATTTTGAATTTTTGGAAAATTACGTCAAACGGTGTTTATTTGGTTTTACCCCGCAATGACGATTATGTTTGGAATATTTACTCTCACTAGATGGCAAATTACGATAAAAAAATGTTTCCAAGATAAGTGGTTATTAATTTATTATAATATGCAAGGTATAGAGATCAGCAATAATGAAAAATAAAACATTAATTAATTGTACACATATAAACAATATAAGTAAAGTTTAGTAAGCAAATTATATAAAATTTATTAAAGAAACATACCAGTTGCATACATTTCAGGGGCATTTAAATGTCGATTCTAAAAATAATTTTATTTCTCAGTACCATATAACCTTAAATTGTTACCGATTGCATATTTTTACACATTTACCATATGTAAAATTGAACATACTGCAGTTATCATATACATTCAACATTAATTTACAAAATATTATTTAAGTCTCACTCTCAAGCCATATATTAAACAAATACTATGTAATATATGCCTCAACTTTACTACGGTTGTCAGCATTTGTGGCCTTAATTTTGCCTGATTATACCATGCAACCCAGTTCAGCCAATTTCTCCCGGGGCCTTAGAACTCCAGCTTTTCTTAAAACATAAGGTTGTAATCAAATTTCCTACATTCCTATGACTTCCGTAAAGTATAGCAAGTAGCAGGGTGAATATCAAGATCTTTGGAATCTCCTGCTTATTTTTTCATGAAAATGCTAGTTTCTTGACCGTTGCAAACAAAGAGGAGTGTTTAATATGTAGTTATATTCTTTTTTGGAGTTTAGCAATTTGTCCTACTGTTAAGGCTGTAGTATCGATATTTAAATGCCCTTATAATATATGCAAATAGGTTTGTTTCCTTAATAAATTTGAGTACTAAAATTTTATATAATCTGCTTACTAAATTTTACTTATATTAATTAATAAGAATTAAATTTTCATTATTTATGTAAATTCTGCATTACATTACACTTGTGGTGGTACTGTCTGATAGGCTAGAGTTTTTTAACAGATTAATAAAGTTAAAAATTTAATTTAATTGGGTATTTTATTTACAATTTATTTTATATTCAATTTGTTTACCTTTTCTGTGTTCATGAGTCTTTTTGGTAATTGTCAAAATTTTTTGAGCAAAATGAGTACGTTTAATTGGCAAATTGAAAGGTTCTGAAATACCAACTGTAGAATAATTAATATTTCAATTTATTGTAAATTAATAATAGAAACCTGGTTGGAACAAAAGTTTTTCTATATAAGGAAAAACTGGTTTTGTTTTTCTTCAGTTGGAAAATTAATTTCAGTTGAACTCTTGCTGTAATTTTCATTATAAAAACAAGTAATGTTTTTTTTTAATTATAAAAAAGTTATGTAATTTATGTTCATTTTACATTTACAATTTAAATACTGTAACCATTATAATAATAAATTTCAATTGTAAAGTTTTTGTGCTAAGTTATATGTGTTCAGTAGTAACTTTATTTATGTTAATTTAAACAAATTGTAAATATGTGTAAACAAAATATTAAACAATTTAAGTGTATATTAAAACTATAATTGAAATAAATATTTAAATACTGTATATTTATTTCATGATTTAAAGAAGCGCCGGATATTCATGGTACTCCCACAAGTGGATTTTATATGTATATGAAATCGATATACATAATATAAAATATAATATACTATACTTTCGAAGGATTATGATTAAATAGATCATTAATATCATTTTTTGGAGAACTACTATTTACGGATTTATTTTTAAATGTGCGAATCAATTGGATGTTTTCCTTAACGGTAGTCAACCGAATTAATCACCCCAGATTAATTTCAATTTAATAAAGAAGGTAAAACTAAACACTCATTCTATGATTTTCAATCGGTTTCCGGGTCATTATAAACGAAATTTACATTTGGCTTTCAGCAACAAACTTTTATAAATTTTTCATTTATTATGTCTAAATATTAGCAATCGTCAATTCAACATTCGGCTTTAATCCAATTGAGCGACCAAGGCATATTTCCATATACAAAAGTAGATTGCATGAACTGAGTTTTCTATACTTGTATTATTATTTTTGCTGCAATTTTAATCTCCATGTCACTCCTATGTTCCTCAGTTCCGAATCGTAATCCATATAAATTGATATCCATTGAAACTGAAAATTTAGTTTCGAATGGTGGGACGCGATAAAAATTATGCCATTCTTTAGGCCAAAGCTATTTTTGTCTGGGTTTCGGTATTCAGAGATTGCTATCACGGCTACCAAACTGAATTTTTAGAGCAATTCAAATCCGATAATTTAACAATAAACCATGACTTTTAAAAATACTCGTATACCTGATTGGTGCATTGTTGAAAATCTTGAGGCAAAGAGGCGTTCTCGTTCTTCCCGTAATTATATTTGATGTTGTTTCCAATAGTTTTCTATACCGCTAGCCAAAGCATTGAATATTTGCATTTCTGTTAAATCTTCGATTAGATCAAATTGTAGAACGGATGAAGGGAGGGATAAAAATAATACATTGGTTTATTAACGTACCGTAATTAAGGGCACATTTTGTAATTGGCTCAAATATTTTGGTTTCGGTTATTAGTTTTCGGTTTTATTATACATTTCGTGTTGTTATTGGTTTTTTGCAGTCTAGATTTGAGTTATTAAAATATAAAATTAGATGTAAAATATACAAATATAATAACTTAAACTTACAAAAATATCGTCACGCCGCTACAGTTTTGTTTATTTTTGACTTGACATATGGCTTATAATGAAGTAGCATACAATTGAGTTTCGAAAATAGAAACCACGGTTAAAAAATATTATTGTAGGTTGAATATAGCGTTAAAAATTTGTGTATCGTTACGTCCCTATTTTCAATAAACGTTATACTTCTGTATATGAGTTATGAGTAGCATAAAACGTAAATAAACTGAAATTTATATCTTGTTGTTTTGGTAGCATGTCTCAATTTAGCTAAAACTTGTTTCTAAAAATTAAAATTTTCGATTCTATAAATTTTGGTTTTCTTTAATTTTTCAATATCATGTGAATGATTGATTATTTTTTCGAATTATTTTTTTTATTTTTTGCAATGTGCGAATTCATTTTGTGGAGAGTTGAGAGTTTTTTTTAGTGATAATTTTTTTATTTTTATTAATCCATGCAATCTTTTCTGGGGCCGAAGCACTTCCCCGAACTTTCGCAATTTATTTTTCCCGTCATACTTTACGCATTTTCTGCCAACTTGAAGACGTACGGCTGGCTATAGGACCGATTTAAGCTACCATCTGCGCATTGCATAGCTCCATGCCAGCAGCCTATAGTACTGAACATAGAAGAAGATGGATCAGCCCATGAGTTTTGCACGCCGATAGGGGGTCGTAGTTGTGTTCCTTTTAATTACAGATCGTAATATGTTGATGAACAATTTCATTTTGCATCCTACGCCTATCGGGATTCGAACCCGGTAACTCCCGATCCAAACACCAAAGCTTTAACCACTGTGCCATTAGGTCGGTAGTGATAAAATTCAAGACATAAAAGTCTACAAACACAACCCCGCAAAATGAATTTTGAGGGGAAATAATGAACTAAAAGTGATAATTTGACATTACTATTATATGAATGTTTTATACGAAATGATTTGCATGCTTATAGCTGCGTTTTTTTGAAATATGGTGTTCGAGACCGCGATAAAATATAGGGAAAATACAGGGAAATTTAGACACAAAAATTTAGAACAATAACTTTAACTAACTTCAAGTCAATCATTTTGACATTTAATTTTGGGTTTATAATTAAACACAATAATATCAAATATTAATATAAATTAATTAAATTCACAAGCAAACATTAAGATATCCATTTTTTCTTATTAAAAATACAATTTCAGTCCTACATTTTCATTCTTTCAAATTTCCAGTTGTAAATGAAGTAAGGAACAATCAAAAAATTGTGTACTAAAAAAATTTCCCTGTTTCGTCAGTTCAGGAATTATTAAGTTTTTTGATGAACTCTGTTGTACTCTACATAATATCCAAAGTTGCTCAGAGTTGTTGAGAACAAGCATAAATAAACTTTATTCGATAATGCAAGATATTGATTTAGTATAAGCTCTTTAGGATTCGATTGAGTAAATCTGAAGCACAAATATTTTAATAATAGGTGAATTGTTTAAAAAATTAAAATATAATTTATCTCGGTCTAGAGAAGCATTTTCAAACAAACGCAGCATATATAGTAATATTCGAATTATTTCATGGAACAAATTTGTTTTTTAGTCAACAGAACGATCAGCGACGTTCGATTTAGAAACGTGATCCCCAGCTATACTTATCAATCCAGCACGTCGGTATCACCTGTCGTTTCATTATCTGGATCTATCGATATAGAACCGGAACCAGCTACAGACCCATTATCGGCGTCACAACCCATTTGTTCTTCAATGCGCACCCCTCTGTTGGAAGAAAGAAACCCACGACCATCTACAAATCTCACAAGCCGCGCTGTTAATTTATATCTTACTTCTCTGGCGAGAAATAGCCAAGAAAGTCAACGCCGGCATAAAGAGTCGATGGCTCTTTTAAAAGAAATAAGGGACGCAACTAGACGCATTTGAGAACTACATGTTGTATAATTAATGGCGAGCAATAATTTGTGATAATTTACAAAAATTGTTTTTTTTTTATTACAGTATATTATTTAATTTGTTACAATAAAATATTATTAATAATTGTTTGGTGAACTTGGCGACCTGCTTCGAGGTGAGGATTGCTTCCAATATATTTGTGTTCACTTCTTGCACTAGCGGTGGCTGTTTGTTCTTCAGAAGCATCGCATTCGTCTTCATACCCATTTAATATTAAAAAATTATGACAAACTGCGACTGTATTAATAATTTTTGCACATTTCACCGAAATCTATTTTTTAAAATTCTAATGGCGCTTTTAACTTGACTGCAAATAACTTGAAGGCGGACGCCTATTCTGTAGAACTCCTTTTCCTGTTCAGTTGTTCTTTGGTAATAAGGAAAGGCCTTAAAGGGTACCCTTGACCTCCAACAATCCAATACCTTCGAGCATTGAGGATAATGTATTCATTTTGAAACATAGCCAAGCGTTTCCTTCAAAGAGAAGCTTGCTTTTTTGTGACAATTGCATTGTGTTAGAATGGGAGACCGGTTTCGGCTTTCATCCGTCATAGCGGCTCACGGTTTCGATCACGGTTTCGATCATGTATTTGTTAAATCGCTAAAGAATTATGCATTCGAAGTTGATAAACTAATTTTGGGTATTACCGATCACAACTTAATTAAACTAAAAATATCAAGCTCTACTCTCTTTTACACATTCTCAATGTTTAACAATACCACATGATCCACCGATCTCCGTGAATTCTCAAGATATACAACGGGTTCTTCAAATGGTTATATGACATCTTGCGGTTTTGAACCAATACAATTGGATGAGCTTATTAAAAGATTGAAAATTAAAAAATTGAAAAACAAACCATCCAAAGGTATTGATGAGATTAACAATTTTTTAGTGAAAATTTTTTCTTGGTATTTGTTAAATATTTTGAAATATCTGATTATTTATGCCTGAAAGGGGATTATATCCAGACGTATATAAACTAGCCCTAGTAAATACCGCTTTATAAAAAAGGTGATGAGTTGGAGCTTAATAAGTATAGGCTCATAGCTCTTTTGTGTACTTTTTCTAAACTATTTGAGAAAATGGTAAAGCGCAGACTGCTCAATTATCTCGGTAAGATTAAATTTCTAAACGAGAAACAATTCGGTTTCACAGCGGAGAAATCTACTGAGGAGGCATTGTTGCACTTTCTAAGTAATATATTTGGCCATAAATTAGTCTCTTAGATATATCCAAACCATTCGATAGTGTTAATCGTGACATTTTGCTTACGAAATTGAGGTTTATAGGGGTGAGAGGCATCATGCTAGATTGGTTTGTTAGTTATCTTAAAAATTGTCGTCAAGTGGTTAAAGTGGAAAGCTCTATCAGTGACCCAGGTAACTTGAGTTGTGGTGTTCCCCACGGCTCTGTGCTTGGTGCTCTGCTATTTCTTATATACTTTAATTCCATTTTCAAAATCAATCAGTTAAGTCAGACCACAGCGTTCGCCGACGACTTGGCGTTGAGTTATCCGTTTGATTGCATTTCATCGGAATCTCTACTTGAATTACAAAGTGATTTATCAAAACTTAGTAAATGGTTCAATAGGGTTTTCCAATAAGAGTGATATGATTCGCAATAATTCAATTGTTGCACTTGCTGTGTGGCACGTAGCTCCGTCTTGTTGGAACCAAATGTTGTCAAGATCAACTTCTTCCAATTTCGGCCATAAAAACTTGGTTATCATCGATCTATACCGATTTCCATTGACAGTAACGGTGTTACCAGCTTCATTTCGAAAAAAATACGAACCGATGATTCCACCAGACCAAAAACCACACCAAACTGTCAATTTAGGTGAATGTAATGGTTTTTCATGAATAATTTGTGGATTTTCTTCGCACCAGAATCGACAGTTTTGTTTATTTACAACATCACTCAGATGAAAGTGAGCCTCATCGTAGAAGATAATTTTCGCAATTGGAGAACGATTATTTTGATAATAAAACTGAATAATTTGTAAATGTTGTTCTTTCACCATGATGAAATTGTAAACATTACTGAATACAATGAAAGAAAAAATGGCAGATCATGACATATTACAAATGGCCGAAACGTCCCTTAAAAAACATATCATTCCTATTGGAAAACCCATTTTAACCATTCTGTTAGGAACAACACATTAAGATGGTTATAAACCAGACTGTGATCTGAAAGCCTAGATGGAATGAAATTAAAGACAACTTGAGGGGTTGTAGTCCTGGGAATAGACCAGATCTGATCTCTTAAGTTTTTAATTCAAAAATTAAAGAACTTATTAATGATATTACTGTAAATAATGTCTTGGGTAGGGTTATTGCATACAGGTATGTAATCGAATTTCAAAAACGTGGACTTACGTATTTACATATGTTGCTAACGCTTCATAATGAAGACAAACTTCGAACAACCGAGGCTATTGACAAATTGGTTTGGGCCGAAATCCCAGGCAAGGAAAAAGACCCAGTTCTTTTTGAACATGTCACAAGGCACATGACACATGGATGTTCAAACGATAGATGTTTGAAAGATGGGAAATATGCCAAAGAATTTCCCAATGATTATGAAGAGGTAACTCGACAAAATAAAAACGACTATCCCAAGTGCCAAAGACGTGCCGGGTTTTTTTTATCATTAGTAAAGAAAACCAACGAATTTATAACTCAAGGGTTATCCCTTACAATCCTTGGCTTTTGAAAAAAATTGAACAGCAACATCAACGTTGAAATTTGCGGCTCCGTACAGAGCGTAAAATATCTTTAGAAATAAAGTCGCATCATATCATTCGACTGGCATCTCATTTAAAAAACTGTCAAGTTTTGACTTTTCGACCTGGAGAGGAATTAGTAGCTCTGCAAAGGGCTGCAGGAAAAAAAAACACGTTAACAGCTTGGTTTAACTTGAATCAGAAGGATTCTGGAAATACCGTAACATTATACCTTCCACACAGAACATGGAGGAATAAACCATTGGGAACCCCGACAAAGGGATGCCAACAAAGCCATAACAAGAATATATGGCGTTCACTTTAATGACACTGAGCGATATTATTTCAGAATGCTTCTTCCTTCATATTAAAGGAGCACAAGATTGGGATGATATGTATAAAGATGCCGAAGGGTTAATTTGTCCTACATTCGAAGAGGAGCAAATGAGACTTCTCTTTGCATGGATTTACATTTTTGGCAATCCACAAGATGCGGAAAAGCTACTTGCTACCCATAAAGTTGCACTACCGAAAAATCTCGTTCATGCAAGGTTGTCGGATCAAGAAAGTCGCGCATTACACGATATTATGGACACACTAAGTTTACATGGAACTGATTGGAGTTGGTTGAAATTGCCTAATCCTAATATGACCCTGTTTCTCAAGCAGAAAAGGCACATAATTTTTTGTCTAATCTGAATATTAGACAAAGAGAAGATCATGACATGGTCATGAGCGCTGTTGATGATCCAAAATAAAATGTTAGATGCTTTTTCGTTGATGGGCCTGCAGGAAGTGAAAAAAGTTTCCTGTACAATACACTTATCTGTACATTGAAAGATCGCAGTGACATTGTGTTACCGGTTGCTTCCACTGGAGTTGCAGCCATTCTTCTTGAGGGAGGGAGAACTTACCACTCCCAATTTAAGGTAACAGTCCCAACAAAAACGGACTCGGTATCTAACATGAAGCAGACGACTCTGTGAAATTCAGGAATACCAAACTTATCGTTTGGAATGAAGCTGGAATGACTCCAGAGAAAGCCTTGACATGTGTTGACAGACTTTTGAAAGAAATGTTGATGTGTCATTTGGCAATATCGTCATTCTTTTTGGAGGCGATTTTCGGCAGACATTACCAATTGTAATCGGTGGAGGTCGAGTACAAACCGTAGAAGTCACTTTTAAGAGGTCTACAATATGTCGTCAGATTACTCAGTTCAAATTGACTGAGAACATGAGAGCTGTAAATGACTCTCAATATGGTGAGTGGCTAATGTCTCTCGGTAACAGCACACTCACCAATCATCAAAATCTTGGTGAGGATATCATTGAAATACCTCAACAGTGCATTTGAAATTATTCATTAGTGGATGCAATATTCCCTGATTCCTTTTCTCCTACGGAGGCAGAAACATATGCTTTGACAGCAATCCCGTGTCCTTTAAATGAGGGCACTTTCGCCATTAATGACCAAGTTTTGAGTCGTTTAGTTACACCTGATCCTAGACCTCAGGATGAAAGAGTTTACAAAAGTGTAGACAGAATCGTCACCGGCGATGAAGAGGAAAGAATGACCTTTCCAGTAGAGTTTTTGAACACTCTAAATGTATCAGGCATACCTGTGCATAAATTAACTCTTAAACTAGGAGCAATAATAATATTGCTCCAAATTTTAAATTGGAAACGAACGAAGTTGTTAAACAACGTGATTTTTGCCAAAGTAATTGCTGATGGCAAGACTAACACCTTCGTAAACTCCTTTCCTCTTTGAGTTACAGAGAAAGCAATTTCCTGTAAGAGTGGCTTTTGCCATGACTATTAACAAAGCTAAATGACAGCCTCTTGAGAAAGTGGGACTGTATTTGCTCATGAGCAATTATACACTGCCTTTTCAATGGTAAACACCTTTGAAAGTATCAAAGTTACAGTCAAAGAGACTAAAGAGTAGTGAAAATTAGTTCCCAATTGTGACAAAGTGTTCACGCTAGATGTCGTTTACACATCGTGGTGCGACACAAAAATGTATCGAATTTTCGTTTTAAATAAATTCTTTGAGCGTGTCTTCGTGGATTAACGAATATGTTTTTCTAATTTGAGCGTGGTTCAGAACATCAGGGCCGGGTGAGTATAGATGCCCTTCGACACAAAAATTTGTCCGTTCAAAACATTAATTTTTAATTTTTTCGAATTTTTAAAATTTTTAAATTTTGAAACACTGCGTAGCCCAATCATGTTACTTTCCCGTTCGTAGAACGGGTCAATTTACTGGTCTCACTATAAATAGTAATCGCTATTTTATTATTATTATGGTCACTTTGATTAACTCTATGTAGTAGACTGATTGGCTACCTTGTACTCTTTCAGGCGGGTGCATGTATGCAGATATTATGAGGATAATTATTTATCCGCGATCTCAACTAACCAAATCATTGAAAATGATAAAAAATTTCCCCTCCCGAGTTAATTTTTTTTATCTTTGAGCAATATTAGCCGCAAGCATATAACTTAAAAAACATAAAAATAAAATTATGAGCAATTGTTTTGCTTGTTGGGTATACTATTTTTTGCTAATTTGTGTCATTATTTGTTTGGTGAAAGTACCACCCCCAGTACGATACAACGATACAAGTATTAACAGAAAATTAACAGAAATGCGAAGAATTGCACCCCTTAGGGGTAGTTTTATTCGGGTTGAACTATGCCGATATATTGTAATTAATTTGTAAAACATGCCAGTATCATACCCAATACGATACATCAAAAATTACTATAAATGCAATAAGCATAACGAAAAATATGGTTTTTGAAGAATTACACCCCTTAGGGGTAGTTTTTTGGGGGTTGAACTATGCCGATATGTTGTAATTAATTTGTAAAAGATTCCAGTACCACCCCCAGCCCGATACAATAAATTTTAACAAAAATACGAAAAGTGTGGTGTAGCTTTGTCTAATGCCAGCCCATACACACGAATTGCAGAATAACGGGACTTGTACAAATTTTTTTAACTGAGTAACAAATTTGTAATTAATTTGTAAACAATTCCAGTACCATTTTCATTGGATTGTGCTACAAGTGCTGGTGCAGCATTAGAGTTGAGTAGTGTGAAACGAGATAGCTGAGCTTGTTATATTTCATTAAAATTGAATTGAATTACTTAATATGTGATAATAAATAATAATTAAATACACTAAAACTAATAACTAAATAGTCTTTTAATATATTGATGTATGCCGCCAAGGTAATATAACCACTTCATTAAAATAATGTTGAAACTGGTCCCTCGTTTCGGCTGCAGTTCCGTTGCGGGTTTCATCACACCATCTTCCTGGACTAAATAATTTTACAAGCCTTTTCTGGCGTAGCCAATTATGTAGTATCACCGTTGCTTTTATAATGGCAAGCACAGTTGCTCTTTTCGCTAGAATAGGTCTACGAAAAATTCGCCATCTACTTGCTAATATGCCAAATGCATTTTCGACTACGAAATTTTCTAGCACGAGATAGCCGATAGTTAAATATGTTTTTGCCTATCAGAAGCACTGAAGCATTCTACCCAGGATATGGACGCAAAAGATTGTGTAGCAAAGGGAATGCTTCATCTCCAACAAAAGCAAACGGGTATACGTTATTATCTCGCAGATTTTCTGGAGGTGGACTGCTTAAATTAGCCCCACCGCTTAAGACATCGTTCCCAAAATTGCTGTTTCTAAATATTGTACTAACACACCAAATCGTCGTACACGTCTGCGACCCAAACGCGACCGATTTTTTATAATAACAGCTGCCAGCAAAGCACTTACAATATTCATATCCCGCGTCAAAATACCAATAATTTCTTGACAACGACATTTGTTTGTAACAACCGATAAAAACTCAAAAATTTTCGCATAAAAACACAAACAAATATTTGAATGACAATGACAAATGTCAAATCAAAAAACAATTAGCAAAATAGACGGATTTTTGAGCTACCTCAATTTGTTACTACCTTCTCGTTGTTGATAACTAATTATCCGGATAATAATCTGTATACATGCGGCCGCCTTTCGAAAGCAAGTGACTAATAAAAATTTAAATTTTTGATTATTGCTTGTAAAAGACCTTGTAAAAGAAAATAAAATAAAAAGACAACAGAGCCAAAATTTACGACGCGCATCACCATCTATCTTACTATATTCTGCTAAATGAGCTAATTATATTTAGCAATAATTATTATGAGTGCTGATTTATTATGAGTGACTTTCTAAGCCCATACCAATTGAGTTAAAAAAATTGATCGATTATTGTTTGATTCTTTAAGGAAAGCACGCTGTCACCCTGCCAGAACAACTCAAATGTTACATGACAATAAATATTAGTAAATGAATTAAAGAAACAACATGGATTTGTTAAAATTTTATAATTTTATTGAATTTTATATTTATTTTTAATTTTCTTCATTCTTTCATATATATGTATATATTATATAGATTTTTGTTTTATTTATAATAAATAATTTAATAATAATTTATTAATAATAATAATAATAATAATAAATATTTTGATTTCTTTTGTATGTGTATATATAATTTTATTCGATTTTTTTTTTAATATTATGATAATAATAATTTATATTTATTTTAGTAATAATAATAATAATACTGACAAGAATTATAAATTTACATTTTTGTATTTTTTTTAAATTAATTTTATTTATTATTTTTGTTACTAAAAATTTACTACATTTTTATATATATATGCATGTATATGTATATGTGTATATGTTTATTTTATATAAATTAATTAATTATTTTAATATTTAAAACATTTATTTTATTTTTTTTTTGGTTTGTTTTTTAATAATAATTTGCTAACATTATTTAATTATTAATTATTTTCATTGTGTTTTGTTATAAAAAATTGTTTGAGTTTCGAATTGGTGTAAATGAAATAGGTACAGGGTGTTTCGATATTCGCTACATTTGCTAGTATTAAGTTTCATGATAAAATAATACCTTTAAGGACTTCTTTATTCGCGAAAGCCAATTGTTTTTAAATTAGTCAAATATATTTAACATAATCGCAGCTTAAAATTGATTTGTAAATAAAGCCGATAAATCAGAAATATTCTATTTATCACTAAATTAGTAAATAATCCGATAAATGATTTCACACTTTACCACAGACAATTACTACTTTACCACAAAAAGTTAGTCAATAGAAGAGGCGGTTTGGTTCCCATCAACACGAAAATCATGCATAAAGGAATATTTAACTTTTAGAACTGTATATCTATATGTGGCCAAAAACTATACTCGGAGTTCAGCGGCTGTTGCGAGACCATCTGAGATTTCATTTATCTTCTAAGATGAGAACTCTGTTTCGTTGAAGTATCTATGTGTCTTGTATATGTTCTGGTTGAATCTTGCGGACTAAGTCATTAACAGAGAACCGCCAGTTCCAATTGGTCCAGATTGATTTCCATCATTGTCAATGTATGTAACTTGCGCTGCAGTTGCCGTATATGAATTAATCGCATTTGCATAAAAAAATAAATTTAAAAATCTATTTTGCTCAACAGTATCGACAGATTTGTTGCAATTTTTGTGTGGAATGGATCCTAATAATCCTCCGTAATTTAAAAAAATTTCAAATAACTTGAAAAATCGTATGAAAAAATTATATCGGAATCGAAAAGTCCAATAATGCTTTTGTAAAATGATCTTCTCGTCCTTATTTAAAGAATTTGATTGCAAGCTGCAACAGAAACTACAAGGTTCAAAATAATTTGGACTTATAACAGTAAAATTTCACCTTGTGGAGATTTATAGATGGTTGTTTTACAGATGGTATTCCTAAAGCTTCATGAAAAAGTAGATTATGAGGTATACGATAATAGAAACGGAAAATTTAATTAGCGCGTTAATGGAGTTAGCAAAAGTTAGAAAAACGCGGTGCATCTGTAAACCTACGAAATGGAGAAGTTTTCCATTACGATCCTAGTGAGGGACAGACATTCGAGGCGTGGTATCGATGATACGAGGTAATATTCCAGGAAGACCAAATCACTCGATGACGCAGAAAAAATTCGATTGTGTTTGCGCAAGTTGGACGAAACATCTAATGACAAATTCAAAGACATGCTCCTCCCGAAATCTCCGAAAGATTTCTCATTCGCTGAGGTGGTGAAGAAATTGAAAGATGATTTTGAACGACATGAGTCGTTGTTCAATATACGATACAAGTGTCTTCAAACCATAACTAATGCGAGCACAGATTTTGTCACTTACGCAGCACTAGTAAATCGAAATTGCAACGAATTCAAATAGGATGATCTAAACGATAATCAGATTAAATGTTTGTTGTACGTACGCGATTTAAAATCCTCTCAAGATGCTGAAATTCGAACGCGTCTTCTGATAAAATGTGATGGGGAGGGAACAAAGATATAATTACTGGAAAACCTAATCACCGAAACTCAAAGCATCATAAGTCTCAAGCGCAATACAGTGATTATTAGTGGAAGATCCAAATATACGCAATCAACTTAACCTTCAATTTCGTAGAAACAGCCTATGAATAAATCGAGTAACTTAGCCCCGACTAATAAACAATCATGTGGGGCATCCAGACTATGTTGGCATTCACTTCGTGGTGGTGGTATTCAGTTTGTTTGACAACACACAAGTGCAAAAAATGTCATAATGTTGATCATAAGGAGGGTTATTGATAGCTGAATAAACTATGTACTTCATCTTCCCACAGGACACATATTTCGACATTCAACAGGCCAAGTAGTCAACCACGAGCACCAGTTCCTCGAGTTAACGGAATCATCGAAAACAACAATCATAGCGGTATAATATATCGACGCAAATACGTCAACGTCGAGATCAATGGAACCAGTGTAAAGGTACATATCAACACGACGTCGATGGTCAGATCTAACAGGGCAAACTCTCGGGTCTGCCTCCTCATTATTACAGAATTTAACTGTGAAATGAGGATCAATAATTTTGGTATTTGGGAGCAAAGCAAATCCATTCTCAGTTCCTTATAAAATGTTCGCACAACTTACCGGCCGTAAAATGTTCAGCAACATCGATTTGTCCACCTTTAGGAGTGAAATCCGCCGCAGCATTTTCCAGCAAATAAAAACGATCAAAGTTGTGTGACGTTTTCAGTAGCCAGCATCGCGAAGTTATTGCAGCAAATTTCGATGGTCCTGTGGGATTTCCTGGCTATTTACCATCATCCCCAAATAATAGGTGCCATTGCGAAAAAAATTACATTTTGTTAACTTCACTCCGAAACCGTATTCCTACAGTCGTTCAAAAATTTGGTTTAGGACCGCTAGCAATACGGGAGTCGGAGCGTCAATTTCCGAAAACGATTTCGCATGTGTCGCGAGCTCTAACAATAGCTGAGAAAAATTATGGTCAAGTGGAGAATGAAGATCTTGCTCTTGCGTATGCACAGTCAAGAAGTTCCATCGATACATCTACGGGAAAAGATCTGCACTGGCAACCGATGGAATCTCCGTGTACACCGCAAACAAACTTTAACTGTGGGCAATAATATGCGGCAAATGATTTTGGAACAGCCGATATTTTATTATGGCTCATCGCATCATTCCGAGTTGACAATGAAGAATACGTGATTGACTATCTCCACCTTGAAAAAGAAATAAACGATCAGATCGAGGAAACCGTCGATGTCTTACCCATCACCCGGAAAATTATCGAAACTGAAACGAGAAGGGATCGGCGCAGTTTTAAAACCACCGTAGATCACTATCCTCTACTTTCGATTGTGTTTTTTATGATATTACGACAACTGCATAAGGCACATTTGGGCACCGAGGCAATTAAGATAAACGCTAGAGCATATCTGTACTGGCGTAAAGTTTATAACGACATAACAGATCTCGTGGAACGAAGGCATACCGACATCGCAGGATCACTTAACGGGAAATGGTACCTGGTCAGTGTAGGCTTCAATTCAACGTTTCCCGACTTCCACGAATGCACTATAATCACGCCAACGACTTGCATAGATAATACTAACGAATACTTCCCACATTATGGCAATCCGGAAACATTGGTAACCGAAAACGGGACTCAATTCGTCAGTAAAGAATCTAGTAGTTTCTATTGTGTGCGAGGCTTTAATCACATCTTGACGCCATCACACTAAAAATAGCACTAAAAAGGCGGAGGAGGAGGGAACCAACGAGGAAATATTACCCAAAATCTTCCATGCATATCGATCAAACCGAAACGCACAATATACTAAGTCACCAGCAGAACTATTCGTGAGTTGTCCAATTCGAATGGAACCCGGCTTGTTGAAACCTACTCCAGAACACGATATGGATCGCGATATTCAACAAGAGCAGCAGTTCAATCGAGTACCCGAAGCCCAACATCGTAGTTTCTCTCCAGAGCGACATTGAATCGCATGACATAATAATATCGCATGAGAATAATAATATCTAGCCCGATCAATTGCCATTGGATCTGATTATGACATCGAATACAGAGGACAGAATACAGCGCAAATTTTCAGGATTATCTACAAAGTCAGCCACGACCATCATCACCAGTGATGAGGTACGTACAACAACTGAACAATTCTGTAAAAGCTTGACCACAACGACAACGACGACCACCTACTACTCATTTAGCAGACTACGTCTGGGAATAAGGAGAGAGATGTTGGACAGCGAGTCGTAACTCAACTTACTATGTAAACGCAGGAATCTAAAGTGAGAACTTGCCCGCTACCTAGCGGGCAAAGAGAACATGATTATAAAAAAGTTTGTAGTGGCTGTCAGACCGAACATACCGTCTCTGTATTAAAAAAAATATAATTCGAAAACTTCTAAATCATCTTAGTGTTTTAATAAATTTTTTAACCTATAATCGAAAGAGGTAACACATTCTTTTGTCAATTTTATTTAATCGCTCGCTTTTGTCGTGCTTACTACCTTTTGTTTGTAAATACTCACGTATTGCTCCAATCTTCAAATCTAGTAGAGATGTCTCCTAGAGATAGAAATGATATCTTTAATAATAGGGGCATTTCTATACTAGCAGTGATTCCCAAATTATGCGAATCAAATGTTGATGATCACATGTAGGAGTATTTAAGTCTGAAGTCGTTTATAGTTGACCACCAACATGGGTTTTGCTCAAAATGTGCTTTGGGTGTGATTGAGGTAAAGGCTCTACTTGACGTCATTTGGTATTGATGAATCTTACCTTACGCGTTCAGCGTACAGTTTGTGTAAAAATAAAGGACTGTTTATCTAATCCGGTTAAAGCGCATTTGGGAATCCCAAAATAATTTTATGATTGATATTTTTAATCCATAATTTATAAATTAAACCTCGCTCACATTAAAAGTGAAATTTTTTGCCCCAATTTCAACTCTATTCAACCCTACTGTTTGGGACCGTGAACGCTAAGTCCTTTTAACTCGGCATAGAAAAAAGATATATAAGAATGTCAAAGCTTTACAGATTTTTTGTGACCTCATGTACACATTTAGATAAGATATTTACACATCAAAAATTGTCTCTCCTACTAAAATGGTGGTTAAGAAAAATTCGTCCAAATGTTTAGCTTATGCAGTTTACCAAAAACGGGTTGCTTGTAAACATGCCATTGGTGGCCCTGCACCATCTTCCATATCCGTGTATTAGCAAATTGGCAGAAAGCTATGGCATGCGAGGATGCGTGTACATAATACACGCGGGGATGAATAAAGTGTGGATGACAATACAACAATAATAGTGATTGGTTTAACATTAGTTTAAATCGTTTGGTTGGTTAAAATTTTCTTGCAGCTTAGCTGACCGTATCACAGCCCGCTGTATATATGAGAAATGTCGTTTACTTAGCAAATGACAGTTTATTTATTTACAGAGTAGGAGCGTTGATTATAGGTTCCTTCCCCAATGAGTAGATTGGAATCACACAAGTCACTAGGTTGTCAATATCTTTATGTAATTTGTAGGTGTCGTTGATGTTTTTCATGAATTTAAAGATTTTAAGGTCATCTGCAAACATTAGGGCAATGAATATTGAATTACTTCGGTAATTCCATTAATGAAAATGATGAAAATGAGACCTAGGACCAATATGGGAGCCTTGAGGAACGCCGGTTGTGGCTGAGATTAATTCAAACCTTTTGTTCTCCATTATGTTCCCCCCACTTAGAGAGACTTTGGAATGTACATTCTCGTGGAATACGCTGTCACACCCATTAGAAAATATTAGATCTTACTAAAGGTACTCCTTTGGGTCTAGGTATACCTATGGCCCATTGAATATCAAATTTTTGAAATTTCGGGGAACATTGCATTTCTTAAAAAATTTAAATATTTTACATTCGTAGAAATTTATCAAAATAAATTCGCCTAAATGTCGACTTTCACCAGTATTATATTGTAATAATATCCTATAAGTAGATAAGTGTATTGCTACGGTAAAAAGCGTGAATTTAGATTTTTACCAAATCAACTGCAAAAATGTTTTGTTGTCTATGCTAACCATATCAATCAATGATTTACACTTTTAAGAATAATGGGCCCCATAAAAACCTAACGATAATTTGCATATAGAAAGCGAGGTTATTGGAAAAATCGTATGTTGAAATTCACGCTCACATTTTGTAATTGAACCTGGATTGTAGGGCAATAAGACGACATATTGCACCGCACCAACCTAAACTGTACTCAAAATTAGAACTTTAAGGCAAAATAACCGAAACTTACTGAATCTGTGACAATAAACTTTATCCGTAGAAAATCAATAAGGTTAACCGTTAGCGGTTTTCGCAAAACACTGAAATTAATTTATTGTTGAATTTCCGGTTCAAAATGATTATCGGTAATAACATGGGAATGAAACCCATGTTAACAATGGGCATAATATGTTTAGCAAGAAATATGTTTTGATATAATATTATTATACAGGGTGTTCCAGAAGAGAACGATCAAACGAAGCAGGGTGTTAGGCGAGCTCATTTCCAACAAAAACGGCCACGTAAAGTCTTTTCGAAGTGTTGATGGTGCAAGAGTTATATTCTTTAGTGTTTTTTAACAAACTAATTTAAAAAAAACAAGAGTTCTTTTCTTTAACTTTCTTTTTTTAATGAGATCCAGAAGAGTGTGGGTTTACAATAAAATCATTTTTATTGTATTATCTTTGTCAAATAAAAACAATGGTTTTGTAAAGTATTTTTGTTTCCTAATTTTTTTTGTTGTTGTTTAAGTGGTGCGCTATCAGAAAAATATGCGATACTAATCCGGGTTTTAAAATGGTATCACACACCGGGCTATTCACAACAGAATGTTTATTATCAATTTTTTCACAAATTATGTCGTGTGATTAAAAAACGCACTTAACTAAATTTCGAGTTCTGAAATAGATGCTTTGTCAGAAATAAAACAAAATGAATAAAATAAAATTTTCTTTATTAATTTTAAATATTATAATAAGTGTTCGAAGTGTCCACCATGTGCCAAAATACATAATCGGCATCACCGTTTACAAATTTGCTTAATCCGTCGAAATGCACGTTCGTTATTTTGAATAATATTTGTCTCTTCTTTTATACGTTGCCGCAACTCCTAATCGGCCTGGAGACCGTGGTGGCCATGCAATGGCCTCTCCCCTTCCCATTCAGCGGCTTGCATAATTTACGATGAGGTGCTACTTCACTACTAGTGCATAGTAAGGGAGAGCCCCATCATGATGCAGCCACATATTTCCCCGTGTTTGTAGAGACATGTTATAAAGTAATTCATCCAAGTCGTTTTGAAAAGAACTAAGATAGACTTCCCCGTTGGCCTGACGTAGTAGTTCATATGGGCCAATTAAGTGCAAATTATGGATATTGAATATCCCCTCCCTTTTAAAACACGTTTCGTCACTCCATAAAATATTGTTAAAAAATTGCGAGTTTTCTTGGAATCGACACACCATTTCTTGACTGGTAAAAGGTCACACGTTGCACATGTAACTGGTTTCTTTTTAAAATACGATGCAACGTGGACCGTGGCACTCCCAAACGTCTTGATAAATAACGAACACTTACACCCTTATTCCCTTAGACGCATCACTTCATGCGACGTGACTACTACTATCTTCTTGGTTACTAGATTATTAAATCGAAACTTACAAAATAATTATTTACAAAACTCATTGCGGCTGGTTTTTAAATCTTAGTATGCTGCTTTATAAATATATTCTTGTGACTTCTGTCACTTCAAACGTCAATTTCCATCACTTGAAATTTTGATGCGGCAAATAAATATAATTTTTTTCAAACTAAGACAGCCAACTTTGTACGAAATTATTCAGCATACTACAATTTTACAATCTAGTAACCAAGAAGATCCATAGTCACGTCGCATGATGTGATACGACTAAGGGAACATAGTCCTTATAGATGGCACGTCTGTCACCATTCCAATTACTCTATCTTCGTCTATATCAAGCTGACCGGCTTTTCCATCTCTTTTCGGAGGACCTGGGACTTCACCTTCACTGTACATTTGATGTACGTTGGAAATACTCTGTAATCGGGAAAGTAGTCTCTTGCTGCGGCTCGGGCGTTGTCATTACATAAACCATAAATGAAATGCATTTCTGCAAATTCGCGGTGGGAATAAGCCACATAGCTTATTAACATTTTAATTATAAACGTTCCAATATGTATGAACTACTAATATGAATTACAATTTTTCTTTTTATGCCACAAATTTTGTTCAATTCGGGCTACTAGATTTGCTTAAAAAAATGTTTTATTTCTGACTACTATTACTTGTTTTATTTCTGACAAAGAACACGATTTACTTTGTGAAAAAATTGATAAAAAACATCCTGTTGTGAATAGCCCAGTGTGTGGATTAACTTTCTGTAGTACATTGTTTTCTCACGGGCATCACTTGAAAATCAACAAAAAATTTGCGAAACAAAAAGACTTTACAAAATCATTGTTTTATTTGACAGAAGACAATACAGCGTGTAAAAATGATTTTATTGGAAAGGCACACTCTTCTAGATTGTATTTAAAAAGAAAGTTAAGCAAAAGAACTCTTGGTTTTTGCTTAACCCTTTATCGCTCCGTATTGCAGATCTGCAAAATGTCTATATTTCTATTTCAATTTATTTAGTGTTTGGTATTCGTACTAAAATCAAATTGGCGGGAAAAGTAAAATGAAATGTCAGACGTATTATACAGATTATAGTGCAAAGACTTTCCACGAATTTGGCTGCCTTCGAAATAATTAAATAAGTAAATAATTGGTAAGTTATAGTTAAATAAATTAAAAATATTAAATTTTAATTTTGTTGAGCAATTTTCCATATAAAATAACATTATTAGTTAGAAAAAACACTTTGTTTTGGAAATTTTCCATAATATTTGGAAAATATTTAATTAATATTTTTACAAAAAATCTAATTTTATAGAAAATGCCCCGAAAATATTTGACCGAAGCTGAAATTTTGGAAATAGTAGAAAGTTGGACCGACAGTGAGGATGGTATAAATGAAGATGAGAACGATACTACGGAGATAGAATTCAATGTACAAAAAATGGATGAAAGCATGCGACTGATAGATGAAATTGAGCTCAATGAAACAGATTTAAACAACGAATTGGAAGATTCGAATGATGGATTATTTGATATAGTAAATATGCCAGTTGATTTAGTTAAAGAACTACCAGCGCCGTTATTGGAAAACGAACAAACGATCACTGCTCAATTGAGTAATTACAAAAATATGAAACTAATTTGGAAAAAGAAGCTGTTTCATGTTTCAGAAGAGCAAATGAGTTTTCAAGGTACTGATGAGCTTGCCAACAAAATTAAACATTTAACAAGTCCGTATAGTTATTTCGACTATTTCTTCACGAATGATTTGATGAATCGAATTGTAATTGAGTCAAATTTATATGCTACCCAAAAAAATCCAAACCTGCCAGCAATTTTAAATGAGGAATCCTTAAAGAAATTTATTGGGATATGCATCATAACGTCGGTTGTGCAAATATCAAATAGTCGTCAATATTGGTCACCTAAAATTGGAAACGGAATTATTCAAGACGCCATGTCTCTGAATAATTTCAAAAAAATTAAACAGTACCTGCACTTCAACAATAATGAGAACGCACTTCCAAAAAGCGATCCCGATTTTGATAGGATTTTTAAAATTAGACCAGTTGTGGATATCCTCCAATCGATGTTTAGAAACGTTTCTCCAGAACAGCAGTTATCGGTTGATGAGCAATTATGTGCTACAAAGACGAGACATTTCATGAAACAATATATTCCGTCAAAGCCCCACAAATGGGGATTTAAATTATTTATTTTATCAGGAATCTTAGGATTTTGTTATAATTTTGAATTGTATACAGGACAAGAGAACGATGATAAAAATCGTCGACAATCGGAGCCCAACTTAGAAGCGTGTGCAAACATTGTCATACGTTTATTACGTTATAGTCCTAAACAACAAAACTTTACAATAATTTTCGATAATTATTTTTCAACAATCTCACTCGTTAGGGAACTATCCATTAGAGGATTCCTTTGTTTAGGAACAGTTCGCAAAAATCAATTGCCTAACTGCTAGCTTCCGAGCGACAAAGAAATGAACAAAGCAACTAGAGGCACATCAGTAGAGTTCGTGACTACCATCGATGCTTCAGATATTGTGGTGGTATCATATAAAGATGCGAAAAACGTAAATCTAATATTCAATTTTGTAGGACCAGATCCAGTGCACACAGTTGAAAGATACGACAAGAAGCAAGGGATGATAAACACTTCTTGCCCAAACATTGTGAAAGCGTACAATAGTTATATGGGTGGTGTGGACTGCTTAGACAGTAATATTGGCCGGTATAAAATTCGACTTAGGTCAAAAAATGGCGTGGATTTTGTACAAACGCAACTCATCACATACTGAACATTCAAACGGCAAACTCCTGACATAATCTGAGTTCAAGATGGACATTGGTAGGTCATGTGTAGGCTGGAGCACCTAAAAGAACCAGTGGTCGACCTGCTTCCGATCTCAATAATAGGATTGCGGAAAAAAGAAAAGAGCCAAACTCAGCGCCAATGCCCGTAAGAGAAGTTCGCACGGATGGCGCCAGTCATTGGCCGGAATAGATGCAGAAACATTTAACGTACAAACTGCCGAAATGTGGTGGCTATACTTTTATAAAATGCAGTAAATGTGGGACTGCCCTTTGTCTAAATAAAGACCGCAACTGTTTTGTTGCGTTTCATTGTAACTGATCAAAATCATAGTTTGATAATATGATGATTAAAAGAAACTGAAACATAAGTCAAATGAATTGTGATACTTAATTTTTTATTATTTTATTTTATTTATTTGAGTACTGAATTATTTTGTAATCTTTGTATATTTTGTTAATAAAAAAAAGTTGAAAATAACTTTATTCTTTTTTAACAATGTGTGATCTAACAGCTCGATATTGCATATCTGCAATAACTGAATAACCCAATTTTCGAGGAAAATGGAAAACCCAAATACATTTTCTGTGGTGTCTCAGCAATCAGCTTGAGCTAAATTAAATCTAAAAAATTTTTTTTCCTCAAAAAAAAAAAATGGGCTATGAAGGGTTAAATTAATTGTTTGGTGGGTGCACATGCGATTTCACTAAAAAACAATAAAAGTGGAATAACCTTTGCACCATCAACATTTCGAAAAAACTTCACTTGGGTATTTTTGTTGGAAATGAGCTTTTAGCTCGGAAACGGTGCAAGATAAGAGAAACTTATAAAGAATATTGATTAATCTCGAGGAAGACGTTTAGTGGTGATCTTAAATGACCTTGAAACTTATTAGTTCTGAAGATATGGACGAGAAATAGGTTTTTGTAAATTTGAAATTAGAACCTATATTTTTGAGTGCTCGTTTTGATTAAGTAGTTAAAAATAAATAAATTTTTAGTAAGCAAAAAGTATGAGCAAAAATTGATCTGCAAAACTAAATAAAATCAATTCTGATTTGATTTAACTATAGTCTTAATTTTAAAATTAAAAAAATTACTCCGTAATTTCTAATAGTAAATCAATAAAAAATATTCTTAAGGAGATGTTGTACAATAATGAAGAAGCATTCGATTTGATGATGGTATATGAGTTTTGGCAAAATGAACGGGAGGCGATTTGATTTTACGCTGAACGGTACGCAGATCGTCATCACTTTGTAAGAGGTTTATTCACTCGTTTAGCAAATCCAACGAGACACCGTGAGACTCAAACAGTAGATGTGCTAGCTGCAGTTTCACAGGACCCACATCCATCAACTGGAGGAATATCTCAAACAGCTGAGCTCTCGCCTTTGGATTATTTTGTGAACAGAAAACAATTGAATTTATTATTATTATTTGGTATTGTATTGATTGCATTGTATATGAAACAGTGTAGAATCTGGAAATTTTTTTTCACTGTAATGCAAATCAATTTTAGCTTGAATCTCTGAAACCATACTGTTTACGAAAAATTTTGTATCTACAAAAGGACTTTATTTATTTAATTTGAACTATTTAATCACCGACCAATGGCACAGTGGTTAAAGCTTTGGCGTTTGGATTGGGAGGTACCGGGTTCGAATCCCAATAGGAGCAGGATGCAAAAGAACATTTTGCAAAACTCATGGGCCGACCCATCTTCTATGTCCAGTACTATAAAGGCTGGCATTGAGCTATGTCTTCGAGTTGGCAGAAACTGCGTAAAGTAAGACGAGGAAAATGAACCGCGGAACAGCAGGCAGGGAGTGCTTCGAAACTAAAACTAACTTTTCGTCAGTATCTCCAAAACAAATAAGTTTCAAGGTCTTTCAAGATCACTATTGACCGTCCTTCGCGGAATTTTCTGTTATCTTCCGCCGTTTCCAAGATAAAAGGCTGACATTTATTAAAAAACTGACCGTGTATGTTTGATAATAATTTTAAAAAATCCGCTGCTAGTGGCAAGCATCTTAACTAAAAATTCGATTTAATTACGTAAACCCAAATATTTTTTTTCAATTTAGCTAAAATTCTCAATGCAGTTGTGTTATAAAATAAGACATTTTACCTACGCAATACATCTGTTGCTGTATTTTGTGGATTAGTTTGGATAAATTTCAATACCATGAAATCGGGAATTTTAAGATTAGGACATTTGGATTTACCGAGTCTAGACTTCTGGGGGTTTGATCTCCAAATTTGGAATATTCTATCAAGAAATACTAGCAACTGACATACATGGCAGTGAATATCTGAACACCTCGTACTTGTTTTTACTTGTTCATCATTTTGTTGATTTACCGTAGCTGCATAAAGCTTTTCCTCGTTACCACACTTTTTGTTGATGTTTTATTTTTTTGGTCTCAAAAATATTCTTATGAATTACAATTAATAGAGTCTAACTATATAAGTAAATAATATAATACATAAATATAGTAAATGTAATACATATGGTTGTGTTTATATATATTTCTGACGTTTCCTTTTTGGTTCTAGTATAGAATAATAATTTTTCCCTATTGTATATATAAAGTATGTAATAAAGAAAAGACGAATATATTCATAATTAATAGTAATATAATTATAATAAGATTATATTTAATTAAATTATTATATAACATTGAATAATTATTTATTTTAATTATACTTGTTGCTTTTGTATTAAAAGGATAATTTATCCTTTTTTGATCTCTCGTCTGAATGATGCTGAATATGTAACGTTTATATTCGATAAACAAAGTGACCCATATTAATCGACAGCCTGAAACAATTCGTCACGGGACGTTTATTTAAAAGTACTAACCTTGAAAGTTTAACACAAGGTCAAAGTTAATATCATCACGGGTGTCCTCCTATATTTAAGTCTAGAATATTGTTTTCGCGCTGGTATGCCCTGACGACATATTGCACGTTGTCGATTAATATGGTCGACCTAGCATCGGGCTCTCAAATTTAATTATATAAATTCCTCAATTTTCAGTTTCTCTTTAATTTAAGTTTTATTTATTGTCCATTTTTAAAAAGAATATATACGTTCGATAAAAATATGATAATATCTCTAATGAATTTTTTAAAATAAATTTTTAGATCAACTCAAACTTGATTGGATATGCCAGTTTTATTGATTATGTGCGTCTATCGATACAGGCAGATTGATTAAAAACTCGATCATGTCATGCGTATATTGAACTGAAAGGATAAACGTATAAGTGTAAGTACATACAATATTTGAATTAAAAAGGATATGTTAAATTTGTTAATATTTATGTGTATACGTATTAAGTGTGTCTAGTACAAACTTAATTTTTGATATAACCCTGTAAAGTTCTATATTAATATAAAAGATTTTTTTTAAATATATAAAGTCACTGCACTAAGAGGGGGAACTTATAATAATAATATTCATTTATAAAGGATATCGTTGATCAAAAATATACCCATTTATAGCCTCTCTGGTTTTTCGTCCCTATAATAATGTTCAAATTCTATAATTAACAAAAAATTGTCGTAAAATTTTGAGGTATATTTTTTGGTCTATACATATTTTTTCTTATTTAATTATACTAAATAATTTTTTCTTGTGTTGTGTGGGTGGATGATTAAATCGTCCTTAGGCCCCGCGCTATATAGAAAAACAAAGTAACAAAAAACAAAATATAAGAAAGTCGATAACAGTATTTATGTCTCAATTTATATTAAATATTAAAATATTATGTAAGTTTAATTAATAATAACAAAAAAAAAATATTAATTATTAATATTATAAACAATAAAAACGTGTTTTTTTGATTTTATCACGATATTCTGCACTTAAGTTATAAATAACGGATCGATAATGTACACGTCGATTTAATATCCTGTCGTATCGAAGAGATCGGGTAATATTAATGGTGGGCAATTATGTGGATTGCATGTGACTCGTGGTGGATCTATTGATGGATTTGCTCCTTCGATACAAATGCACTGCAAACAATTTCCGGTTTCTTGGGGTAGGATTGTCCCAATTTTGTATGTTATACCTTTCAGGAAAAAAAGAAAGAGATTTGTTAATTATTTGTTTGTTATACGTGAAAAATTATTATTCTATCTTCAAGTTTTGTAAGAAATAATATCCTATGACAATAAATTTTATTCGGTAAAAGTCAGTAAGGCTAACCCATCGGGGTTAGCAAAATGCTCTACACGCCAACCGCTGAGTCAACCAAATTCCTAGCATTATGTAGTTGCACACGCCATACTATTGCAACATCACCAAATCATATTTCCGTTCTAATTAAATTCTTTATATACGAGATTACTGACATTAACTTTTAATTTAGTATAAGAATGAAAAATTGTTAGTTTAGAGTTAGAGTAAGTTTATACCTGAAACTGTATTGACGTAAAAATTTGACCAATAAAATTCATTTTTCTAGCTCTCCGAAAGCACGTTTCGTTAACTGACGCACTTTAAAGTATTAAAGTGATAAAGTGAATTGCGAGCAGGCGTTATACAATTTTCAACGTCTAAACACAAAAGTGAATTATACGTAGTAATCGCGATATTCGACTGAAGTGATTAAAGTGAGTGAATCATCGTACCACAAGAAGGCGTTGTACAATTATTAACGTACAGAGCTAAAAGGGAATCATACGAATCGTCCGACATCACACCGGCTGTGCCCAATTGTACCAGCAAGTACATTTTCGAAAGAAATATAAATCTTTCGACTGCAAATCAATTAAATCGATGAGAAACGCAAATCTCCCGAGATATGTTAACTCTACTAACATTAATGTAAGTAAAAATAAAAAATTCCATAAATAAGTGAACTAATAATAAAAACAAGTAAAATAAGTGAAGATACTCTTCGAAACAAATATAAAAAATTTCATAATAAAAAATTGTTTCCTATAATAATTTACTTAAAGTGAAAATATTTTGATAATAAAAACAAATATTAATAACTATATAATTATATAATAATAAAATAAAATGGCAACAATCGAGGCAATAGTGGGACAAGTAAAGCAGCTCACTGGAGCTATCAACGCCCAAATTGAAGTAACGAAAAAACTGGAACAGCGCATAGCTAAATTAGAAAACCCGGTCATCACCAAATTTGAGAAATTAGCTGCACCAACAACGGAGTAAGATTTAGCAGACATCAAAAGACTTCCCGATTGCGTAAAGGAACTCCGGAGAATATTTTAAAGGATTACGAGATAGTAAAAAACAAACCATTATATCGATCAATACTCCAAAGCATCCGACAGAAGATTAGAGTAAGAGCCGATGCTGTATTGATATCGTATAACATATTCTGCGATGACTGGACATCTATAAAAAAGTGCCTATCCCTCCACTATGCAGACATTGGGGATCTAAGGACCAACACCAGTTGAACGGAATCACACAAGGAAATACAAGCATTAATGAGTTTTATGCAAATATCAACCATCAGTTTTCACTGATTGTAAACAAAATTAAAACGGAGGACTATTTATTGGGTACAATCGAGGTATTGATAGAAACATACCGAAATCGTGCTCTGGACGTATTCATAAGGGGACTCAATGGCGAGTTAAGCAGAATGCTGGGGATCCAACGCCCACAAAATCTTCCTGAGGCATATACATCATGCCTAGAGTTCCAATACTTGAATTATCGTAACATAGTAATCCATAAAAAGAGCTTAAATAATTCGGCTGTAGCCTCGATTAATTAATTATCCTCATATCAAACAAATCTACAAAGGAAACCGGTCAATATCCCGGTGCCACAAAGAAACATAGCCCACAACATCCAGCATCAGAACAATAGATTGCCGCCTCCACGACCAGCGGGACCAAAACCACCAACACCTATGTCAATCGATGTATCCACCCAGACAAGACAAGTCAATCATATGAACCGGCCTACGTATCAACAAAACTATCGGACAAATAACCCAAACAATCAGCAAAATTACCAACCCAAGAACCAAAGGATTTACCACTTAGAGCCGGAAGTAGATGAAGAACTATATAATCAGATGATTTCCGACGAGATTTCAGACTTAGACATAGGCGATCAAGAGGAAGAACAAGAAATTGAAAACACCGAACTAAATTTTATGATGGACGCCTCTCTAGCGTACCATACTTAGAATACAGAACTGGAGACAAAAAATTACTCAAATTCCTCATCGACACCGAGGCAAATAAAAATTTCATCAGATCCGAACTAGCAAAATACCCAATTCCGACCAACAATCAATTCAATATTAAATCAGCTGTTAGAAGCATACCGATTAAAGAAAAATGTTTTGGACCATTCTTTAAAAGTGTCGGAATCCACAAAAATTAGGAATTTTTCGTATTACCGGGACTTTAATTATTCGACGGGACAATTGGAGGTGATACCCTAAAAGAACTAGGGGCCATAATTGACAGGAAAAATAACACGCTAATTCTAGGACCAAACATAAAGATACCACTAAAGGCAAAGCAGTCATCACAAGTCAATAATCTGGAAGTTCGAGACAATCATCTCTCGCAAATGACAAAACAAAACACACAAAGTAATACTGCCAAAATTCAAAAAACTGTTCGGGCCGATTAACAACCATGAAATCATCGAAACGGATGTAAGAGCAGAGATTAAAACAACAGACTAACTCATCTATTCAAAATCTTACCCGTATCCGGTAAACATGAGAGGTGAAGTGGAAACCCAAATTGAACATTGGTTGGAAACTCTAAATTTTTCACAACAGTCGACCTCACCTTCTGCTTTCATCAGATTCGGATGAAGGACTCAGATATAAAAAATCATCATTCTCAACAGTGAACGGGAAGTACGAATTAATAAGGCTTCCTTTTGGGTTAAAAAACGCACCAGCGATCTTCCAGTGAATGATAGACAATGCGCTAAAAGAGTTCATTCTAAAAATATGTTATGTCTATATTGATGAAATTATCATATTTGGAGGAAACACGGAAGAGGAACACCTAAACAATGTAGAGAAGATATTCTCCAAACTGGTAAAGGCGAATTTGCGCATGAATCTCAATAAAACGGAATTCCTCAAGAGTGAAACCGGTATTTATCGGTTACGTCATAACCAACCAGGGTATTGAATCTGACGAACGGAAGGTGCGTGCAATTCAAAATATTAAAATTCCAGAGAACTTGAAAGATCTAAAGTCATTTCTTGGATTGATGTCATACTATAGACACTTTATAAAGGACTTCGCCAAGCTATCCAAACCGCTCACAAGGGGAGAAAATGCTCAAATCAAGGCAAATGCGTCAAAAAAGGTCAAAATCAACCTTTCAGAGAAAGAAATCCACGCATTCCGACAACTCAAAGAATTATTGTCATCAACAGAAATACTCATCTTCCCTAACTTTGAGAAACCATTCATATTAACAACGGATGCATTGGGCACCTCGATTGGAACAGTATTATCGCAGGGCGAACTCGGAAAGGATACACCTGTCACATTCATCTCCAGATCGTTAAATAGAAAAAAGGAAAATTATGCTACGAATGAGAAGGAGATGCTAGATATCATCTGATCATTGGACATCAAACCCTAACCTTCTCACTAAATCAAAACGGTGGAAAGCACGTCTGGAAGAATATAATTATGAAATAATTTACAAATCCGGATCCATTAACAAGGTAGCAGATGGATTATCACGATTGGAATTAGAGACAAATATGCTGTCAACAGATGAGACAGAGCAGGACAACACCAATTTGATACCATACTGTGATGCACCAATAAATGTATTCAGAAATCAAATCATCATCTCGGAAAACAAAGACGTTTATGCTCGTGAGGAACCCCATCCTAACTACCAAACGCATTTCATCAGCTTAAGACAGATAAACAAAGAAACACTAACGAGAGCTCTAAAGGAAAGACTTAGCCCAACGGCGATCAACGGAATTAAAATTCCGGAAGAACATATCCAGATGTTACAAGAAATATTCATGGAACATCTTAGTGGGTACAAACTTCGACTAACACAAATGATCGTGCAGGACATAAAATGCGAAGAGAATAAATTCAACATCATTCAGGCAGAGCATAAAAGAGCCCATAGAAATTTTCAAGAAAATAAAGAACAAATCTTGGAAAAATATTATTTTCCTCAAATGGTAAGCCTGATAAGAAAATATAAACAGAACTGTGAGACTTATCATACAAAAAAATACGACCGTCATAGATAGATAGAAATAAAGATAGATCAGCCACACACCTAAGAAGCAGGATCATCAAAATCCTACACTATTTCACCGTACCAAACGTAATAGTAATGGATAACGAATCAAGTTTCGTCAGTCCCATGATATCTGACTACATAAAAACACTAGGAATACAATCCTACCTCACACCCTCTCAAAAAATCGAGGTAAACGGTACGGTTGAAAGGGTCCTTTCAACAATCATCGAGATCACAAGATGCTTAATGGATGAATATAAGGATCTCCCCATAAAGGACCTAGTCTGCATTACTGTGGACAGGTACAACAACACAATACATTCAGTAACCAGAAGGAAACCCAGTGACCTATTTTTCGCTAGAACCAACCGCATCAACTATCAGGGTCTACTAAATTTTATAAAGGGACAAAGTGAATGAAGACGTAGTACAAAGGATTCAAGACTCTCAACAATCCAATTTACGGAAAGAAAATTTAAAAATAGCAGAGCCAAGTATCAACTTATGAAGCCGGAGATACAATATACGTGGCCGTAAGGCAAATTCAAGGAAAAGACAAAGCGAAAATTAAGAAGGAAATAGTAGCGAAAAATAACCAAGTTACAGTTAGAACAGCTTCGGGCAGAAAAATACACAAGACTCATATAAAAAACGTAAATGAATAAGTATCAGCTCTTCCATCTTCTAGATCCTGTGTTTTGACGATAACAACTCCCTTAAACATGAGTACAACAATCCGCTAGTAACAGTTAAACAGGGATCAGGCCGAATCATCAACGGACAATTCAAGATTGTTCATGTCATCAATCTAACCGTTTACGAAGACATAGTTGAAAGGATTCCACTCGAAATCAATCACATCGATCAAAAAAGCACACTTAAACCTCAGTTGACGCACCAACTTCAACAAATCACACAATTGATGTCAGAACTAAAAGGTAAAAATACAAGGACTAAACGATCGATCGATTGGAGTGGAACAGCCTGGAAATGGGTAGCAGGAAAACCAGATGCCACCGATTGGAACCAGATTGTCGACAGTTAGAACAAACTCATCAACAATAACAACGAACAATACCAAATCAACACAGCCTTGATGGAAACGGCAAACAAAATCCTTGCCGAATATAACCAAATCGATGACCCATTGCATGAAAATGCGCATGATAAAACACAGCAGATTCTGTTCAACAAACTCACAATCATAAAAGAGGAAATAAAGGAAATAATTAGAGCCGCACAATTAGCAAAACAAAGATAATAAATACAAATCTTATGGACAAAATGGAAATTGGACGACTCGTTGCAGAAATCGAAACCCTACCATATGCAAATGAAATAGAAGCGATTGAATACGCACATCCAACAATGCTGGTAAAGGGTTCCATAATACTAAATGTAATATCAATACCAAAAACAAGTAAGCAGGACTATAACCATCTCCTTATTAGATCAACAATTAAACAAAATGGGGTCTACTTAGAATATAAGGAACTTATCCTACATCAACATCGAAGTTTTTTAAACAATTCAACAACGAGACCATAATAATCACCAACATAAGGTTCACTAACCGGGAAGCACATACGAGCATCGTACATTCCAAATGAGCTGAGTCAACCAAATTCAAGTTAGCAAAATGTAGTTGCACACGCCATACTATTGCAACATCAACAAATCATATTTCCGTTCTAATTAAATTCTTTATACGAGAATGCTGACATTAACTTAGTATAAGAATGAAAAATTGTTAGTTTAGCGTTAGAGTAAGTTTATACCTGAAATTGTTTGTATTAAAAATTTCGTAAAAATTTGGCCAATAAAATTTATTTTTTTTATTCTCCGAAATCACGTTTCGGTAGCGTATATATATATATATATAGTCAGAGTGCATATGTTTGCAGAGTCCTCGGGTGGTTAGAAACCGCTTGAAACATTCCATAAACAATTGTGAGCTAAGATTAAATTCCAATACTAGATGAACTGCTTTCGTCCTAAAACAGATCACTAAGCATAAATAGGTGGCTTGCCACGGATTAGGTAGTGAACATAAATTAATCCTGCGAAGTCCACACCCATTGTGTAGAATGTTAGCGATGTAGTTACATAGTCCAACGGTAAACCCACCTCCGACGGCACAATCAATGGCGGATAACCGTCGCAGTATGTAACTGCATCGCCAACATTCTACATAGTGGGTGTGGAGGACTTCATCCGTTTGTTTTATGTTTACTACCATATCCGTGGTAAACCACCTACCAAGACCTATTTATGCTTGTTGATTTGTTTTATGACGAAAGGAGTTCATCTAGAATTTAGAGCTACACGAGCTTTTTGCGTTGCATACATCCCAACAATTAAGAAATGACTTACAATCGATGTGTGATTACAACCAAGTAGACAGGAGATTCACGCCGCACTTCCACCCACATTTTGGTGAACTTCATGAAGCATGAGTAAAATATTTTCTCTCATCAGAAAATCAGGAAGCTTCCGTTGGTTTGTTGAGTAATCAAGGCACGTTTCCTTGATAGCTGGTATTACTCGAGAAGTCAAACAGGGAACTAGTAAATTTCAATTTCGGAGCCTCTTGACTCATAGTAAAAGATCATTTTACCGACTTATAATCCTATATAGACATTTTCACCACAGGGTTGTTCGGTGAAGGCGGAATATTTCGCATACTTCTAATGAGATATAGAATTAATAATAATTAATAGAAGACTGTAAAGACTGTACAGAGCTAACTATAGTTTGGCTATCGCCAAGAAGAAGTCCCCTACAAATTACTGGTGCAGGCAGGTTAATCGCAGTGTAAACATAAAATTATTTGCATCTTGTCGCCGAAAAAGTTAGTTTCCCATGCTACTGTTGCAAAGTAGAAAAGCTAGATATCTGAGGGCTAAGTTTGATCAATAACTGATATGAAACACCTGTAATCAAATTTGTAGTAAAACGTGGGAATGATGTCATATGTGGCTTTTGTTTGGTGTTCAAAAACGGAGGAAGCGAAATGGAAACAACTATCTATAAATACTGGGCCTCAGATAAATGGGATGGAAGAAACAACGCGATTTCTAGACACAGGCTGGAAATATGTAAAGTCTCATGTAAAGAATCAACAATATCACCCGTTCAAATGGAGTTGGAATTTTACTAATACAGAGAACAAGAAAATCCCTAATGAACTCCAAACCTGTTTCGGAACTATCATTTCGGTGCGGTTCAAGACTCGGTCTAAGAAAATCACGAACATCCAATGTTATGAAAGTATAAAAATTTTAACCCAATATCAAACCCCAATATCAAAGATTGTGATGGAACAACTAATAATGCGGTTAGGAACAAACACTAAAATTTGTTCCTAACCGCGTTATTACTATTGCATTGCATTTAGCACCTGGTATAAGGCACAGTTCAAGATGCAACTTCAAAATTTAAAAAAATCAATAGATCACCTTTGTCAGCATAACCTTTAAATACGGCTATGGTACTGTGTTGTATACACTCGTCCAAATACAACGCTATACTTGGAGAACAAGTAACACCGCTGACTGCTTGAAGAATGGTGTCATCATGACGATTCAGCAACAAACATTGATGAGGGATCACATTGTTTAATACACAACGAAAATTGCTGACGTTCATAATTTTTATTGCGAACCTATTCAAAACACACAACAACATCAAGCGAATTTATATTGCAAAATTTCTGCAATTGAGACATATTTAAATTTTCCGACCCTGCAAACTTGAGGAGTACCTTAAACAATTATAACTGTGATTCGAGATATTCTCAGACATGCCAAATGCATCGTTAGGTACAAAGACAAAGAAAGTAGTAAATTTATTATCAATAGAGGGGCGCGTAAAGGATGCGGCTTATTAACAATAGTCTTCTTGATAACCTAGGGTAGCGTACTGAAGAAAAACCAATATCGATGCACTGATCCAGAAGTTAAACAATCTTAATTACGCTGGTAGCAGCTGCTTGCTTGATTGCGTCAACACTTACCGACATGAAATTGAAAGTAGACTCCGATCTGTAATGCACAGAAAATTGGAAAGCCAAACAGCAGCACGAATAAAAACCCAAGTCCTAACTCCACTAACACCAGCCACACGACCGACCAAATGGCACTGTGGTTAAAGCTTTGGCGTTTTGATCTGGCTCCGATAGGAGCAGGATGCAAAAGGAAATTTCATCATAAACAGCATGCATGCTATGGTCCAGTACTATAGGCTTGCATGGAGCTGTGCAATGCGTAGATGGTAACGTAAATCGAACCTATAACGTCTTCGATTTGGCTTAACTGCGTAAGGTAGGTCTGGAAAAACAAACTGCGAGAGAGTTGGGAGTGCTTCGGCTCCAGAACGGATTACAGAGATTAAAACGAAAAAAACACACACTCCAAACTTAACATCTGTTTTAACTTGAGCATAAAATCTGTTCTTCGACAAAATTGAAATACGGCGAAAATATGGCAATAGGTATTGGTCATCCATCGCGAGATCCATTTAAATGGAACCGCAGAAGTTGACTTATTTTTAAAAGGAGTGCGGCTATAAATCAATCGAGAGAATTTTCGTTTCTGCCCTTTGCTCCGAATAGGAGCAACATTAATTATTTTTCCATTATTTTGTATAGTTTAAATTAAATAAATTCCAAGGATTAAAAAAATAATTAAAAGAGTTTTATATATTTGTATTAATTATCCCAATAAATGAACTGTCAGTTTGACGAGAGTTAAGCGACAATTCGTATGAAAATAAATAAGACTTATCAATTTATAACCTAAAATTTCCATCTATTATGAATTTTCAAATAAATTTTACCCCCAGCAGATCACTTAAACCGTTTATCTATATAATTCCTATTCACACCCATAAATACGCATATTCACCCGCATAACCTTCTTTATATGTAACGCAATGATAGCAAATATTAACCCGTTCGATACACAAAATCCCAAAAAAGAATTTTTTTTTGTTGCCACTATAATAGAAAAATTTCATTATCCAAATCGATAATTTCACTAAAAATACAAAACCCACATACATACATACGGTATAGTATATAGGAAAAATTCCCTAATTCAATTTTCTTCATCACAGCTTGAATCCCATCAAACCGAATGAAATCCAACCAAGTAAAACGAAAAAATAATCAATTCCAATTTAATGATGACGACGATCATCAACGTTATTGTTATTTCGTTAAAATTGATTTTTTTCCCTCTTGTACAACAAATTATTATGTTTTCCTGGATTTTCCGTTCCTCATCTCGCTTATGGATTTATGGTTTGCAACTATCTATAATTCGTTACCATATGTACTCGCAGCATCTATCTGGGAGGAGAGACATATCTACCTAATGTAATCTCATCGTCATTGAATACTCGTATGTTGTTGTATTGTTGAGACAAAAATTGATTGATTTTTGATTACCAATTTGTAGAAAAGTGGGAATTGAATGGGCGTGTATCTTACCTGTACATACATCTAAGGTGCAAACTACATAGCGATACAGATTATAATCGCATCACTTACCCATAACAATACAATTTTCTTCTCGTGGAGCTTCTGTCGCTACCATATTTGTTGTTGTTATTATTTGTGTTGTTGTATCCTCACCGCTTCCTGCTGCTGATGCTGAGGATGATGATTGTGCTAAACCATCTTGGATTGTTGTTGTTGTAACATTTCCTATTATTATATCATAATCTGTTGGATTATCATCTGTTGTTATGCTACTAATATTACTACTATCACTATTATTACTATTATTATTAATATTATTAACATTATTAAAACTATTTACTATTAATTTACTATTACTATTTAAACTATTTATTGATAATTCTGTCGTGTAATTTAACGATGATAATGTTTCGGATGCGGTCGAAATTGCCAGTGGAAACGATGGTAGTACGGTTGAGGTGGTAAACGATGTCGGTGTATCAATGAAATTTTTATTACCGTTAAATTGACTGATAACACTGTCACTGGCTAGCACATTGCTATCTAAATTTATATCATCGTTCTCTACATTACCCGATGACGTAATCACATAATGCTGTCCGGTTGTAATATCATCGATTTTTATATGCTTCATCTGTACCTCACTGTATTCATCATCGTCGTCTGTGTTTACTGTGCTCGGATTCATTGTCTCGTTGATTACGACTAGAACGGTCGATTGAATCTCATTTGGTGGTGTGATAGAGGCGGCTCCCGTTGTTGTTATTGGTTGGTTTGTTGTCGTTTCATAGGTTAGGGTTGTTGTTGCATCATTGTCATCACGATTGTGCGACCTGTATGAACCGTCCGAATTATTTGTCGACTGTTGCTGATGATGTGGTCCATCCAAATCACTCAATGGTATGTGCAATGGTAAATTTATTGGGAATGATAATATCCCTTTTGGGAAATTATTCACAATTTTTCGTGTGTAATTCGTATTCAAATATTTGTTTTTATTTTTATGCGATTGTTGATATTTCATGTATTTCGGTTTGGTACCACCGCCACCACCCCCATACGACATACTTTTTGTTTGCGATTGTAGTTTATTATTCCGATTGTGCGATGTCGATGATGTTTTTCGTGTTGTTTGCGCTGATGATTGTGATGATTGTATTAATGTTGATGTTATGTCTGATGATGAGGATTTCATTGTTTGTACTTGATTTGATTCGCATTGTTTCCACCAACAAAATACTTCACCGTCGACACACAGGCACACCTCGCACGGATCAGTTCGTGAAATCTGAAATAAATAAAACAGAAAACAACATAAACAAAATAAACACCATAACGGATAAATAAAATATCTATATAGGTTTTGTGAAATGGGGTTATGATAATGTTGAAACAGGTAAATTTGAGGCGCCCTATATAAATTTGGTTCTGCGTGCGTGTAAATAATATCGTCGATTTGCAAATCGAATTGGTGCTTATTTTATAAAATCCGGTAGGAACCTAAAGAAAATCAATATATTGGTTTTAAAGAAACCCAGATAACTTCAGGCATGGCGACTAGCTCTTTGGCATGAGTATCTAACAGTTATCTAAAATATTTCACCGTTGGTGGCACCCTTGTAAAAATGTACTGTGAACATAGAACTGTGCTAAGATTATGATGTGAATTATTTGCAGAAAAATATTATCGTTACCAAATATACATATTTTTAAAACTGGCGTTTCGTCTTGAAGGTCAATTTGGGTCTTAAACTTAACTTTTAATCTATATCTGCGAACATTTTAAAACAAACCAAATCGTAAAATGTTATGCGTTGTTTTCTATAAGGCTATATGGTACTGAGAAAATAAATTTATTTTTTAGTATCGATATTTGAATGTCCCTAAAATTTATGCAACCGGTTTGTTTCTTTGTTAAATCTGAGTACCAGAATTTTTTGTAACTTGCTTACTACACTTTACTTATCTTGTTTATAAAGGGTGATTTTTTTGTGGTTAGGATTTTCATGCATTAGTATTTGACAGATCACGCGGGATTTCAGACAAGGTGTCAAAGAGAAAGATGCTCAGTATGCTTTGACATTTCATAATGAATAGACTTACTAACGAGCAACGCTTGCAAATAATTGAATTATATTACAAAAATCAGTGTTCGGTTCGAAAAGTGTTTCGCGATTTACGTCCGATTTATGGTCTACATAATCGACCAAGTGAGCAAACAATTAATGCGATTGTGACCAAGTTTCGCACTCAGTTTACTTTATTGGACATTAAACCAACCACACGAATGCGTACAGTGCGTACAGAAGAGAATATTGCGTCTGTTTCTGAGAGTGTTGCTGAAGACCGTGAAATGTCGATTCGTCGCCGTTCGCAGCAATTGGGTTTGTGTTATTCGACGACATGGAAGATTTTACGCAAAGATCTTGGTGTAAAACCGTATAAAATACAGCTCCTGCAAGAACTGAAGCCGAACGATCTGCCACAACGTCGAATTTTCAGTGAATGGGCCCTAGAAAAGTTGGCAGAAAATCCGCTTTTTTATCGACAAATTTTGTTCAGCGATGAGGCTCATTTCTGGTTGAATGGCTACGTAAATAAGCAAAATTGCCGCATTTGGAGTGAAGAGCAACCAGAAGCCGTTCAAGAACTGCCCATGCATCCCGAAAAATGCACTGTTTGGTGTGGTTTGTACGCTGGTGGAATCATTGGACCGTATTTTTTCAAAGATGCTGTTGGACGCAACGTTACGGTGAATGGCGATCGCTATCGTTCGATGCTAACAAACTTTTTGTTGCCAAAAATGGAAGAACTGAACTTAGTTGACATGTGGTTTCAACAAGATGGCGCTACATGCCACACAGCTCGCGATTCTATGGCCATTTTGAGGGAAAACTTCGGAGAACAATTCATCTCAAGAAATGGCCCGGTAAGTTGGGCACCAAGATCATGCGATTTGACGCCTTTAGACTATTTTTTGTGGGGCTACGTCAAGTCTAAAGTCTACAGAAATAAGCCAGCAACTATTCCAGTTTTGGAAGACAACATTTCCGAAGAAATTCGGGCTATTCCGGCCGAAATGCTCGAAAAAGTTGCCCAAAATTGGACTTTCCGAATGGACCATCTAAGACGCAGCCGCGGTCAACATTTAAATGAAATTATCTTCAAAAAGTAAATGTCATGGACCAATCTAACGTTTCAAATAAAGAACCGATGAGATTTTGCAAATTTTATGCGTTTTTTTTTAAAAAAAAGTTCTCAAGCTCTTAAAAAATCACCCGTTATATGTAAATATAATTAACATATTTTTTATTATTGCTGATCTAAACCTTGCATATTATAAAATACTAATAACCACTTATCTTGGACACACTTTTAATTTCGGGATTTGCCATGTAGCGACAGTAAAAACTAATCGTCATTGCGGCGTAAAACCAAATAAACTATTTTTATATTTTTTTATATTTTTAAACTAAATTTTACATTTTCAGCGTCATTTCAAGACTAATCTTGATAATCATGTATTAATACCTTGATACCCTGTATCAATTTATGTTTCTTAGAGGTAAACTATTGAAAAAGTTAATTTGTGCGTTTGAAAAAACCGATAAACTTTGAAGCCTAACCATAGACAAACTAAACTCGTTCTTAAGGATGAAGTTAAATTTTTAATTGTGGCATTAGTACATGATTATTGTAAAAATGTTTAGCTTGTCTATGTTTCAAAGTTGATCGTTTTTCAGAAACGTAAAAAACCATTTTCTTAACATTTTTCTTCTAAACCTAAAAAAGTTGTTGCATCAGGGGTCGATTTTATTCAAAATTCGAGACTTGACGAAAAATAACCGCAAGTATATAGTGTGGTATGTGTGTGTGTGTGTTAGTGCGATTGCACGTCATTTAATTTTTTTGGATATGACATTTCTAAAATTTATTTTACCATTTAATTTTAGTTTTAAAACAATTGAGATTTTAAAAAACATGTATTCGACATCGCAATGAAAAAAAATAAAATCGAGCAACAATTTTTTTTAACACATTGACGCACACTTTCTAAATATGTGTACTACTCAGGAACACATTTGATAACTTTTGCAATTGCAAAGATATTTCGTCGCGGAAAGGTGTATGTATTGTTGAGAATTGAAAAATATTTTGAATATTCCTTCAAAAATAAAAGTTGTTTGTGCGAGTGTGTTAACTCGCCTTTTCAAAAGCATGGGAGATGTCAAAAAAGTGACAGAACAAAACAACATAAGCAACAAAAAACTGAACCGATTTATAATTTTTGATGCTTACATTCGCAGACAATAAACAAATATAACCACAGAAAAATTACACACACTAATATAAAATGGTACACTTATACTCCTTATACGTATACGAAAACGTCGTGTCTCGTGTCTCGGATTTTGAACAAAACCGAGCCCCAGGTTTTAAGAGAACATAAAATCTAGGTATTAATACACGATTGCTATGATTGTATTTTAATTGACGTAGAAATTTTATAATTTGAATTTCGATCGGCCAAAAATTACTTCAAACGATAAGTTTCTTGTTTTTACTCTTCAATGGCGATTAGATATGATTATATTTTATTGCCCCTAGATGGCGAACTAACAAAAACTAAATGTGTCCAAGAATAATGATATTTATTTATAATATGTAATGTTTAAAAGCAATGAAAATTAGGAAATTAGTTTATTTATTTTACACATAAGAACAATGGTGTTCAAACAGTGGTGTTCACTGAAATAGCACAGTTGTGAATTATTTTGGAAATTGTTATTCACTAACCAAGCTTTCGCCTTTCTCGAGGTATATTCCGTCATTATCTTGATAAAAACTCCAGCCGTGCGACATGACATCCTTAGCATATCCGAGCAACACGTCGAAAACATCCGCTGTCATACGATCTTTTATCCAATAAATTGGACCTGTACAGTATCACGAGATTGAGCCCCATACCACAACAGAACCGCCAACATGTTTTTTTCGAGTACTGTGGTGACAAACTTGTATTCGGTGGACGTCGTACATAATGGCGGCCGTCAGAACCAAACAAGTTCACGTTTGTTTCATCGGTTCATATTCGGCGTGGGCATTAGCTAAGTGATTTTTAGCTAAATTAATCCGGGGCCTTATTTTAATTTTAATTAGAAGTGTGACATGCTGGACAGCGCAGCCGCTTAAGTTCTCGCGATTTCGGAAATTGGTTTTTCCTCGGATTTCAATCTTCTGACAATTTACCTTCCTTCATCGTTACAATGATTTGCACGACCCATTCCCACAAATAACAAAATTGTTTTCTAATTTTTATAAATTTAAATTTAAGTTTTAACTAGTGGCCATCAAATTTATTTATTTTTTAAATTAATTGCTTGATGTTTCTCGCAAAAGTCAAACTAGTACTGATGTATTTCATTGAACACGACAAATGGTAATATGTTTGGTTCCGGTGATTTCCCTAAATGTATGAATAAATTAAATTTTTCCTAATAGGCAGTTTTTTAGTAGGCAACATTGCTATTGTCCCACCTGCATAAAATTGGAAATTTTTGAAATAAAATTTGAGAAAGTTTTACGTTAATGAACAAATACATAGTGTGCTATTTCATTGAATACCACTGTAAGTAAAGTAAATTAAATTAATTGAACGAAATTTGGGTGTTCAAATTTATTAAAGCTACAAACCAGTTTAGACACATTATTTGAGTCGAAACCAACACAAATGTATTCTACAAGACGAACTGTACAGTAGTTAAAGTAGTATAAAAATACAGGAAAAGTTCATAAAATTTTATAACATATATAGGAAAATATGATACAGGCACACATCCACACTTCAAATTGAAGTAAAAACAAAAGTAAAAACAATAATAAATAGGAGCCACATTTCTTTATAATTTAAAATTCGATTTTTTATTTTGGTTAGTACTTAGTGTGGATATTAAAGCGAAGGAGAAAGGTCACCAAATTTCTGTTTGATGCTCTAATTTAAAACAATGCAGAAATAATCCAATTTTTTTTATAATGCACCATTTTTCACGACAATCTTGAGATAACGATGGTTTCTTTATTAATGAGTTAAACTTATGAACTACGAGTATTTTCCTTTTAAGTAACAATTTTATTTCTAATATAACAAGAAACGATAGTATTCTGTATACGGATTATAATTACGGACTTGTTACTGTAAAGCTTCTATAATTTCACATTCTTTCGTTTTTATTTATGAAAATATTTTTCTCCATTTATGCACAATACCATGATATAGTCGACCGAAAATTGTGTATATGTTCCAACAATATGGCTTGTAGAATACATATGTGTTGGTTTCGTTTAAGCATTTAAATATCGACAACAAAAATAAATTTGTTTTCTGATACAGCCTTAAGGCTGAGAAAACAAATTTATTTTTTAATATCGATATTTATCTTATAATGTACGCAAACATCGGGTTTCTTTATTAAATTTAATTACCAAAATTTAACTACTTTGCTTACTAAACTTTACTTATATTGTTTATGTGTGTAAAATTAGTCTTATTAGTTTTCATTATTGCTGATCTAAAAAACATTGCATATTATAATAAACCATAAATAAAAAAGACAAAGATGAATTATGTAGTGTAAATCTCTTCATTGACACCAGCGCGCGTGTCTATCCTTTGAACCATAATAAAGATCGTTTTGAGTTTTTGTTGTTGTTCACGTAAAATTGAAGGTCGGCAATTGGTTTTTTTATTCGTAAACACATGTGTCGACGAAGTGACGAAACGAAATAGAGAAATTATGTTATTGTTTTGTTATGTAGAGAAGGGAATTGAAGGAAGACGAACAAATATGTATAAAAAATATTTTTGGTGTTTAGATCAATGAATGTAATTTTTTATTTTTTCCTATGAATGTATGTGATATAATAAACTTTTATTTAGGACGTACACACATTCAAATATTTTTTCTTTTGAAAATGACGTAAAAGTAAAATACATAATGTGTTGTTGTTTCCACAAAATTATTTTTCCTCTCGCCCTTTAAATATTATGAACAGAAAAACGAAATTTTAAATTCCTATTATGTTCTTTATTATTTTACATTGATCGTGTACTTCAAAATATTCTAATGATAATAAATAGCTGATTCTTAATATAACAAACAAATTATTGTATGTAATATACATTAGTAGCCTTTTTTAACGATTTAAATATGAACTGGAATACGTCCAAATTAAATAAATCTTCTTAGCGGTTGAACGATTGAATTATGTAACGAAAGTTTAATATCTGTAAATTTCGCCCTTAAATTATTGCTCATTACGAGTACTTTGTCGAATGAATGTTTTCAACTTGGTGGGTTTAGGTGCGATTACTTCACTTATTCAAGCGATGTTCTGAAATATGGAAATTGTTTACTAATTTTAATTCGAATTGAAAAATCTAATTAGATTGGCAGGATATAGAATCGTTGATTTTTTGTTTTAAGTTGCGGAATAAATTCAAACCAAATTGAACTGGTCATTTCATAACCAAATTTAGTAAATTAATATATTTGGATTATTTAACGATTGTTGTTTAACTTTCTAGAATATCGTCAAACAATTAAATGTAAGTCAATTCGAGGATTTTTTTAAATTCGACCAATTAAAAGAAGCTTGGGATGAAAATGAGATTTTATTATTTTCCAGTAAAATTCCATAATACGGGTTACTTAGTCTCATGTTCCTAATCTTTATACTATGTAAAGCAAACTTCTGTTGAATTTTTTTGTAAACATTACGCATGAACCCCTGCGTCTGTGTTGCTAATCTTATTGATACAAAGTGCATTGATGTCAGAAAACCTTGTACAAAAATGGAGAGGTGAAAATGTTGTGGCCAACACCAGACTTTGTTTGGTACTGGTCTGTTAATTCACTCCAATTATTTTTATTTATTTTTTACAGAAATGAATGCAAAATCATTTGTTGTAACATTCTGGTCTGTTAAATTATTTAATTAAAATTTATTTTACTTGCTGTTTTAATTTTTAAGAATTCTGTAAACCACTCTCTGTAGTTTATTGATCCTATCACTGGAGCAAATACTCAAAGAATTGAACGTCGGTGGAAGGCAGCAATGGAACACACAGAAGCATGTTGGATTCGTACATGTGTGAATACATGTGGCGTAAACGTACAACAGTTCGGCAATTGAATGTATTTGATGCGATTCTCGCTGATGCTTTTTTGGCCACCTGTTTAACCTGTGACAATTAGTGTGCAAACAATTAAATATAACACTTAATGTTGTTTTATATTAAAATAAATGATTTTGCATTCATTTCTGTAAAAAATAAAAAAAAATAGTTCCGGTGAATTAACAGACAAGTACCCTTTGTTTTATCACGAATGTATATATCTCGGATCTCGGATACATCCACTTGATTTCTAAAGCGGAAAATTAAAGTTCCCGGATTTTTGGTAAAACTGTCTTGATAATACAAAATTATTATTCCTGGTTAAATTTCAGACAATGAACAAGATCAACCGTTGTTGAAAATTTTATCTTCAAATTTATTTAAATCTTTTAATTCCTTGCTGTTTTTTTGTAAATGTAAATTTTTCAACATCATGCACATGATCATCGAGTCAATGAGACAGATAGCACTGTTGTAATGTCGTGGCGATCGCCTAATGATTGACCGGGTAGTAACAGCTGCGTGATTTCAATCCATTTTGGGTTGCAAGTGAAAGTGATGAATAAGTCCGGTTTGCATGTCTTCGGGCTGCCAACATACGTCGCTGTCAAAATGATAAGTCGAACGACATTGTTTGCATTTCTATCTACATTCATGGCATCGCGCAGATGAATGTATTCTTCTGTACGCAATGTTTGCTGATTTAAATGCGTGTATGTCAGACATTCTGTTTCGATTTTGACATACATACCAACGGTGAACTGATGAAACAATCTGCGGCATTTCCATATGTCATTGTCCTCGTTTCGACGAATCATCAAACGATAGGCATAAAAATTCATCGAGTTGATCTTTTTGTTTGTTTCTCTTCTCTTTGTTTGTTTCTTCTGAGAAACAGTCAACAAACTTGCTACGTTCGGGTTAATGGATTAATCATCTTGATCATAAAGTGATATTCATCCTCTCCTCGGGAAAATATCAGTGGATATTGTAATGCATCATAAGAACGATGGGTTCGCAGATATGGTGAAGCTTATCATTGAAGTGCCTTTTGTGTTCGTCAGCTGGTCTTTTGTCTGCTCTGATCACTATTTTGTGGTCAGCATTCATTGGCGGCAACAATGCTCCTGCATCATGGTGAATTTGTCCTTGAACCTGTAAAATTGAAGACAAATTCTTAATTTATGAGCCTCGGAGTTCTACATCTTTAGTGGATTTGGCGGTGAAACGTTGTGAATCGGTGATGTGGGTTTGTTTAATGTGTGCTATACCTATATAATCGAAAAAGAATTTACCTTAAAAGTCAGGTTAAAACCTATATATTCGGCCCATATTCTGCAAAAAATGCTTCGATCGAGGTTCTTGACCAGAAAGCAATGATGCCAGTGGCTCTGGTGGCGATGTCAATTGTAGTAATATGACATTTCCGCTCGCACAACATAATCCGGTGGTTCGTGTCAAAACCTCAAAGCATTGGAATGTTGACAAACAGTGCTCATTATTCCGAAGTCGGCGATACCGATTGTTGGGTCGTATTTGAACGCCAATCGTTCATTTCGAATGTCAAGTTTAGATAAATAAATTTTAATTAAATAATTTAACAGAGCAGAATGTTACAACAAATGATTTTGCATTCATTTCTGTAAAAAATAAATAAAAATAATTGGAGTGAATTAACAGACAAGTACCAAACAAAGTCTGGTGTTGGCCACAACATTTTCACCTCTCCATTTTTGTACAAGGTTTTCTGACATCAATGCACTTTGTATCAATAAGATTAGCAACACAGACGCAGGGGTTCATGCGTAATGTTTACAAAAAAATTCAACAGAAGTTTGCTTTACATAGTATAAAGATTAGGAACATGAGACTAAGTAACCCGTATTATGGAATTTTACTGGAAAATAATAAAATCTCATTTTCATCCCAAGCTTCTTTTAATTGGTCGAATTTAAAAAAATCCTCGAATTGACTTACATTTAATTGTTTGACGATATTCTAGAAAGTTAAACAACAATCGTTAAATAATCCAAATATATTAATTTACTAAATTTGGTTATGAAATGACCAGTTCAATTTGGTTTGAATTTATTCCGCAACTTAAAACAAAAAATCAACGATTCTATATCCTGCCAATCTAATTAGATTTTTCAATTCGAATTAAAATTAGTAAACAATTTCCATATTTCAGAACATCGCTTGAATAAGTGAAGTAATCGCACCTAAACCCACCAAGTTGAAAACATTCATTCGACAAAGTACTCGTAATGAGCAATAATTTAAGGGCGAAATTTACAGATATTAAACTTTCGTTACATAATTCAATCGTTCAACCGCTAAGAAGATTTATTTAATTTGGACGTATTCCAGTTCATATTTAAATCGTTAAAAAAGGCTACTAATGTATATTACATACAATAATTTGTTTGTTATATTAAGAATCAGCTATTTATTATCATTAGAATATTTTGAAGTACACGATCAATGTAAAATAATAAAGAACATAATAGGAATTTAAAATTTCGTTTTTCTGTTCATAATATTTAAAGGGCGAGAGGAAAAATAATTTTGTGGAAACAACAACACATTATGTATTTTACTTTTACGTCATTTTCAAAAGAAAAAATATTTGAATGTGTGTACGTCCTAAATAAAAGTTTATTATATCACATACATTCATAGGAAAAAATAAAAAATTACATTCGTTGATCTAAACACCAAAAATATTTTTTTATACATATTTGTTCGTCTTCCTTCAATTCCCTTCTCCTGCATAACAAAACAATAACATAATTTCTCATAATTTTACTGTTGGTCTATTAAAAAAAATAAAAAATTGTTCATTCCTTCCTATTTCATAACTTTGTCCTTCAAGTCTTACATAAAAATGTATGAGTAAATTGAAACAACAACGGTACCATGTCACATAATTATTACACATATATATAAATTAAAGAAAATGAGAGAAAGAGAGTTTGTTTACTTTATGTTGTTTTGCAGTTGTTGTACTTCACGATCGTAATGTTAGTTCCAAAAAGTAATATACTGGATGCGTCGCTAGCCGCGTTTTGGATTAAATAATTCATTCTTGTTAGGTTATCTTTCTCTCTTTTATTTATGAATAAACTAATAACCAAGGATGCAAGCCACCTAGGGACACTTAATTTTCCAAAAATAACCATCATTGCGGCGTACAAATAAACTTATCGTTTGACGTAATCGAAAATTTTAATATTTTTAAAGTAAATTTTGCATTTTCTATGTCATTTCAAGACTAATCTTGATAAGGATGTATCCCTTGAATACTTCGATTTTATGTTTCTTAACATCTTGATGCAAAATTTTTCGCTGCTTAAAATTTTTGTTTCTTTTTAAAAAACAATAAACTTTGAAACCTAACCATAGACAAACTAAACAGTTTATTTGGATAATCATGTATTAACCTCTCAATTAAACATCTAAGTTCATCCTAAAGATATAATTAGGTCAATTGATAATATTTTTTGGTCAAAATCTGATTATTACTAAACATCGTTTTTGACGAATTGAGTACAACACAGCCTTAAGGCTAGGTATTGATATACATATATTGTTACGAATGTTCCCTGTCAAATCCGGTGCATATCACATCATTGGATTGTGAATACTGTTTTTGAATTTGACGGTTACAATACAAATTTTCGTAATTCACACATTTTTGGCATATTCGCTAAAATACCGGAAATAATCCCGGAATAATTTCCAAACATTTACTAGATAATTACACCACTACTATTTCCGAAATATCCCTACAATAACAACAAATAATTTTCACAATTATTTATAATTCACTTAATGCACCATTTACAATTTTTAATTACACCACTATTTTCACTTAACACAACTTATTATTTTCCCGCTATTGACTTTCGCTTTTAATCTTTTCGAGTACCGAATCTCCCAAATTTCATATCAAGACAGACTCATTGTGTTTATTGCGCTCGTATTTATACACCAATCGAATATTGTAGATTCGTCTAGATTTATTAACACAACAAACTGTTATAAGACTCCTTGAGTGCAACTACTAAATCCCAGATCGTCATCAATCTAGAAAAATATAGTAAAATTCTAAACCTTAAATGAGCAATTTTGGTTGAATAAATGTTCCGCCAATGCCGAATTAATTGCCCAGCAACCCATTAGGCGAGACCGTAATAATAATTGTTACGGTTTATTGGTTTAGAACATAAAAACATTTTTGTGGTATTTGTGACATCTGGGGTTGAGTAGTGACACTAAATGTGGTTTTATAACAATTTTGCTATATAGCGGATTATGGTAGTCTAGAATAGCCCCCGCTCAGAACAAATCCAGGCGAATCTAGAATATTAGATTGGTGTTTAAATACGAGTGCAATGAACAGAATGGTCAGGCTTGGTGTGTCATTTGGCAGATTTGGTACGAGCAAGATTAAAGGCGAAAGTGAATAGCGGGAAAATAATTAAGTGAAACTAGTGGGGTTAATTAAAAATTGTAATACACCATAAATGAATTATAACTAATTGTGAAAATTATTTGTTGTTGTGATTTAGTTTTGTTACTAGTGGGAAAATTATAGTGGACATATTTCGGAAATATTCCAGTAGTGGTGTAATTTGGAAATTATTCTAAGATTATTTTCAGTATTTTCAAGAAGATTGCGGAAGCGGTGTAAATTACGAGTATTGTTGTAAACCGTCAAATTCTAAACCGATATCTAGTGATACGAACCGGATTGGACAGGGCAAATTCGTAACAATTGGTGACAGTGGTGAGATTGTGAATATCAGAGGATAAGTCTAGAAGATTTGGTGAACAAAAGGGGAGATGTTGAAATAATTCTCGAACTATCTGGCAAAATGGGTATAATCCATTTTTCCAGATAGTTCGAGAATTATTTTAACAACTCCCCTGTGTATAGGATTCGATGCAACAAATAAACCAACGGTTTATAAATTATAAGAATTATTTTACGGCTTATATAATTTATTTATTTGTATTATTTATGATAACTGTACACAATATGCGAAAATCTATTGATCATCAGAAAGCAAGCACTTGTCGCTTTGAAGTTTTGTAGCAGACTTAAATTTTTTATCATTTTTTGACGTGCGAAATCGAATTCGCAGAGTTCGATCACTTGTGATTGCACAAATTGTATACACAAAATCATCAAGTTATTGTTGATGAGTTTACTCGAGTTTACAATATTTGTTACGACATTGCTAATGGATAAAAATGATTATTCATTACATATTAGCAATGTCGTAAATGTGCAACCACCTACTTAAAGTTTACAAAATAATGCAACTTATGAAAACGTATACATGACTGGATTATTTTGTGTGGCAGACAATCCTGCCATATAATGCATTTCTGTGTGCAAATGACGAATTGTTTGGAAATCGTAGCGAGGTATAATGCTCAATACTTACTTATAAAGGGTGGTTAAATTTTAAGGGCCGAAGTTGAATGTGAACCACACCTAAACGTCAAGTTTTTTTCTGCATTCAAATTGACATTTCTCAATTTCAGACTAACTCAATTTGAGATACATAATCGAGCAACGCGTTAAAGTTATTCTGGCATATTATGAAAATGGGCGTTCAATTCAAAATGCATATCGTGCACTTCGTGATTTATTCGGTCAATTTAATCGTCCAAATGTGTGTACAATCGGAAAAATCGTGCAAAAATTTGAGCAAACCGGTTCTGTAGGAGATTTTAAAACACCAGTGCATGCTCGTACAGCTCGTACAGCAGAAAATATTGCTGCTGTACGCGATAGTGTGGCTGAAGAGCTGTCCACCTCAACTCGTCGTCGCGCCCAAAAATTGCACCTTTCACGCACCTTTTGTTCAGTTATTATTATTGTTCTATATCTTGTTCCTTTATCGATATCACAACCAATGAAAGTTAGAGCGGAAATATCGTCGTGTCGAGAGAGGGTGTCAGCCACAACATTATCTGAATCATTCACATGACGAATGTCCGTGGTGATTTGAGCGATGAATTCCAATTGACGAGTCTGTCTCGGACTTCTTGCAGCCTTGGAATTAATTGCTGCCACTAATGGGTTGTGATCGGTATACACTCGAAATTCACGACCTTCTAGGAAATAACGAATTTTTTTTATTCCTGTGATGATTGCTGAGTTCACGATCAAAAGTTTAATATTTTTGTTCTGTGGTCGAGAACTTTTTAGAAACGAATGCCAAAGGTTCCCAGTTATTAAACTTTAGCTGTTCTAAGCGCACACGCTATGCTTGATGAAGGTTGCGTGTTCGAGAAGTAAAGAAATGCAACAAATGAGACAAAATTTAATTGTTGCGTCAAATTTTGTCTCATTTGTTGCATTTCTGCCAAAACATCGAACAAATATTTGATAAACAAATTAAAAAGAAGCAACAAATGCTACAATATTTGAAACAAGATTTTAAAGAAATCAAAATAGGTAGAGAAAAGGTAGGGTTAAGAGGGGGCATCATTTCAACGTAAAGATTGCTTATGTAACCGAGAACGACAGTAACCTAGGGTTGTGCAGCAAATTTGATGAAAGTGATAATTCTGATGCTGGAGGTGGAGAGGCGATGGAGAAAATCAAACACGGATTGTAATGCATGGATGATGTGGGTAAGTATGGCTTACAGAAAAAAGAGAAACTCGTTGCAGGTGCGGCGATGCTCTTGGATGATGCCAAAGAGTAATTGGAGTAGATACGTTTAGACGAGATAAAGAGATATAACCGGAATATAGGATTATTGGAGCGGTCATCTTAGGATCGGATGATGTTTCGTTGGATAGAACATTGAAACGTATATGGAGGAAATACCGGCCAAGGCGAGTGAGAATTGCAGATGTTCGACCAGTTGCGACTGTTAGGGCAGCAAGGGAATCAGAAGCGCAGATTGGCGATTGGCAATTCACAGTAAGACTCTCCAGTGTGGACCGTATAAGTTTTCAAACGGCTCATAGATGAAAGAGAGATACGTGGAATATGTCCCCAAAGTGGGTGTAGAAAATGGTAGAATGTAAGGGCAGTTTGGTGCACAAATGGCCGGAAAATAAGAGATAAGAGATTTCGCTACTCGCCGCAAGTGGCAGCACCATCTCAAAATAGAATTTATTTTGTAATATAATTACCAGCCGAATTTTTTTATTCATTTTGTATCTCCTTCTTCACTAAATAAAACATCCCAGCGGAATAAAATATTAAAAGGGATCCTTAAAACGACAAATTGATTGATCTCCGAAGTAAAGGAACTCGGTAAAAGAAATCTCGAAATTTAACAATATTCCGTCTTTCCGCCATTCTAAAAGAGTGACGATGAAATTTGGGTAAGTTTTGGACAAAATTCTAGGACCTATTCATTGTGGACTAAACTTAGCCATTTCATAAGCAATCCTTTTGAAAATTTAAAAATGTTTATTAATTTATTTTCAGTTTTTGGCCAATGTCTCAAAAACTTCCACTAGTAACCAATACTTTCGGTTGTTTTTCTAATAGCTTAGGTTATACTGAGCTACAAGGAAAATTTGGGGACAATTTATGGATTAGAATTTTCACAATAATTTTTGGGTCATAGATGTGTTCCTTTTCATCACAAATCGTAATTTGTTGATGAAAATTCCTTTTGCATCCTGCCCCTATCGGGATTCGAACCCGATACCTCCCGATCCAAATGCCCAAGCTTTAACCACTATGCCATTTGGCCGGTGGCCATATAAGTTATTTTCAGTTTCTGGTCAATATCTCAAAATCTTCCACTAGTATCCGAAACTGAAAACAACTAATATGGCCGCAGAAAATCAAAAAATTATAGTGAAAGTTCTAATCAATAAATTTTCCTCAAATTTTCCTTGTAGTCTCAGTATGACCTAAGCTATTAGAAAAACAACCGAAAGTATTGGTTGCTAGTCGAAGTTTTTGAGATATTGGCCAAAAACTGAAAATAAATTAATAAACAATTTAAAAGTATTGGTTATGAAATGGCCAAGTTTAGTCCAGCATGAAGAGATCCTAGAATATTGTCCTAAGTTTTGGACCCCTCATCAATACTTTTATCCAAATTTCATCGTCATTCTTTTAAAATGACGAAAAGGCGAAATGTTGTTAAATTTCAAGACTTCATTTACCGAGTTCCTTTACTTCGGAGATCAATCAATTTGTTATTTTAAGGATAACTTTTATGATTTTATTTCGCTGAGATGTTTTATTTAGTGAACAAAGAGATACAAAATGAATAAAAAATTTCCGCTGGTAATTATATAACAAAATAAATTCTCTTTTGTGATGGTGCTGTCACTTGCGGCGAGTAGCGAAATCTCTTATTTTCTGCTTAGAAATTTCCGCTATCTTATACAACATGGGTTATACCCTATGCCGCTAAAAGTCGAGAAGGTCAAGCGATGGTTGGAAAGATCACTGAGGGAATGCTGGTCAAAAATGGCGCTGGCAATTGGGTGTTGCCTGTTTGCAAGGATGACAGTATGGATGAAGAGATTGTGAGCAATTGGTGCCGAGTATGAAAGAACGCGTGGCGTGCTTGCAGTGAGGGACTGGATTGTGGTCAAGGATGGGGTTGAGATACGCTGGACTATGAAGAGTAGCAGCGAGGTTAGATGGCATCGGGCGGCAATGGCGAAGATGAAGCTGAATTGGTTTGCGTTACACGATTTAGCCTACAGAGGCGATAGTTTGGATCCCGTTCGGGACGGACAGGCTTAGGTGGGTAGTAATCTTATGATCTCGCCTATTGGGTTGATGGGCAATTAATCCGGCATTGGAGAGGCATTTATTCAACAATTGACCAACAATTGTTCATTTAATGTTTAGAATATAACAAACATTTCTTGTAATCTGGGGTTGAGTAGTTTCACGAAAGGTGGTTTTACAACAGTTATATAGTGGGTTATGGTAGTCTAGAACAGAACTGACTAGAATAAATTCAGACCTAGAATATTCGATTGGTGTTTAAAAACGAGTGCAATGAACAGATTGAGTCAGGCTTGGTATGTCAATTGGGAGATACGCGAAAGATTAAAAACGAAAGTGACTTGCGGGAAAATAATAAGTGAAAATAGTGGTGATATTAATAATTGTAAATGGTGTATTAAGTGAACTAATAAATAATTGTGGAAATTATTTGTTCTTGTGATTTAGTGTTGATAAAATATAAGTGGGACAATTATTGTAGGAATAGTTCGGAAATATTCCCAATTATCTAGTAAATATTTGTAAATTATTCTAAGATTATTATCAGTATTTTGAGGAATTTTCGGTAAGCACTGTAAATTACAAATATTGTTGTAAACCGTAAAATCCTATAACGGTATTCACAATCCAGTGACACGAACTGGATTTGACAGGCCAAATTTGTAACAATATATATAATTTGTTGAGGTGCAAAGAATTGCTTTGGTTTGAAGTTTTGCATAATACGTTTAAAAAAACACTTTTAAAACTAATTCATATTTACGAACTTTGAAGAGAGATCAGTTATGCGTTTTAGTAGACATTTTTACTGGTCGCGGTTATTTCAACCGCTTATTGGTAGTGCACAGGTATAATAGTTACTTCGAGACTTGCATTTCTGTACTGTGAATTCTGAAAAGGATAAAAGAAAAATGAGAATACCCGGTCTCGAAAATTGTCCAGCTCGTGAACTAATTTTTTTTTCGAGACTGTAGGAAAATATAATTATACATCAATTTGATATATCTCATAAAAATAACTTGGCATCTATAAAATATCCAATTAATTCAAGAACAAGAGAAAATAAATAAAAATTATTGAAGACGTTTGATGAGAGGTCAATCGGTGATGTAACACGAAAAAACATTATTTATTGCCGTATCAAACCGCAAGATATCATAGATGAAGATAATCCTCAAGTAGTTAAAAACAACAATGCGAATATAAAAGAAAACCAATTAAATTCTTATCTTATTTCAGTGCTTTTTTTCCTTATCTATTTATAGAATTTTCCAATTATTTTGTACTTTTATAATATTTTCCAATAAAACATTTTCCCACAAAAAAAAAAGAAAACAAAAAATAAAAACACCAAGTGAAAACTATAAATCAATAATTAATTGTTGATTTGAAATGGAATTTCCTTGTTTTATACAAAGAAAACTCTTCAACTGTTGATGACCATCAACATAAGATAAATGCTGTCACATTTTTATTATCAATTAAATTTGTTTTTTTTTGTTTTGCCATTTTTGGCTTATGCGGGAAAATTTATGGAAATACAACACAACACACTCACACAAAAAACATTCTAAGTCGATTTATATCCATCAATGTTAGAAGAACAAAAAATAAAATACAAATTCAAATTCATTAACTTGATGGAAACCGAGAGACGCAAAAAATAAAGAGGCTGGGAAATGAATTTTCCTTTTACTCCTTCCTCGCCTTGTTGAATGTTTTTGATAGATTTAGACCAGAAAAACAAATTGTAGTTTTCCATTTCATTTTCATTTGTATATATAAAATGTTTTTTCCAATTTTCTTGAGAGAGTTGACAAAAAAAAACGAAAATTTTGGAAAATTAAATGGAAAATCATAAACAAATTTTCTACATACAAACGTTTACAAAAATTTATGTGCACAGTTGTGTGTAGTGTTCCAAACTTCATATACATGTTATTACTGAAATTGAGTTAATCAATTTTATGTTATTTTTGTAAAATGTACACAATTTGTGCAGAAACAGCAGCAGAGAAGCTGAAAATAATAAATATTAATGTACGAATGAATTGTATTTGGAGGTGGAGGACAGCATGCATGAAGAATTACAAAAGGGGGTAAATGGGGTGGGTGGTTTGTAAAAGAAAAAAACCGAAAACCTATTCAGTTTTAGTTTTATAAATTGGTAGCAATAATTTTTTTTTGCGTTTAATATTTCGATATATTTGTGTGTAATCATCAAGATTAAATTTTTTTTATTATTTGACGAGGGTACATCGTACCATGCGTGCTATATGCGGTGGTGGTTCACACACGCCATATACACACATGTATGTGGAATTGAGAAATTGAATGGTAAAATATGGAAATTTATATGAGATTTTTTTTATTATATTTTATTTGTATAATAATGTTATTTGTGTATAATGCAATATTAAATTTTGATAATGTTAACAGAAAAAAATAGAGCGATAAAAATCGAAAATTTATTTTACAAACGAAATTTGTGAATTTAATTTTAATTCCGGATATACAATAACATTGTAATATATTTAAGGGTATATAGCAAATATGTTTGTGTATCACTATAATGAATGAGATTTAACCATATATAAATATTTTAAGAATTTTGTGTTTCTAAACTCCATTGTTATCTAGGCTCCCAATAATCTAGAGTTCCCTCGAAAAATCGTAATGTAAACTATTTTTATATTTTCAATTTTATATCGTTACAACGTTTGAATCACTTTGCGATGGTATGTGGTAGACTGGTGTGAAGTACTTAACGTTAATGAAAAGTGTAGCTACACATTTTAACGAAAAATGTAGACTCAAAGGTATAGCTGCAAAAGAAAAAAGTTTCGAATTTGGAATGCGTGGTTTAATTAAAATTATTAAAAATAAACAAAAATATTGAGAATCACAATACTACAATAATAAGTTTTAGTAATATTCCTTTTGTATAAAAAAAATAATTGTAGTCTTTTTAATTCAGAAAATCTTCGGAACAATGTGTGCCGAGTGTGAAATTTAGTGTTCTAAACTTGGCATGGTGTCTAAAATGTGTACACAAAATTTCAAGACAATTTACATGTTGTGATTGGCCATATCGCACATCACAACATGCAAATTGCCTTGAAATTCTTTGTACACAATTTAGACTCCATGCCAAGTTGAGAACACTAAATTTCACACTCGGCACTCATTGATCCGATGATTTTTTGAATTATTAAAGAACTACGTGAATTTGGCCCCAAAGCCACTTCCACGTGTAGCGTCATATCGCCAATCACAAACTGAAAATTGTCTTGAAATTCTTTGTAAAATTTTTAGATACCATACCAAGTTGAGAACACGAAATTCCACACTCGGCACTCATTGTTCCGATGATATTTTGAATTATTAAAGAATTAACTCAATTTCGCCAAAGGCACTTCCAAGTGTAGCACCATATCGCCAATCACAACATGCAAATTGTCTTGGAATTTTTTGTACACAATTTAGACTCCATGCCAAGTTGAGAACACGAAATTCCCCACTCGGCACTCATTATTCCGATGATATTTTGAATTATTAAAGAATTAACTGAATTTGACCAAAGGCACTTCCAAGTGTAGCGTCATATCGCCAATCACAACATGCAAATTGTCTTGAATTTTTTTTTACACATTTTAGACACCACGCTAAGTTGAGAACACTTAATTCCACACTCGGCATTCATTGTTCCGGTGTATTCCTGAAAATTTGAAAAAATCAAGTGAATTTAGCCCCAAAGGCACGGCCACGTGTAGCGCCATATTTCCAATCACAACATGCAAATTACCTTCAAATTTTTTGTACACCCTTAAGACACCATGGCAATTTGAGAACACTAAATTCCACACTCGGCACTCATTGTGCCAATCACAACATGCAAATTGTCTTGAAATTCTTTGTAAAAATTTTAGGTACCATACCAAGTTGGGAACACTAAATTTCACACTCGGCACACATTGTTCCGAAGATTTTCTGAATTAAAATGACTTTAAAATTATTTTTTTTTATAAAAAAGATTACTAAAACTTATTATTGTATTATCTTTATCTTCTTGTGATTCTCAAAATTTTTTGTTTATTTTTAATAATTTTAATTAAACCACGCATTTCGAATTCCCAACTATTTTCTTTTGCAGCTACACCTTTCGATAATTTGTCTACCCTTTTCGTTAAAATGTGTAGCTACACTTTTCATTAACGTTAAGTACTTCACACCGGTATGTGGTAGCCATCTGTTGATCGGATTAAATATTATTTAAGTACGGCTGTAAAGTAGTTCTTTGTGCCGCTGAAAAGTAATTATTGTTGTAGTGTGAAAAGAAGAGGGACAAATGCTGCTGGCATCTGTGTGTTGGCAATTGTGTTTTAATTCGTCGTAATTCACCGTGTGTTACATTATTTTTTAAATTAAAGATTAATAATCTCATAATAAGTTTACATATCAAAAGTGCGATGGTAATTAAAGATATGCCGTCTAATAAAATAAAATGACCAAATCGAAAGAATAGAAAAAAATGCTGACTTTGTAGTAGAGTCAAAATGGCGTCTTAACACCATCGAGTGTTAATTTGTTATCGCCGTCTTCAGTATATGAAATAGCAAATGCGAACGTTGCAAAAGGATCATCGTAAAATGGCGCGCCGAAAAGAATTCCTTCGTAATATGATCAATTTTTGAATCCTATGGAAATGCGAAAGACATATTTTCACACATCGTATTTGTTATATATTGAGACGGGAAATCGATATTGTCGCGAGCTTTAATTCATATTCACAATCAGATTGGACCAAAGTACGTATAAATTTGGTCACTGTGACGTCCATGTCCACAAGAACTGGACGCTGTACAAGTCGAAGATATTTTGAAGCTTATTAAAGTCCGGTCATTTCAATCTTGAAACAACCGTCACTAACTTGTATCAACAATACCAAGATACTTTTCTTAAAACAGAACAACGATTATCATTTACTATTGACGTCAAGCACAAAACAAATCTGAAAGGCGTTAAGCCACAAAAAGTTATCGCTATCCTTTCGTCCATAGAGGAAGTAGGGAAGCAAATAAAATGTTATAGGACGAAATTATCCGTTCTACCTTCTCTCCTCAGTCATCGCCCATATGGATCGTGAAAAAGGCGGATGCAAGCAGCAAGGTCAAATGGCGATTAGCTCTAGAATATTGCAAACTAAACGAAAAAACAATAGACGATCGGTATCCGCTACCTAAAAGAGTTATATTGATCCAAATAAAATTAATGTTAATTAATTTTGGGATTACGAAAAGTTTTAATTTAAAAATATTGTATTGTAGATAAATTTAAAAAAATAAACTGATGAAAATTGTTATTACCAGAATAAACTAAAGTTTTTGTTGGTACCCGAAAGAAAATATACAGTGCGATAAAAAGTTTCATTTGTAGAATAATTAAAAACTGCTGAAAATAAATTGATAGTTGGTTGGCTTTCTTCGGCATAAAACTGAAACCTTCCGTATCCAGTGACGCGGCTAGTGACGGCCCGATAAATTTATTCGTTGTTGGTGATATTTGAATGTTAGACCAAAGCCAAAATTAAATCCAACGATATGAGTTCTACCAATAACACCATTTATACGTGTCGATACAGTTCCTGATTCTAAAACCATTTTATTTGATAATGTCACGACCATTCGAATCAACCATCAATACGGCCTTGGAAACATGTGGGGATATTTCGCTAGTTAAACAACCGTAGAACAACAGATGTACAGGACACTATCATCATCAGGTTAAATCGTTGACGTAATTTATTAATTTTTTTTTCTCTCGTTCATAAGTTATAAATTTCATACACATACACCTTTTTTAAATTTGATCCATAATTTACAATAGTAGTAGTAACCATCGTTTATTTCGTTCATAATTGTGTATGGGCATGCACAGTCGGCGAAGTAAGTTTGTTTTCACTCACATTCTTTTTCAACCCTTTGTCTTTTGTTTTTTCTCTTTACTGATTTTTTATGATTCACGTTAACATTTGATCGTCATGATGAATTAAAATGGTATTTCAATGGGGTAGTGAATGATTTGGGTCAAATGTGTGTTTAAGCTATAGGCCTTCCATAGATATAAATAGACGTTTTGGGCATACTTATTTGTTATATAGTTTTTGTAATAATGGCTGAACCTGCAAAAAGAGTGCAATCACGTCATGTACCCAAGACATCTGGTTACAATTGTCGTTCTGAAAAATTAATTTGTTGTGTTCATCATTCTATTCACCCATTCTGGTCGTTTTTCCTCTATAGTTCGCTTGGAGCGTATTAGTTGTCGTCGGTAGACATCACCATTGCTAGTTTCACCTGATTCCAGTAGTGCATAATATACCACACCCTTCTGATCCCACCAGATACGGAGCATAACCTTATTGCATTGAATATCTTGCTTTGGTTGCGATGGACCAGATTCACCAGGATTTACTAAGATTTTTCGCGTTTGGGATTCTCATAATAAATACATTTTGCATCTCCAGTAACTATTCCATGCAAAAAATCTTTCCTTTGTTATCTTTCAAGCAGTATTTCACAAATGGTTTTTCGACGTTTTAGGTTTCTTTCTTTTAGTTCATGTGGAACCCAGTTGCTAGCTTTCTGAACCATTTTGATTGTTTGTAAACGTTTTGGAACAGTTAACCGATCTAAATTTAATACTACAGCCAATTTTGATTGTGTTTGAGAAGAATTTTCAGCCAATGACGTTTGCAATTCAGAATCATCAGTTTTTTTGGTGATTTTCCATGCTCTTTATCTTCAATGCCAACATCATCATTTTTAAATCACCGTAAATTTCCGCAAGCAAACGATAAGTTTGCGCTGCGCTTTTCTTTGCAATAAAATATTGTAATACAACCTGCAATACTACACACACCCGATACATAGTTTGAACGAATTGTGGATTTTTTACGCTGTATTTATTAGGTTAAAGATAATTGAATTCATGTAGCATGTTCGAGCCAATGTCTATAAGAAATTGGGAAGGTTTGCACACTGGTTCAGTGTCGGAGTTTGGTCGTCATTATGGTTCCCAACGTTGTGCCGAATTGTCTACACCACGTAGATAATTAACATTCTACATTAATATTCTAGTGACGTCGACAATGTAGAAAATTTAGACAATGTCGAAATTTAATGTTTCTCTTAGAAATCAGTAAAATTCTATGATTTCTTTGTTGTTGGACCCATTTCGCCTCGATGGAGATTCATTGCCACCTGATATTTGAAAAAATGTATCCTAACTTTTTATGGCAATTTTGTACTCGTATTCCTATGTATATCATAAGCGTTGCTATGTTCGGAAACGGAGTGATAAGAAAAAATGCATATTTCTTGCATATACCTTAGCCATATTAGTACAATTGTAAAATACATCGAGATGAGGTTACAAAGACATTGAAAGTTTGGTTTCGAACTGATGAAACATTGAATTCTTTAAATTAAAAAATTCGGTCGCCATCTCAGACTGCAGTGACCAAACTGCAAAAATAGTGAAAATACGCAATTGTTAATTCCTTTGTAACCTCGAATTTTATTGTATTTAACGCGTATATGCGATTTCTATATGAAATTTTTGGTTATTCTGGGTGATAACCGGATATAACCGTTACATCGAGGTGAGATAACCAAACTTCCAACGTCTTGGCAACCTCATCTGGATGTAAAAATAATAACTAGCTATCACCCAGAATAACCAAACAATTTTAAAATTTGAATTTTTGACTTATAGATGGCTAATGTGTAAGAATCACAACAATCAGTTTCGAACAAATGAGACTATTGATTTGAAAAATCAGTTCTCATCAGGTCGAGACGACTGATGTTGTATTACTACATTGGAATATTGTCTATATATATAGAACATACCATGTAGTTGTACTCCTAGCGAATTACTGCATAGCGTACGAAATTTGATTCTTTCACATTTCCATCTATATTCTATTTTAACAACTAACTTTTTCGCATTCACGAATTTTATTATATATTTTACTTTTTGGTTTTTTGCAATTGTAATGGTGTTATTGTGATTGTTCTGTATATTGGTATATTTCAGCACTCTCGAATTAAATTCACAAATCGTAGGAAGTTCTTCCATTTAGCGTCACTATCTGTGTGACAAACGAATATGATAATCGACACTTACTTATACACAATCAACTTCCCAACCACCCCATACTTTCTTTCCTTTAACGCTGGATCGCGGATAAATTTGAATTTTTGACTTATTACGATTTTGACTTAATATTCGAAAAAATTCTAAAATTTGTTAAAGTTATGTTAAAAATTAGAACATTAGAGGTATATACTTCAATGAACCAAATCATTACTACGCAATAAAATGTTAAAGCACAAATTCATGTAAGTATTAATAACAGCTATTACAAGCTATTACAAATTCGATTGCACACAGAACCCAGAACCCATTCGTATGGCGTATCTGTATGTTACCCTTTTGCTTAAGAAAAGGATGCTGAACTTGGGTAATGAAAGTAGATACAGTATTCGTTTCAAAGGTGTATATAACAGACGACATTAGTCCGTTTAAATTTAGCATCATACCGTATTTTATTTGGTCTCGTTAAAATACGTCTTAATGAACTCGATCCCGACTATAGATTTAAAATTTCTAATTTTTTTAATGTAGCGCGGGATGCAGACAAATTCTTTGAATATGCTAATATTTTCCGGGTTCCTTGATTAGACTCGAAGTGGATTACATCGACGATTGTGTATTATCGATCGAAATAACAGGATCGTGTGAAACGAAAAGTTACGGGAACGTGTGAAACCAAAGCCGGACATATATTACTTCCAAGGATATTACCCCCGCGGACAATATCCCGCAGCTAATATCATCCGGGCAATTATTCTCCGGCCTATTACCACTACCTTTTCCTCACGGATATTAGCCCCCCCCCATTACACCCTGGTCATTATCCTCCCCGACATTACTCCTCGGTCATTTTCTGTCTGTTATTCGCCCTGATTATTAGATGGTTAAGGGATCTTCGGATACATTTATTTTCGTAAATACGTGAGTTTTGATAACAAATTCCACTAGAAACTTGAGAAAATGATTGAGAAAACAATCAACACAAATTTCGAAACTTGAAAACGTTAGGAAAAATTTGCTGATTACGGTACAATACGATTTCGTCAGGAGTAAAATTTAATTTTTTTAATTTAGAGAATATCATGTGAAAATGGTCATTTGTATGGCAAAATATATTGTTTAAGAGTATTTTTCGATTTTGGGGAAGCGCTTGGAGAAAAAACATATGGGGAAAAGATTGGGGTAACGGCGAAAGGTAATGGGAGATTAACTGATTAGGTAATTGTGGGGCAGTAATGTTCAGCGGTAATATCCGGAAGTACCCCCGACTGGCATTGGGGTAAAAGCGGGGGTATTGTCCTCGAAGTTAATATCCGGCGAAGTAAAGTCCTAGACCCGCGTGAAACACTTGTGATTAAAGTTAAGGGAGATATTAGTATACTCTTACCGATGTGCAAATCGCATGAGCTGCTAATTCTATAGCGTACGCTAATTTATCGAATGATCCGCAAGAAATAATTATTGAGCCAAATCTATCAAATACGCACAAACTTATCTTAATCCAGATATTTAATAATTATATAATTCATGTAAACCATAGATTTGTTAAAAAAAAAATAAGTTTACGAACGGTTAGAATTGGCTACGCGAAGCACCGGTTATTCAAAGTACTGGTCGAGACTGTAGACTACTACTGCGTTGGCCAATAAATGGAAATTTGAACATAATTCAATTCCGTAAATTGATCATGTTGAAGGCGCTTTTCAATGGGCAGAAGCACATTCTAGTACAAAGTTGTCTATGTAAATTTAAAAAAATATTGCCTGCAGATGTTTGATATAGACGAATAGACGATTCGTGGAAGTGGTGCTACATATAATAGGAATTAGGTGAATAAGAAAATTGTAGGCATATCTAAGCCGAACAGCCTACTAAATAAATTTTACCACAAACATTTAAAACTAATGTTTTGATTTGAGCTACCGGAGGCGGATGAAGCTGTAGTTTTGATCCGCCCGTATTTCTGTTTTTTTGCAAGTGGCGTTGATAATTTCATAATAAATGTTTTAAAAGTTTAGTTTAGTTCGAGTATTTTTTAGAAATGATCATGTTTTCTAAAAGTCCAAATGATAACAACAACAAAGTGTTAAAAAATTAAATTTTCTAAAAGAGAAATAAAAAGTACCCATTTGTTGCAATATAATATGTGATGCTAGAGTTTGTTGATGAAAAAAACATTGTTCAGAAAATCCCGAATAGCAATTAAGAGCAATGCTATTTTAATAAACTTTCCAACCATCCTCATCCTGTTATAACCTCGAGTCGACCCGAGTAATTGGTCTTACCCAACTTAGCCAACAGAACTAATCAACCTTTAACATTGATCTGGCGGTATATACCGATGACATTAATAATGGAACACCAACTATCGTCAGTGGCACCTACCGGATCGTAGTTATACCATGCACCAAGTATATACTAATAATTTCGTGCGTCTGCAAATACCAATTTTTGTTGTAATTTGATAATTGTCTGTACTTGCCAAACTAACTTTTGTTTTTCGAGTAGACTAAGGCCCTGTCCCAAACACCGACTTATTTGCTTATACCGACTTATTCAAATAAGTCTGCTATCGAGGTGACTTATTTTGAAAGCAGAAAACTTATTTGATCATGTAAACATGGAAAATTCATTTGTTCATGCAAACATGAAAAGTTGTCAAATATTATTAATATTTTGGAAACATTAGTTATTAATAAAATTAATTTAGCAAAATTATACATTACCAAAATTAATACGTGATAAATATGAAAAGAAAGCAATATAATACTCGTTGTAAGTATATCTTGAAAATTATTAAATAAAATATGAATTCATAGCCTCAATTTAAAAGTTTTGTTATTTTCAATAATTCTAACTGAATGTTTAAACAATATTATATTTAAATATAGTTATTATTACAATCAATTTAATAATACGACATACAAATATAATGTAATTAATTATATTTTATATTACAGGGACTGAAGAGGAAACTTTTAGCCTCATTGATGCTAGAATAGCAAAAAATGAAGAATTTAAAAAAAAAAACAATGTCAGTTTCCCGTAGTATGGAGGTAAATTTTGTGCCCAACAATTTTAATTTATTTATTGAAAATAAAATATTCTCTTTATTTTTAGATCTATACAAGCTTCAACACCATTATTGTGTGAGCGTACATCCGCGGAGTGCATTAAAAATGGAAGAATTTGGTAGATAGTTACAAAAAGATTAAAGATCCAAAAACTGGTACTGAGCCAGCAACAACTAATGCATCAAACTGGCCCTATTTTAATAAGATGAACGACTTTATGGGAAACAAACATAATATTCGGCCCGGAAACGTGATTGAATCTACGACATTTAAACCAATATCCCAGATCAATTTAGACAACTTAATCGAGTACGATCCAGAAAGCGATGAAGCTTTACTTGATACATCATTGTGCTGCGAACCAATAGCAAGTACCAGCCAAACATCACAAATTCCAACAGCACAAATTTCAAAAAAATATCAAAATTTAAAAGAACAAATTTTAGATCACATAAAAGAAATGGATCAAACGATAATTAAATCAATTAAAAAAAATAATAAAATGATGCGGGCGGTCTGTAAAAAATATTTCGCCGATGTACAGCTGTCTTCGGATTCGGACAGTGACTAATTGACTTATTGACTAATGACTTAAGCACCTGCATATTATAATGGAATTAAAAGTATTACATCGCATCCCCAATAGAAACACTTATGTCTTTTGCCTTACAACCTTCTCAAATTTCTTTTTCATACTTTTCTGTAAGGCGAAAGTCATGTTTTTCTATTGGGTATGCGATGTTAGTTGTGATAAAAATGAATTAAAATTATAGTCTGAAATATTTAATTTTTATTTTTTTTATATCTTATTTTTTATTTAATGAAATAAACAAGTTTTTGACAATCGTTTTTTATATTTTAAAATAAAAAAAAAATTATATCTCCAAACACAATTGATCTCGGAATTTTGTAGCGCTGGTTTGGGGTTGATAGTTTTCTGTATTTGATCTATCCGCATTACTTTCGTTTACAAATTCAGCATCGATGGTTATTAAATCCCCGACGTTTAAGCAAATATTATGCAGAATGCAACAAACGGCGATAACTTTGTTACAATTTTCTAAACTCAGTTCCAGCGATCGAAGGAAAATGCATCGCCATCTGGTTTTCATCTGCCCAAATGCCTGTTCAATTGCAATTCGAGCTTTGCTGTGAAGATGATTAAATTTTTTTTGTTGTTGTGTTAACAAACGGTTCTCAATAAATGGAGTTATGATGGCTATGGGATCCAGCGTCAACTGATATCCACTACCACCTAACAAATAACAAGATCTTGGAGGATACCGGCTATTTAAATATATATCACTATTCCTGAGAACCCTTTGGTCGTGAACCGAACCTGGCCATCCAGTGCAAATATGTAAAAATTTAAATTCAGCGTTACATACAGCTAAAAAAATTATCAAAATTCGATTTAATGTACATTAACGTTTATTTAAAAATGTGTATACCTTGCAATTTAATGCTATAGTCTAGCTTTCTATTTAAATATTCGTCATGACGATTGGTTGGGCATTTAATTTTAATATGGGTCCCATCGATAACACCCACAGCCTTCCTGAACACGTCGGACCCTGCGCGATTAGTGAATTTCAAGCCTATCCCCTCTAATTCTTCGTCATTAGGCAAAACAATAATTTTGCCCATTAAATTCAGGATCACGTCCAGTGTACGTTTAACTACATTAAACACAGTGGATTTTGGAATATTGAACGATACTCCAACCACACGGTAGCTTGTTCCTGCTGCTAACCAAAACAGTGTTACGCCAAGCTCCATTTGGGGATCATACCCGTGATGTTTCGAGGGATAAAGCTCTACTAATTTTTGAAACGCTTCATCTGAGACACGTAGGTGCTTTTTTATTACCATTTGGTCTCTATTCATAATTGCTTCATATATAGAGCTCCGCTTGATGGAACAATATGTCAAGCCCTGAAAATTTTATGATTTTAATATGTAGATTTAAATATATTATTATGTATTAATAAACATTCCAAAATTTAGTATAAAAAAATTGTACCTTGCGCATTTCGCGTTTTTCCAACCACAATAATAAATTTTCATCGTGTTTTAACAATTCAAGACACATTTTTATGTTTTTATTTATTATATAATTCATTAAAATAAATTGTTTTTTGTACATTTTAATTTTTTTATTTTAGTATTTAATAACAAATTGCTAAAACATAGCTGTCAAAATAAGTCAGCAAAATCGTTTGGGACGACTTGACCGACTTATTCAAGATGGCGTCAAATAAGTCAAATACGTTTGAAATAAGTCGCTGTTTGGGACAGGGCCTAAGAAGGGCGCTCGAGCCGAACACATCAAACAAAAAATCAAAACTAAATTAAATTTTTTGTATAAAATAAATTTATATTTAAAAAAAAGAAGATTAAATAAAACAAGTGTTTTATTAATCAACCGGGATTATATTCCCGACCAAACAACTCAAACAAACATATGACATTGCAAATAAAAAATTTATAACTTGAATTATTTTAAACATAATACTGTGGGAAAAAAATAGTAAGACTTTGTTCGTAATTTTAAAATTCCTTATTTAGTTCTCCAAATCTATTTCGTCCTCCTCAAAGTAATCCCCCCCCGGTCTCAATACACTTGTGCCAACGTTTTTTCCAATCCTCGAAACAATTGTTAAAGTCAATTTCCGGAATAGCCTCCAATGCGCATAGCGATTCACGTTTAATGTCTTCAATTGACTGAAAACGGTTTCTCCGGAGCGGCCGTTTGAGTTTGCTGGACAGCTAGAAGTCACACGGAGCTAAATTAGGCGAATACGGTGGTTGCGGAACGATATGGGTGGAATTTTTAGCGAAAAAATCACGTAAAACCAATGCAGTATGAGAAGGTGCATTATCGTGGTGCAAAAACCAAGAGTTGTCGAACCATAATTCCGGCCTCTTATTACGAATAGCTTCGCGCAAATGACGCATAACACTCAAAGAGTATTCCTTGTTGACAGTTTGGCCGGTCAGAAGGAATTCGGAGTGCACCACACCTCGATAATCGAAGAAATTTGTCAACATCTCCTTTATTTTTGACTTGCTTTGATGTGGTTTTTTCGGCTTCGGCTCACCTTTGGCACGATATTCGGCCGATTGATCGTCTATTTCCGGGTCGTAAGCATAGATCCAAGACTCAGCACCAGTTATAATACGTTTCATGACATCCTGGTAGTCGGAAAGCATTGTTTCACAGACGTCAACGCGACGCTGTTTTTCCAAAAAATTGAGTGATTTTGGAACCAATCGTGCTTTCACTTTTCTTAGACCCAAATGATCTTTCAAAATGGTTTTCACTGATCCTTCCAATATTTCAACGATGTCAGTAAGGTCTCTGACTGTTAATCGTCGATTCTCTAGCACCAATTAATCGTCGATTCTCTAGCACCAATTCCTTGAATTTATTAACGTGTTGATCATCAGTTGATGTTGATGGCCGTCCTAGACGTGGTTCGTCGTCATAAGATTCTCGACCCTCTTTGAACAATTTGTACCAATCAATAATACTTGCTCGCGACATACAATTATCACCGAAGACCTTTTGCAACATTCTGAACGTTTCGGCACCACAAAATTGATTCCGCACGCAAAATTTAATGGAACTTCTTTGTTGAATAATTTCACTCATTGTAAAAAACGCCGAATGCACTTTTTGTACTTCAGAAAGACAAGCGTATACTAAACACTATTGGTTATCTTGATGTGACATTTGGCACATATATCACTGACCGTCGTACCAATATAGAAAAAAAAAATACTTCGACGAAAGGTTTTCCGAGCGAAATTTAAATTAAAAAGTCTTACTATTTTTTGCCCACAGTAGTATACCAATCTCAAATATTTGTTTTGTAAAAATTCAATTATAACTTTCAGTTTGGAAACTTGCAATTTGAACTGTACAACTGTCAGTTGCGGTTGACTATCTCGTACTGAAAAAACAATGAGAAAACAACAAAACAATTAATAATCTACATTGGCTGCGAGCCAATAGTCGGGTAAATCATTTACTATGGTAAAAACCGGAATTAGAACAGATTTTTCGATCAGTTTGCCATAGAGTTTTTGAAAAATAAATGAATTTACCGAAAAATTTACTTTAAATTGATTTTTACCCTACTATTGGCCTGCAGCCATTGTTTACGAATATTCTATATACTCTACGAATTTTCGACATTGTCTACACTAAAATTAATAACCTACACTATTACTTTTAACACTATGCGCCGTTGGTACTTGGCGAAACACATTAACACTTAATAAACACATTAAAACACTTGTTTATTATTTCGCAAAAAAAAAAAATGCGAAAAAAAATTTTGCAATTTTTTGCGAAATAATAAACAAGTGTTTTAATGTGTTTATTAAGACCTACACTATTTTTGACTCGTAGACGCACAGCATTGATGGTTCCGGCTGAAACCGTATATGTTGCACATCCATGTAATGCGTAAAGTGCTCATTGTGCAACCTTAAAGTGGTTTCGGCTGGAAAAAGTGTGCTGGCTTAATATTGGTATTTTCAAGGTCCAGTACGATTTCATATCGATCGCCGCAATTTCGAAACAATTGCTACATCTAATAATAGATTGTGGATCAAAATAATAGAAATAGAATAAAATTTAAAATGTTTGTGCCTAAACAAATTAAGATCTCATAGAAGTAGATAAAAACATAATGATAAGAAGAAGAAGATGAATTTAAAGCTTTCCTTCATTTTTCTTGTTCATCCAATCCAACTTAACATTCTCATATAAAATGTATAAGAGTACAACGAAGACTGAACGTTTTTGTATCTTCGTATTTAAATATAACAAAATATATTTTAATGAAACTTTTCGAAAATGATACAACAAAAGAATGTAAGGAAAATATAAAGCTTGATGGAAAAGCGTCAAACATCATGTTATGTATCTCTTATTGTAGTACTAAATACACAGACACACAGAAAATACTGGCACACCACACAAATAACACAATAACGATTTATGAAAATTAGTTTGGTGTGGTGGATTTTTATAAAGTGGATTAAACAATTTACGCTTACGTACATATCTTGTTTTGTAACGTTCAACACTTCAGAAGATACACGATGATGATGATGATGACAAAAGCCTTGCGGTATTTTTAATAATAAACACAGCGCACAATACACAAAATTACCTCGGCAATCAAAAGAAGCACACAAGCAACATAAAGCAATTTTATGTGATATGCGGCAAGTATATTGTGATATTAAAATATTTCAATCTCACCACTAATTGTGTCACTGATAATAAACAAAAAAAAATGTTTTATGTCATCTTCATCTAATTTAAAGCTTTTTTCCCATCATTTACTTTATGCTATGAGCACATTTTTTGTGTTTTCAATTAATCAACAAAACTTTTTTTGTATAATTTTTTAACTTCTTTTTTCCATTCAAAAGTAACTTAATTATCCTGATAAGCTTTTTAATTTATGAAATTACACATACACAAAAAATATATTTTGTAATTTAATTAAAATATTACAAACTTTTCTGTGTGTACTTTGCAGGAGTTTTTAACGTTTATCTTTCTATTATACAATAGTAAGGATGGTATATTTTGGTAATTATTTTGTAACGCCTTTGACATATTTATATTTATGCGAATCACTAATTGTCACTTATCGTTCGAGTGTTAATTGTGGTATAAAATAGCTGCACTGGGGAAACAACTTCAGATTTTTTTAAAATTCCAATGAACATGCTTGCTAGTTGTAAATTTATAAATTCTAATCACCTGAGGTTCAATACAATCAAGTACCATTCAGAAAAGTCGAAGTATTTTTAATCATAGGCCATCCTAAATGAATTCAAATCGGCATCTAGAAGAAAGCAGGTCTAAGCTTTTCAAAATTGGAAACAGACATTTAAAAAAATGTCAAACCGTAGTTCCGCAGATTTGGATTCCTATCACCTTAACTGTCGAATTGTGTGTAAGTGTAACCTATTCGATAGTGATATCTATGTTATGTGTATTTTTGAAGGGCTAGAGGTTCTGAAATCTCACGAAGTAGTCAGAACTTCGGTCTGATTGACTAATCCGAAAAATCCACGGGGAAAAGAGGAAAGATCACAAATTCTCAGTAAAAAAATGAAAATGAAAATTGATTTTGAAACAATTTGATTATCGTTTGTTGTGTATCATTCGAGAACAATTTGGAAGTTTAGGGATTTATTATGAAAAATCTAGCCTGTGATCCCTCTTCTGATATGGATTTTAATTTTAGGTATTGAGTTTTACATTCACTGCCCCAGTTTCATCCTTCTATCTAGCATTAGATTAAAATGCGAATAATTTGGAGGTTCAGGATTTACTATAAAAATCTAGCCTGTGATCCATCTCTTCATATTGATCTTATTTTTAGATATTGAGTTTTACATTTACTGCTCCAATTTTCTTCTATCTAGGATCCCTGATATCCAGATATGGCAAAATGCTAAAGGGTCTTTCAAAAGTCACACCTAGATGTCAGTAGTAAATAATTTCTAAACACAACCTTTTTTGATGTCATCTTTGACATTTGTGAAGTAGATAGAGGTACAAGTTTAACGATGGATACTTACACTCGAGAAGAACGCATTAAAGTTATTCAAACTTATTATGAAAATCATCGATCTTTAAAAATTACGTATCGTAAAATTCGTGGTTTTCTGGTGTAAATTATCGCCCAAATGAGTCAACAGTTCAAAGGTTAGTGAAAATTTGAATGGACTGGTTCTGTCGAGGATCGAGAAAGATGTGGCAGACTAGAAAGTGGACGTTCTAGTGAGAACATTGCGGCTGTGACCGAAAGTGTCGTGGATGAACTTTCAACATCGATATCACGACGTTCTCAGGACATCCAGCGACTGTTGGCCAATTTTACATAAGGATTTGCATTTGCATCCTTACAACAACAGAATGGAGCTACGAGTCACTCAACACGTGAAGACATCCAGCTATTGCGGTCTATTAATTTCACTTAATGATGACATAAACTGGCCACCTAGATCATGTGATATAACGCCATCAGATTACTTTCTTTGGGGTTTCTTGAAAAGTAAAGTTTATGTGAATAAACCAACAAAAATTGGACATCTGAAAAACAACATTCGGGCCGAAATTGATGAACTTAATGCGGTAATGTGTGAACGAGCCCTTAAAAATTTTGACATGATCGTGGACATTTAAATGATGTAATTTTTCACATATAATTGTTAAAAGCTATATTTCTACAAAAAATAAAAAACACCAGAATAAATTTAAGTATTTCCACGTTTTATTTTAAAAAAACATCTAGGACTTTTGAAAACCCCTTTATAATACACCGATAAAATGATTTAAATGCAAATAATTTGGAAGTTCAGGGATTTTCTATGAAAAATCTAGCCTGTGATCCCTTTTCTGATATTGATTTTAAAATTAAAACCAATATCAGAAGAGGGATCACAGGCTAGATAGTAAACCCCTAAGCTTCCAAATTATTCGCATTTTAATCATCTAATCTATTTGAATATTACGGAAGCTGAATGGATGAGTTACTTATTAGAATTTTATTATATAAACATTTTATTTATTTGCATCATATTTATACGGAATATTGACTAGTTGTAGGTATTCTATTTTAATTCGTGTGCCTGAATGTTTTCATAGAAATTTATTTTACTAATACATCAACATAATTTCCTTCTAGAGCGCAGTTTCAGCAATCACTTTTTCATTGGAGCCAAATCTCTCTCCCTGGAGCTTTTTTTGTGGTCTACAAACAAGTAATAACCGTTGGGGCCGAATCCGACGAAAGCTATCTCACGCAACTTCATTTTACGGCCTTTCAAAACAATTTCCTGGATTTTTTTATGTTTTCTGGAGTCACAGCCTCTTTTGGGCGTCCAGAGCGTGATATATCATCTGTGGTACTACGACCACATTTAAATTCAGCATACTAGTCAATGATGGTTGATTTTCCTGATGCAGAGTTCAGATAACACTTATCAAGCCACTGCTTTGCTTCAACGGTATTTCTTCCTATAAAAAAAAAGTGAATACACGAAATTCTTTTTTCCATTGTTTTGAAATTAACAAAAGGACCGTCACTAAAACAACTGTAACTTGTAAACTAATGGTGGGAATGTATAATGCAATTTTTACACATATCGTTTAAAGGTTGGTAGAATTTAAAAATCGTATGGGTTTTAAATTTGTGGCGCCATCTATCTGTCAGACCGGGAACTTTTCGGGTTATGTAATAGATATAAAGGTTTTCTTGTTGTTAATAATTAAAAAACAAAAAAATATTGATTTGTTGTTGTACTTTCAAATTTTGTTTGTTCTTTGTACTCTAAAAAATATTGTATATAAAATGTATTTTTCTGACATGTATAAAATTTGACTCATGATTCATGAGACATTTGAATACTGAACGCATACAAATTTCTCATGAGTCATGAGTCAAAATGCGGCCAAAATTCACACCCTTAAAATATACAAAATAAAAATACCTACGTGTTTTTCATTTAAATATATAAAGTGACAAAAGAACACAAAAAATAAAGTAAAAATCGGCTTGTGAAATCTGGTGAAATAAATAATATGGATAGGTGTTTTACACTCAAGTGCTTTTGTTATGTGTGTGGAAAATTTAGAATTATGAGCAATCGCCGCAAAATAGGTGATGAGACCGCTGATTTATATCGACTATACTTTTCACAAAATGTTATTAGTAGTGTAAATTGAACGCCGTCTTTTGTTTGTACGTCATGCATTTTCCATATGCATAGATGGCAAAACACGCGAGCCGCAATGTCATTAGGTGTCATTATTATTATTATTATTTTTTGGCATATTTCGCCTAACCATGGCTAAGCGATGATTATTTCTATTTCTTTCGTTCGGTAATGTTTGAGTAAGATTATGAGGAGGTAAATTATTATCAGAAGTGGACGGTGATCACAGGGTGGTGCTTTTCTCTTTTTCATTTTTTTTCAACTCGTAGACTATATTAATTTCATTATTAGATCACATTTCTTTATTATTTTTTGTAACATGGCGGTTTGTACCGACGAGTGGCAGAACCTACCCTTAGCCGACAATGAGCTGCCGTATAGTGTAGGATGGTGGTACAGGCCTTGCGACCAAGCCATGGAGTTACAAGTATAAACCAAGCAAATTTCAATTTAGATGATTTTGTTTTTTTCAGAAGAGAGAATAGACGAAAGTTTGAGAGTAACTACATAGGATCCATATAAAATCATTAAACGTAATGGTGTAAATTCAAAAATTCAAAAATAATTGACAATGAAATTTTAAATAAAAAAAATAAATAAAATAAAATAAAAATAAAATTTTAAATAAAAACAATTTTTATTAAAGGGCCGAGTAGTATTGACCCTATCTCGTAGCATAGTATTACTTCAAACTCAACACACTTTGATGAAACATTTATAAGTAAATTCGATTTTTGTGATATAATGGAGCCGATTCTCGGACACACTTTTTATCATTTTATGTTATTTTAAGTAATAAAACCGTGATTTTGTATTCTGACGACTAAACATTTTTAATGTTATTTTATTTTTTTATGTTATATACGTCAAAAATAAAATTACCAAGTTTAGTCATTTTGTCGAATTTTATGTGGAAAAAAATATGTTTTCCATTTTTATTTTGAAAGAAATTTAAACAATCAAAATGCCAAATTATTTACATGTAATTTTGTTGGCCCGGGAAGAGAGAAGAAGAAGGTTACAATACTGTTTCTAAAAACAAGGAGCAAATGTTAATATAAATTATTTTTTTAGACAAAGTCACACTCTTGAATTGAGGCATCTTAGAGATGTGAGTAGTCCCTAAGAATTACCGGGAGCAAAATTTAAAAAATTATGCAGGATTTCTAAACAATGCGCTCAATTTTTAATTCAAAAACTGGAAATAAACTCTCGAGTATCCCGTTTCAACTGAAACTTTTTTTTTTGCTTTATTAATTACGACTGAGACTGTGCTCATCTAGCAATTTATCTTTCAAATTTACAAATTTTACATTTCTTAAATAATTCTGATTGTTGAGGTGAAACCCAATGATTAGCCCCAAAATTAATTAAACCTATTTAAAATATAATTTTAATTTGGTATGTTTACTACGTCCAGTGGCCTCGTTCTTTGAAGTCTTCTTTCAACGACAGGGTTATCTATCATATGGCGAATACAGGGATTTCCATGTTCCTGGAGCGTTATTTCGTGTTTGGCGGCATGCTTTTTTATTTCATCTTTGATGTATTCCATCTGTAAGTCCCTGTGAAGGTCTTCATTTCTTGTGTACCATAGAGCATTTACGATGCTACGGAGTACCTTATTTTGAAACGTCTGTAACATTATGGCGTTTGTTTGCTTAGTACATCGCCAGAATTGAATACCGTAGGTCCATATCGGCTTCAGTATTTGCCGATATAGCAGCAGCTTGTTGTATATTGTAAGCTCAGAGCCTCTACCTATGAGCCAATACATTTTTCTGAACTTAATATTAAATTCTTCTTTTTTCTTTTTGTCGTGCTCTCTCCACTTGAGCTTGGCATCGAGAGTCATGCCCAGATATTTAGTTTTGTTTGCATATGGCACTGGTCGTGAGTTAATTACTATCGGTAGATGGGAAGCCTTTTGATATGTAAAGTTAATATGCGTGGATTTCGTCTCATTAAGCTTGATTCTCCAGCGCTTAGTTTCACACGAAAATGTCTATTGGATGAATAAGATCTTAGTATGGCATAGAATTGCCCTGGCAGATCTCTGTGCAGCTTGAATTCCTGTCCACTGTGTCAAACTTTATCGAATGCTTGGGCGACGTCCAGAAATATGCTGGAGCATACTTTTTGTGTTCTAACGTTCTTTCAATAACGTTGGTGATTCTATGCACCTGTTCAATTGTGGAGTGCTTTTCCCTGAATCCAAATTGATGTGAAGGAATTAGTTGTCGGTCCTCAATTATTGATTTAAGTTTTTTTAGTAATAATTTTTCTAAGAGCTTTGACATAATTGGCAGCAATGAAATTACCCTGTATGATTTTTTATCGTTAGGTGGTTTATCAGGTTTTACTATCATGATTACTTCTGCTACTTTCCATTGCCACGGAACATATTTTAACCTAAAGCTTGCATTGATTATGTGCAATAGCTTACAAAATCCTTTACCTGGTAGAGCCTTGATTATTTGGCAAGTAATCAAGTCATATCCTGGGGCTTTTTTTAACATTCATGTTGCTTTTTACTTCTTCTTTTAATTATTTGAGAGTTACTGGGCGTATATCAAAATCATCTAGCTTTTGGATTGACATTATATTTTCATTGGCCGTTTGCCTTGGTAGTGGGTGGTTGGAAGGTATCCTCGAGATACTCCGCAAATATATCAGCCTTCTCTTTATGACCTCTTACCCAGGTTCCGTCTTCCTTTTTAAGTGGAGGCACTTACATTTTGGGTCCTTTGAGTCTCTTCGTCGCCTTCCACAGAGAATATTCAGAATTTTTTTCGTGGGTTATGCTAACTAGATATCTGTTGATTGATGCATTTTTAACTTCTTTAAGAAGAGATTTGAGACTGTTATCTAAATTGTTAAGAATTGTTTTGTTCTCCGGTGTTCTAGTTACTTTTCAGGTTTTACGTGCCCGTCGTTTTTCTCTTACCAACTCTTTAACTTCCATTGGGTAGGATATGCTAAGCTTCTTCTTATTTTGTATAATGGGGGTACTTGCCAAAGCAACATAGTGAATTGTTTCATTGAGTTGTTCTAATTCATCTTCCAACTGGTGGGGATTTCTTATCGGCACCTGAAGATTGATTTTTTCCTTCAATACTTCACGAAAGAGATCCCAGTTTGTTTTTGAATTTGTTAATCTGGGTGCACTGCACTCTCCCTTTGAATTACCATTTCACTAACTGTCATGATAACCGGGGAATGATCCGATACTAGAGAATTACTGTCTTCAATGTGAATGTAGTTCTGGGACATACCTCTTGCTACATAAAAGTCTATTAGGTCAGGTATCTTCGTTCCGTCACTAGGCCAGTATGTTGGGTAACCACCAGAGTAAAATTCACATTTTGATGTCTGCTCTGCTTGAAGCAATTCTCTACATTTCGGCGTCGTAAGTCTAGATACCCGATAGGTGTATTTCGCATTAAAGTCACCTCCAATAACAAAATCACGTCCAAGCGATTTAAATAGTTTAAGGTAGTCCTACCTTTTCAGGTTGTGCCGAGGAGGACAATATATTGCAGATACAGTAAGCTGTCTGTGTTTCATTTCAATCGATCGATCCTTACAGTAGTGACTTGCATAGTTTTTTCTTCGATATTTGATTCTAAATGGTGTTTTATATTTTCTTTTATTAGTAATGCCGAGCCACCTCTTGCTCTTTCCGCTGGATGAATGGAGTGATAAGTTATAACCTCGTATTTTAACAAACGAAGATTTAACTGCGAGGGCGTTCAGATATTAAGAAAATGTCGATTTTTTCTGAATTTAAAAATATTTCTATTTCTGGAAAATGTTGCATAATGTCATTCGCATTCCAGATTGCGATTTTGAGAGTTTTGTTCTTACTTAACATATTTTGTTGGATTGTGTTGAGGAAGTTGCATTTTATTCAGTTGATCAAGTATTATGTTGTTCAGATTACATTGGTCATCTAGCCGCTTTGTAATAGCTGCAATGCTGTTCATAATGTTTTCCATAATTTGGTTATTTTCAGAGCCCATATGTGTGATTGAACCCAATCCTTTCACTACTTGCGCAAATGAACTTCTTTGCCCTGTGTTGCTTGGTTGTGGGTTTTGATCCATCTGATTTGATATTTGAACCCTTCGATTTTCGTGGTTTTGCGGTTGATTTCTTGTTTTATCTCTTAATTTTTGTAGTTGTTTAGCAACCTTACAGCCTCGATAATTTGCCGGATGTTGGCCCTTACAATTTGTACATTTTTCTGGCACATCTCTGCCTTTTGTACATGCCTGGGTAAAATGATTACCTGAGCATTTTACACATCTTGGATCCCGGCTGCAATATCTTTGGGTGTGATTAAATGCCTGGCAGGCATTTATTGCATTGGGGTATGCGTGTTATGGTTCTCAATTTTGACGTTCATGTGAAGGGTTCCTTTTATTCCATAAATTGTTTTGAACATTCTGTTTGTTGTCCAATACTAGCATAAAAAGAGGGAGTACCCTTTTACTGATAATTTGGTTTCCTTCCTGAAACTTTTATGTGAACTTCATTTTTATGGACACGGCTCGTATCAAGTATCGGTGGGAAGCTGCCAAGTTATTGCATTTTTACAACCAAGTGTATCTGAGGCAGTTAGGGAAATCGCAAGACTGATAGTCGATTACTTCATGGATGAATTTATAAAGTTTCCGCAGAGTATGTTAGGCCAAGCTGAAATTAAAAACGAATTCAATCAAAAATTCCAAATGCGTGGAATTATTGGAGCTATAGATGGGTGCCATATATCAATAATTGGACCACCAGAGAACGATGAATTTTATAGAGGCAATTTATTTCCCAACCGTAAGGGGTATCACAGCATCAATGCTTTAGTTTGTTGTGACGCCAACATGAAAATTGTATATGCTAATTCTTGATTTCCTGGCTCAGTTCATGATTCGGCTATTTGGATGGGGTCCAAATTAAGATCTTAAGATCTGATCAGAAACCAATTTTTTGTTAGGTGATTCCGGTTTTCCACTTGAACCTTGGCTTCTAACGCCTTATTCAAACACGGAAAGAGAAACGAACAGTTTTCGTTACAATGAAAAATTTCGTCAGGCTCGAAACATAATCGAGAAATGTTTTGGAGTTTTGAAACCCCGTTTTTGCTGTTTGTATCTGCACAGAACCCTTCATTACCATCCTAATAAGGTATGTAAAATTATCTATGCAGTTTGTACATTACATAATTTACAATTATAGAATAGAAGCAATGATGATGAAGGTGATGATTCAGATAGTGGTACTGAAATTGATGACCGCGAAACTCAAATTATTGAGTCAAATGTTGATCCTTTCAGTAAATCAGAACCAGAAAATGATTCTTGGTACTTATTAGGAAGCAGAGTTCGAGATTTGTACTCGAGAAGATATTTTGAGACTTCAATAAATCAATAATATAATAAAACATACATAATTTGATCATATAATGTATATATTGTAGTATAAAATGCCAAATTTAATTGTTGCCAATAAAAAACTAAAAAAGATTCTCTCCATATATTTACATATATTTAGTTTTTTTATTTCAATCATATCACATTTTTTAATTCAGGTATAAAATATTTAATTTTTTGGTAGAGCAACACCGACTAAAGTTTCTGCTAGGCTATTTATACTATCGGCTATAGCATGTAAGCCTTCTCCTATTCCGGTCGACCTTCCTTCTTCAATATACACCAACTTTTTAGAATTTCGTCACCTAAAACAATACGGAATCAGAAATATATATATAACATGTTTACAAAATTTTGGTTACCGTCCGACACAGTTTTCCGTTTCCGGGTATACATGTGCTTTGGTAATGAATGACCGTCTTTTGAATGTCCAGCAACTGTTGTTGAGTTTGCCTCATCGAGAGTTTCGTTGACAATAGATGTATCGAACCCGGCTTCGTTTTGGGAAACACCTTCAAATACAAGTGCTCCTAAAGCACTCACCGCCCGTTCCTCGATTGACTTTAATCTTTCGCCACGTTCTGGTTCCCCACCTGTCGCGTTAATACTTATAATCTGTTTTCTTTTTTTGTGACGTATCGACAATTTTAACAATTTCACTCAAAGTTTCGTTATAATATACATGTATTTAACCTGTTTGTTAAACGATCCCATAGATGTTGTATGGTGGTTTGGTCGGTCTCCTTTTTGGTTACCATTTCAATATTTTCTTCGACAAATTGAACGTATAGTTCGTACTGTACTTTCGGTGTCTTTGATTGACGCTTTGCTGCATTATACAAAAATAGTTTTTGTATGGAATTAATTTGATAATTTATGTATACATAATTATAGTTTTCAATTTATATTTACATTCAATTCACACATATTTATGGAGCTTTGACTGACAGTTTCATAACAATACGAACAAAATCACACTTGTGCCTACTAGATTTTTATACCCTTCATATACATTTTTAGTAACACAAACAAAAAGTACTAAACAACGACAGTGAAGTTTCTAACAAAAAATTAACAAGTATACGTATATGATTCCAATTGGATTATTAAACTTCTTTTGTGTTTAGTGTAACACTGTAAAAACGTATTTTTTAATGAGACAGATATATATATATATATATATATATATATATATATATATATATATATATATATATATATATATATATATATATATATATATATATATATATATATATATATATATATATATATATATATATATATATATATATATATATATATAAAATCAGAAAGAGATGAGAAGTGTTATCCCTTTCTACAATTATCAGTTTCCAATATTTTTCAAAATGGAATTTTATAAAAAAAATAATAAAAGATCCACGTAAGAATAAATTTATTACAATGAGTAATTTTTATAACTTCCTTTATCTTTAGATTACTGCTGTTTAACTATCTTAAATTTTGACAAAAGCGTTAGTATTAAACTGTCCATTTGCCATGTCAACATTTGTATGCTATACCGATTTCACCTGTTTGAGTAATTTATATTTCGACAAATAAAGACTAATTTTGACTAGAGGTTACAATAACCCCATGTACTAAGTATTATACTGTCTATATGCCATGTCTCAGCGATCTCCCCAGCCCACTTGCCCATTTCACATGCCGGAGAAGTTTGTATGTCGATTAACATAATGAGGATTAAAGGGATTATTCTAAGACGTCTTCAGGAGATTGCGGTAGGCCCATGTACTAAGTAATGAAAAGTCTATATACCATTTCCCAGCGGTCTCCCCAATTTTAAATTTTTTATTTAATTTGTATGGCATACCGATTTCACCTGTTTGAGTAGTTTATATGTCGACTAAGTTTATGAGGATCACAGGGATTCTTCTAAGACGTCATCTGGAGATAACAACAGCCCCACGTTCTAAGTAATAAACTGTGTATATATCACTTCCCAGCGGTCTCCCCAATTTTCAATTTTGTATTTAATTTGTATGGCATAACGATTTCACTTGTTTGAGTAGTTTATATATCGACTAAGTTTATGAGGATCACAGGGATTCTTCTAAGACGTCATCAGGAGATTACAGTAGCTCCATGTACTAAGAAATAAACTGTGTACATACCATTTCCCAGCGGTCTTTTCAATTTTTTATTTAATTTGTATGACATACCGATTTCACCTGTTTGAGTAGTTTATATGTCGACTAAGATTATGAGGATCTCAGGGATTATTCTAAGACGTCATCAGGAGATAATAACAGCCCCATGTACTAAGTAATAAACTGTGTATATATCATTTCCCAGCGGTCTCCCCAATTTTCAATTTTTTATTTAATTTGTATGGCATAACGATTTCACTTGTTTGAGTAGTTTATATATCGACTAAGTTTATGAGGATCACAGGGATTCTTCTAAGACGTCATCAGGAGATTACAGTAGCTCCATGTTCTAAGAAATAAACTGTGTACATACCATTTCCCAGCGGTCTTTTCAATTTTTTATTTAATTTGTATGACATACCGATTTCACCCGTTTGAGTAGTTTATATGTCGACTAAGATTATGAGGATCTCAGGGATTATTCTAAGATGTCATCAGGAGGTAACAACTGCTCCACGTTCTAAGTAATAAACTGTGTATATATCATTTCCCAGCGATCTCTCCAATTTTAAATTTTTTATTTAATTTGTATGGCATACTGATTTCACCTGTTTGAGTAGTTTATATGTCGACTAAGTTTAGGAGGATCACAGGGATTCTTCTAAGACGTCATCAGGAGATAACAACAGCCCCACGTTCTAAGTAATAAACTGTGTATATATCATTTCCCAGCGGTCTCCCCAATTTTCAATTTTTTATTTAATTTGTATGGCATAACGATTTCATCTGTTTGAGTAGTTTATATGTCGTCTAAGATTATGAGGATCACAGGGATTCTTCTAAGACGTCATCAGGAGATAATAACAGCCCCATGTACTAAGTAATAAACTGTGTATATATCATTTCCCAGCGGTCTCTCCAATTTTAATTTTTTTATTTAATTTGTATGACATACCGATTGCATCTGTTTGAGTAGTTTATATGTCGACTAAGATTATGAGGATCACAGGGATTCTTCTAAGACGTCATCAGGAGATAACAACAGCCACACGTTCTAAGTAATAAACTGTGTATATATCATTTCCCAGCGGTCTCCCCAATTTTCAATTTTTTATTTAATTTGTATGGCATATCGATTTCACCTGTTTGTCTAGTTTATATGTCGACTAACTTTATGAGGATCACAATGATTCTTCTAAGACGTCATCAGGAGATTACAGTAGCTCCATGTACTAAGAAATAAACTGTGTACATACCATTTCCCAGCGGTCTTTTCAATTTTTTATTTAATTTGTATGACATTCCGATTTCACCTGTTTGAGTAGTTTATATGTCGACTAAGATTATGAGGATCACAGGGATTCTTCTAAGACGTCATCAGGAGATAACAACAGCCCCATGTTCTAAGTAATAAATTGTGTATATATCATTTCCCTGCGGTCTCCCCAATTTCAATTTTTTATTTAATTTGTATGGCATAACGATTTCACCTGTTTGAGTAGTTTATATATCGACTAAGATTATGAGGATCACAGGGATTCTTCTAAGGCATAACAACAGCCCCATGTACTAAGTAATAAACTGTGTACATATCATTTCCCAGTGGTCTCCCCAATTTTCAATTTTTTATTTAATTTGTATGGCATATCGATTTCACCTGTTTGAGTAGTCGACATATAAACCTAAGATTATGAGGATCTCAGGGATTATTCTAAGACGTCATTAGTAGATTACAATAGCCCTGTGTACTAAGTAATAAACTGTGTATATACCATTTCCCAGTGGTCTTTTCAATTTTTGTATTTAATTTGTATGACATAACGATTTCACCTGTTTGAGTAGTTTCTATGTCGACTAAGATTATCAGGATCACAGGGATTCTTCTGAGACGTCATCAGGGGATAACAACAGTCCCATGTACTATGTAATAAACTGTGTATATATCATTTCCCTGCGGTCTCCCCAATTTTCAATTTTTTATTTAATTTGTATGGCATAACGATCAACTGTTTGAGTAGTTTATATGTCGATTAAGTTTATGAAGATCACAATGATTCTTCTAAGACGTCATCAGAAGATTACGATAGCCTCGTGTACTAAGTAATAAACTGTGTATATACCATTTCCTAGAGGTCTCCCCAATTTTAATTTTTTATTTAATTTGTATGGCATACCGATTTCATCTGTTTGAGTAGTTTATATGTCGACTAAGTTTATGAGGATCACAGGGATTCTTCTAAGGCGTCATCAGGAGATTACAGTAGCCCCATGTACTAAGTAATACACTGTGTATATACCATTTCTCAGCAGTCCCCCCAATTTTAGTTTTTTAATTTAATATGACATCTTAGAAGAATCCCTGTAATCCTCATAAACTTAGTCGAAATCGGTATGCCATACAAATTAAATAAAAAATTGAAAATTGGGGAGACCACTAGGACATGCCATATAGACAGGTTATTTCTTAGTACATGAGGCTATTGTAACCTTGACACCTCTTCATGACGTCTTAGAAGAATTCTCGTGGCACTTATGGTATTATTTGAGTAAAATCTTCATGTTATACATAATTGCGAGTATTTTAAAATTCAGAAATCGGGAGGACATTATATAATATGGCATGTGGGCGTATTAGCTTTTATTACTTGAAACTATTTTATTGAGTTGATAACATATTATAAAAAACTTTTAAACCAAAGCATGTTTTTTTCTAAAAAATTTCACTCAAAATTCTTATTAGAAATTAGTTAACAGTGTCACACTAATCAATGATATATTTGTTATTTGTTAAAAACTTCACGCTCGTCTAAAACATGTGAATATAAAATACGAAATAAAATGAACCAAATAGAATATCACAAAAATAAAAATTTCATTTTTGATTTAAAAAAATGTATGTAACATAAAAAAATAAAATAAAATTTCAAATTGTCAGAATCGGACCCAATATGTCGAATAAACGAATTAATCGGCATAATATAAAATTATCTTTGATATAGAGAAATAACAAATAAGTTTTTTGGTTGACATTCAAGAGATAATAAAAAATGTGAAAATAAAGGTACATAGTGTTTATTCTAAAGTCTAATGTCTTATCTAAAAATATATATATAGCTTTATTACAAGGTGAACAAATTTCTAATGAAAATAGCAGGTTATTATGCTCAACGTTTTCTTGGGATCTTGAACCTAATTCATTATATTCATCCGTTCAAACGTTCGATTTTATGATAAATATTATAATTTCCATAAATAATTATACAACGAACATAATAAATTAATAAAAATTCATCAAAACAATTAATAAAGCAAACAAACAAAAGGAAAACCCATCAAATATATTTTCGCTGTTTTGATGAAAATTAATGATAAAGAAAAACAAATGATTTTCACACCCCTTGCGTATACAGCATCAACGTTAAAATTCCCAAACAAAAAACCGCAAAACAGAATATCGAAAGCTTATTCAACCGCAAACATAAATTACTGTGCTCTATACTCCGTTTCTCAGTTTATGTGTTTGAAGTATTTGTGAATACAAATGTGGCCGGGTGCCATTTCATTTTGGATCACACTAATAATTTTGTTAAATCATTCATTTTACTCTTGTTGGTATAACCATTTTGATTAATTATATTTAGATATGTTCATACTAAAACGCCCCAGCACTCATCCAATTAGTCTTGTGTCTATTTAAAATAACAACCAACCAAACAATTTTTTCCTACATATTTCGAAAATTTAATAATAATGTGAAATCCCCAAATGCAAAAAAGTCCCAAATCAACATTCCCATATCACCAAGCATCCATATAACAAGAAGAGCTTCACTACACTAAAAAAAATTGTATGTGTAGAAATAATAAATAATTTTCAGTTTGTTTTGTGGGTTTGAAGCTTTTATGTAAAAGTTTCTGGTTTTTTTGCTTGAAAATTTTATACAAAAAAAATGTTGGAAAAGAAATCTTCCACAGTTGCAAACAATTTTTTTTGTATTTTAATTAAAAATAAAAATGAACCAAAACACAACAAAGTTGCCGAAGAAGAATAAATTCTCGACTACACGGTACAGTATATGCTCTATGTACTGCCTGTATACTACATGCAAAAGTAAGTATGTTCATACAGAAAAGAGTTCAGCATGAAAACTTGAAAATGGATAAAACAAAACAAACGAAAACTATTTTCAGATGTTTATCTCGTGAGAATTGATAAAATTTATAAAATAAACGGAAGTGTTATATTTGTACAAGAAGTTGTTGAAAGGGGAATCATACTAAAAATTCCGGGTGAAATTGAATAGGACCTAGCTTTAGGTGCTTTATACTGTAATTGTTAAGTTGTTATCTTAATTTTGAAAATAACTTGAAACTTTAGTTTTTGTTTTTCCAGAATAGTGTTGTCACAATGTTACAAACAACTATTTTGCTTTTTAAACAACATTTCACTTGATGTTTCAGTACTCCTGTTAAAGTTCATTGTAGAAATACTTATTTTATTGTGCGGATTTAAAATCTCGCTGTTTAGGGGCGATTTGCTTAAGTGATTAATTTTTTTTTTGAAAATAACTCTACTTTGTCATTTCGTTTTTAATTACAATCTAGTCGAAGACTAATAAGCAATTTTATTCGAACTTAAATTACTTTACATTTTACTAAAATTTAAGGGATCATTCATCGATGTACTCCTTAGCTTTGATATGTATTATTTGATCGCGCTTTTGTTGTGCGCTAGATAGAGATTTATTTTAGCTGATTTTACACTAACTCCAAATGCCTTACTCTTTTGAGCCTTCTAGCTAAATCCATCATATTATCCAGTAGCTGGATGGCCTCTATGTTGACATGGTGAAGTAGCCGTTGTCCATGACTTCTAGCAAATTTAATAATTTCGGTTTTGATGGATTCTAAGTCCAGATCTTTGTGGATGTCGCTATTTCCGACAAACCATGGTGTGTTGACGATGTTTCTTAGCACGTTATTTTGGAATCGTTGGATAATATCCCCAAAGTTGTACATCCCCACAGCTGTATACCATAAGTCCAGACAGGCTTCAGTACTTGGTTATAAAGCAGAAGCTTATTAAGGATTGATAGATGAGAGTTTCTTTCCACTCAACCTATACATTTTAATGAGTGTTAAGTTTTTAACAAAAAAATAACAACAATATGTATACGAATCCAATAAGAATATACTAGAACATTGCATGTGTTAGTTTCTACACTGTTAAAAACATTGTTGAAAGAGACAGCGCTACGATATTAGAAAGAGATGACACACTTGCCATGTTTTTTCAAATAAGAACTATATTAAAAATTAATTTTGTCTCTTTCTAATGATATTCAGCTCATTCGCTCTTTAATAAATAACTCATATTGGATTCTGATTTATATGATGAGTGTTTGAATATTCAATTCAATTTTTCTAAAACTATTTCATGGAAATACAAATAATAATTTGGATCAAACAATTAAATTTTCCATCACCAGATTTATGTTTAAGTAAAACTCGATTATTAAAAATAAATTAGTAGCACACTATAAAATTCCAATAATTAAACATAGTAAAGTCTATACCAACCGATTTGGTGCCGACATTTTTGAGTAGAGTTTATTCAATGCACTCATGGGGCCTGAGTGGAATAGATTTTATGGCTCCTATGGACTTACCCTATTAAATGATATCATTAATATTCCAAAACGGATTGACGTCGGCAGATTTTTGAGTAGAATTTCCTCAGTGCACTCATGGAGTATGAGTGGAATAGGTTTAACGTCCAATAACAAGACATCGCAGAGTTTGTACCAAAATGCCACTATTATTGGATGATTTCTAAAGGCTTAACCTTGCAAATAAAATAGGTTTGATTTCCAAACGGATTGGTCGCAATATATTTTTTTGAGTAAAACTCGTTCATTGAATTCGTCGAGTGGCAAAAGAAAAATGACCAATAACAGGACATCGTAGAGTTTGTACCAAAATTTCATTATATACTGATGACTCCTATGGACTTAACCTTTCAAATTATATCAGTGACATTCCAAAACGGATAGACATCGGAAGATTTTTGAGTAGAACTTATTCAGTGCACTCATGGAATCTACGTGTCATGCTTTTAACAGCCAATAACAAGACGTCGCTTATTGTTTGTTAAATTTTGTTTGTTACTCGTACACCTATAGATTTAGCCTTTCAAATGACATTACTAACTTTCCAAACCAATGGAACCAGGATTTTTTGGAGTAAAAATCAGACATAGAAGTCGTTACAAGTGGTAACATTTAATCGGCCAATAACAGAACAACGCAGGATTTTTACCAAAATGCTACTTTTATTAGAAAAATCTTTTAAGCTTAACATTTTCTCGTCTTCTTAGAATATAGAACTGATTTTCTGAAGAATTCGCCGAGATAGATTTTTTTGAATCTATCTCATTTATCGGCTTCGTTGAATTTCAATCTCTCTCTCTACATCAGTTGATGTATGATTATATTGTACTCCCAATATTTTTTCAGAATCCTTCTCATGGTTAAAAACAAAAATAGCAAGCACTTTATAAGCAGTATTCAATAGAGCTATGTCACAATGGCTCTCACATTGAAGATGGTTGCGGTTTTCGTGCAGTGGATATGTGCGCGCAGTCGTCCAATTATCCGGCAGCTCTTCTTGGTCAACTTGGACAGTGAGATCGTATACATTTGATACAAGATTAGTGCTGGCGAATATAATCCGGTTATTCGACAAACGCCTCTTCTTATGAAGAATCAATTGCTTTAACGCGGGTCATTTCGTCATTGCGATCTAGTAGATTTTGGAAGTAGGGTTGCCATACTGATAGAACAACAGTCAGGTTTGTTCTCAGCTTTCCATTCCCATCTTTGAACGCTGTACTTCTTGGATGGAATTCATTAGCGAGATTCATGGCATTAGCAAAACTCTTGGTTTTCGTTGTTCCACTCATTGGCTCATTTTTTCGGTGCCAGATCTCATAATCTTCACGCTTCTTTTGCCGGAGATATATTGTCGTAGCTTGCTTGGCACGTATAGCTTTAGCAATACCTTACCCTGATTGGTATCTCTGTAGGGAAGCTTGATCTTTTTATGCATCAACATTTCATCGAACGATTTTTTGTGCTTGTCTATTGATTGTAGATGACAATTTGTACTTGTAATTGAATATGACACGCAAATGATGGCTTTCCGTGTATTCACTACTGTAAGATCTAACGTCGGATATGCTGGTGGAATGTCTTTTATAGATCATGACGTGATTGCTACGTAAGTGGCGCGTTTGTCATTGTTGTTTCTAGTGAGGTACGGGCTGTTCGGACCGTTGTACTCAAACTCTCACTACGATTTTAATGTCGTCGTGCAATATGTTATTGATAACTTCCTCCAACTCGACTAAGAATAAATTTTTGACGTCATCTGATATATAAGTGTCATCAGTATATAATGAAATTTTGGTACAAACTCTACGATGCCCTGTTATTGGTCATTCAACGTGTGCCACTCAACCAATTCAATGAACGAGTTTTACTCAAAAACTCTATCGCGACCAATCCGTTTGGAAATCAAACCTATTTTATTTGCAAGGTTATGCCTTTAGAAATCATCCAATAATAGTGGCATTTTGGTACAAACTCTGCGATGTCTTGTTATTGGCTTTAAAATGTAAACTAATGGTAGTTTTATTTTATGATTTGTTGATCGTAGGTTATCGGTTATCAAATTTATTATCCAAAAATTCTGTTACATTCTGATGTAAATATCGAATTATGTATTCTTACATTTAATTTTTTTGTACAGATATTAAGTTTTTTTATTTTTTAGTTTCTTTTTACTTGATTAATTTAATCTTATTTTAGATAGATGTTGGAAACGTAGATAGTAAGAAATGGACGGTGTGCTTCATTTAATTATCATAAGGAAACCAATTTTTTTTCTCATGAGTTTTATTTTTATTTCACTCAAAATTCTTATAAGAAATACTTTAACAGTGTACTTACTAATACATATTTATTTTTGTTAATAGTTAGAAACGGCACTACCATACATTTTATTGTATTTTAATCCCAACTTGTCTCTTTTCTTCTTTACATGAGCTGTCCTGCGAAGTCGCGTCTAAAGTCATACCAAGATATTTGGCAGTGTTTGCATGTGGGTTTTCTTGATTATTTAAATATACTGGTTTGTGTACTAATCTCTTGTTTGTAAAGTTGACATGTACAGATTTGGTTTCATTTAATTTTATGCGCCATTTTTTGTCCAGTTGTGTACTTGCTCTATGGCGGTTTGTAATTTTTCTGTTGTATATGAGTTGTTATCACCTACTGCCATGATGGCTGTGTCATCGGCGAACGTGGCCATCGTGTTGTTTTGTGAGATTGGAATATATCGGGTGTACAGTAATTTAAAGGCCCAAATACATTTATTTGTGGAACTCCTGCTCTTATTTCCTTAAGCTCAGAATACTCAACATCTTGCTTAAGCCTGAAATATCGTTCCGTTGTATACGATTCCAGTATTATGCTGTACTGTTTAGGTAGGATTAATTTAAGTTTGTAGATTAAACCTTCGTGCCAAACCTTGTCAAAGATCAATAGTTGAGTGCTCACTGCGAAAACCAAATTGGCCATTCGGAATTAGGCTATTTTTTCAATTATTAGTTTGAATTTTTTCCTGGTTTGGGAATCATGATAACCTCAGCCATTTTCCAAAGTTTTGGCACACATTTTAACCTGAATGCAGCGTTTATGATACTAGTTAACTTTACCGTACCTTTTCTTGGTAGCTGCTTTATCATTTCTCCGGAAATCAGATCAAACCCTGGTGCTTTCTGAATTTGTATTATGTTTTCATTCAACGTTTCTCGTAATTGACATTCATGAGGTTGAAATATACTTTCAAGATGATTTCACCCATTTTCCTGATAGGATGAATCGGCATTACTGGCGTTTTCAGAGTTTTAGTTGCTCTCCAGAGCGAATAATCCGTATTACTGTCATTCGTCAACTTACTTAAGTAAAAATTAACTGACTTATTTTTAGTTTCTGAATTTCTCTTGTTAATTGTGGAGTAAGATTGTTTAGTATTTTTTTGTCTTGTGGAGCTCTAGTTGGGTGCCACTTTTTTCTGGATCTTCGTTTATCCCTAAGGAGATTTCTAATTTCTACTGGATATTTATTTCCTTTTAGTACTGACTTGATTTCTGGAGTACGTTCCCATGCTGCTTGTTGAATATTCGTAATGAACTTTACTACTTATTTGTCCAGTTGATCCATAGTTTTTAAAAAAACTTTCGAAAGTATTCTTTGTTGAAGGTGTACTTGAAAACTTTCCCAGTCCGTATGTTTGTTGGTTAGTACTGGATTATTCCCTTTTTGGATGATATACTCGCTCGAGGGTTAGGACTATCGGATAATGATCTGAGCTCATATATGGGTTTTCTTCGACTTTCATAAAATTATTACAAATATTTTTGGTTATAAAAAAATCGATCAAGTCAGGTATTTTTCCTGGGTCAGTTGGCCAATTTTATGAACCTTTTTCCCAGACGCTTGAAGAATTCTGAGTATTGCTTGGTTTTAATCGAATGTCTTGGTGGACAGTATAATCCTGCCACAACAATAGGAAAGTTGTTAATTTTTATATAAACCAATGTGGCCTGAATTTCTTCTTTTCATACTTTGCTCTTCAAAATGTTGGATATTTTTTATGATGACTGCACTTCCTCCTCTGGCTGAACTATCTGGATGAGTAGTGTGATATACGCAATAGCCTTTAAATGTGAAGTAGGATTCCCAATTTTTTTTGTTTCTTTTGAAGTTAGTCTCAATCTTTTGGGGCTGAGTATTTGGATCCAATATTTGTGGTCTTTGTGGTGGTGACGGTGTTATCATTTAACCTTCTCTTTTTATTTTTCCTAGACGAATCCATTCTGTTTCTTCAGCTAAGTCTTCCTAAGTCGGTTTGATATTCAACGTTTTTATTAACATTATAATTGGTGTTATAGTTCTGTACCATTGGAGATTCGGTTTGACATTTACTATTGTTGACATTAAATTTCGTATTCTGGTTCTGCTTCATTGATGGTATAGCGGTGTTATCGGGTTTTATATATATTAGCTAATAACACTCACTATATTTATCTTATGTAACTATTTTATTATTTATTTATTTATTAAAATTATTATTTTTAACGACATTTACATCGTTTATACATGTTCACCAAGATGGTTGATGTGTGAACGATTGTTCGGCACTTTCACTTTTTTAACTTAACCAAGTATGTGTGTGAGACTGTGTCTCTTGAACTTCACAACCCGACTGTCCTTTTTCGTTTTTTATTTCTTTTCTCGTGTGAATATGTTTAATTCTCGATATTTATTGATAATCGATAAATATCGAGATTCGCGAATGTAGGTGGCGAAATAGCTCTATTCAGCAAAACGAGCTATGTGTCGTAACTAAGCGGCGCGATGTATAAATAGTTTTGCTACCAGGAGTGCCACGAAGTGAAAATGATTTTGAGCCGCTACATCACTCCCCTCCTGGATCGAAAACCGTAGTGGTTTAAATTAAATCTAACCGTTTTTCGAACACTACGTTTTTCGACTGGGTTTACCACAAGTATTCCGTATGCTGGCTTAAGCCTGTCGATGCCAATTGTTGTTGATTTTCCATCTATATCCACAACAAAGAATTTACGCAATTTACGGGTTACTGGATACGGCCCAGAATAGGGTGTAGCCAAAGGACTTCTGACTCTATCCACACGCACGAATACGTGTGAACAGGTTTCCAGATTTTTGGGAAAGTACGTTGCTTGTTCGATTGGATGTCGTGTGTCCGTAGGAACTCAGGCTCGCATGGTAGTACGAAGCTGCTTCACGAAATCCGAAGTATCTGTGTTTGGGTTCGAATTTTTATCGTTGATGAAGAATTCACCGAGAACCTTGATATTTTGACCATATACTAGCTCTGCTGGTGTGTAGTCTAGGTCTTCTTTGACGGAGGTTCGAATACCCAATAGGATCGTTGAAAGTTCTGAACTCCAATGAGATGTATTTCATCGAGCTGTTAACGCGGCTTTTAGTTGCCTGTGGAACTGTTCGACAAGACCATTTGCTTTCGGGTTGTATGCAGTTCACCGAATGCGATGGGAACCTAGGAGCTTCGTATAAGCTCGGTGAACAACGTTGATTCAAATTGTGTTTCTTGGTCTGTCGTGATGTAGAGTGGGACATCATATCTACAGATATACTCATTGTAGAAAATCTTACTTACGGTTTTAGCGGTCATTTCTCGGATTGGATAAGCTTCTGACCAACGGGTAAATCGCTCGACTATCGTTAAAATATAATGATAGCCATTCGATTGGGGCAGTGGACCAACCAGGTCCATGTGGATGTGTTCGAACCTGCCACTTGGTAGCTCGAATTTACCAAGCGCTGATTTTGTGTGGCGGTGAACTTTGGGCTTTTGGCATGGGATACATGATTTAGCCCAATTGTTTGTATCAGTATTCATTCTTGGCCAGAAGTATTTTGAAGTTATCAGTTTTCGTGTAGCACGGATGCCAGGATGTGATGATCGCATGTTAAGTAGAACGTAAGGTCGATTTTTACCTGTAGAAGTTTCACACCAAATTTGCTGCTTGTCTGGTAAGTCGATCCGTTGCAGGTTTACGCTTGATTTCGGTGTGCGTGCTGAAATCAATTTCTACAAATAATTCCTTCGTGTCGAAGGAATTCCTTCGTGTCGAAGGAGAAGACGCTGAGTGCTGTGAGAAGTATTTCACCAGAACGAGACAAACAGTCGCTCATCATATTGTGTTTACCTTTGATGTGATGGATGTCGGTAGTGAACTGGGTAATGTAACCAAGATGTCGTAATTGCCGGGAACTACGTTCTGCCTTTGACGCAATAGCTGTTGTAAGCGGTTTATGGTAGGTAAATATAGAGAAATTTCGGCCTTTGACGAATTGGCGAAGTGTTTGAGTGCTATAAATACACAGCAAGAAGTTCTCTATCGAAAGTAGAGTATTTAATTTCCGCAGGAGAGAGCTTCTTTGAAAAGAACGCAAATGGTTGCTCACATCCTTTGTTACGTTGTTGTAAGACAGCTCCAACTGCTACATTTGAAGCATCGGTAGTTATGATGAACTGCGCGTCGTTCAACGGATGTGCCAAAAGAGTGACAGCTGCAAGAGAACGCTTGACCGTTTCGAAAGCTTCTATGCAATCTTCGGTCCAAGTGAAGTTTCTTCTGTTTTTGCCTTTCTTGAGTAAGGTGGCCAAATGTCTGTGAATAGGCGATAACAGTTCGGCTAATCGTGGTATAAAGCGATGGTCACTATACCAACGAACTGCTGTATTTGGCGGATTGATGTTGGTTCTGGAAAGTTTTAAATGACATCAACTCTGTCTTTCGATGGGAGGATGACATCTTTCGAAATTATGTGGCTCAAGAAGTCGCCGAGAATACATTTCGAAGCTTTAATATTAATTCCATATGCGGAGAGACGTTTAAATAATGACTCGAGATGTTCACTGTGTTCCATCTCGGACCTGCTCGCAACTGAGGATATAACACTTTTAACACTTCATTAAGGAATCGCTGGAATGTCTGGGCTGATGATATGCCCTAACCAAATCTATTTTCGAGAAAATAGTGGCGCCTGCGAGTTTTAATGAGAAACTGTGTTTGTGGGGGATAGGATATCTATCTGGGACAGTGACAGTGTTTAACTGTCGATAGTCTCTTCAAGGGCACCAGTCCTTGTCTTTCTTTTGCACCATATGTAATGTTGAGGAGACTGGTGATGATGAGGGGCGGCAGATTACGATGTCTGTCATAAACTGAAATTCAGTTTTTGCAGCTTTTAGTTTTGTTGCGTCGAGTTGTCGCGGTTTAGCACAAGGTAACCTACCTCGACGTAGTGGACTACGTAATGCTTCACTGAGAGATTGTAATTCGAAGCCTCAGTGAGCGAGGAGTATTTCTTTAAAAGAGCGCCGTAATCGTTGTTAACGCTGAAATGTTTTGGAGATGGCGTATCAACTTGGGCGATGATTGCGTTCACAGTGAGGGTAGTAAATGAATCGGAGAGTCTTCTGTTCTTCAAATCGACCACGAGACCATACTTGGACAGAAAGTCAGCACGTATAATAGGCCTGTCTACTGCCGCGACGATGAAAGGATGTGTGAACGAACGCCGAGACCGAGATTAATCTTCAAAAGTTTTGTGCCGTAAGTGTAAATTGGGGACCCGTTTGCTGCGGTGAGAATGCAAACGGTGTCTCTAGCATGTCGGGGAAACTTGTTTACGGGTATCACAGATACTTCAGCTCCCGAATCAATCAGAAATTGCAAGTTATTTTCGTGAACTTGGATGAAAAGACGGCGAGCGGTTTAGTGGTTTAGCGGTTTTCCGAAGACTTGTAATGTTTGGAAGTAGCTTCTCCATTAGCTACCGGTCGGAAACTGCACGGATTATTACAGTTCGGTCTGTTGTTTGGCGATTTTCCACGTGAACCAATGTTCATATTGGCCAGTGTTCGCTGTAGATCGGCCAGTTGTTGTTGCGTCTTATCCAGTTGTCTTTGCATTGAAGCAAGGGCTGATTCACCGTCAGCAGTTGCCTTGCTTGTGGATGGCTGGTTGATAGCAGCAGTTGGTTTGGGTGCTCTGCATTGAGCGTAAATCCAGATATTGTCGGCGACCTGTAAGATTTCCTCGATGTTATTTTTGATATCCCGCGTCATTGTCGCTTGTAAGTCGTCTGGCAAACGTTTTAGTCAGAGATTTTTGAGTAAATCGTTGTTTACTAATTTCGAATCACCTGCTTTTTGTTCAAGCAGGCGATAAAAGTGGGACGGTCTAAGGTTTCCCATTTGTTGGAAACCGGAGAGCAACTCGTCAAGTCGTTGCTCCTCGCTAATAGTGTAGCGGTTGGTCAACGCGGATTTCAGTCTTTTCTATTTTGTGCCTGGCTGCGGGTTTCTAAAAATGTCTGTTATGAATTGTACCGTCTCTTGTGGTATCGCGCCGAGAGTGTTTGCAAATCGTTCATCGTCGTCAATAATTCGGTGGATTCCGAATTGATGCTCGACAAGGATGAACCATGCCGCCGGTTGTTCATTCCAGAAGGGAGGTATTCTGGGTGGCATCTTGTATATCTTCGTAGTAGCCCCTGATGCTGAGGGGAGTGCCACGAAGTGAAAAGGATTTTGAGCCACTACAATGGCTTAGCTTAGGTTTTATGGGTTTGCATCCTTTCCTTTTTTTAGTTCGTCAATTTGTTGTTGTAGATTAAGAATAATAATGCTTTGCTGATCTTTGTCATCAGTTACTTTTTGCCATTGTTTGTATAACATTCGCTTCTTTTCTGAGGCACAACTTTCAAGAGATGTTTCACCATAATTATGTGAGGTTGTTAAACCTGCTTGTTGGGGTGCCGTTGTTGCGCCCATATTATTTTGGAATTGCTTCATGTTAAGATTTTCAAATGAGAAATTGAAAGTTTTCTCAGGAGTTCTAGTAACCCTTCCTCGCCTTTGAAACGGGCTGCTTATTATTTGAATATTCTTGTTATATTGTGTGTGCAAGGATCGGCCCTCCGCAGAATTCTTAGAGCCAGTCTCATCAGAGAGTGGGACGGTCGATAAAAGTGTTCAACACAACAAAATCTGTTGAAGTACATCAAACATGTAAGAAAATGTCGTCGTTTTATAGTTAGTTTAAACTAGATATATATAATCTGTAAGACCAGGAATCACTGGTAGCATACTCCATATCAGCTAGATTTGGCAATAGAAAACCATTAATTCAACCCTATTTTTACTAGTTACATTTTTGAAATATTTTTTATGGATGATTTATGGAAATCCCACCTTTTGTTAATAAAATCACTTAAACTAGTTATAATGAACATTCTGATCAAATTTTATGATTGTGCCTAATCCCTATCAGCAAGAATCACCTGTAAGGTACCACATCAACCCTAATTTGAGAAAGTCGTTTCTGAAAAATTTTATATGGGTGATTACTGAAAATCCCACTTTTTATTAATGCTATCTCTTAAAATGCTTGTACTGAACACACTGACTAAGTTCCATGATTGTGTCTACTCTCCATCAGCTAGAATCTTCCATATAAAACTCCAATTTCAACCCTAATCTCAAAAGATCATTTCTGTACAAATTATATCTGGGTGATTGATGGAAATCCAACCTTTTATTATTGGAATTAAGTGATTGCTTGTATTGAACACACTTAGCAAGTTTCATGATTTTACCTACTCTCTATCAGCCAGAATCACTTGTAAAAGACCCCAATTTCAACCCATTTGAGAAAACCATTTCTGAAAAATTTTATATGAGTGGATTCTGGAAATCCCACCTTTTATTAATAAAATCATTTAAACTATTTGAAATGAACATTCTGATCTAATTTCATGATCATCTATATCAGCCAGAATCACTGGACAGTAAAATAAATTCTAAATTCCGCACAAAATTCAGAATGGGAGGCACTAGGGAAGAACTGAGATACGCTTAAAATCTGTCTCTCGATGGATAAACTACTGAAAAAGAATTACCGAAATAAAATTCTTGTAGCAATTTGTTATTAACCATATTCATTTCTGTTGTAAATGAACTAAATAAATTGTAGAATTCTCTATGCCTCGAAATAAACCGAATGTGTTTCACGCTCCATTGCACCTCAGACGAAAGGCAACGGAGCGAGCCGTGCCCAGAATGAAAGACTGTAGTGGAGGCAGGTACAAAGTTGTCTGGAAATCGATTTAACCACAGGCAACCAAACAACAGATAGAATAAGCTAAAACCAATGATTTGTAGATGAATATGAGGATTTTAGGAGTTAGACCCGGATGCCAAAATAATACAGGGGCTTTTTGAAGTTTATTGTCAAAGCGAAATTTCCAGGAAAGTTTACTGACCATGGTAACACCCATGGTGAGTTCATCCTACGTCTAGTAAAATTAGAAACTTGTTTTTGATGGATTAAAGAACAAACACTTTTACACAACTTGTAGAGTGGTTTGCATTAAGTCAGATAGTACGTTTGAGTGTTTCCCGAAACAATAAAGACTAAATCATTCGCATAGCTCTGAGTAATGAGACGAGATTACTGCAGTTTAACGCAGTAATTTATCAATAGCCAAGAGCCACAGGAGAGCTGACAAAACATCCCCTATGTATGAATAGTTTGGTCACTGCAAACAATTCTGCAGGCCTCAATGATAGTAGAGAAAGATGTTCGGTCAAAGGCAAGTGCAATATCTAGGAAAATGTTCAGAAAAAGTCCTTATTATTGCGATCTTACGATCCTTGTAACAAGTTCTCGTAGCGCACACGATGTGCCAACTCAGTAAGCAAGTTGAGTGCTACTGAGGAGGATGATAGATAAGTGGTGGTCTCTTATATGTCAACGGTTCCTTCCAATACATTAAGAAAAGTTGAGAACAGACTAATATAACGAAATGAATTAGAGTAAGTTTAATCTGACTTACCAGCATTAGGAATAAAATAACTTTACTTTTGTTCTAAAATAGTGGAACGGCTCTAAAGGTAATGGATCTTTGAAAAAGTTGAAGGAAGTGTTCCCGAATGAGAGGTGCTGCAATTCAACAGGAACCATTTTCAATGCATATTATGGAGAAGATACTAATCGGAATGATATAACTGTCAAAATCCAATTCGAAACACAACAGATGAAGAAAAGAACTACCAACAATCAGATTTTCATGTTGACAATTTACTGACGGGGAGTGTTACAAACGATGTATTAAGAACCATTTGCCAGAAAATGATAAAGCTTGCCAAAAGCTGGTACAATATGTAGGTTCGATAACAATTCGGTAAAACAAAATGGTTTACAAAATTTGCATTTTATAATTCAATATTTTTTATAAGATGTAATCTGATTTGTAGTTGATCTCAGGATGGCTCCAAAGTAATGGTATTGAACGCACCCATGATTTTGACATAATTAGCTTTACATTTGTAAGGTTTCAATTATCATTAATTTGGGTTGTAAATAAACGGCAAGGTAGGATCTTTTGATTGTTAGAAAAATAATTAAATTAATTTATTAAATTAACACTATTTCAGACTAACAGGAAGATGTTTTACAATAGGTAAGTTTACTGATCTAATACACTTCTGGTTTTTAATTAAACTATTTTTGATTTTAGTGATTGTCAATACTAATTGAATATAATGGATCAATCTTACAAGTTTAGGGTTTAGTTTACTACTTACTTGAATACTAAGCTTAATTTTTTGTAAAATAATAACTGATTGATGTTTAGTTTCAGATAAATGTAAAGTTTCGTGTCCTCAATATTAGTTGAAAAGTGTTCCTGCGAATTCCGCGCAAAGAGGATGGTTTGAAATCTTTATCCCCTAAAAATGACTCATTTGAATTTGGTGCAAGCCGCAATTATTGCAGAAATTTAGAGAAGTGACATGCATTGGGAAAAAACTCTTGCCAATGGAATAAATCAACGAAAGAATGAGAATACCAATTGGAAATATATGCTTCACCACAAGCACATGCAGATGTGGTTGTAAAACCATAGATAAATTCGAAAAAGTAACCATGCTGATTATAAACATCAGAGTTGCTCTAATCAAAAAATTCTATCAATCAAAGGTTCGAACTAAATGCAGCGCATCTTTTATCTAGTCTGCTGATGTACTCGTATATTGAACATGCTATAAGGGGATGAGAGTTTTTGCTTGGACAGAAAAAATATACATACGAGAGCGGTGTGAGAAGTCTGGTAAAAATGAAACAAGGAATAATATTTTCGGACAAAAAAAATTTATTTTTCAACGTAGTCGTCTTTTAGCTCGATACACTAAGTCCAAAGTTTTTCCAATTTATCGATCCCTTCCGAATAATATGATTTCTGCGACCCTTCAAAATAGGCGTTTGTTGCATCGATGATCTCCTCATTAGAGCCAAATCTCTTTCCGTCGGGCCATTTCTTTCAGTACGGAAAGAGGAAATAGTCACAGGGGAGCTAAGGGTGGAGAATATGGTGGATGTGGAAGCAATTCGAAGCGTAATTCATGAATTTTGGCCATGGCAACTACACACGTGTACTCCCGTGCAATGTCTTGATGGAAGAGAACTTTTTTCTTCGCCAAATGCGGTCGTTTTTCTTTCAAAACGTCGTTGAAACGGTCTAATAAGTTGCAGTAATATTCGTCGTTGACTGTTCTCTCGTTTTGATGGTAATCGATGTGGACTATGCTGGGTGCACACGAAAAAACTGTGGCCATGACCTTGTTGGCCGATAAAACCGCCTTAGCCTACTTCGGTGCAGATTTGCCAGTAGAAATCTACTGTTTAGATTGTTCATTGGTCTCCGGTGTATAGTGATGGATCCATGTTTCACCCACAGATGAAACTACGCAAAAACTTCCTTTTATTTTGCTTGAACATTGCAAAACCTGCCTCTGAAGTTGTCACACGTGTGCGTTTTTGGCCGATTGCAAGGAAACGCCGGCACCCAACGCGCGAATAGCATTTTCATATTCAAATGTTCGTGTAATATATTGCGCACACGTTTATCTGAGATGCCTACTATCTCATCTATCTCGCGCACTTTCGCTCTGCGGTCTTGCAATACCATATCATGGATTTTGTCAGCCATTTTTGTTGTGGTGGCTTCATTTGGGCGTCTCGAACGTTCGGCATCAGTTGTGCTTGTACGACAACAACGAAAATCAGTAAACCACTTGTGAATCATTTTAATCGATGGTGAAGAGTCCCAATAATATTTATCAAGCTTTGTTTTGGTTTGCTTAATGGTTTTTCGACACAAAAATAACATAATGTTTAACACGCGAAAGTCACTTTTTTCCATGTTTGCAAAAAAACAATGGGTTGTCTGTTTTCAATGGTTGTCAAAACTGGACTAAATGACAAATCTGTCTGAAAATTTTAATTTGGTCTAGTGATAAATGGTATTGAAACATGGCATCTGGGGTTTGCGATTGACACGCCCTCTGTTGCAATTTTACCAGACTTCTCACTATGCCCTCGTATTTCACAGAAAAATGGATATATTTCAAATAACGGTTATTTGTACATAAAGAGTTCAGTTATTTTTTCAAAAAATTGTTGTTCATCTGAGTAATATCATTCAGAACACTCTCAAAAACTGAAAAAGAAACAAACTCTACAACTGGAATTCCACCCATTTCACCAAGGAAATCAAGGAGTCCAAAATTTCAAGTTATCCGTTCCCAAATAATTAAAACTGCCAGGAAATCAATTATTTCTGGAATAGTTTTGGAAATTGGCCTGGCCAATGAGACTTATTTTGATAAAAAATACTCGATATTTGAGTCGCCCTCGACAGCAAAGCAAGTAGAGCGCTTCTCGGGTTCGATTTCTGGTGGTGAAACAAAAGTTACGACTGGCCGGCCGTTTTTAATGCGTTACATTGTGTATTATCTTATGTGTCTCAAGTCATAGTTGTCGGTTTTTCTCCATAAATATTTATTTATTTATATTTGAGGACAATATATCCAGTTTGGGCGCGACTTGGGGTAAATGGATTTAAAATGACATTATTACTTATGAAGTTTTTCCAGGTGGCCAACTGATTAAAAAAATTACCAAATTATTTTTGAATTGAGCCATTTGCCACCGATTATGACGAAATTGGTTTACTTTGCTGTTGAATAGTTGTGCATACACGGGGAGAAATCTCTTAAATATTTTTTAAAGGCATAATAGATGAATGTACCTAGTTGAGTTTTTACACTGCCACCATAATTTTTTACGACAATGTTATTTATAATGTAAATGCCGAAACAACCATAAACCCATAACGTACCCTTAAAGAGGGAGCAGATAAACAGCTCTAATTAGAATTAAGTAAATTCTTCCAGTATTTTTTGGTTCAATTTAATAACAAAATTGTTATATCATAGCTGTTGTCATTAAAGTTTATGGCATACTTGTACGTAAGTATAACAAACAAAAGAATTGTTGTGCATAAAGTGAAAAGCTTTATTTTCTCACGGTTATTGTTGTTGTCTTCATTATTGTGTGCATAATTATGGTTTGAAGGCATTTTATGTATTGTCAGCATTTTCTTATAGACGTATCCATATAATATTTTGTGCTTGTCTTGTGTGTGTGTGTGCCCTTATATTTAAAGGCTGGATATATGATTCTTTTCTGTATAGATATGTGTTTTTTAATGCTTTTATTTATGTTTAATAAAGCATCACAGTGTAAAAATAAGTGATGATGATTTTTTAGTTGTTGCTGGTTCTTCTATTTGGAAAACAAAACAATAAAGCAGATACGTAGTAGAACAAAATTGAAAAAGCTCAAGGCAAGAAAATACTCATACACATATCTACGTTTTATCATCATCAAATAAACAAGATAATCTTCGTACAGATGCAGCATGTAATAGTTGAAAATGAAAAATATGTAAGTCAAGGCAACTAAAATGCCCTTGTGGAGAAAAAGTGAAAATGTACGATAAGATTTTAGACCTATATAAACCGCTTAAGGAGTTTTTATAAAATCGATAAGACGTATTTAAGTGGTAATTCAACTTATTTATTAAACCTTGCCCTAAATATATATTTTCATTTAATGGTGGTCTGTAGAACTAAGTTATTAAAAGCTTCATAGAAATTATAAAAAATTTCTTAGCTCCAGCCGAGAAATGGTAATGCAGAAAGTGTCTTTGCTATCCCAGCCCAAAAATCTATATGGTGAAAAATTCGTGAAATCAAAAATTCAACATATGGGACCGGAAGTCATGTTTTAATTTTGGGATTATTATGTTTTGAATGTGTAGTACTGGGTAAAAGAAAATGTTGTAGAACTCGATTTTTGTTGTTGTTGTTGTTGTAAGATACAGTCGGTCAAAAATTTAAGAATTTGTTGAAAATGGTGATGGATGTATTCAATAAGGAGACCGGACAAGTGGTGCAGTGGTTAAAGCTTCGGCAATTGGACCGGGAGGTGCTTGGTTCGAATCCCATCAGAGGCTAGATGCAAATCGAATTTTCATCATCGATTACGATCGGTGATGCTAATAAATACAACTAAGACCCTCTGATGGAGTGCAGAATTCCGTGTCACGCGCCGACTCACCTTCCATGTCAATGTACAGGTTGACATGGAGCTTGCAATGTTGTGTGAGTAGGTGAAGTAGGTGGGTTAATGATGTGGAGTGAATGAGTGGTATCACAATGGGCCTAAAAATTGGCCTAAGTGTGCAGTAAGCAACCACTGAAACCACCTAACCTATTCAATAAGGATTAAGAAAATATTACAGAAATAGTATCATCTTTAAGTTTTTCATTTTCAAAATGGCCACCAAACTGGTTTGCTCAATTTTCTGAAAAACTAATTTTTTTTAATTTTTAATTTTTATTTTTTTTGTTCGCCATTTAATTCTATAAAACATACCAAAAAAATTGGGTGATATTTTTGTTTTCTTGCAAAACACGTTTGAATACCACGACCTGCACTATTTCTCCATATAAAATTATCGGTATACCTATTCAGTTCTTAATTTATATCTAAAATAATCTTTTGTTTTTAACTGTTGCATCAATTTTTAAAAATAAAAGTAAAAATTACTTCTAATGAATAATGAAACTAATTATTTTTAATGTCCAGCCCCGTATATTTACCACACAAAATGTTTTGGTCCTCCTTTTAAAAGGAGTTTTTCAGGTATACATTTCTAGTTTTAAATTTATAAGGTATAAATAAGAGTCAAAATCAATATTTAGGTCAAAATCAATGAGATTTTACCAGATATTGGAATGCCGCCCATATATGCCAGTAAAATAGGAGCTAGCATCAACATCATCATCTTTGATTCCTCGAATCGAGTCCCTTGTGAATCAATCAATGGACAACGTAATGAAGGCTAATTTATATGACGAATTCATGGATCAACTGAAAAATAAATTCAAATAATTGGAGAAAAATTATGATAAGATACAGCTGCTAAGTCACTAACCATACAACAAATTCAACAGGAGTTCAACACAACACAATACTTGGTGCATAAAGCTAAATATATTCAGAAAACGAACGGCCGACTTGGTCTTCCTGTACCTAAAACTGGGAAATGACTAAACGATGAACTAAACCAATCAGTGATAGATTATTATATCGATGATGAAGTCAATGCCTGAAAAACCGATTGCTTAACTATTGAAAAAGTTAAAGTTCAGAAACGTCTAATGATGAGTACACTAAAAGAATGCTAGGGGTACAAGATTCTCCATCAGAACAACGAGTCAAAAAAATCGGATTTTCTAAATTTTGCTTGCTTCGGCCTAAAAACTGTGTAACTGCACAGTAAAAAAAATGTGTAATTTTACATATTTTATTTACAACATTTATGTTGTAAGGAAATTATTTCTTTGCAAAAATACACAAATATTAAAAATAAAATAGTATATACCTACAAAACCATGTAATTTTACTAGCTATTACTTCCGCATATTAATATTACTCATACTATCATAGTAATTTTGCTTTGTGCGAATTTATTATTCGGGCAAATAGTAAAATCGAAACGTAAATTGATGCACTTTCTTTAATTAGCTTTTTATTTTACCACTAGTGTGTTTAGACTTTTGTGTAATTTTCCTTCCCGATCAAGCATAATTAGTAATAGAAGTGTAAAATTACTCTTCGGATTTTTTGTACAACATTAAACGTTGGCAAATGTTGTGCCAACGTTTATTGCAGTAAAATTCCAACAAAATTTTTTACTGTGTGTGTAAACCAAGAAGCAGTGGAACGCATACAGTCTGTGTTTGTACAATGCATGAAAATGTAAAATAAATTATTTATGGAACCAAAATAGAAACTATTACAAATGGAAAGATATCAAAATACCATGATTGTATTTCATCTATTTTATGTCCAGTTCCTAAGCCGACATGTTATCTTCTAAAATGCAAGAATTGTCCAGGATTAACTTTATTTCGAGAATATTTGAAAAACGCTTCTCTCGAAAAGGACTACGAGGATGCTGATTTATCAATCGGTCAGTGGATTTCAGCCGACAGATGCAATTTGGAAAAGTATTCAAACCCGTTAGAAGAATTTTTGGATTACTTTATAATGGAAAGCTGGAAAATCTGATTCCTCATTACTTCGTTTCACTTCAACAATCTAGCTTCGTAAAGAATAAAAAAACTTACTCTGGAGCCTACAGAAGCACTTGTTTAATGTGACTTTGCAGAAAATTATTAATTTATAATGCAGAATGCAGCGCAGGGTTTTCATTGGAGTTGTAAGCAAGCGACTATTCATCCATTTGTAACTCACATAAAAGTAGATGGGAAATTGTAGCACTACAGCTTCATTGTTATATCGGATAGTCTAAGTCATATCATTGCGGCAGTTCATCTGTTCATCGAAAAAATGATCCAGTTCTTGAAAACTAAAATGACGAGTTTAACCAAAATGTATTATATTACTGATGGTGCTGTAACACATTATACAAATAAAAATAATTTTATGAATATAATGAAACACAAAGAGGATTTCGGAGTCGACCGTGACTGACATTTTCATGCCACAGCACATGGAAAGAGTCCATGCGATGGAGTAGGAGGTCCTCCTACTCAATAGAATGGCGTCCAGAGCCAGTCTCACTGATGAATTTGACAGTATCATTACGAATGCAGCAGAATTATTCAAATGGGCTAAGACTTAGGGCTAAGACTGATATGGTTTTTGAGTTTTGTTCTGACATTGAATATAACTCGAAAAAACTTCAACTTGCCAGTAAGTTCGAAAAATTGGAAACTGCAAAAGGAACACGCGATTTCCATCATGCAGTTATTCCTTCAGGAGAAGGCTACATTAATTTTAAGAAATATTCAAATAGTGAAGATTATATTAGATTTAAAATGTAATTAATTACTAAATTATTTTTTAATAAAAAAAATGTTACCAATAAATTTTGTTTTAAATTTAAATTTATCTATATATAAAGAGTTGGTGGTCTTATTTAGTTGTATTTTGCAAGAAAATGGTATGTTGGAGTGAAAATAAAATAAAACTTCAAAAAGTTAAGTTTTTATATGCAGAAATAGAGTAGGTCGTGATATTAAAACGTGTATTGCAAGAAGACAAAAAATATCACCCAATTTTTTTTGGTATGTTTTATAGAATTAAATGGCGAACAAAAAAAAAATAAAAAAAATAAGTTTTTCAGAAAATTGAGAAAAATCAGTTTGGTGGCCATTTTGAAAATGAAAAACTTAAAGATGATACTATTTTTGTAATATTTTCCTAATCTTATTCTTTTACCTTTAAAATGAGCCCTATTTTATATTTTTCGGATAAATACTTTTTTGTATATTTGTATAAATGCATCACCATTTTCAACAAATTCTTAAATTTTTGACCGACTGTATCTTATGCAACAACAACAACAAGAAAAATCGAGTTCTACAATATTTTGTTTTACCCATTAAATTAAAACATGACTTCCAAAAATTTTTGATTTCACGAATTTTTCACCATATCATATATACATACAATAAAAGAAAATGAATTCCTGAAAGGACCCCGGTACACATGTTTTCTAAAATTTCAATTTATTTTTAATTTTTCCACAGAAATGAATTTAGGAAAGGAGTGATATGAAATAGAGCGGTCCGTTGCTGGATCAAGGGGCCGTTATAGGTTTCCACTTCACTCATCCAATCCGATCCTAATTTTGCATGGGAATTTTATGCAAAAATGAGCAGGTTCTCGTAGCAGTTTTGAAGGGTTCGGCCACCCAGGTCTAGCTAGATGCTCCCATACATTTTTTTTCATAACTTGGATTTTTTAAACTTTTTTTTATTAATCACAGAAATTCTTTCAAGCTTATCTCCATTTAATCGAATCTATGAAAATTAGATTAATAAATTTTAATTAAATTATCAAGAAATTGTATTTTAAAATATTGTGATTGTTCGTTACTCATATAAACGATAAAGTGTAGTATGTGCAAAAATGTTAACAAGGATCTTTAAGGATTAGTTACGAGTTTTCGCTGATGCTCAAAAAAGTCTGTTAGTGTTATTCATCCACAGTCTGGCAAATACTGAGGGAGTCCCGGAGGGACTGGAAATTATTAGGCAGCAGAACGAAATCGGACTCGCTGTAGCATCATCAAGAATTGCATAAACTTAGTCGATGGAGAACGCTCGTCACATTTAACGCTCAAAAGATCATTGAATTTGAATGAAACAGATAATTTTTCTGACAATATCGTTAGAATTCAGGTATTGTCCCAATATTATAAAAATACAAAATTGTTATTTGGGATGAATATAACATGACATATAAAAAATGGGAGAAGCTCTTATACCTCCCTTATATACCCCGGCCAATGAAGTATATACAAATCTATTGGCAGAGTTATTCATGAGGTCGGGCTGACAATTAACCAATAGAGTTACTTAAATCTTCGAAGTCATTTGGAATTCTACCACACATACTAGTTTTGAAAGGAGCTTCAAAAATAATTCTTTCGCGTTATTTGCATCCACCGAAATTGTGCAATGAAAATCTGCTTTGTGTAAATAAACTGATGGCAAACGTAAAGTAAAAATACCGAGCATTTAAAATCGGTGGGTTTGCCTTTCGAATTCAAGCGACGATAATTGATACTGTACATTGCTTTAGCAATAACAATCAATAAAGCCTAGTCGCAATCACCGAAAATTTTTGGTATGAATTTGGAAAATAGAGCTTTTCTCATGGTCAAGTATACGTTGCTCGCTCCATAGTGTGAGCACCAAAAAATTCGTTCATTTTTTCACCAAGTAGAAAATCGAAAAATATTGTTTATAAAAATGGCAATGGACTTGTATAGTCTGCAGAATTTTGAGGATTCAAATGTGAACTGTTTCATTCTATTGTCGTTGTAATACTGTGGGCAAAAAATAGTAAGACTTTCTTCATAATTTTAAAATTCTTTATTTATTTCTCCAAATCTATTTCGTCTCCCTCAAAGTAATCCCCCCTGCCTCAACACACTTGTGCCAACGATTTTTCCAATCCTCGAAACAATTGTTAAAATCAATTTCCGGAATAGCCTCCAATGCGTGTAGCGATTCACGTTTAATGTCTTCAATTGACTGAAAATGGTTTCCCCGGAGCGGTCGTTTGAGTTTGCTGTGGTACGGTGGTTGCGGAACGATATGGGTGGAATTTTTGGCGGAAAAATTACGTAAAACCAATGCAGTATGAGAAGGTGCATTACCGTGGTGCAAAAACCAAGAGTTGTCGACCCATAATTCCGGCCTCTTTTTACGAATAGCTTCGCGCAAACGATGCATGACACTCAAATGGTATTCCTTGTTGACAGTTAGGCCGGTCGGAAGGAATTCGGAGTGCACCACATCTCGATAATCGAAGAAAACTGTCAACATCGCCTTGATTTTTGACTTGCTTTGACGTGGTTTTTTCGGCTTCGGCTCACCTTTGGCACGATATTCGGGCGATTGATCGTCTGTTTCCGGATCGTAAACATAGATCCAAGACTCATCGCCAGTTATAATACGTTTCATAAAACTCTGGCTGTTAATCGTCTTTAATTAGCTCTGACTGTTAATCGTCGATTCTCGAGCACCAATTCCTTGATTTTATTAACGTGTTGATCATCAGTTGATGTTGATGGCCGTCCTAGACGTGGTTTGTCGTCAACACGTTCTCGACCCCCTTTGAACAATTTGTACCAATCAAAAACACTTGCTCGCGACATACAATTATCACCGAAGGCCTGTTGCGATATTCTGAACGTTTCGGCACCACAAAATTGATTCCGCACACAAAATTTAATGGAACTTCTTTGTTGAATAATTTCACTCATTGTAAAAATCGCCGAATGCACTTTTTCTGCTTGAGAAAGACAAGCGTATACTAAACACTAATGATTATTTTGATGTGACATTTGGCCCAGATGTCACTGACAGTAATACCAACATAGAAAAAAAAATATTTCGACGAATGGTTTTCCGTGCGAAATTTAAATTAAAAAGTCTTACTACTTTTTGTCCACAGTAACATCACCAACAGAAGATTGTATTTTTACGCGGGCTTCAACTTCTTTAATCTGACTTTCGAGCACCTGCCTGATTTTCCTCTCAACATGGTCAACTCGGTTGTCCCATCTGTTTTCAACTTCTTGTACTCTCGCATATAATAGTTACAAAGTCAGCAGTTGTATTGCAAAATGTGCCAAAACGTGGGAAGTTTACGATCGAGTTGTGTCAGAGTTGGAGCTGGACACGACGCAAGAACTAAAACTCTATCTACTAAATCAACACGGGTGCGGAGACTCAATTCGGACGATGTTGCAGTAATTTGGAATATGGCGGAACCAGCAATGAGGAGCAGGGCATACTGCGTTCGGAGTCAGAGAGAATTGTTTCGATCACGCGCTGAGTTGTTTTTAGTGGTCAGTCAGATCACTACGACCGAGACTATTGGCAGCAATGAAATGATCGATTTATGAGGCATCCTGTTTCCTGAGGGATGAAGCATGAAAACAGACGAGATGAACAGAGCGAGGGGATAAAGAAAACAGAGAGTTCAAGATATAATCAAGACCAGAGGTAAACGCTCAATTCAAGATCGGATAGTGTAAAACTGCGTAAATAGTGCTTACGGCCAATGAGGACGATGGAAGAATTATAATTTCGAGCGGAGGAAGGATCCTTGGGGGGGCGGGGGGGGGGGGGGGGGTCGACAACTGTAGATTCCAGTACGTCTGTTGGGAGTGAGACCGGCAGTCGAGTTGGTTACTAAAGAAAGAGAGAGCGATCCAGAACGCCGTGACGGAGAGATGTGCTAAGGCGTGATGCATTGGAGTTGAGAAGGAGGTGTGTTGGAATGACGAAGCTGAGGAAGGATCAGGAGAAGGAAGAACGAGTATCGGGGAGCGTCAATAAAATCAAAATGACAGAATAATCAAATCGGCCGCAGATTCAACGTAAAAGATTTACGATGAAGAATGCATAACGATCGATCCGCAGAAGCAACATCAGGAGCGCCATGAACGATTTAATTATTTTTGGCGAGGTGATTTAATGTGGGTATATACAAAGCGCAAAAGAAAATCTGAAGATGTACTGAGCAATTTGGAAGGTTCATATTAAATTGTTAAGAGAATCAACGACAATGTAATACAAGAATGCTTTGCCACCGCCAAAGCGTTCATGAATCTGATACAAGACACATTGTCGTGATAACAATAAACTGAAGCGATATGATATTTTTTTATTTATTTGGCACTAGCCCCAAAAATTTGGTGCCATCTGATCTAGTTTCAAATTTACAATACAACTTTTACAATTTTATTTAATTTTTGTCCATTTATTCACCTTTTACACATTGATCCCCTTTTACACTTCTATCTGATTCATTCTAAGAAATTCAAAAACAATCTTATATAACTATATTCATTCCCATTCGTAATAACTCAGCGAAATTTCTTGTATTTAAAATAACATCGAGCATTTGTCTGCTCTGATTAAATGCAGAAACTGCTTTCACATAATTTACTCTCAATCAAATTGCGATTCTTCAAGCATTCAATCTACAAGCCCCCAGAATCACGTCACTTTTCCTTTCACCCACTCAAACAAAATTTGAAAATGTCTCAGGATTTTTTCTCTAACTGATTCACTGATTCAATTGGAGTTATACAGGTTGGTTGAAAATTATTGAAAGCGACACCTTTTAATCAGTAGAGGAAACAAAATTTATACGCCATTTTAATATTCATCTTTCATTTGAACACACAAAAATTTTTATTTCGATCTGGTAATTCATTCTTTGTTTACAAGCCATTAGAAGTTGACGTGTCAGTGTATTCGTTTACAATGGGAAAAACCGAATATCGTGCAGTGCTAAAATTTTTTGGTTTGGAAGGTTTATTAGCAACAGAAATTCATACAAAGATGGTAAAAGTGTTTAAGGAATCTGCTTCTTCATTTCCAACTATGCATCGATGGGTTTTAGAGTTAAAACGTGGTCGTTCAAGCGTTAAAGATGAACCACGTAGTCGACGTCCAAAAAGTGCAATAACACCAGAAATCATTGAGCAAGTGTATAATATTGTTTGTGAAGATCCAAGTTTGACTAAACGTGAAATTGCTGATACCATAGGCAGCTCGGACGAACGAGTACTCCATATTTTACATGAAAAATTACGTATGGCAAAGCTGCTTGGCAAACTGGTGCTGCATTCGTTAACAATTCAACAAAAACTGAATCGAAAACAAATTTCTCAGCGTAATTTGAAGCGTTTTAAGTAGAATAAAGCCGATTTTATGCGTAGATTTATAACTATGAATGAGACTTGGATCTACCACCATGATCCTAAACTGAAACACGAAAGTTTACAGCGGACTGAAGCTGGTTGTTCAGCTCCAAAACAGGTGATGTCTGAACGATCGGCAAAAAAGGCATGGCATTAGTTTTTTGGGATGCAAAAGGGATTTTGTTAATTCTGAATATTATTACAACCTTTTGAACCAGGTGGATAAAAAAATTCGTGAAAAAAGATCCGCTTTACAGAAGGAAAAAAATATTTTTCATCACGACAATGTACGTGTTCACACGAGTCTTTTGACGATGGCTAAATTGAACGAATTAAAGTACGAATTGCTTGAACACTCATCGTATTCACCAGATTTGGCTCCCAACGATTACTATCTCTTTAGAAACCTGAAACAATTCCTTCGTGGAAAGTGTTTTTCGTCGAATGAAGAAGCTATTGCAGTCGTGGAACAGTATTTTGCAGAGCTTCCGGAAAATCATTACAGAGATAGTATAAAATTATTGGAGGATCATTGGAATAAGTGTATTGAAGTTGAGGGAGATTATATTTAATAAAAAAACTAATTTCATTAAAAAATTCACATTTTTCCATTTTTGCTTTCAATACTTTTCAACCAACCTGTATATACACTCACAAATAAAAGTTTCTGTCCAGTCCGAGTTTTGCCGCGATGACTTCAATAATGATATTGGTAGGCGCCAATATTGCTACACCGCCGAAGCCAGCAGCCATTGGTCTGGATAGAAAATTATACTCATTTACACAAAACGTCTTACCCTAATGCTCCCATGTTTTACACAAAAGCATAACATTCACATAATTTTTGGCCAGATAAGTTTGCAACATGTCGCCATTACCTGACCAATTGTCACACAACCATTGATCTTATCATTCATTCTGCCATTCAAACAATTCTTCTTCTTCATCACTCATACTTACATCGTTGTTGATTAACATATTTAGCTCATTTGGGTTGAGCAATAACTGCTGTATGTTGACTTATGCTCGGTTTTCACTCGTCTAATTTTGTCATGACGCCAGAAAGGCATGACAAAATATATTTGTATCGAATGTGATCATGCGCATTGCACCTTGTCAAAGAGAAAATTTATTAAAATTGCTGATGTTTTTGTCATGACACGGTGACAAAATGAGTAGAAAATGTGTATTTTATTCTCAATTAAACAAAATAGAGAGCATTAAATGATTTTACATACATTTAGGTGTTAATAGTTGTGAGTGTAAAAATACAATCTTGCCATGACCGAGTATTAGTTGCGATTGTGTTGTTCTCTACTCGTTGTTGTTATTGTAACATTTGTTGTAGTTGTTGATGTTGTTGTTGACGATGATGCTGCTGTTGTTTTTGTTGTTGCAGTTGTCGTTGTGTTTGCTGTTGTGATTGTTGTATCTCCGTTGTTAATTGCTGTGGCTTGTTTATGTATTGTTACTGCTGCTGCTGTTGTTGTAGTTATTGTTGTTGTTGTCATTGCTGTTGTTGATGCTAAGAGTGCTCGAATACGTTATTGATGGGTTTGTTGGTGTTGTGGTTTCATAAAGTCGAAAATACTTTTCGCTTGCCATTCGGCATGTTAACCGATCTGTTGTTTTTATTTTAGCTATTTCTTGTTCTCTTTTAAAAATGTGACAACCTTTGCTGCTGCTGGGATGTTGTTCGTTACAATTCACGCATTTAACAACATATAACATGCATACTCATGTTTCGTGTTCTTCATTCATTAGATCACCACATTTGCCGGATATTGCTGGGTTATTATTAAACTATTCTTTAGAATGACCGAATTAACAATTGTGGCATGGCAGGTGATTCTTCCCTCTGTCTGTAGCGGTCAGCACAAGCAAATTTTCATTTCTTAACTTTTGAATTTGCTATATTTGTTTTGTTATGATATCAAATCATTTTTATATTAGAAACGGTGACACATTCCGGAAACTTTCATTTTTTTCCTTCAATTTATTACAAGATATCACTCACATGTTTCTCCTTCCAAGGATACTCGCGTTCTTTTGTTGGAGTCATTAAAGCCCGGGTATGCATCCAATTGTAATACGGAGAACTGGTTGGAGTTGGACATAGCGCCTATGGGTACCGCCGCCTTGTCGACCATACTCCTTATATTAATTAATGTTCTTTTGTTCATAAAATCACTTTACAATTTAAATTCACAAAATAAATTTTAAAACGATAATAAATACTCGTACTTATTAATTTCACAGTATTAAGGATACATAAATAGAACTTGACTTTTTTTTCTCAAAATTCATCATTCACATCGTGCGTACAGACGTGTTTTTTACCTCGTTGTGCAATTTATTTATTTCTGTGTGTTACAATAAAACGGTGATCTACATATAATATTTTCTGTGTTTCACTGTGCTTTTAATTAATCTGTGCTAATTAATATTGTATTTATTACTGATGTGGAAAAATGTGATACAATGATGCCTGTGTCCCATTCACCACCTAAAATAACTATGACAAATCAGTAGGGGGCAATGTCCTCAAGCAGATTAACAAACGTAACGCACAATGCGCCACATACTCCAAAAAAAAAATCAAAATGTGAACGTGCAAAAAATTGCGGTGCAAGCAAATTTGATCCAAACGGAATTAAAACTAAACGTTAATGAATCTAGTGAATTAAATGAAAAAGACAAAAGTGCAACGTCGTCAAATGACGATAATATAAAATCGCCAAGCGCATCGACAAAAAGTGATAATAAAATAAACAGTGATGGAGGTCAGTGTTTAGTGCAAACCTGGTTTAGACAGGTATACCACTGTGCAACCCAAGCGAAAAAGGAGCCCTAGATCAGCGGCCAATTCGAGCATGAATAAATTCACTAAGCTAGCCACGGTTGAATTGGCTCATGGTAACCGGTTTTCAAGTTTAATAAACGCCGATGAAGCTGCTGAAGATGTTCTACCACAAAATAACACATCAAAAACTGAGAAACCGCCACCAATAAATTTGAGGGAAGAATCAAATAGAGATTTAGCAAGAACCACCGACACTTTAATGGAAAGTAACTTTTATATTTCCGGGGTTAAACGAGGAAATATAAAAGAAACCAAAATTCAGGAGGATTTCTCAATGACCACAATATTGACGTAATGTTAATATCTGAAACACGCTTCACCAACAAGAACTACTTCAAAACTAATGGGTACTCTATTTATGACACTAAGAATCCGGATGGAAAAGCACACGGTGGCACTGCTGTATTGATTAAGAGAAGACTAAAACATTATGAAATATGAGAAAGATCAAATCGAATCAACGAGCATCTGTCTGCCGGAATGGCCTGGAAATTGTGTGATATCAGCAGTGTACTGCCCTCCAAAGCACGCTATAAAAAAATTGCAGTTTATTGATTATTTTGGTCAGCTGGGTAATACATTTCTCGCGGGGGGTGATTACAACGCCAAACATACTCAATGGGGTTCAAGACTGACAACGCCTAAAGGCAAACAACTTTATGAAGCTATAGAGGAACAGTTCCTGGATTTTTTTATCTACCGGTCATCCTACTTTCTGGCCCATGGATAAAAAGAAGGTATCTGACCTAATTAATTTCTGCATATCCAAAGGCATCGCGCGTACGTATGTTAAGACCACCGATTGCTATGATCTGTCGTCTGATCATTCACCGATAATAGTAACAATGAGTACTGTTGTCTTAAAATCAGAAACACCGAAACGTCTGACAAACAAAAGAACTGATTGAAATCAATAAAGGAGTCTAGTCGAACAAAATTGTCATCTTGATATTCCGCTAAAAACACCAGCAGATATTGATGTGGCTGAACAATTCTGAAAAAATTAATAAATTCTCACATAATATCCAGTCACTAATCCAGGAAAAGCGGAAAATTCCACGGCAATGGCAACAAACAAAATCACCATTGTTGAAATGCAAATTAAATCGAGCTATCAAAACCCTGAAATTTGCACTGCAGGAAGAAGATAGCCAATGTGTCCAGAATTATTTAAGTGAACTCTCGGCAACAGAGAAGACTAATTATTCTTTCTGGAAGGCAACAAAATAACTAAAGGCCTACAAAGTCGAATCCACAGATTAGACTACCAACTGGAAATTGGGCGAGAACCGATGAAGAAAAAGCCAATGCTTTCGCTGCACATCTAAAGACGGTGTGTTCACCACACGAAGGAACTAGATGGATGATGATTCATCCTTTAAACCTATAAAGTTTGAATGGATGAAAGTTAAGAACACAATCAAAACTTGCATTAGCCCGAAAAGGGCGCCAGAATATGACCTTATTACTGGAAAAATGATAAGGGAATTACCAGACAAATGCATAAAACTAATAACCAACATTTTTAATGCAATCATGCGAACTAGACATATTCCTCAAATGTGGAAGATATCTTTGATCACAATGCTACATAAGCGTAGGAAAAACGAAACTCAAATCTCGTCTTATCGTCCAATAAGCATTCTTCCCACACTCTCAAAGCTGTTTGAAAAAATGTTAATCCAAAAGTGAAACCAGTATTAGATGAAAGTCAAATCATTCCAGACCATCAATTTGAGTTCCGAAACCAACATGGTACCATAGAGCAAGTGCATAGAATTGTCAATGCAATCAAACAGACCTTTGAGGCAAAGCAATACTGTTCTGTTGTTTTCATGGATATAGCACAATCATTTGACAAAGTTTGGCACGATGGACTAATATATAAACTTAAAGCGCTCCTGCCAAAGAATATTCACTCAGTTCTGGCAAACTATCTCCTCCAAAGGCAATATATGGTTCAACAAAATGGTGCAATAACTTCCCTAAATTATATAAGCGCCGGAGTCTCACAAGGAAGCGTTCTGGGACCTATTTTATACTTGTTGTGCATGGCCGACTTACCTGTTACCGACAATGTAATAATATCAACATTTGCTGATGATAAAGCCATCCTGGTATCACATGAAACCCCGCAAACAGCCTCAAGAAAAGTGCAAAGTCATCTGAACAAAATTGAGGATTGGCTCAAGATCTGGCGAAAAAAAATCAATTCATGTCACATTCATGCTGAACAAACACTCCTGCTCACCAGTACAATTAAACGGTGTATATATTCCTCAACAAACTAAGGTCAAATACCTAGGCTTACAGCTGGATAGACGGCTAACGTGGAAAGAACATATTGAAGCAAAGTGCAACAAAATAAAAATAACATTTTCCAAAATGTATTGGCTGATAGGAAGTAAATCCAAGTTATCATTAGACAATAAGGTCTTACTATACAAAGAGTTAATCAAGCCAATATGAACATATGGTATTCAGTTATGGGGATCCACCAGTGCATCAAATAGAGAACTCCTGCAACGAACTGAAGCGAAAATACTCCGATGTATTGCCATGGTATATTCGAAATACTAACATACACGACGACCTTGTTATTAAAACCGTTAAAGAAACAATCGGGGGATTCAGTTCGAAATACTACTCAAAACTTCAGGGACATCCAACGAATTGGCCCGGGATATACTAAAACAGCGCGTTTTAAACGACTGAAAGGAGCAGATCCACTCAGACTATTGAACCTGTAGAATCATTAAATCATTAAATCGTTATTAAGTAATAACATTGGTTAACACTTAAAAAATGTTATTAGCTTAAGATTTGAACACTTCTTGTTAGTTTCTTATGTAGAAAGATTCAAGAATAAAGCCATTGGCAATATATAAAAAAAATCAAATTTTTTAATGAAATCGCAATTCGGACTGAAGCGATACGACATTGGATGTATTTGTTCAGGGCAACAGATTTTAGGTTGGGTTAGTGTTACGAATTGTACTCTAGAGTCGTATAACACTTGGCGGTCGAGTGGTTCAGGTGTATAATACTAATTGTCATCAACCCAAAGGCCCCGTTGGTTCGAGTCGAATCCTAGATAGTAATTTTATTGGGTGATCATTATTCATAACATGCTTCGAGGCTACCACATCTAGTACTTCTCCAATACTGACTGATTGGAAATTAGATTTTAGAATGGCATTCCATGTGGAGAGAAATATGGAAATAACGAGAGCAGTTGACCTTAAAGCGGTTAAAGCTTTGGCGTTTGGATCGGGAGGTACCGGGTTCGAATCCCGATAGGGGCAGGATGCAAAGGGAATTTTAATCAATAAATTACGATTTGGGTTGAGAAGGAACACATCTATGACCCCCTGTCGGAGTGCGGGGCTCACAGGCCGACCCATCTTCCATGCCAGTATAGGCTGGCATGGAGCTATGCAATGTGCAGATGGCAATAAAATCGGACCTATATCCGTACGTCCTCGAATTGGCCAATACAGGCGTAAAGGTAAGGACGTAAATAAGCGAACCTCGAAAGAGTAGGGAGACCTTCGGCCCCAGAACAGATCAGGGGGAAAAAAGAGAGCAATTGAAAAAACGGCGGAGATGAACATCATAGCAAAGTACTGGATTAACAATGGCGCGTTAATAATCAAGACAGGGAAATTGATGACGTGAAATGTTCACGAATACAACTCTATTCAAGTGATTTACAATTGCAATACGCATACATAGCCAGATACAATAAATAAAGTCTCTAAAGCTAACAGAACATTACAAGATACTCGGGACACTTATAGGCTAAACAAGTTGGGGCTTCATTACTTCCAACTAAAACTATATGGGTTGTCCCAGCTTTAGGAAAACTTAGCACAACTAATATCAAAAAACGATTTAAAAACAATTGAAAAATTAAAGGTTAAGTTTAGTCTAATTAAATGCCCAATTAAATTGTTTAATTATTCTGTTCGTTCTAGGAAAAGTGTTAGGCGTTTTTATTATTTTATTGGTTTTTTTATTAGCTAGCTGAAACCAAATCAAGAATGCGACCAAAATCGATATTATAACTCAAGCCAAGATCCATTATCATACCAATAGATTTAGATTTTTAAATTTATCGGTGAATTTGACATTTTGGACTCCACTCGTTCTAGACTAAGCTTTTATTTAATTTAAAGCTAGCAGAACCCAATTCGGAAATCGGACGAAAACCGAAATAAGAACGCAAAACAAGATCAATTGACATACAAATAATTTTAGACTCATTATGGTCTCATCAAATGCTCCGTTAAAAATGTTGGGCTCCACTCGTTCTTGACTAAACTTCAAGTCATTTAATTTAAAGCTAGCAGAACCCAAATTGAAAATCGAACCAAAACCGTTATTAGAACGCAATCAAGATCCATTAACATACAAATATTTTTAGGCTCATTATGGCCTAATCAAATGCTCCATTAAACAAATTTAGGCTCCTTCATTCTTGGTCAAGCTTCAGGTCATTTAATTTAAAGTCTGCTAGCTTTGAAATCAAATCGAAAATCGCACTAAAACTGAAATTAGAACGCAAAACTTGATCTATTGACATACAAACAGTTTTAGGCTCATTATGGCCAAGTTTGGTCAAGAACGAATGAATCCTAAACTTTTTTAGTCTGTTAATGGATCTTGGTTTGTGTTATAACTTCGGTTTTGGTCCGATTTTCTATTTTGGTTCTAGTAGAATGAGCAGAACAAAAAAAAAATTAAATAGGCCATTTAATTAGCCTAAATTAAACCTTTTATTTCTGAAGTGTTTTTAAATTATTTTTTGATATGGATTCTGCTTACTTCTTCTAAAGCTAGCTGAACCGATCGTTTTAGTGGGAAGGGATGCAGCCCAAAATTTTTTAAAAGAGCATTTAATTAGCCTATTATTAACCAATAATTATCCATCTTGGTTCAGCTAACTTTAGAGTCGTAATAAATAGAATAAACCCGAACCGCGATGCACAAGAAGCGCGAGCTATTTGGGACGCAGATAGTGAACAATAATAAATAGTGATAATAGTGAATTGTTCAGAAAGTTATAGGTGTTGGTGTAAATAAAATCTGTAACTTAAACGCTGAATGTTTTATTTGCAAAATCCACTACGAATCCGTATAAAACGCCTGAAATTCGTAACAGAGTATTTTCAATAAATCTACCACACTATTATAGCCGTCACTATCGTAATGATCCACCGATCCACCTTATAAATGGTTTCAAAAAAAGAAAAAAAACCAGCTGGAGATATCAGCAGGATTACCTTTATCGCTTGTTATATAACGATTGGCGTTTGCTGCAATTATTCTAATTTCTTGACCCCTTCACACTTGTGGTTTGTACTGATAGAATAAAGGTTAGGCCTAGAGGTGTCGCATAAATTCTCGAAACTAATGCTTTGAGATTCAATGGCGGTGTACCAAAACATAATTACATCTTTTAGGCAAAAAAGTCCTATTATCCATTAGAGTGTTCTTTATTTGATGCAAAGGCAAACTCTTCACTCTTATGAGATAAATTAAATTTATCTCTGTTGGGAAACGTTTAATTTAATCTAGACAAAAAATTGGCTTAATTTGTAAAGGTTTAATTTGTTTCGAAAAATGCCATAAATTTTACCTCAATTTGAAAAACACAAGGTACGTAAAATAAATGTACACGAGCTTTATTATTATGGTTAGAAGCATTTTCAAGGGAAATAATTATTATGTACACGTATAAATTACTTGTTTAATTAGGACCATATAATTAAAATTAGCATTATTGCTGTACTCAGTTGCGCCTTTTGTGGAGATACTCTACCACTATATTACAGCGAAGTAAGTTAACACGCACTTCACATATCTTACGTCCCTTGATACAAAGATAACAATAATACTAGAAGTAAAACCTCAATTTAATTTATTTATTTTATTTATATTTTATACTCGTATATATATTTAAAATAATATATAAATATAAATCAAAACCAAAAATAAAATAAAAATTTTGTGTATTCACTTTAGGCGATTACATTTCATTTCACTCATTTTCCTACGTTCTCATTTCACAAAAAATATGTATTCTGTTAGTTTTTCCCACACCCCAACCTCGTACGTATTTATCTTACTTTGTTTTCTTTAACGAATAAAGAAAAATTGATTTTTCTTCGTTTTACCTCATTTTCCGCATACACTCACTCGTACAGTCATACTACACAGGTACACCACTCACTCTGTATATAGAGCATATTATTATTTATGTTCGAAATGAAAATGTTATGTATAAAAGTCGATGACAATATATTAAGTTGACATAATAAAATCAATAATAAATAAGAAAACAAAACAAAAAATAAAAAGATTCTTGAATCTCAGGTAAATGATTTTTCCGTCTTGGGTTGGTGGAAGAACAAAATATAAATAAAGGTAATTTTTCTTCTTGTCGTTTAAATTCATACCATATACATCTTTTATGTTATAAAGTTAGATATTACAGTGTGATCTGTGGAACACGTAACAGGTGATGTATTTAGGCATTGTGTATCAGGGTAATCAACTTTCGGCTCGAGAAACCGGAAAGTATCTTTTTATTTTCATCCACGACCAGTTCGTTAATTGGTTTGACTCATTTAAATCGAGGACATAATGAACGGTCAGATTAGTATAGTACACAAACCATGCGTACGGTAGAAAGGCAACCTTCTACACCAACAATGAAAATGAAATGCTGTTAACAAGCATTTATTTTAAAAATCCCGTATTTCAAAGTTCCTTGTTTAAAAAGCCGATATTTCAAATTGATTTTTGGGAGAAGTTCTGGAACATGGCCTGCTCGAGTGGAACTCAGCGTTTTCTTAACCGATTATGATGGGGTTGGGTTTGTTGAATGAAAATGATTTTTGGAAATTCTGAAACATGGCCGGAATGGAAAGATTTCAGTCGAAAGACATGAAATTGATAATGCAGTTAGTGTCTTCGCTATCCCAGCCGAAACTAAACAATTCCGACAGTGTTGATTGATTTCCTTCAGCCGAAAGATATCAGCCAAGTTTTAAATATAATATATATATATATATATATATATATATATATATATATATATATATATATATATATATATATATATATATATATATATATATATATATATATATATATATATATATTTATTTATATATATATATATATATATATATATATATATATATATATATATATATATTATATATATATATATATATATATATATATATATATATATATATATATATATATATACAGCGTGGCTGAGACCAAATGTTATTGACTTCACTCTGCTGTCATTTGTGTAGTTGTCATTTTCGCGCTTCAATTTTTTGACAGATTGAAGTTTGGTTACTTGTTTACATGTGGTCAACAAATAATTGTTCTAAATTAATATCTTCATAAAAAAAGTCGTAATGGAATTCAAACGTAATAGTGTAATTGCACTGTATTTGGGTTGAAATTCACAAATAGCAATAGTTCATCAGCTCCAGCATTTGAATGTGAATAAAATGTTTGTGTATCGAACCATAACTCGATACAACGAAACTGGTAGCATCGCTAAACGCAACAGAGGCGGTCCTCAAAAGACAGCAACATCAAGAGAAATGATACGAAATGTGAAGAAACGAATCCAACGAAATCCTCGTCAAAGTGCCAATCAATTAGCCGCACGTCTACATGTTTCACGATACAGCATTCAAACCATATTGAAAAATCAACTACACTTGAAGCCCTACAAGATACAAAAAGTTCAAGATCTTACGGAGGCACAAAAAAAGTTAGGCTTGAAAGAACACGAGCATTGAAGGCCTTGGCCGAACGTGATGAGATTCCAAAATTTGTCTTTTCTGATGAGAAAATTTTCACCATTCAATAGTATGTGAATAAACAAAATGATCGTGTTTGGTTAGAGCACAAGTCCAACGATAATTTGGACACAAGAGTTGCCATGCGCAAGCAATCACCAGCTTATGCTATGGTTTGGGCTGCAGTGACTGCAGATGGACGCACTCCTCTGGTTTTCATCGAACATGGAGTCAAGGTAAACCAAGAGGTGTACCGCCAAAAGATCCTAAACGATGCTTTGCTACCTTGGGCACGTAAACACGTTGGTACGAATCGTTGGACATTCCAACAGGACTCGGCACCGTCACACAAAGCTCGAGCGACACAGCAATTTTTACAAAATTGCGTTCCGCGGCTAATTTCGTCGATAGAATGGCCACCATATTCACCAGACTTGAATCCCATGGATTTCTCCATGTGGTCCATTTTGGAGAGTAAGGTGTCCACTAAAAAATACGAAAGTGTTGATGCATTGAAGTCAGCTCTTGTTCGAGAATGGAATAAAATTCCGCAAGCTCATATTCGGTCAGCATGCAATGCTTTCTATGGAAGACTGAATCAAATAATCAGAGCCAAAGGAGGTCTTATCGAGCAGTAACATGTTTTTCATAAAATGTAATATGTTTACAACATATTCCACGAAATTTCAATAAAAAATAATCAAAATTAAAAAAATTACAGGGTTTTCATTTGGTAACACTTGGTCTCCGCCACCCTGTATATAACAAAAAAACATATTTAAACAAAATAAATATTGTATAAAAAGTAATTCAGCAGCTCACTCTATTAAAGTTATCCGAAAATGTTCAGCCGAAAAATGTCGATAATGTAGATCAAAACTAATCAAACGAAAATGACAGCCAATAATTGTCGGTAGCATCATGCTCATCGAAAACTCCAACCGGAAAATGCCGATAATGCAGATGCAAGTTTTATGTCGGAAATCAATTAATTATATTAGAAATTTTTATTTTGTTGTTCCTAAAAAACAACCACAAAAATTAAAATAAGAATTTTTAATTCGAAACATTTAAAACAAATTACCCAAAGCAAATTTTTCTAAGTGTTTTATTAGATGTTTGGGGAGCTTAAATGGGAAATGCATCCATAGTGACATGTCCAGATAATATTTCAATTAAAGTGCCTTTTATTGAATATCATTTTAAAAACGTAAAGCAAGTTTTCATGTTGGGAGTCCGGGAAAACTCGATTGAATATATCGCACACACAAAATTTTAAATTTTCTCAAAATTGACTATTTAAAGTGTCATGGCTGGAAATAGATTCAAATAAAAGGTTTTAGTGACGCTCATATGTGGAAAAAATTTTAGGTCAATTTTCATGTTGGGAGTCCGGGAGAGCTTGGTTCCACAAGTTTTTCCCACGTAAGAGCATCACTAAGACCTAAAAATTCGGAAATTTCCAATTTTGTGTGTGCCATATATTCAATCGAGTTTTCCCGGACTCCTAACATGAAAATTAACCTGAAGTTTTTCCCACATATGAGCATTATTAAGACCTATCATTTGAATCTATTTCCAGCCATGACACTTTAAAAGGTAAATGTTTCGAAATTTTCGAATTTTGTGTGTGCGATATATATAATCGAATGTTCCCGGACTCCCAACTTGAAAATTGAGCTGACATTTTTGAGGATTTGCTTCATATATTTCTTCGTGTTGTCTCAGTGGTAAAATAGTTTTGTATTATATTTTTAATGCATTTAATGCAACGAACTAAACATTTTGGATTAAAGAAGAAATTACTGGTTAACACCAAATGTATTTATCTGATTTAACGACGTTTTTAGGCTGGCTATGTATACGAATCTGTCTTACCGACGTTTACTAGTGGATAATCCGTATTGTTTTTAATATGCATTATCGACATTTTTCGGCTGATAAATATTGGTAGTTACGGCCGAATCTGCATTACCGACATTTTTCGGCGGATGTATTTTAGTTGTTACAGCCGGATCTGCATTATCGGCATTTTCGGCTGGAGCGATTTGGCTAACTTTAACAGTATCAGAAGCTCAAATGTACATTAAACTACTCCTTTAATACCTTTATGGCCATATTGTTGTTTTACTCTGGCTCAAATTGGTCTGTGTCCTGGTCCGTTTTTTGCAAAAATTTTGATGTTTAATAATTTGAAAAATCAATGAAAATTTATTGAACGTCTGGTTCGGCTTCAGATAAGCGACCTATCCCATTAATGCCACTATGACTATTTGATAGGCCATATTGTTGTTCAACTTTGGTCCAACTGTGAAGAAAGTCTGAAGGATTTACGGATATTTCTTGAAGGTTTAAGCATTGTTTTAGATAATTCGGAATTTGACAATAAAAATTATAATAAAATTTTTGGTTTTTCCATAAGCCCTATTGATCTTAAATTCTTTAGATTTTTAGCCATTATTTTATTATCGATATGTTGATGATCATAACGGCTATTCCTGAAACAAAATTGATATATTTTTGAACAGCTTTAACAAAATGTTTAATTAATCGAACAAAATTTGCTTTGGAAAATGAAATTGACAACAAAATTTCATTTTTAGATTTACTTTTGATCCACGAACTTGGTAAAATTTCTTTTGACTGGTATAAGTAAGGCTTCATCAGTTATTAAATTGTTTCATTTTATTTAAAATAAAAAGCGAGCCCTAAACTATTAAAAACTTTATTTAACTATTTTTCAATATATTGAAACATCGAATTTTGCAAGAACACAACCCGGTATATTTATTTATTTATGTTTTTATTTGATATCTTTCGACTGAAGGAAATCAATCAACGTTGTCCATTTTGTTTACTTTCTACTATCTGCATTATCGATTTTTTAACTTTCGGCCGGAATCTTTCGGGTAACTTTAATAGCATTTATTAAATGATTTTTGGAAGAAGTTCTTAGAGTAATTTCTGATGACTAATTGTGATTCCACATTACTTAAATCAGTAATTAGATTGTGACCATATCTTAAAATTAAAATATTCGTGTTATACTCATATACTAAGATTAAGAAGAAATGAAAATGTTATATAAGCACTACGGAAAACAAATGTACATTTTCCGAGGTTGCAAGATTGCATTTTCATATTTTGAACGCAACTGTATATTTTTTGTTAAAATTTAATGATCTTACTTAACAATACGGAAAGCATATAAATGGATCGACTTTTTTTGGTATATTACACAACATTCCTCCCCTTTTGAGAGAAGTAAAATCCTCTGGAAGAGATTTTTTTAATTTTGCTGTTTTTGTTTATGTACAATGACATTGCTACTAAAGTGTGAACTGAATCTAATGATTGTTTGTTAGATTCAACAGCTGATTCATTTTTGTGTTATTTATTGGATTATAAAAGTTTGGGCTCATAAGATTTTTTGATGATTGATTTGATAAATGGTCGATTTTCGTATTATAAATTAGATTATGAGTGTTTGAGCTTGTTAGTTTATTAACTAAATGTGTTGAGGGGCATCTGGGCTCGTAAGATTGTTTGTTTGATTTGGTAATTAATTGATTTGTTTGTGTTTGGGGGTCTGGGCTCGTTTGCTTATTAACTAAATAAAGTATATTAAAGGGTGTCTGAGATCGATTGACTGTTTGTTATTTGATTTAATGATTGATTGATTTGTATATTACGAATTAGATTATAAGCGTGTTGGCTCGTTTGCTTATGAACTAAATTTGTTGATTTAACGTCTTGGGATAATTGAAATATGTTTGGTTGATTTATTGTTTTGTGTTTGTTTTAAATTGCTGGTTGACAATGATTTAGTTTTTGTTTGTAAATTTTTATCCTAGTTGCCACTGTAATGTTGTGATGATTTAGTTTGAGATAAATTAGTTTGAAGAATGTCTGGTATTGACCCTATTAAAGTTAGCTGAAAGTTTCCAGCCGAAAGATGATAATGTAGATTGTGTCTTTGCTATCCCAGGCGAAAAAATTTTTTATAGCCGCTACAAATATTACTTGATATACCTAGTTCTACTATCACCTCCCAATAACCAGAATACAGCCAAAATCGGTCTGGAAATAAATAATTTTACAAAAGTGGACCAAATCCTATGAAATGTTAATTACAATGAATTTAAAAAGTATCGAAAAAATAATTAAAACATACAAAAATTCTCAAAAAATTATTTCAAATACGTTAAACGTTCCTCTATCACCTTATGTGACCCACTAGTCCGGCCAGCGAATAATTTCTGAGTTCAATGGACTATATCTCGAATACTAAACATACAAAATTTCTCAAACAATTATAGGCCAAAAAGGCTCTAGGTATACGGTTGATATATTTGCTTTTTTCTCTGTGTTTATTCTAGTACGGCTAGTTACATATGATTGTGTATGGTCTTGGATATAATTGTTGACGATATTATTTGTGTTGTTGGTATGCCTATTATCGAATTGAACATATGCTCAGTTTCTTCTGTTTCGAATTTCGATGATGCTTTCGGCTTTGCTGGTTAATAGGTATTTTATTTTTGATTTTGTTATCGTATAGTCCTCGTTTGAATGTTTGCACGCTTGTAATTATAAATGTTTGTTGTCAATATATTCGTATTTGTTTTTAAAACCGGCCTTGTATTGATCGAGTGCATCAGAAAGTCTGTACCAATAATGTTTGGTTGTCTGTCCATAATTTTGGATGGTAAATTGCGATGGTGATTTGCGCATTTATACAAGAAAAATACGTGTTACAGTTGTATAACAGGATATTCATGTCGCGAACCACGAAAAGTGTGGTTTTTGCGATGTATATGGCGTTTTACAGGTCTTTGTTCTGTCTCTAAGAATGGATATATGAAGGGTTGAGTGGTGTATAAACTGGAAAGACATTTTTGTTTTTTCATTGATTTCATATATTTTTTGAATCCTGCCTTTGTTTACCAATTACCAATTAAAAATGTTGTAAATTAGTCAATTTTTATATTTTTTTTATTTCAAAAGTTCAGTATATCGTAAAAACATTTCAAATTTAACAAAAAATATGTTATCGTTAGATGTAGCCACCTTTAGCGTGGATAATAGCATCGAGTCTGTCCGAGAAGGCTTCACACGCTGCACGAATGTGGTCTGATGGTATTTTGTAACATTCTCGGCGAAGAGCAATCTTTAAGGCGTCGTCCTCTGATATGTTTTAGTTAATACTTTGGACTCCAGAATGGACCACATGGAAAAATTCATTGGGTTTAAGTCCGGGGAATATGGTGGCCATTGTTGTGGAGAAATGAAGCTGGGAACTTTTTCTTGTAAAAAACGTTGGGTTTCACATTGGCTTCTACCGAATTGTTTACATGTTTAAGGTAACATAGCATCGTTTAAAATTATTTAACGCTAAATTTGTGGATTCACCTTTGGCAGTTACCACGGCAATAATCATCACTGATGCAGGCACAACCCGCTGGTCTAAATTCTCTTTTGATTTGCACTCTAACTACATATTGCTCTGTTAACAGATTGCTGAACCGTAAAAATTTCAGGTTTTTCGCAAATAGAACTGCGCTTTGTCCTGGATTACGTTGAATTATGGCCTTGATCTTTCGAACCATTTCCGACAATGTTGCTGTTTTTTAATGTCCACCTCCATGATATTTGTTGATACTGTATCATTGTAACGTGTAATGGTCCGATACACAAATGTTTTGTTCACTTGGAAATGTCGTAGCTCATTAACAATGGCTGGTTGCGATTTTCCAGGAAAATACTAAGCTGTAACACTGTTGCGTTTGAATTCCATTTTGATAATTTTTTTGTGAAAAAAACGCTTGTGAAAAAATGACTGCGCTGTTCGCTGTTTGGTTGCTACAGCAGCATGAAGTTGCTAACACTTCGAGCGCCGACCCCTGTAATTTGAAAGTGTATTAAGAGTGTATTAACTTTTTTCATTTATATAACTTGTTTTCGTGTGACTTTTTGGTTTTGTTTGGAGACGTATATAAATGTTTGTTTTGATTGTTGGTGGCAGGAACGCATGTTTTCGGTGACCGACAAGTTTGTTCTCTTTTCTAGTATTGAGCTCGAATGCTCGATGTTGAGATTGCAATTTCTTACATGCTGTTCAGTTTGAATGTTTGTGGGATAATTTTAAAAATCTACGGGAAATAAATGTAAAGGCAAACTCGATATTTAAAGAAGTAAACCAAAAGTTGGACAAGTGTAGAGACATGATGTTGAAAGAAAACATAACTAAAGAGCAACCGCCAGATTTGGAGGAAAACCAAAGGGTATTTTAAAATTAAACATTAGAACAAATTTACAACCAAGAGTAAATAATAATAATAAATCTAATTAAAGGTGCATCGAACGAACCGATCGACCAACAAATTAAATTAGTACGGATGTACGGATCATCACGAGCAATGATACTTCTAAATGTAAAGATTGCAACAATTCAAAACATTGTAACAACCGCAAGTGATATCGATACCCATCTAGTGCTATTCACATAATGTAAAAGATCTCGCACATTACAAGTTTCGATGTCGGAGAGGCTGTCCATAGTGTATTTGCCCAAGTGATTATGTCTTATGACAGCTAGTGCAGGACATGAGCATAAGAAGTGAACAAGAGTCTCCTCCTCCTCGTCCGTGCAGCTTCTGCAGAAGTCATTTGCATCCAGACCTAGCCTTCTCACTTGATTTCCGAAAGGCAGTGTTCGGTAGGTACCCTTACAATTCTACCTAACTCACGCTTCCTTAGTGTGATTAAGATCTTGGATTGCTTCAAGCTCAGCTCAGGCCAAACTTACTTCGGTACCCTGCCAGTCGGACTATCGAGCCACCTTGCCTTTTCCAAGGCAACTGCTTTCCTATGGCTTGCTGCTTTCAGCACAAACATAGACGTTCCTACACATTCTCTCCCTGGTTCCAGTTGGTGAGTCATACAGTACCTTGCTAATTCGTCTACACTGCAATTTTGCTCAATGTCAGAGTGGCGCGGAGCTCAGACCAACTGGATATTGTAGAGTTCACTCATCTCGTTAAGAGATGTGTGATAATCCAATGCCACCCTTGAGGTCAGGGAAACTGAATCCAGTGAAAGAATGGCCGCCCAGATAGTGATAACAGTCAACGGTATTACACTGTGCTTCAACCAGTTCATGATCTCTTAAATCGCTATAACTTTAGTCTGGTATACACTGCAGTAATCAGGTAGACGAAAAGATAGACTTACACATAATTCCCCACAGAACACACCAGCTCCCACTCTACCATTCAGCTTGGAACCGTCGGTGAAGAATTTAACTACCTCGGCCTCCATAATGAGTCCATTCTTCCAATCCTCCCTAGAGGGGAGAATCACCTTAAAACGCTTGCAAAAGCACAAAAGGGATGTTATATATTCCAAACTCACCAGGTCATCAGGTCATCAGAATTGGCTATAGTTGAGTGCTCTTTTTGCAAGCACTTCCACCCAAACTCGCAGATAGCCAGGCGGCCTTATTGACCGCCATTTTTTTTACCAACAATATCCAACGGGAGAAGGTATAGCATGACCACTAAGGTACTAGTGGGGGTCGTTTTCAACGCTCCATTAATGACCAAGCAGGCTGCAAGCTGCACCTTCGCCATCATGTTTCTGTATGATAATTTGTCCAGAGCTGGCCACCATATACTTACACATACAGTAATACGAGCCTTACAACTGATGTGTAAAGCCAGTGCACCAGCTCCGGTTTCAAGCCCCATTTCCTTCCGATGGAATTTTTACAAGAGTAGAGTGCCACAGTGGCCTTCTTCACTCTTTCTATCGTGTTTGGTTTCCAAATGAGCTTACTGTTGAGAAGAATCCCCAGGAATGTCGCCCTATCAGTAAGGCCCAGCATAGTATCATTTAAACTTGGTGGAACCATTACCGGAATTTTATATCTCCTAGTGAAAAGCACCAGCTCTGTTTTAAATGGGTTAATCCCCAATCTACATCTGCTGGCCCAACCCACGATAACGCATTCTGCATGACATCTCTGATTATACATAGGTGCTTCTCCGAGACAGCTATCGCTACGTCATCGGCATAAGCAAATACACCTATTTCTACCCCCTCCAGTTCCAATAGTAGTCCACTGATTACTACATTCCAAAGAAGGAGAAAGCGAACACCTCCCTGAGGTGTTCCCCGAACTTCTAACGGAGACTTCCTCAATCTCCGCTATGACTCTTCTGCTACCTAGCAAGTGATTAATGTGCCTGGTTACAGGGTATTCAATCTCAAGTGGCAACAATCCTTTCCTAATTGCCTCCTCCTTCACGTTGTTGAAAGTGCCTTCGATATCGAGAAACGCCACCAACGAGTATTCTTGAAAATCCAGCGACTTCTCAATTTCCCGAATCAATACCGGACGTATTCCAGCTTCAGACACCCTTTGAAAATAACCTTCAGCCATAGAAGTAAGACCTCCGAGTTCTTCTGAATTTCTGCTGGCACAATCCCATCCGAACCAGCTGACGTATAGTTGGTTAATTTGTACCACGGAATACATCAGTCTGATTATCGAATGCAGGGTTCTATTATTTTCACTCGAAACGGAAAATGTGTTCATTTTTATACCTTTTGTGTAATGTTGCTTATGTTTACAACATAGCGGGTCACTACAACTCTTCTTTTAATGTTTTAAACCACTAAGGTTTTAAATATCAACAGAGTAAGCGTTAGCCACGTTCAGCACGATTTTAACTTGGCCTTCAATACTTTTCTTGACGTTATACTTCTTTTTTTCCAGTTGATTACTGAGTGCGGTCAGAGATTCCGCGAAGTTTAAACAAATTATGTCCGTGCATTATGATTGGTACTACAGGACCATTTATAAATATAACTTTCGGACCCTCGTGAATTCATTAATAAGTTTGCAAACTTACCACATTTTTATATTGAACCTGGTACGAAGGCAAATTGGTCACTTAATAACTGATCTCCAACTTGTATTTCAAATTATTTACATTTTTTAGAGCACACGAGAATTGCTTACGCAATCGTGTTTCTTGGGACTCATAAATTGAAATCCGAATATTTTAATTTTTAAATTGAGGCATACACACAAGAAGAGGGGGGGGGGGGTGGCATTAAAGTGTTCATGCATCGTCGCGGCCTTAATGAATCAGGCGCTGTAGTGAAGGCAATGAATACCAAGTTCTGTAAATATGTAAAATATAAATGTGTTTCCGTTTCCGTTTCTGAGAGAGAGACAGAGAGAGAGAGAGAGAGGGAGAGCAATACGCACATGAGTATTTAGTTCCAATCACTACACACTCGTACATTTGGATATGAAAATTTCAAGCGACTACACACACAATTTGAATGGTTTAAATAAACCCACCGCAGCCCTCCGTATTTGTTTCGCCGTCTGTAGATCACACTGTATTATGTATTAACGATGTGGCTATGTAACATAAATATTATGTAAATTGAGAAAATTTGTACAAATATCCAATATATAATATATATGTGATACACAGGGGGCAAGGGAGCCATAAATTACGAACATATACGGCTGGCGTATAAATATATGGCATTAATGATATGTTGTTGAATGTCATTCGAAATTGGTTTTGATTGATCGATTAACACTTGATTGGTTTTTTGGTTTTGGTTTCAATTTTATTTCCTTTTTTTTGTTCGTTTCATTTTTAATTTGATTTCATGCGAAATTGTTAAATGATTATGAATGATGTGTGTTATGTGGTGTTAACATATTTCATTGCAACAATTTTATTTTTCAATTTATGTCGTACATTTCTATAAATAGAACTATGTAGACGAGCATAAAGGGAAATGGGAAATTGTTATCGCTAACAAAATATAGAACCATAACTGTAATTTAATTATTGCTTTAATGATTTACAATTATTTAGTTTTAATGACACTGTTTTTAAGGATGGGGAAATTATGTAAATTATATTGAAATCCGATCTAATTATACGAAACAATTTTAACCATATTACATAATTCATTTTTCATAAACACTGTTTCGCTAAAATACATAAAATTAAGATACATCTGAGAAAATAAAATCCCTAATTAATTTAAAAATGTCAATCTTTTAAAAGTAACATAAGAACAATATCTTTTAAACCTTAGAACAACCACAAAACCCATGTTAAAAGCAACAGAGAAATTTGTGGTGACGAATTGAAAAATTTGAATTTTGATTTTAGGATTAACGTGAAGTCTGTTTGTAACTGACTTAATGTACATAACATATAAGTCCCTTAAGATAATAACAAAGAAAATTTTCACAAGAAAAGCAATTTTATTCTACGCCAAGAAAATAAAAATTTGATCGGAATATTTAACCCATACCGATGATATTTGGGGTCGCCTCCCAACGATGTATGCAAAAGAATACGTATATGTATAACTACTTAGACTTAGTCTCATGTTTATGTGTTATGTCTATTCCAAGTTTTCCCTTTTATTCAACAACAAGAAGAACGATGAAGTAAGAAAAACTTTTATATTTTCAACTCAGAAAGTTTTTTGTTCTAAATAATTTTATTTATCTTGTCTAGAAAATTTATTTTTATGATGATTTTTTTTCAAAATAAAAATACAAGGGATAAACATTGCTTACCTTTTGTCCATGTTCGTAACGAAGTTCAGAGCTTATACACGCTTCAGCTCCTTGTTGTGTCTCGGTATGTGTTCCGCGTAGCTCCTCCGACAGCAGTCGAGGATCATATCTGGCCTCTGATTGTTCTGTGTCTAAATCGTATGATTCATTGCCGATGTCATATTCAACTGGGACTGAAATTATATAAAATATGAAGATGGTTAGCTTGTTTGTGCTTATAACTTTTGCAATAAATAATTTTACATTTAATATTTAAAATCTGTACTTAAAGGCCAGAGTTCAAAAGTTAATCTTTTAGGTATCTACTGCTTAAGCAGTCAACTGTTGATAAAATTAAATTTAAAATCTGAGTGTAATTTAGTATTTATCATCGTTCTGTTGTAAATGTACACAGGAAAAAATTCGACCCATTTTTTTATTTTTAGCATTGTTAAGTAACAATTCTAACTAAAGTAAACTTGCGTTGAAAATATGAAAATGCAACCTTCAACCTCGGCAAATGTACTTTTCCGTAGTGTTTCCATAACATTCCTCTAAATTTTAGTAAAGAGTTGTCCAAATGAGACGCAGGAAAATAAAAAATAATTTTGCAAAGACGCCATGTTTGTTTGCTGTTTCATGTCATTTTGATAGTTGCAAGTTTGCAATTTATCGCTATGGAGCCGTATTCGATTGAAGACCGTGTTAAAGTTATTCAAGAGCACTACAAAAATGGTGAAAAAATAAAAAACACGTTCGCGCAATTCGTGAATATGTTGGTCGAAATAAACGCCCAAATGAAACTACCATCGGTCGTTTGGTGCGTAAATTTAAGGCTACGGGTTCTGTGGTGGATGCACCAAAGCCTGGCAGGCCAAAAACTGTTCGCACACCAGATAATATCGCTGTTGTGAGGCAAAGTGTGGGAGATAATCCACAACAATCAACAACGCGTCGATCACTTGAATTGGGTATTTCGATTTAGGTCGTGTTTATTTTTAATAAGAGAATATCGGCGAAATGCAAAGGTTCTTCGAAAATCGCTTAATTTTCCGCTTAATGTGAATTGGCCTGCAAGATCATGCGATTTAACGGCATTAGAATACTTTATATGGGGATTTTTGAAAAGCTTATCTTATCACTACAAGATACCTAGATGCCTCAGCCAAAATTATCATAATTGTAACGAAAAATTCAGAAAACGGAAACTATATCGAGCAATTCCTGGAGATTTTAACAGGTTGTCACCTACAAGCCAAATAGATAGAAAATTCGCTCTGTTCATTTGATCATTAATTTAAAGAAAAAGTCCATAAATCGAAGTTCTGTGTAGCACATACTGGACATTTTGGCACATAGCCCTCTACTGCAATAAATGAAAGATCGTCGTGATAATAATGAAAAAGGACGAAAATGCTGAATTATAACGAAAAAGTCCGTAAATGGAAACTCAATGGATCGAACCATGGAGATTTTGAAATAGCCACCTATACATAGAGAATAGATGAAAGTTGTTCTATTTCGAAAAATGCGCCTCATGTCAGGGTTGAACATTTGGGTCGGTTATTTTCTTAAAATTATAATGAAAAAATCCGTAAAAACTCTGTGGAGCAAACTCAAAGAAAGCATTAGAATTTCGAAAAATTTCGCCACTTATCTATGTAGATCGGTAGGGTGCCCCTACATTTTGGCAAATAGCCAGCTGCATAGTACAATAGAAGAAAGCAATTCAACTTTGAAAAGTTATGCCACATGTCTCTACGAATCATCACATTGCCTCGTTTTGGCACGTTCATTTTCAATAATTATAACGAAGCAGTTCGTAAATTGAACTTCTGTGAAGCGAATCCTGAAGATTTGGCACATAGCCATTTATATAGTACAATAGATGATAGCAATCCAACTGCGATAAAATACGTCACATGTCTATGCAGATCGTCAGTGACCATTTAGACCATAGCCACCTATATAGTGCAATAGATGCAAACAGTCCGGGTGATTTTGGTACATAGCCATCTACATAGTACAATAGATGGAAGCAGTATAACTTCGACAAAATAAGCCAGATGTCAATGCGGATCGGTAGGGACTCCATTTGCCCATTTATTTTTCATAATTATAACGAAAAAGTTCATAAATGAAAATTCTGTAGATCGAATCCTGTGGAAGGCAGTTTAATTTTAAATATTACATGTCTATGCGGATCTTTAGGGTGTCATATTTTGAGCGGTTTGTTTTAGCATATGCCTTCCAAAAAGACCGAAAATATACATTTTGTGGAGCGAATCCTGGATAGTACAATAGATCGAAGCTATTCGACTTCAAAAAAATACTCCTCATGTCTATGCGATCATCAGAGTGCCTCCACTTGGCCCGTTCATTTTATTATAATTATATTTAATGAAAACATCGAAAAAGACTGAAAATAGAAATTTTGTGCAAGGATTTCTAGAGATTGGGACACGCACAGCCATCTACATAGAGCAATAGTTCGAACTGTAAATACACCACATGCCTATGCGGTTCTTAAAGGTGCCTCATTGTGGCCCCTTCATTGTATTATTATTATAATAAAAAAATAATAATAATCCGAAAATGGAATTATGTGGAGTGAATCCTCGACATTTTGGCACAAAGCCACCTACATAGTATAATACATGAAAGCACGTTAATTTCGAAAAAATATACCACAATTCTATGCGGATTATCAGGATGCTCCATTTAGATGCGATCATTTTTCATGATTATGCTTTTATAAATCCTTGCCTTGGTTATTTTCATAATTTAAACATAAAAGTCCGTAAATGGAAAATTTGTGGAGCAAATCCTGGACATTTTGGTGGATAGCCATCTACATAGTACAATAGATTAAAGAAGTCCAGATTCGAAAAATACATCACAAGCCTATGATCGTCAGGGTGCCCCAGTTTGGTAAGTTCATTTCATCATAGAAATAACGCATAATTTAGTAATTTGAACTTCTGTGGAGCGAATCTTGAAGATTTCGACACATAGCCACCTAGGTGCACAATAGATGAGAGTTGCCCAACTACGGAAAAATACGCCACATATCTATGCGGATCATCAGGGACCCAATTTCGACCCGTTCATTTTCCATAATTATAACGGAAGAGACCTTAATTGGAAAATCTGTGGAACCAATTCTGAAGAATTTGACAAAAGTCACCTATATATAGCAAATATAGATGAAAGGAGTTCAGTTTTGAAAAAATACACGAATGTCTTTGCGGATCGATGCAGGTACTCCATTTGAGCTCGTTCATTTTCAAAATTATAACGGAAAAATTCGTAAATAGAAATTCTGTAGCGCGAGTCCTCGAGATTTTTCGTTATAATTGTGAAAATGTATGATCCGCATAGACATGTGGAGTATTTTTTCAAATTTGGACTGCTTTCATCTATCACACTATGCAGGTGGCTATATGACAACATCTTCTGGATTTGCTCCACAGAATTTACATTTCTGGTCTTTTTTTATTATAATTATCATAAACTGAACGGGTCGAAATACGGCACCGTGGCGATCTGCACAGTCAACTGGCAATTTTTTCAAAATTGGACAGTTTTTGTCTATGGCAATGCTTAGGTGGCTATATGAAAAAATCTCCATGATTCTCTCGACAGAATTTCCATTTTCCGACTTTCCCGCTATAGTTAAGACAAATTAACGGGCCAAAATAGGGCACCCAGGAGATCCGCACTGACATGAGGTGTATTTATTCAAAATTAGCCTGCCTTGCAATATTTAGTTGGCTATTTTCGCGCCTTTTCATTATAATTATGATAAACAAAACGGACAAAGTTAAAGCATCCTGACGATCCGCACGGACATGAGGCGAACTTTCTTGGAATTTGACAAATTTTTTACTTTTGCACTATTAGATGGTTTTTGCCAAAATCGCCTGAACTTGCTCCACAGAATTTCGATTTACAATCCATCCTAAATATAAAAGAGACACGGAATATTTGTCGATCAAATTTATAATAAACGGTTTGAACCAGTGTTTTTAAGTGTACACCCCGAAAGGACCAAACATGTCGGTTGCAAGTGCAGCAAAATATATAAAAAGTCAAAAATAATTGTACAGAAGAGGATTACAAATTATTCAATGTATATAAAAATTTTGACGATGTGCCAGATAGAATCAAACTCCGAACCACTACAAAAAAGGAGGATGACGCCATCACAAAGTTATTTGATGAAAATTCTTCGCTTACGCTGGATGCAGCTATTATACCAAAAACAACCATATGAAATAGAATTATGGAACATGCATGGCTGCGCATATCGAAATACTTTGGTCAAGCCACTGCTAACACAAAAACACGACGAATGAACATGAAAACAAAGATTGGACGAATGTTGTATTTACCGATGAGTCATCCTTTTCAAGTTTGTTTGTTAAAAGGCGTGTTTGGTCTACTAAGTAAAAAACAGGATTGTCCGAACTGTAAAGCACCCGCCCAAGCTCCATATATGGGGATGTACTACCAAGCAAGGTTTTGGTAAATTAGTCGTTTTCACACGGAACTTAAACGCACTTTTCGATAACAAAATTTATTCACGTGGTTTGTTACCATCTGTCCGTAAATGGTTTGGAGCGATGCTAGTGAAATCTATCCAAACTAATCCCAAATACAACACGAACAATATTTTTGGTGTAAGTAAACATTCAGGCGAATTTATATTGAGCAATTTAGAGGAGATGTGATTTTTAATTGGCGTTAGGTGCATTCCAAAGTCATTCCAAGTATTTTCTAAGCATCTAGCACAGACTTCAGTGATACTGGTAGACTACTGAGACAAAAAGCAGTGTTCCTAGTAAATTATATGACTTTTTAATAGGTCTTACTGGGTGTTCCATGAGATTTAAAAATATGACTTTTTAAATGAGGCTCAGGTGCATTCCAAAGTCATTCTAAGTATTTTTTAAGCATTTAGCATGAACTGGTCGTGATAATGGTCGATTACTGAAACATAAAGATGTGTCCTTTGCGAGTTGTATGATTTTCTAATGGGTATGACAGGGTGTTCCCTGAGATTTAAATACGTGATTTTTAAATGGGTCTTAGATATGGTCTGGCGTTTAAATCTCATGGAACACCCTGTAAGACCTATTAAAAAGTCATATAATTTAATAGGAACACTCCTTTTTGTCTGAGTAGTCCACCAGCGTCACAGAAGTTCATGCTAAATGCTTAGAAAATACTTAGAATGACTTTGAAGTGTAGCTAAGGAGATCAATGTAATACTGTGGGCAAAAAATAGTAAGACTTTGGTCATAATTTTAAAATTATTTATTTATTTCTCCAAATCTATTTGGTCCCCCTCAAAGTAATCCTCCCGGTCTCAATACACTTGTGCCAATGTTTTTTCCAACCCTCGAAACAGTTGTTAAAGTTAATTTCCGGAATAGCCTCCAATGCGCATAGCGATTCACGTTCAATGTCTTCAATTCACTCAAAACGGGTTTCCCGGAGCGGTCATTTGAGTTTGCTGAACAGCCAGAAATCACGCGGAGCTAAATCAGGCGAATACGGCGGTTGCGGGAAAATATGGGTGGAATTTTTGGCGAAAAAATCACGTAAAACCAATGCCGTATGAGAAGGTGAATTATCGTGATGCAAAAATCAAGAGTTGTCGACCCATAATTCCGGCCTCTTTTTACGAATAGCGTTGCGCAAACGACGCATAAACTCAAATAGTATTCCTTGTTGACAGTTTGGCCGGTCGGAAGGAATTCGGAGTGCATCACACCTCGAAAATCGAAGAAAACTGTCAACATCACCTTGATTTTTGACTTGCTTTGACGTGTGTTTTTCGGCTTCGGCTCATCTTTGGCACGATATTCAGCCGATTGATCGTCTGTTTCTGGGTCGTAAGCATAGATCCAAGACTCATCGCCAGTTTTAATGCGTTTCATGACATCCTGGTAGTCGGTAAGCATTGTTTCACAGACGTCAACACGTCGCTGTTTTTCCAAAAAATTGAGTGATTTTGGAACCAATCGTGCTTTCACTTTTCTTAGGCTCAAATGATCTTTCAAAATGGTTTTCACTGATCTTTCCGATATTTCAACGATGCCAGTAAGGTCTCTGACTGTTAATCATCGATTCTCGAGCACCAATTCCTTGATTTTATTAACGTGTTGATCATCAGTTGATGTTGATGGCTGTTCTAGGCGAGGTTCATCGTCAACACGTTCTCGACCCTCTTTGAACAATTTCGGCACCACAAAATTGATTCTGCACACAAAATTTAATGGAACTTCTTTGTTGAATAATTTCACTCATTGTAAAAATCGTCGAATGCACTTTTTGTACTTCAGAAAGACAAGCGTATACTAAACACTAATGATTATTTTGATGTGACATTTGGCACAGATGTCACTGACAGTCATACCAACATAGAAAAAAAATATTTCGACGAATGGTTTTCCGCGCGAAATTTAAATTAAAAAGTCTTACTACTTTTTGTTCACAGTAGTATGTGAAGCTGCCCCGAAAAACCAGCCCGTAAAACACCTTTTCAATTTTGGTGTGTTTCTTTGCTAATTTCAATTCCATCCCGAAAAAATATCATAATTGTATGGAAAACGCATATCTAATCCCGAAATTATTTTTCATCTATGTATCTACGAAATTTGTATTAATTAATATGAGAAAGCTAAAATGTTCCCGAAAAGTTACTAAATTGGCAATGCGATATTATATAGATAATAATTGTAATATTTAAAATGATTTCCATAAATATTCAATATTAGAGCCTTATCTTTATCCATGTGTTACTATGGTTGTATTGAACTTTTCCATTTGATATGAAAAATCGGTTAAATTAAAAATTTATTTGCTGGAATTCAGGAGATATATCCCCTTCGAGACTATTTGCTCAGAAGTTAGGTCCGAGTTAGCCGAATTGAAAACACGCTAAAACAAATTAGCGCCCGGCTAGTAAAGCTAGAGAATTATTCACACGCACAGCAACAACCTTCGCATTCTCAATCGCCACGGAGACAAACTTCATCTCCTACAATACATCCACCATCACAATCACACCAGGGAAGTTCATTTCAACAAAACAATCAACAATCACGAAGATACCAATTTCCTCACAAATGGTGTTGGTATCACACAAAATATGGTAACACAGCATCAAAATGCACAGCACCATGCACTTTTGCTACACAGCAAACGGGATCCGCAAATACCGCATCAACAAACGAGTAAGTCTTAATGTCGTAGCGGCAGACTTAAGACAACCGCGGGATTCGGTGAATCAAATCACATTTCTGATTGATTCCGGCGCTGACTTAAGCGTAGTCCCGTACTACAAATACTATCGCTGCGAAACAAATTGCACTCCCGATTTAGTTCTGTCAGCAGCAAATGGTACCACAATAAATACTTTTGGTACCAAATTACTCAACATTGACATTGGATTAAGGCGTTCATTCAAACACACCTTCATCCTCGCTAATGTCAACCGCCCCATCATAGGCGCGGATTTCCTAAAGAATTCTTTAAGTGGATCTGAAAAATCGTAAATTGATTGATCCATCCACTAAACTATCAATCCACGAAACATCAGTACGATCACCATTGCATTACACAATAAACAATGGCTATGGAGCACTGTTAAAGAAATTCCCTTCTTTAACAGCTCCACCAAACTACAACGCTCCGGTAATGCACAATGTAGTACACCACATTGTGACTACAGGGCATTTACCATTTTCAAGACCACGAAGGCTCGATACAATTCGCCACAAAGCAGTTTTCCTAGAATTCACACATGGTGGAACTAGGAATCTGCCAACCTTCTTCATCAGCAATATCTTGTCCATTGCACATGGTGAAGAAGAAGGACAACGACTGGAGACCATGTGGGGACTACAGAAGGCTTAATGCAGTCACAATTCCTGACTGTTTTCCTATCCCCCACATACAACATTTCTCCATGCAACTACATGGTTGCACGATTTTCTCGAAAATCGATCTCGTCAGAGCATACCACCTCATTTCAATTGCTACTGACGACATACACAAAACCGCAATCACCACTCTATTTTGCTTATTCGAATTCATCGGAATGCCATTTGGACTCAGAAATGCTGCACAAACATTTCAGCGTTTCATCGACGAAATCGTAAAAGATCTCGATTTCGTTTTTGTATATATCTAGGACATTCTCGTAGCCTCAAAAGACGAAAAATAACACTTACAACATTTGGGACAACTTTTCCAAAAGATATCAAAGTACGGTGTCAATATCAACAAGGCAAAATGCGTGTTTGGGACAAATAACCTTGACTTTCTCAGCCACAAGATTACATCTAATGGCATTCTGCCGTCTGAAGGACGAATTAATGCAATTAGAGAATTCCCAGCACCACGTGAAACAAATTCAATAATTCATCGGCATGGTAAACTACTACCACCGATTTATACCAAAACTTGCAGAAGTACTTGCTCCTATACACACGCATTTGGCAAGTCTTCGCAAAAAGCCCAAAACGCATAAAAAATTTCTTGAACTGAAAAATGTGTAATCGCATTCCTTCAGCTCAAGAACAGCTTGGCAAATATTGCTCTTTTAGCGCATCCGCTAAATAAAACGAAATATAGCATCACTACTGATGCATCCAACACAGCAATAGACGCGGTCTTACAGCAACTCAAAAATAAGACCAGGGAACCTCTTGGATTTTCCCCAAGAAATTATCAGATGCCGAAAGAAAATATTCCGCATCTGATCGTGAATTGCTTGCAATTTTTCAAGCAATAAAACATTTTCGATACTTTGTCGAAGTTCTGGAATTTACCATATTCACCGACCACAAACCGCTTACTAGAGCAATTACCTCTAAAGCGGAACGAAATTCAAGGCAAGCACGCCATTTAGATTATGTCCCTCCATTTACAACAGACATACAACACATTCAAGGCAAAGACAATGTGGTCGCCGATACACTATCTCGGACTTCCGACCAAGAGCTTGTCTCTGCAGCTACTCGCTACGACATCACAACGATTGCAAAAGCACAAGCTTGCGATCAGGAACTACAAGGCTTACTTTCTAGTTCTACAAATCGACGCACTTCCAAATGGAAATTAGATTAATTTCCGTTAGCCGATTTGACAATTTACTGTGAAATATCTACAGGCAACAATCGCCCGTACATTCCAGAGTCATTACGTCGAACGATTTTTGACACTCTGCATAATATTTCACATCCATGTGTACGAACAACTCGCAAACTCGTCACTTCAAGGTATTTTTGGCCCAGTATGAACAAAGATGTAACCCTTTGGGCGAAATCTTGTTCATCCTGCCAAAAATGCAAAGTACAAAGACATACCAAATCACCTCACGGGAATTTTCTAATTCCATCAGGTAGATTTGAACATATCCGTTTAGCTATTGTTGGGCCACTTCCACCAGCTAATGGATTTACATAAAAGACATCTCCGCACAAACAATCGCAAAAACATTCGTCGTAAATTACATTTCTAGATTCGGCGTTCCTGTCAACATTACGACCGATCAAGGTACACAGTTTGAATCCAAACTATTCGCTGAGCTTATTCAACTATTAGGCTCACATCGAATACGGACCACCCAAAAAGGGCATTACTTGCCACATTGGCCCACCCAACATTGGATTGGGCGTCTCAGTCACCTGATGTCAATCCGATCGATATTTATGGGCACTCACGAAGATTAGGCTGAAAATGTACCACATATGAAATTTGAGCCGTGTAGCACTAGTCGTCCGGAAGAAAAAAATTCATTACCACAGTATGCAGAGAATTTGGTTGATAGTGTAGACAAAATGTGCCAGGCAATTACTAGCAGTAATGGTGACTTTACTATATATTAGTTGGTATCTTGTTGCACCTACTGTATATAAACTAGTGATAAGATAAATCTGGTGTATACTGGTATGCAAATAGATTGAAGTTGGAACACATCTGTACTATTATGGGTAGCAAAAAGTAAAGCCCCAACTTCATATGATTTTGTTCTCATATTGAACCAAGTAATCATCCAATAACGGATTGCCCAGGCCCGGACACTATTATTATTTTTTAAATTAAACAAAATAGTGGTCTAAATAAAAGGTGTTTTTTTAGAAATTACTCGTCCAGTAACAAGTATAGCAAAGATTACAATTCATCAACAAAATACAATTTTTGATATTGCTATGTTGTAATATTCTGCTACCAAGCCTTAAGTTATGTGTGATTGTAGAGGTTACAAACTAAGTCGAGAACCTGCCTTCATTAACTTTTATTTTTCCAAAATAAGAATAAAATAATTAAAAGTCCTAATTAATTTTTCAAAGTGTTATTAGTGATTTACAGAAACATCATCTACTTATAACTCCTCATTACAATTTCTTAATTTTGCTTGCCTACAACCTACACGTATAAGACCGTGGTACGAGAATGCTTTAATAAAGTGTGAAAGTTACAAGCTAAGATAAATTGGCATTATTTTTATGGGCATCATTCTTGTTTGTTATGGTTTGTTGATGCCTCAAGAATCCTTAAAATATGTATAAACAGAAAACAAACCAAAAAAAACCAGCTAACCACCAGTTTTGGATCCTACGTCGAACCAAAAAGCGCAAAATAACAAGAAAATGATATTTTTTCCACCATCAACATCATTATCATTACCATTAACATCCTCATCATTATTAAATATTTACTTATCTCCATTCTTCATCTGTATGGAGGGAAAATGTGATTGTGTGTTGGAAAGTTTTATTTTCATACAATTTTCCAACATACATAGATGGATTCTAGTAATTTGTGCTTTTTTTATTATTTTACAATAAATTTATTCATTTTATTTTATTGGCATAAGAAATTTATTCTCCGCCCTATTCATTGTTTCGTTGCCTTAAGAAAATATTTAACAATATACCAAAGTTTAATTTAATTTCTACATTATTTATTATTATTATTAATATTAAGTGTTCTTATTGTGTGTATTTATATTATTTAATTCAAAATACAAATAATAAATCAATAAATATAAGAAAAATTCCTTCTTTGAATATTTTTTCCGTTTTCTATGAAATACGAAAAAAAAAATAAATAAAAGGAAAATTAATTATATTTTCCGGGCGGGCTGCAAGCAGAGTCTGTGGTATGAAATAAAACGGAGATGTTGGAATGAAAATAAAACAAGAATAATATTTGCATAAATAAAATAAAAAAAAGTTGACCGTAAATTAAGTAAATAAATAAATTTTTTGTTTTTTTTTATTTATTTATTTACTTATTTGTTTAGCTAAGAATTTAGATTGTGATATAGCCGAAATGAAAATGATTAAGTTATTTATTTTTGTTTAATGGGAAAGTTATAAAGATGTCACAAGAGATGAAAGATTGTTATTTTTGTATTTTCATTTTTTATATACCTAGGGGGAGGGAAATTTAAACATGGTTCATAAAATTTGAAGTGGCTTTACGAGTGAATTTTTTTAGAATTCTAAAAATAATGGATGGGAATTTATAACGTACAAGTATGTGTTCGTGGTTAAGATTTTAAAAGCACAGTCTAGATATTAAGTAATGCACATAGATAACAAATTAGTGAATAAGATAGTGGGTAGTTTTCATTTTATTTTTACTAATTAATTGTGGTTCCGATTCGCGTATATTGCAAAAATCACGCCTTTTTGGTATCACAGCATAAAAACTACCCAAGCGATGACCAATATTTCTATCTTAAAATTTTAATTGAAGTTTTATTGGAAAATTGAAGGTAGATTTTTCCAATTTTCCCTCTAGATTTCCCTCTAGATTGGAAAAATTGCAAAACTTTTGGTACCATTGCGACGATACCAATCAACCAAACTTAGATTACGTAAAAAATCTGAGAAGTTTTGTTAAATTTTCAGTATAAACCGAAAAATTAGCAACAAATTAAATTCCTTTGGTAATATTTCCAAAGACGCAATCGCAAAATTGCATGATTTTATTCCTAATTAGTTTTACTAGAATCTAACAGATGTAGTTAGTTTCTAATTTTACAGTAGTAAAACTAGTATTCGGACGCAGAAATAATAAATAATATGTTTGAAAATAATTATTATGGGTTTCCAGCTAAAAGCATAAAATTAATATTTTTAAGTAATATAGTTAATTATAAGTAAAAATTAAAACAAATCAGGTATTTGTTCTTCGTTTTACATATGTACAAATAATTTGTTTACACTGTTTCGATGCATTTTAATAAATAAATCGCTAATTTGCTGCAACAGTGACACAACTCCAAATTCGCTCATTTCTAAGATGTTAGAATCACACGATTCCCAATGGTTCATATTTTTATTATTTTGTATCAAAACATATACTCTCTTATGTAGTTATTTCTAGCAAATTAGGTAAAATTCCATATAAAAATGACTCAATCCGCTAAAGAAATTAACATTTTGAGATATTGGAAACTAGAATAAAATTAGCAAAATATTAAAGAATTATAAAAATTAAGATGCGATTGAATGTTGAAAAATGCCGTTTCTACAAATTATTTTGAGTGATATTTTCAAATTGCTCTACTGAAAAATTATTGGATTATTTTGGATTGTGTCACTCTTGCAGCAAATGAGCGATGTATATGGAAAATAGAAGCAAGAGGATTTCGATGTGCATGTCTGTGAAGTTAGCCCAGGATTTCATCCCAGAAAGAAAACAATTATATCATCAGGCAACACTACATATAAGTAAAGGTTTTGCCTTGAATTGACTTAATTATTTTATTTGATTCGAGTAACTTATCTAATATTTATTTTTTTATTTTTTTTTGTTTTTTTTTTTATATCTATAAACTTTAATATTATAGTGTACAATATTTTATTCTTATTAACTAAGGTATACAATTCATTTAATTATAAAATGATAATACAAACAAATTATTTCTTTTTTTTATAAATTTTTATAATAACATTTTTGTTTTATTTCTGGTTTCATTTGTTGATTGAAGGGTTAATGAATTAGGTTTCTTGACCGAATATATTTTCAAAATTTAATCAATAAATAATTTTAATCGATTATTATGAACAACTTTATTTTGTCGGCCTATACGTAAAGACGAATTACCATTGGTAATTATTTCAAAGGGTCCTGTCCAAAGTGGATCAAGCTTGCCTTTGGTTTTTCATTTTTCAGTAGAACTTTGTCCCCAACATGAAATTTAACATTGGTACTAGATTTATCGTAGTAATTTTTTGATTTTTCGTTTTGGGTAATTAAATTTTTTCTTGCTATTTCATATGAATTTGCCAATTTTACTCGTAGGTTTTGCAAATAATCGTTGGGATTATAAAAAGTACGATTATTATATCTAAGTGGAGATGGTATGTTTGGTTTAAAACCGTGAACAATTTCAAATGGCATTAAATTTGTAGAAGAATGTGGGGTTGAATTGTAGGTAAACATTGCAAATGGTAACCAATAGTCCCAGTTGTTAGAATCATTATCGGTATAGGATCTTAAGTATTCAAGAAGTGTTCGATGAGACCTCGCTAAAGCACCGTTTGTTTGCGGATGATAAGCAGTAGATTGCAATTTTTTTATTTTCAATAATTTACACATGTTTTGGAATAACTGACTAATAAAATTAGTTCCTTGACGGTAAGAATGCACGATGGTGTCCCAAACCTGCATATAAAGTTTTCAACCAAAACTTTAGCAATGGTTTCCGACATTTGATTTTCGGTAGGAATTGCAAGTGAAAATTTTGATAAGTCATCCTGTATGGTAAGAATATAACGATTGTGATTGTATGAAACGTATAATGGACCAACGATGTCTAGAATAATTTTCTCAAATGGAGTTTTTGAAGTTGTTGTCACCACCATGGGAAGTTTAGTTAGTTTCGAGATTTTATTTTGCTGGCATAATTCACATTTTTTGGTCAACATTTTTGGAAAGTAATAATAAGATTTGATCCTAATGGACAGTTGTGAAATTCCTTGATCACGTTAAGAATGTCAATATAATTATCTAGAAAAGTGATAATAATTTGAGGAGAATCATTTGATGATTGACTTGAATTTTTGTTATTATTTGATGTAGTATGGTTTAATGTTTGGTCAAGATTTGGTTTCGGTTCACTGGGTTTTGCTTGCGAACGAGTAACAACATTAATTTGGTTTCCTTGATCGGCAGATTTTAATTCGATTCTACTCAAAGCGTCCGCGTTAAGGTTGTCTTTTCCTGGCTTATACATTATATCGAAATCGTATTCATCCAATTCGATTCTCCAGCGCATTAGACGTGACGAGGTTTATGGTCTGTAATAATGGTAAATTTTACGCTATACAAATAAGGACGAAAACGTTTTATAGCAAAAACTATGGCAAGCAATTCCTTCTCCACAGCAGAATAGTTTCGCACGGCTTTATTTAACACTCGGCTTGCATACGCCACAGGTAAGTCATCATCGCCCATTCTCTGTGAAAGAACTGTGCCAAGTGCAACATTGCTGGCATCTGTTGTGACATAAAATTGTTTCTGGAAATTGGGATATTGTAAGATTGGGGGTTTGATTAATTTTTCTTTTAGTTTTTGGAAACTCTCGAAACAGAAAGCATCCCAATTGAATCGTGCATCCTTTTTCAGTAATGCATTCAATGGTTGTGCTGGTTCTGAAAATTTATTTATAAATCTTCTATACTATCCTACCAATCCTAAAAATAATTTAATTTCCTTTTGGTTCTTAGGGATTGGAAAGTTTTGAATTATCTCGATCTTTGATGGGGCAGGTTTAATTCCGTTATTAGTTATGATGTGTCCCAGATAGCAAATTTCTTTTCTAAGGAAATTACAGTTTCGAGGTTGCAATTTTAAATTATATTTTCGAAATTAATGAAATACTTGCAATAATTTTTTATTATGATCGTTAAGGTTATAACCGTATATAACTACGTCATCTAAATATTTCAAGCCGTTTAATTCAGATAACACATTGTTCATAACTCGTTGAAATGTTGCAGGTGCTCCCTTGAAACCTAAGGGCATTCTAGTGAAGTGATAGTGACCCACCTGAGTGCTAAAGGCAGTTTTATGTTTATCTTCTTCACTTAGAGGTATTTGGTGATAGCCGTCTGCTAAGTCTAATGTCGTAAAATAAACTGCATCTAGTAATGGTTGTAAAATTCTACGATATTGGGCAATGGACATTTGTCATTAACTGTCAAATCATTTAAACGGCGAAAATCTACTACGACTCGCCAACGTATAGATTCATCGCTGGATTTTTTCGGGACAATTAGTAAAGGAAGTTGAATGGGCTGTTACTGTTTTAAATTATGCCATTTTCAAGCATTTTCTTCACTTGTGAGTTAATTTCGAATTTTGCCGAATGAGGAAGACGATAAGGTTTTATATTGACCAGATGTGAATCAGCTTTTAATGGGATATGGTGAAATCCTGCATTGGCAATTGTCAGTTGATCACCAGGTAAGAAAAATATGTCGTTAAATTCCCGATGATTTTTCTTCTTTTTTCAAGTGAGCTGTGTCGATTTGATTTTCTAAATTCTGCAATCTATCTTCTAGTGAATCTGACCAATGTTTTAAAAATTTGATAATGCTCTAAACTTTCTGGCTCTATGTACATGTCATCTAGTTTCACAGGAAAATCGTTGGTGTTTACAACGCTTACTGTTGCAAATGAGTTTTTTATTTTAATGATTGCATTTGCTATGTACACGCCTGGTTTTATCATTTGTGAGGGACATAAACATTCATTGTCACGTTTAGTTTTAAACCTAATTTTGACGATCCTTTCTGAACGACTACATAGGAATAACGATTGAAGGATTGTTGGAAGAAAGAGTTAAACTTGTGTATTCAGTGTCATTAGGATTATTAGGTATTTTAATTACGTTATGGAAATAGTCGATATTGCATTTATTCATAATAAGAAAATCATTCTCAATGATACCTGCACAATTTAACGGGAAATCAGATGGTACAATTTTAATTTTAGAATTGCAAACTCCCAAAGTATCAATAGGTGCTGCAGTTATTCCCTTTATAGTTAATTTTTGATTAGGGTACCATAAAGTATCGGGCTTAATTAAATTTTTCTTTTTTTAAATATTTGGAGAAAAGCATATAACTATGGCTCGAGATATATAGACAATTAGACAATGCACAATGTAACACATAACACATTAAAAACGACCAGTCGTAACTTTTTGTCACCATCAGGAATCGAACCCGGGACACCCGAATCACAAAGCAAGCACTGTACTTAATTTGCTATCGAGGGCGACATATCATCTTAATGACACTAATGTCGGTCCCTGTACCTACTAAGAAAAATTGCGGGTTATGTAGAATATCTAAATCAAGGTTTACGAATTTCAAATCGTCGTTATGGAAGTTAATTGAAAAGCAAAATAATTTGTTGTGAAATTTTCTTTTGATATCAATGAAGATTTTTTATCTTTACTATTTATATCGTAAATAAGATTAGATGAATGTAGATATAAATGCTTTGAACTCGCACCGCTACATTCTTGGGTTCCCGATGAAGTTCGTTTAAGTTTTCCGTTGTTTGTGATTGCGAAGTTGATGGTTGCTGAATGTTATCGGATTGGTTCCTTCGTTGATTGGATTTTTCGCGAGATCGACAGACGCTAATATGATGACCAAACTTTTTGCAATAGGCACATGGATACGAAATTTGATTAATCCGAGGATTAGGATTTGGTTGGGTTAAGGTCTGCGAGAAAGATCGTGTAGGCGTTTGTCTATTGTTATTAAAATTTGAATTAAAATTCGAGTCAATGTGGAATGGCACAAACGGTGTTTGGTTCGAGTTTCGGTTATAACAGTTTGATGCGGTGTGTCCTCCTTTAAAACAAATCTGGCATTTAACGAATTTGGTAGAAGGATTAGAAGAATGAAATTGACTAGGTTTAGGTTTATTGGATTTATTTATTTTTTCTTCTTCTATCCCTTTAGCAATAGCATCTTTTGACTTTTCGAATCGACACGCTTTAATTAAAATTTTGAGTGGGTCTCTCAAGCCATTTTCGAACGCTCGCAAGGCAGTTTTCGAGTTTATAATTTTTATATTTTTATCGAGGACTCCTGCATCTGATGTAGCTGAAACACATGATTTATTTAAATCTGGATTCGGATACCAGAATCGTTTACACTTTCGTCAAAGCGTTGTCGTGCTTGCACAAGATCAACTTATATAGTTCATTTTGCGAGTTTTCCCATGTGTTGTGAATTAAAACAATTTCTACCCAAGTCAGTAACCCTGCACGCTTTCCAAAATTGAAATAAAGCAGTTCCATATTTCACCCAAGTTCCTTTACCCCGCACATGGAAATAAAAATAAATATATATGAACAAATAATGTTGCTTGCCTAAGTCCCTTAACCCCACATTAAATTCAATGATCATATTTTTGTTTACGCGTGTAATAAAAAATATTCGAAAGACTGAAAAAAGAAAAATTCTGCAAGTATGTAGAAGTTAGACGCGATAGAATTAAGACCGTTTTTATAATATAAGTTTAAGTTCTTTTTTAGAAATTTAGTATTCCTTTAAGTTGTAGTGTTTAAGAAATAATTCCTAGTGTTATAAATATATATTTAATTAAATAAGAGTTGAGTTTTTTTCTATATATATTTATTTATTACAACTGATTTACAAATCATCTAGTAATTTATCTTTCATAATTTATATTCTTGTTTGGAGGGTTGTAGCCCTTTGGCTAGTCCCCTTTACAATTTAATTATATTTTTAGTCGATCCTGATTGGATCTTGTAGATCATGCGGTTTCTTCCTTCGCAGCCGTCTTACTAGGTTTGAATCATCCAACATACGACGTATCTCAGCATTTTGGTGTAGACTAATACGTTGCATGTGTTTTCTCGCGTGTTTGCTTATTTCTTCACTAACGAAATCCATCTTCAGATCTCTATGGAGGTTGTCATTTCTTATGTACCACGGTGCATTAACTATTCCACGAAGGACTTTGCTTTGGAATGACTGGATGATATTGACATTGGTTTTCTTTGTACAGCCCCAGAGCTGAATACCGTAAGTCCACACAGGTTTTAGGATTTGCCGGTATAGTACCAATTTATTATGTAGAGTTAGCTCAGAATTTCTTCCTAAGAGCCAATCCATCTTTCTGTATTTGATGTTTAACTCTCCTTTTTTCTTTTTCACATGCTCTTTCCATTTTAGTTTCGCGTCTAGAGTCATGCCTAGATATTTTGCCGTATTTGCATACGGAATTTGCTGGCAGTTCAGTTCTACTGGTATCCAGTTGACCTTCTTGTTGGTAAAGTTTACGTGAACAGATTTTGTTTCATTAAGTTTTATTCGCCATCTCTTGGTCCAGGTACTGACAATATTAGTAGCTCTTTGCAATTTGCTTGTAGATTCTTCTATGCAATTAGCAACTGCTAAGATAGCCGTATCATCCGCAAACGTCGCTATGTTAGTATCTTCTATCGTTGGCAAATAATAAATAGTCAACTAAGAAATAAATAAACAAACATTTTAATAATTAATAACATATAAGTATATATAAGATATAACATTGGCGCAGCCGAAACGGAATACGTTTCCAAGTCAGGTAAGTATTCAATCTTTTCTATATAAACATATTTAATTTGAAATTAAGTTCCCATTCGTTATCCCGCCCTATGTGAAGCGAACCAAAACCACAACTCCCCTAAACCTTGGTAATATTGGGAGTCCTAAAACCGAAATTCTATCGCCATCTTTACTCAATTCACCATCCGTAGGCTCCAGCGCATTTATTAACGCCTGCCGTGAAACCGCAATACCCGATTTTTCGACTGTTCAAAGAAACACTCAGCCTTTATCAACCATAAAAATGGATAAATTCCAAAAAGTTGAACATATTTCCCAACTTATCCCCGAATTTAATGGCAACTCCGATGATCTAGCGAAATTCGTTTCTTGTGTATACAGGGCGCACGATTTATGTACAGAAGCCGATGAAAAATCACTCCTTGTAAACCATATATTGTATAAATTAGGAAGTAAAGTATACACAATAATTGCAAGTGTAAAACCCGATTCATGGTCTAGAAGACAACGTCGATGGTATTGAAAGAAGAATATCATACCTAAAATTCGCACCTTTATATGAAAGTATACAAGAATACTATTTAAAAGCCGAAAATTTGTTGAGCAAATACCTTAACATCCTGAAAACGCAATACAATATTGAAAAAGAAAAGGCCCAAAACATCGCCGAAAAGAGGGTAGTACCTAAATTTATGCTCCATAATTTCCAGAACAAATAAGAAATTTCGTGAGGATTCACCAAAATGAGTGTCTCAGTAAATGTATGGAAATAGCAGTGCAAGAATTACATTTCGAAAAAATAATGTACGAAGACGGCAACCGTTCTAACGAAATCGGTACGAACCGAGAAATAAGTTTAGCCAAAACTCCACAAGCTACAAAGCAAAATAATAGGGTTTGCAGGTATTGCAAGCGAAATGGTCATGAAATCCAAGAATGTAGAACCAAACAAAATAATGACGCACGGGTTAATTCACAGAATTATCAAAACTATTCACACCTCAATAATACTCGTCACAGTCTCTCCATACATGTGGTCCAAAGTTTTTTTAACCCTACCCTCCCAAAATTTCTACTCTAATTCCTACAACCCTCAAATGCAGTACCCACTGCACTACAATCAAAATATTTAAAATTCGCAATCCCCTCAATTAAAATACTCACAAACCAAGCATTATCCGAACATACAAAATCCTCAACCACACCATTCACAATCAATATCGTGGCGTGATCCTATAGCGGTTTCGACACCAATGAAAAAATTAAACATACATAACCAACCTTCCCGTCCTTCGATGGACAATATCACTAGTTCATTCAAAGGTTTAAATTTCTCCAACACACCAACTAATCCAAATAATATACATAGTGCCCAGATTAGCCACTATATACAAGTGAAGACACCAATTCGGAAAACTTCAATGGACTCAACAACGTATAAGGAAGGAGCGATGTTTGAGTTCAAAAATTATAGCTAATAGATACACCCAAAAAAATTCCTTCAATAATCCCCTTTATCAACATCCATCGAAAAATAATACAGAAGCCCCAGACGAGGTACCTAACATCATAATTGGGAAAAACTCAAATCCTTTAATAATTTATCCGACAGACACTCAATCCATATCCCTTAAAAATCCTGATTATAACAGTCATACACCAGACAGTATAATATTCCCCCAAACAACAATATCCGAAGTTACTAACCTAAATGCACACAATACTAATGATAACCAAGATATCAATCCCAACACTAAAATACTTCCTCCTCCACACCTAGACCAAAATATATCTTCTAACATTTACCCTATCCATAAAATGTTCTTATGCTCTAAATTCTGTCCTACCACAAATTCAGTGATTTTAAAGACAAACATGACTAAATCAAACACTCTAGATTTATTAGTTGATTCTGGTGCTGATGTTTCCTTAGTTAAACAGAAATGTTTAAATGAACGTTGCGATATTTTAGCAAATACTAAGATCTCGTTACGCGGAATAGGGTCCGGCGAAATTTTAACTCTAGGTTCATGTAATATTATATTTGAATTAGAGAACAATAAAAGTATCGTACAACGTTTTCACATTGTGCCCGACGAATTTCCTAAAAACCAAGATGCTGTATTAGGTAAAGACATGTTGACTAATTTTAAAATAGACATAGTATACAGCAAACAATTACTTAAATTATCACACGACAATAACAATAGCGTATCACCCAAACATTTAGCAACAAACGAAAATACAGTAATCATCCCTACAACCTACACAACCTATCGAGAAAGATCGAAAGTAATACCGAAGAAACGAAAAAATCCAACAATCGCCACCAAACTGTTATTGACATGGTCAACAACAAACTCGATGAAAATTTAAATTTTGAAGAACGCAGCTCCATTCTCGAAGTATGTTCGAAATACACAGCACTCTTCCACTTGAAAGGAGAAAAATTATCATGTACCCGGGAGTAGAACACCCCATTCATTGGTAAAATAATATCGCCTTCCGCAAATTTTAAAGAAAGAAATAAATGAACAGGTCGAAGAGATGTTGCTCGATGGGAAAATTTTTCATAGTACTAGTCCATTTAATTCACGTCTATTAGCAGTTCCTAAAAAAACAGACGAAACTGGTTCTAAACAATGGAGAATCGTAGTTGATTTCCGGAAACTGAACGACGCAACAATTGGTGATACGTACCCCTTCCCTAACATAACAGACATCTTCGACCAGTTAGGTCACTCCAGATACTTCTCAACTCTTGACTTAGCCAGTGAATACCACCAAATAAAAATTAATCCACAAGATCAATACTAGACAGGTTTTAGCACCGAATATGGCCACTATGAATTCAATAGAATGCCTTTTGGTTTAAAATTTCACTAAGTACTTTCCAAAGAACCATGAACCACATACTGTCAGGTTTCCAAGGACTTAAATGCTTTGTATATCTGGAAGATATTATAATCTATGGAAAAAGCTTAACTAATCATAACCAAAAGCTCGCAGAAATATTAGAAACTTTTAGAAGTTACAACTTAAAATTAGAACCAGCAAAGCGTAATTTTCTTAGGAAAGAAATAAATTATCTAGGACACATTATTTCAGAAAAAGGTATACAACCAAACCCCAAAACCGTTGAAAACGTGGTCAATTATTATCCCATTCCCAAAAACAAACGTGAAATTCAATCATTTTTAGGGTTAGCAAACTACTACAGGAAGTTCATACCCAATTTTTCAGAAATAGCCAAACCGATTAACACACTACTAAGGAAAAACGTTGTATTTAATTGGTCGGATAATTGCGAAAACTCTTTTCAAATCTTAAAAGAAAAACTAACGACTTCACCAATCTCGACTTATCCGGATTTTAATGAAACATTCATACTTACGACCGACGCAAGTAATTACAGTCTCGGCGCCGTGCTTAGTCATAAGCACAACCAAGATGATCCATCCAATCCAGCCAATAGCTTTCGCTAGCCGATCCCTCTACGGTCGAAAATTTATAGTAGTGACGGATCACAAACCATTAACAGGAGATATCAAAAATACCTCATCCCGTCTTTTACGTTGGAGACTAAAGCTAGCGGAATACGATTTCTCAATAAAACACAAACCAGGCACCAAAAATACAAATGCCGATGCCCTATCAAGAATAAGACATGAATACGTCCACGTTACAACCAGAGCACAAAAACGAAAGGAAGAACCAGAAACGAGACATGCAAATGGTAAAACAATAACACCAAACAGTAGTAGTGACGAGAAAGAACCAATAGTTTTTTCTTTAGCCAAACCATCAAAATTGACGAGAAATGAAAATATACCCTCTTCATCAATGATATTTAACAAGGACTCAATTATAATATCTAACAATATCGAAAAACAAAAAATTCTCGAAAAATTTCACAATGCTCCTTGTTGCGGACACTCAGGTATATACAGGACATTTAAACGACTAATATACCATATTATTGGCCAAAAATGTTGAAAGACGTATATCAATTTGTAAAAAGTTGCAAACTCTGCAAAGAAAATAAAATCTACAAACAAACCAAAATCCCAATGAAATTAACCACAACGCCAAAACAAGTATTCGAGAAAGTAGCTTTTGATATATGTAGTAGGGCCGCTACCAGAATCAGAAAGTGGAAATAAATACATCATAACATTTCAGGATGATCTCACTAAATATTTTGGTGCGATTCCCATCCCTAATCAAGAAGCACATACAGTTGCAAAAGGGATAATAACTCAAGTTTTCACTAAATTTGGATTCCCAGACAGCCTCCTCACTGATCAACAACAATTGGGAGGAAAATTGGGATTACAAAGATTTTTTGTTAGCAAGTAAGTACCTAAAGCTATTTTAATAGAACTATAAGTAATAATATGGAAAATTATAGTGCAATACGCATTTTTCATATGTAAGGCAATGTCGCTGTGAAATAATCATATCTAATGCATGAAAATAAAAAAATGTTTAGTTCAACATTTAAGCGCCGTGTGTTATAGCGCTAGTTTACGAGTATGTAATATTTTGTTTGTAAGTTGTGGCCCTTCAGGCATTTGCTTCACATTTATCATTTTCAATAAAATATTTTCAATAAAACATTGTGGTGAATTTCTAGGGAACAATAACATAAAACACAATTTTTCTCTGTAGTAGGTGTACACGCTGATGTTTCGGTACATAATATCGAACATATTGCAGATGCAAAAGGATGCGAAATCCCAGAAGAACTTCTTAGAAATATTTTTCCAAAATTTTACTAGCTCAGATTTTTTTTTTTTTTTTATTTATTTGTTAACAAATCACCCAAAAGTCAAAAAAAAACATAACGGGCAACAAAAAATTTATATTTATACAGATTTATAATTTTTTAACTTAGATTAAATACATTCAGGTTATCATACAAGAATATAAGCTTTTAAATTCATCAATAACGTTTTTGGAGTTTATTTTTATTCTGTTTCAATATCCAGATTCTTGTATATGCAAGAAAAACTCAAGAAAAACATAATTATTAATAATCAAATATATCTATATTCAAGAAACATACATTTATTTATACTATAGACTATATATGTAGATAAAACATCTTAATGTTAAATTTGTATCAACAATCTAATTTCAAATTGGTTCCTGATTCTACAGATCATCTTAGAGAGTTTAACCATTTATCAAATAAAAACTCTTTTATTTTTTCCTAACAAACATATTGGTACAATTTATAAGATGTAATTGAATTTTGCGAATAAACATGAGTAGCTCGAAATTTCCGAGTGCATCAATAGGCAATACTTGTGAAGAGTATATGGTTCGAGTCGGCTGAAGGATAGGTAAGCATTTTATAGTTTTAATTATTCGGTTTTGTAACACTCTTATGTCTTTCATAGTTCTTAATGATGCCCCTGTCCATATTGCACTCATAAATGTTAACCGCGAGTTTATATATGCATGGTAAATCATCCAGGCTGTTTTAATATTAATGTGTTTCCTAATTTTTTTCAATGCAAACGCATACGGCCAAATTGATTTTTTTAGGGTTGATATATGATTCCTCCAGCTAAGGTGATCATCGATTATCAAGCCAAGGTAAATGTTGGATCGTACTTGATTATATTTATCATTACCAATGACAAAATAACTAGGAAAGGAAGTTGGAAAAGATTTATTTTGAAAAAGTATGTAGTTGGTTTTAGATTTGTTTAACGACATACGGTTTGCAGAAAGCCAATTCTGTATTTTGATGAGATCATTTGACATATTTCCAATGAGTACAAACGGGTCCTTCGCCTTATACATATACTATAATAGCATCATCTGCATACATTATGAGGCTACCATTAATTTCTACATTAAAAATATAATTTATAAAAAAATTGAAGGCCAATGGTCCAAAGACGGAGCCTTGAGGTACACCAGCGATGATTTCTAGCGGTAAACTTTCAACTACATTTGCAACAGTATACTGTACTCGATTTTTAAAATAGGTAGCTAAAAGTGATGCAGTGTTGTCTGTCGGATTTAGTTTCTGAAATTTTTCTAATAGAATCTCTTGTGATACCATATCAAATGCTTTTTTAAGATCAATTGATAAAATTTAGACATATTGTTTGGTTTCTAATGACAGTAAAATTTCATTGATAACTGTGACTGCAGCAGATGTCGTATTTGATTTATCTACAAAGCCAAATTGATATTTATTTATTATTTTATGCGTGTCAAAGTAAAGTTTTATTCTATGCACAATAATTTTTTCGAAGATTTTAGAAAAAACATTAAGCACTGAAATTGGTCGATAGTTTGCTGAATGAGTTTTATCACCCGATTTATATATATGATATACTTTCGCAATTTCTAGGCAATCAGGGAAAATCCCATTACTAATTGACTCATTTATTAATCTAGCAATTATTAGTATAGAAATATGGCAGACCTTTTTCAAGAAATTTGACGAAATTTTGTCATATACTGCGGCCGCATGTTGGTTTAAGTTTTTTATTATTTTAGAAACCTCCAAATAGCCTGTTTTTGCAATATCAAGTGCGGGTAAATTCTCGTATTTTAGATAAGTACTGAAAATGTGGAACACTAGCATTGATGAAAGAAACTTGATTGATAATAGATATATTGACAAAGTGATAATTTAATACGTTAGCAATTTCGGCAGAGTCAGAAACGAGCTGATCATTTGCGTCTACTATCGCAGTCACGCTTTTATTTTCAGTTTTAAAATCTCTGTTATAATGCAGACTTTTAAGAAACATCCAAGTTTTCTTTGAGTTATTTATAGATGATTGCGTTTTTTTTTTTCATTATATTGTGTTTTAAGCTCTCGCTTAGTATAAACAGCTAGATTCCTAAAGTATTTAAATCTGGATACATAATAAGCGCTATCCGGGTATTTAAGTTTTAATTTATAGAAACGGTTTCTTATTTGAAGGATTAGTAGGAAATCATTTGTTAACCAATTATTCATCTGAGTATTCCGTTTTATGATCTTAGTATTATTAGAAATGAGATATGAAAAATGATAGATGATATCGTTAAATATATTGGAGTATATGTCTGTTGATATAAGTTCATTCATGATTTGCTCATAGTTAAGAATTGTAAAACAAGATTGATTAATTTTTGGAATTTTACTTATATCAGATTTATCAATCAACAGAATACGATGATCGAAATCAGGTGAATCGAATAAACTCGTAGTAAAATTATGTTTGATTAGATCGGTAGAAGCATGATCAATAATAAATGGTGTTGAGGACAAACGAGTGTAGAAATCAGTATTTAAGTTATTAAGATGAACGAATCCACAAGTTGAAGCCACTGATTTCAGCCAAACAGTTCTGTGGTCATGCTTATCCAATAGATTAACATTAAAATCACCTAACATTAATGAATTAGGGTATTTAGATAGCAAGGTATCTAGTTTATCAAAAAACACGTCATTTGAGCAAGTGTTTGTACGATGTACACCAATAATCTTACTCTTCAGTAATGGAAACTCAACAACCATGAAACTAGAATCAAATAAATTAAAGTTTTCTTTTTCACAAGCTAAGATAGATTTACTTACATAAATTGCAACTCCTCCACCCCTGTCAGTATCCCTAGTGCAATGAAACGATTCATACGTTGGTAGTACATAAAATGGCACTTCGTTGGAATAAATCCATGTTTCGGTAACAACAATTACGTGTGGTTCATTTTTCAACGATTTTAGGAACAGCTTGATATTGGCAAAATTTTTTCTTAATGATCTGGCATTGATTAAGACGTACCTTAATGAACCAATCCTATACTTTGGTTCAGAGTTTAATAAATGTTTCACAAATACAAGGCTTTCAATATCAATTTCATGAACGTCACTGAAACACTCCATATTTATGACTATCAAAATAAACAATAAATCAATACTTGTATATAGAAAACTTTAGATTGTTTGGTTGAGATGAACAAATAATATGTAACCGAATTCGTAATGTAGCTAAAGTATTTTACATTAGAACCAAAATTAAAAGTAAACCGGATGATATTTATATTTCGTCTGAGGTAAAACTTTTAATACGAGTTTAATAAAAATATTTAAATGGTTATACAATTTCTGTTTAGGAACTTCAAAATTTTATAATGGAAATAAGCAATGCCTACGTGCTTCAAAAAATTAAAAAATATCATTCTAATTCACCTGATTTATCAGACGTTGAAAGACGGGCTATCATAAGAGAAGGCGTTGTATTATTGGTGAACAAATTTTCTTATCATCCTGACCACGATCAGATACTAGCACTCGCGTTATCAATTTATTAAATTATTTCCTCAGTTAAAAACATCTAATAAAGATACCGAAGGAGTGGTAATATTTTAATTATTATTATATTTCTATACTTGCTTCATATTTCGCAATGTTGTCAATATATTTTCATTATTGCTTTCAGGATCTGCTTTATAATAGACATGAAAATCGGGGTTATATTTTAAATAGATTAAACCACATAAGAAATAAATTATTCAAAACCGAAGCAGTAAGTTCAACTATGGCGAGGAGCCACCATCAAAGCGAAAGAGGTTATCGGCAGGGGGAGTTAAATTCCAAAATTTGCCAAAACCAACCAACAACAAAGATCTTTTCGGCTCAAATTTTGAAGAAAACTTATTAATTTTAAAACATTTAAATGCCTTCACGCCGCTTAATTTTTTGAAGCAAAAACTCGTGAGCACAATAACCTTAAGAGAAGAAGCAATTAAAAATAATAAGTTTAATAACTTAGCCGAAGCTGTCCCATTTTTCTTCGTAAATCCAGATTTGGTCAGTAAATAACTATTTCATGTATTTATTTTATTAATATATAATTGTTGTAATCTATTTTCAAATTAACACTAAAACTCCATTTAATATCTTTCAGATTTCTTTCGATTTTTCTTTACGGTTTCCTGATAATTCTTCACAATTAACCAAAACTTGGCCAACAGTTGCTGGAATCATAGAAAAGTTTGGACAGGTTTTAAGGGCACGAACGACATCTTGCCTTCTGAGCTAAATGGTACTAGTTTTGATTATTTTAATTATATAATTATTATGGTTAATTATTTTTACTTTTAGAATGGATACCTTCATATCAAAAATTGTTCTTATTGCTTAACCTACTGCCACAGACGTCAACGGGGAAAACATCAGCCAATACGAAACGGCAGCCATTTAAAAATTGCATAGATCGTCGTCCTATTTTATTTAAAAAGGTAGGTGAGATTAATCGAATAAACTATTTACAAAGTGTTCCAGAATAATGTTTTCTTTTTGTTCAGTATTATATTTTCTACCTGGACCAGGATTGAGTTGTTCTGAGATCCATTGTGTATTACAATCGATTTTATGTGATATACAAGTAATTTCACGAAACATTGATAATGAAGTAAAAATATTCTAAAGTAATAAAACCGATGAAAACACAAAAGTATTGGTCGCTTTGTTCCATTATCTTCATAAAAGTTATTAATTGTATGTCATTTATTTTTCACAAAATAAAATTTATGTAAAACTTGATGTTATAAACCATTTTTCTAAAATTTGATTTTTATTTTTTTTTCTTAGCTTAATTTGAAAGGCAACGACGAGTTAAAAGAAAACGACAATACTTCGCCATACTTAATTGCAAAAGGAGAAACAAAACTGGCGATTCATGAAATTTTGTTGTGTCGAGTCGTAATTAATACCTCTACCAGCCTGTTTCACCATAATTGATGCTGTGGACATTTTGTTTAAAGCCCATTACGTTTTTAACCAAAATTTTAACGAAGCTTTAAACAATTTTTGGACATTTGTATCGTATTATTTTTTCAAAATTCAAACCACTAAAATTCCAATAAAAATAAAAGATGTGTCCACGAAATTGGATGTAGAAATTGCATCTGAACTAACAGAACCACTTCTAGAGAACGAAAATTTGACAGTGGTTCATGATTTTTAAATATCTTATATTTCAGAATTATTATTTTTTAGCAATTTTTCAAAAATTTTTGCCTGTAACTGATTTTCAATTTGAATTTTATTAACTTTAGTGTTGCTTTATTTGTATGCACCATTTAATTTGATAATACGTATAGATTGCGTAGTTATCGTTAGTTACGTGTAGATTTAGTCCCAATTTTATATTTACATTTATAATAAATTTCTATTGTTTTGTCTGTGCTAAAAAATTCAACGATCTTAAGATAATTATTAATCATTTGAAATTACAAGAACATGTAAGAGAAAATGACACGAGTAAATTAAAGCGTTAAAAATCAATTGTGCCAAAACTCTTTTCTAACTTTTTCCGGCCTACGAAAATATTTTAAAACTGTCACCCACATCCAAATACTAATTCCAAATTATACTCAATACGTGCAATACGGTTGAAATGTAGTTGTTGTATACTGAAGATGATATTTGTATTATGATGATTTTTTTCAATGAATTGAATTCGATGATTGGAATGATCCAAATAATGATGATCTCGTATTCGTAAATGACGAATGATAAACGAATGCAAGTTTTCTGAATACCATTGACAAATAGCCTTTCTTGTTTTATGAACTGTGCTCGTGCAGTTGTTTTAATAATCACGTTAAATTTTAGTACCGTAATATTAATAATTTATTTTAAATTAAGTTATTAATTAATTATTATTATAATCACTTTGAATGTTTTTTATTTAATTTTTTTCCAATAAAAATCACAATCACAATAAAATTTTAACTATCGGTTTTATGAAATGTTTTATAATTTTTAATTATATATAGCACTAGATATCTCCACTAGGTATTCAAAAAATTTCGGCGTCTTTGAAAATGTTATTTTTTTTGTGAAAATCGTGGTTTTGGCGTCTTTGTGCAAACGGTTCAATTAATGTCGAGCTTTACGGATTTGTTGTAAATACATATCACTGTTTCCTTATTTTAGGACAATGTTACACAAAACACTTTAACTTTCACCGAGTTCATGAATCACTTTTTTAGAAGCACATATTAACGTTTATTTAAATGTAATAAGTTTTATAGATTATAGATTAAGAGTAATAATTACACGATTATTTAATTAGGCAATTCAAACCACAACGGGCATCTTTTTAAAATGATAGTGGATAGTTTGGCTACCGTCAGTGTCCTTGTACCGTACGTACTATTATCCTACCGCTGCCACCAAATTTTATTGTGGTTTATAATTATAAGTTTAATTAAATAATTTATTAGACAGTTTTTCTATATATTTGAGTTTTGTATTTATGATTTTATAATTATTATTATTTATTAAAATGATATTTATAATTTTAGGTACTTTGGTGTAATCGTTAACTCGACTTTTTTTAGACTGCCTTTGTTAAACGTTTTAAGTATTTATTACACCTCGGTTTACAAATGCATTCTACAGACAAGTTAATTATATAAATTAGTATTAGGTCTTAGGTATTAGTAATATATTTATTATACTAAATCAGAGGTTTACAACACACTTTCGAATAGAACGAATGTTGAGTTTTAAGTAACTGATTTGCTGTAACACGGATCGTATATAGATTACATACTTAGAATTTTTTAAGATGATTATATGGTTATAAATTATAATACTTGTGGATAAATCACAACATTCAGCTATTTAATTAACCTAAATACCACATTAAAAATATTTGATTAATGGTTAGCGTTACTAAGTTGACAAAAATCCAGATAATCATTTATAAAGTTTCCCTACAAAAAATCGTTGAATACTTGTTGCTCGTTAAGCCGATCCGTTTTAACATTGAAAGGTCCTTAGGCAGCATTATTATATACAAAGTATAATCCATATTTTATTCCCTCGTAAAAATTCTGGTTACCTATATGCCGTGTATAGAAGATATCGAGATTTCCATAATGTTCATAAAAATTTTCATTTTTTTATGTTACCTACCTACCTACGAGTGTATTTTGTACAAAGTAGGTAGAAGTAAAATTTATAACTCATCACTTTCACACAACAATTTATTAATATTTTGTTGTTGTATATAACATTTTAGGTATGATGTGAGAACCTTTAAATATTATAATAAAAAGTCAAATGTGTATATATAAAAAAATTATTAATTCATTATGGAAACGGAAAAACCAGGAAATTTTATTTTCCAACATCGCATATATAAAATATTTTTTTTACCATTTTCGTAATCTTTTTGGTAGCGGGCGCGAAAAAAAACGCAACAACAATACTCGCTCAAAGTGTTATAAAAAGCATTTTTCGCTCCTCGTCATAAAGCTGTTTTCCCCGACAGTTTCTTTACTTTTGTTATGCTTCATAATAAGGAAAACAAGATTAATGTAAAATTATACCTGATAAATGTCATGATATTTCAAAAATCATTAACCAGAATATTTATAACGCGTTTGGGTATATCCCAATCGTGTTATATGAAAACATAAAACCTGTACGCGAGCTGTGTGGTTTATAATATTTTTCTTTCTGCGCCTTTTCTACTCCCAAATTTATTTTATATTGTTAATTGTAAAATATTTAAAAAAAATGTATAATAAATAACGAGAGTTATTTTTAAAATTTTAATGATTTTTGGTTTTTGTTTTAATTTTATTTTAACATAACAAAAGTATGAAAAGTGGCAACGAAATTTTATATTTTTCATTAATTAGTTAATTAAATATTATTTGTATTATAAAAACAAAAAATTATTAATTAAAATGAAATTATTTGCACTATGTGTACTCGTTGAACAATGCTTGCATGTGTATTAAAAAATTATTTGTAATTATTAAATCACATGATATTTTGTTAATTATAATTTTATTTAATATCTGAAATCTGGGTTTCAGGAGTAATCGTATCTACAAAATTATAACATATCAGGTGCTCCACTAAATTTCCGGGTTTCACACGTGGTGCTACCGACACATCTAGTTGTAATTTACGTCAGAGTTGTGTTTTGTTCATAGCGTGAACAGTTGTTAACGACAACCAGTTGTAATACCAGCACATATCGCAACGCAAAAATATTTTTTCTAAGAATGGAAATGTCGAGTTTTGTGGCAAAGAAACAGCATTTGCGGGAAGCTTTGCTTTTCTGCTTCAACTTGAAAAAAAAATGCAGCTGAAGCACGTCATTTGCTTGAGGAGGCCTACGGCGAATATGTACCATCGAAAACTACCTGTGAAGATTGATTTAAACGCTTCAGAAGTGGCGATTTCGACATTGAGGCGACAAAAAGCACTTCGGAAGACCAAAAACATTTGAAGACACTGAGCTGCAAGCGTTAATGGATGAAGATGATACACAAACTCTAGACCAACTTGCGTTGGTCACGAGGTAAGGTATTTCCAAACGTTTACATGCTATGGGGAAATACAAAAGGAGGGAAAATCGAAGAACCAAATTGCAAAATTTTGCTTTCACGGCATGATAGAACGAGCTTCCTGCATCGAATTGTTACGCGAGATGAGACAGCACGGCAAATCGCTTCGGAAAGAAGACAATGATCTACGCTTGGTGGGACCAGAATGGAATCGTGTACTATGAGCTGCTGAAACAAGGCGATACTGTCAATGGGCAACGCTACTGACAACAACTCATCAATCTTAACTGTACATTGCTCGAGAAACGGCCAGAATGGGACACGAGACACGAACGAGTGATACTGCAACGCATCAACGCTCCATGCCATCGCACTCCCATCGTCCAGGACACCATTATCACTTGTTTCGGTCGATGGCTTGGTAGGGCTACCCTTGGCCAATTTCGAAGAAGTGCAAAATTGGCCAGATGAATGGATCTGATAATCTTACGTGGTCTAGTGTCATCGCTAGGTTATTGGTCTACAATCACCCTAGAAACACTAAGAATGTTTTTAAGAGTCACTTCAGTAACCGATCCGCAGTAATCAGAGATATGTATGGTTCTGTTTCAAACAAATTACAAAAGGATATCCTCACGGCTTTATCCTAAGTCCTCTAGTCTGGAATATCGTGTTTAACGCAATGATTGATGACTTGGACGAAATTGCATTTTCGGATGACAAAACATTCTGGTGCATGGCAACTCGAGACTCGAACTTCAGCGTCAGGGTCAAATCGCAATTAACAAAATGGATCAATGGTGTGGAAAAAAATAAAATGTCACTATCTACAGCTAAAAGGAAAATTTGACTCTTGTCGACCTCCAACAATATCTTTAAACGGCCGAAACATGAAAATGGTCATGTTTGTGAGATATCTAGGAGTTGACCTAGATGAACGAATGGGCGTAACTTCTCACGTTCTAACAGTCTGTGAAAACACTAAGAAACTATTCCACTCCTTGGCGAGAATGTCAAGAGAAGGATGAGAACTGAATCACAAAACACTTGTAGTAATCTACAAAGGTGTTGCGGAGGCGCTATTCCCGGTATAACAAGTTAAATTGTCTACCGAACAGTGTCTAAAGATGCAGTTGTGGTTCTGGCCGGCGTACTCCCGGTAGATATCTTAATCCAAAAGCGAGCCCACTTTTACTACATAAGAGCCTAACTACAAAAATTTGGTTTGGCGAAAGTATCAAACCTGCAAATGTCGTAAGAACCGTGCAAAAATTTGTCGATTGTTTATCCAATTTAATTTACCAAAAGCTTTCTTTTAAGTCTAGTACAGTAAATATCGATTTATTAGTGAGTTCTGCCCATCGATCACTTATACTAAGAATTACGCAATAGTCTTTTAGACATAATCTTCCAGGTTTATCGAGTTTCCCTACGACGACCATTTTACTAACTCATTTACTAGAATTTCCTACTATGCAAATTATTCATAAATTGATTGGATGAATATTTCATGAATATGGCAAAAATGTGCAGATAGCGAAGATTTCATTTTCCAAAAAACCCGGAAATTTAGTTGCGCACCTAGTGCTATCCTCTCACCACCTCGTTTGAAGAGTGGTCTACAGGTACATCAAAACTGAAAATGAATGATTTTGAATTGAAACAATAAAAATAGAGTTAGAGTCTTTAATGTCATTTTATTTTGCATATAAACCTCTGTTTTCATAAACAGTCAAACACCAAGATTTAAGTGCTCGTTGAATCAGTGCAAGAGGAATGTTCTTGAGCTCTCTCTCGTTTTATCAATATTTTTAGTTGCGCAATATCGTCAACTTTATATTTTGCCTACTGTGACTTTAGGCAGCCTCACAAGAAATAATTACAGGATGCGAAGTCAGGTGATGAGGGGGTCCATAAATTAGAATGAATAAATGATACGTTATTTTGTTGAAGAAATGCAAGAGTTTTCTTTGCCATCTGGGTATAAGCGTTTCGAATCTCTGAGAAGTTGTTTTAAACAGTTGCAGTAATCTGCATTTATTTTAGCGCCTGGTTCAACGAAAATGGGTAGTATTGTTCCAAAATTGAATATTCCTAGGAATACCATGAAGTGTTTCGGATGAGACATTTTTGTGAAGCGGACTAATTTCGCTTTAATTTGGGCGCAACTCAAATATTGCACACTCCGAACGTCTATCGTTTAGATAAACCAGGTAAACCCAACATCAGAGGTTCACTTATTGGTCATGGTGATGTTTGCATCTTAATTAAAAAAACAATTCAACACAAATTACTCCCCTCATTTAATCTAAAAATAATAGAAGCCATTGGCATTAAAGTATACAGTTCTAAAGACGACATTACTTTCATTTCGGCATACTTCCCGGGATCGAATGATAAAAGAAAGTTTGATCTTTTTAAAACGGATTTACAAAAATTAACTAATATATTGAATCCCTATTTCATAGGATGCGACTTGAACGCGAACAATCAAAACTGGAACTGTTTTAGGGGGAACCGGACTGGAAAAATACTCCAAGACGAATCTTTAATTAAAAATTTTGCTATTCTTTACCCGTTCGAGCCAACTCATTATTCTAAAAAGTTTATCCATCCATCAACCCTTGACATTCTTCTATCTAATCATACTGAACTTGTCTCTGACATACAAACACTAAACAAACTTAACTCGGATCATTTACCAGTAAAATTCAAAGTTAATTTTAAAATTCAAACAAAAAATGAAACATACCAATCTCTAGACTTTAAAAATGCTGATTGGTTAACTTATAGACACATAATCAATAATAAAATTAACTTAACCTCCAGTAATAACCCTTACAATTCAGCAACAACTATAGAGGACATTGATACTTCATTGGTTAACCTCAATAATATGTGAGAACAATTAATTGTGAGTTAAATAAACTAAGGAATGACAGATTTACGAAGTTCATTTCTAACATATCAGCTAATGAATCGCACAGGAAAAGACTATTTCGACTAACAAAATTATTAAATAAAAGGAAACAGAAAATACCCGCGTTGCAATACATTGATTACCAAAACAATCCTACTACGTTACTTACTGACACAGAAAAATCAAATACATTTGCAGAACATTTTGCTCAAATTCGCCTTGCCAATGAACATATTAATCCAAACTTTGCTGCAAGTATCAACAATATCGTCAACAATACAACAGGACAAACTCACTTATGTGAATATTCATTATCCAGTTTTGAAATCGTTAAACCCAAAGAAATATCGTTGTTGATTAACTTACTCAAGAAAACTAAATCGCCTGGATTAGACGGAATAACAAATCATTTGATCAAAATGCTCCCCCACAAAGGAGTAATTTATCTAACTTACTTATTTAATTCATGTCTTAGAATTGGTTACTTTGCAAAAATCTGGAAAATAGCTACAATTCTTCCAATAACAAAACCTTATAAGGACAAAAGTAATGTAGAAAATTACCGACCTATTAGTCTTCTTAATGGACTATCTAAAATCTTTCAGAAAATTATATTAAGCCGCCTTACACACTTTAGCGATAGCTACTCTATTATACTAAATGAACAATTCGGGTTTCGACAGGGGCATTGCACAAACTATCAATTGCTCTTCGTCAAAGAACAACTAAACATAAAAAAATCAACTGCTCTTATCTTATTCGATATTGAGAAAGCTTTTGATAAAGTGTGGCATAATGGGTTGCTATATAAAATGGTTCAATATAATTTCCCCCCATATTTAACTGGAATAATTAAATCTTTTCTCAATGACCGATTTCAATGTCGCAGTCAACAATGTAAAATCTATAAATCAACCCATTGATGGGTGTACCGCAATGGGCAGTACTTTCGCCATTTTTATATAATTTATTCACATCTGATATTAAACATCATTTTACAAATGACGTACACTTCGCGCAATATGCGGATGACACTGCGATCTATTGGACTTCCACTGACATAAATACAATAATAAATAATCTGGAAATGACTATTGACAAATTAACTTTATACTTTAATAAATGGGGCATAAAAATTAATCCACAAAAAACGCAAGCCATTTGCTTTACTCGTAATTCAGGTTTACGTAATTTGCCAAGTACCAACTCTCTGCAGATTGATGGTTTATCAGTTAAATGGTCAAACACTGTAAAATATCTGGGCATGATCCTAGATAAAGGAGTAACGTAAGATGTAACAACATTACTAACCATTTTAAATAAACGTCTCTTTAAGAAGTGTCCTACTTTATGCATCACCTGTATGGTTTAAAACTGCAAACAGTCACATTAAAAAAATTCAAATAGTTCAAAATAAATTCCTTAAGATGATATACGCAAAATCCAAATTTTTTTCTACAAGACGATTACGTTTAATATCTAATATTTCACTAATTAAAGATCAAATAACCAAAATACGAAATAATTCAAAAATAACTTATCAATAATTGCTAATGAGTTAATCAATAATCTTTTGGTATGAATGCATTGTGTATTCCAAATATAAATTTATTCTATAATTAGTTTATATTAACTTCTTTAGTCATAGTTTTAGTTTTAGTAATTTTAGGAAATAGTTCTCTTAGTGCCAAATTTTTTTAAAATTTAAAATTAAATAAATAAAATATGTAACTAATATATACAATAATTTAAGAACAATATTCTTAATGAAATTAAAAATAAATAAAAAAAAACATAAGAAAATAAATTCGAAAAGCATAAACTTGCTGAACCTATTAATTAATAAACTAAGTAAATGTAAATTAAAATAATTATTATAATAAAGAAACGAATTGAATTATATTAAATCATTTTTGATGTATCTGTTGGATTGGTATTACCACCTGAGAGGACTGGGTGTATGGAGCAGTTCAGCATTCTAAAAGTGCTACATCGTACGGCTACGGATGGTAAACTTCTGTTTTCGTGTACCCTTAAGATTAATATAAGGGATATTTCAAACTGAAGGACAGTTAGGCTTCAATTAAAATACTAAAATCACATTTCTTTATGCGGCGAAAGTAGTCGAAAAATTGGTTCTCATTTGTCTTAATGATATCAGTTCTGTGTCTACTCGGAATATAAACGAAAATAAATTATTTCGTTAAGAAGAGCAAATGATGGAATACAGTTCGCTACATATACTGAATCTAATGCTTCCGGAGGAAAACTCGAGATCAATTAGCGATATATGTCGAATAATACAACATGTGCAATAAATAACTAGATAGAGCCGGGCAAAACATAAAATCTGACTAGAAACAGAGAATTGGCATCATTATTTCGGCGATCCGTGCACCGAATTTAGAAAGGTGTTAATTGGACAAGCACGCACCTTTGGATTCCAGCTCTCGATTTTAAGATTGATATCTTGCCACAAAAACCTTCTTTCGTAATCTTTCAAAGTTCAAGACGATGCTATTTTGAATCGATATGAGCTGATTAACCTAAGAAATAGTATCAGTGTTTTAAGGAATTATTTTCTGTATAGTGTTGCGGTCAGAAAATTGCAACCGAATAAACGTAACATCTCGCAATCGCAATGCACACTAAGTCGCCACTTCTGAGCTGTAAAGAGAACAAAGATAGGCAGATGAACCAACGATCCGACGATTAGACGAATAGCTCACGCTCGTAAATTTTCATGATTACTTTACTCGGTAAAATAAAATAATAGCGAACGTTGCTGCCATTGAAAATGACAATTATGGAGTTGAATCTTTTAAAGTAAACTAAATTTTGAGAACGATTGTACATGAAGTTTTTCAGCAGCAATGCATACCATGTGGGAACCCTGTAATACATATTCTTATGCCGATCTGATCTTATGTCGAATAACAAATCTTTTGAAAATTCATGTAATCTATATTGGTGTTATACCTAAAGGAATAGACTACAAATTCGAATATTATTCTTATATCCATTTATAAACATAATCTGGAAAATTCATAAGAAAAGTACAACTATAATTTGTCATTTTTCTCCACGTTTTCAGGTGTGTTTCGTTTTTCGCCATATTTATGAGCACACACACACAGCATAACCATAAAATGGTGAAATACGATTATGCATTCACTTTTCAGACCAATACCAAAGCGAACATGAAATATAAACTTTTTTCACCAAACAAAAGCTATATTTCATGTAACTTCATTTTTTAAGCATTTTCCGAGTAGGAGTAAAATACAAAAAAAAAAAATATGTAAAATTATGAAAATTATTATTTGTTGATATTTTTCCTCTTCAAAAGTTATTGATGTAGCTTTAAGTTGAAAAAATATTTTGCGTTACATAAAGCGCTACAAAAATATTAACCCTTGACATGAAATTTTCGTTCATGTTAATGTGTGTGTGTGCGTAATAAAAAAACGTGCTACGTAAACGTATATGGGGTATAAAAATTTAGGAAAATCAAATTTCTTAATCTCATGCACACACACACATTTCCTTCCAATAAAAAAATTGTTTTAATTAAATTTTGAACAATAAAAAAAAATATTTTTAAAATTGATAGCATTGGGATATCTTCTGTGTCGTTGCGAATTTAATTTTCATTTTTATTAAATGAATTTATTCGTTCGTTTCGAAACGAACAAAATATATTTTTATACGAGTAAGTATAGAAAATTTAATTAAATTTTAATTATTTTTTTTTCGTCATCGTCGTCGTCTTCATTTACTTATGAATAAGTTAATGAAGTGAGAAGATAAAATTAGAAATTTGAGATTTTCATTTTTTACCAAGTTTTTGGTAATACATACGAGAATTATAATTGTATACAACATACTAGCTCTATACAATTAGATGGATAGAATTAGATTATATCGAATTGATACAAAATAATGAAATACAATATTGATAGTCGATTAAGGGTTCCGTTAATTTTAATTATTTTCACAAATTAGCGATAGGAGTCGTGTGGGTCATTGGGCGGCATTGAGCGGAAGAACTAATGATGATTCTTTAGCAGTCCATTAATCGAATTTGGTATAGTACTTGTCAATAGAGTCTTTAAACATGTTTGACATCTAGTGGAATATTTTAATATTTTATCGAAAGATGATATCAATTAGGAAATTTGATTTTATGTGGTACATATATTTCCCGAAACAACTCGGCAGACGATCAACTCGGCGACGGACAACTTAGCGACATGCAAATCGGCAACGATCAACTCGGCGACGGGAAAAAATTGAAAAAAATCAATAATGAAGAACAAAATTGACTGATTTCGGGATTGTACACCATTGGTTCGAGTGACGCCATTTTTTAAAATCTGTTTTAAATAAAATAATAAAATGACTTTGATTCATGAAATTTTATTAAACTCGACCATGGCTTAATCCATTTAGATGAGATTTGGTATGTTGAATGGTAATGGGACTCTAAAATGAGTGTTGGAAGAAGTTCTGGAATATGGCCACCTGGGACGAAACTTGGCCATTTCTTAACAGATTACGATGGGTTTGAGTATGGATTCGATGGAAATGGGATTTTAAAATTTTGTTTTGGAAGAAGTTCTGGAATATGACCACCTGGGACGGATCTCGGCCATTTCTTAACCGATTTTAATGGGATTGAGTATGTTGGATGGAAATGGGATTCTAAAATGAGTTTTGGAAGAAGTTATGGAATATGGAGACCTGGGACAGAACTCGGCGATTTCCTAACAGATTATGATGGGTTTGAGTTGTTGGATGGAAATGGGTTTCTAAAATGAGTTTTAGAAGAAGCTCTGGAATATGACCACTTGGGACAGAACTCGGTTTCTTAACCAATTATAATGCAATTGCATATCATAAGATTGATTTCCTCTTTTAATTCTTGTAATCTGACAGGAGATATATTACAGTTATCAATTTTATTTACTGGTGGTATGATTTCCTCTGCAGTTTGTTTAGGTAGAGGCTGGAACGTGTTCTCGAGGTGGGTCGCAAACAACGAAGCTTTTTGCTTTGCACTTATAGCCCACGTACCATCTTCATTTTTAACTGGTGGAATTTGTAGTTTAGGTCGCTTTAAACTTTTTGTCGCTTTCCAAAGGAAGTACTCGGCATCTTTTTCACCAGTAAGGCCACTCAAGTACTTATTAATGGATTCGTTTTTGATTTCTTTAATTAGCAACTTTAGTTTATTGGATAACAATTTAGAGGTGTTTTATATTCTGGCGCTCGACTTTGCCAGGCCTTTCTTGCTTTTCGTTTTGCTGCAACCAGTTCCCTAACTTCCAGAGGATAAATAGCATTTCGGCACATTTCCTTTGAACTTGAGGGGGTACTACTCCACGCCGCTTCTTGTATAGTGTTTTTGAGTTGCTCTAGTTCTTCTTCTAGCTGTATCGGGTTTTGGCACCTGAAGATCAATAGTATCCTCAACAAGTTTCTGGAATTTCTCCCAGCAGGTTTAATGTTAGTTAGCGAAGGTGGACTAGTTCTTTTTTTAACAATCGTTGCACTGATTGTGATAATAACAGGCGTGTGATCCGACATAATCCCCTCGCTGAAAAATTTCTAAAACTGGAACACATATGTTGCATTAGCCCATTTGCATTCCAGGTTACTATTCTTAATGTTTTATTTGTTGTTGTTTGCATCATTTTAATAGAGCATGGATTTCATTTCATTTAGAGAGTCTTGCTTATCTAACGTGTTGCTTAGACGTTGAAGGCATCTCTTGTTTAGCTAGACGAATGTTAAGAGCTCCCATGCTTCGTAGTATCTTTTGGAGCACTGCTGTACCTTCGGTAGTGTGCTCCGAAATAACTGGTTTTGTCATGACTACTGGCGAGTATAGTTTTGGTTCTCCCGTTTTACTAGCATGAGGTTTAGGTTTTTCTTTGGTGGAAGTTTGATAATTTTTTACCGATATTCCTGGACATTGTTTTCGCATTTTATTTCTTATTCTTTGTAGCTGTTAAGATGAGGCTTATTGCAATTGATACATTTTGCAGCAATATTTTTACTAATCGGGCATACTTGAGCATGATGCTTTCCGGCACATTTCACGCATCTAGTCTCTCTTTGACATTGAAAATTTAATCATTTTTTTAATTTAAAAAATATTTAAAAAGTATTGTCTACTTAAACCGTTATGTTTTGAGTAGCTGAGGTCCTATATTGATGAGAGTCAAATCCTGGTGTGGTTTAGCCTTAATAAATATAACTCTACGATGATATATTTACAATTGCAGATTACATGTCCGTACTATTAAGCGGTCATACTTTGATGAGGCTCACTATTCAAACGATCCTTTGTGGTTTACTATTTAATGTTGAAGGAGTTCATTTGGTATATATTTTAGTTTGGTGAGTATCAACAATGCTTGCTTTAAACCGGCCTCGTTCTGTATACTACGAGTATAAAAATACGAAACACAAAATGTAATGTTCCACACACGTTCTATAGACGGTATACGTAATAATTAAGAACAATTGAAACATGTTCGTGTTGATTGTCGATATATTTATTTTGTACTCTTGGGATGTACACGTATAGAATTATTAATTGCACGCCTTCCTCGGCGAATTTAAATTAAAATAATTTTTTTTTGCCTCATCCTGTTGTAAATTGTAATCTCATCGTAAGCCTTTTTTTTGCAGGATTAGCAATTACACATAATACTATAATATAATATAATATCAACTTGTTGTCGAAAACTTTATGTGTACGTATAGATAACGGTTTTCATCAATTAAACAAACAGCAAGAAAAAGAATAATAATAATTTCAGTATAATGGCAGAAAATAATTAATTACATTTTTGCTGCTATATACATCTCGAACTTTTCTAGAACTATTATCGTCAACATTATCATTATTATATCGTTCTTAAAACTTATCAAGTTGAATTCATTAAAATTAAAACGGATCTATATATCCAGTTCACACATCCATACATATATCCATACTTTATTAGGAGTGAAATAAAAAAGGGTTTCCCGCATCCATCCTTGCGTACACGAGTTTTATGTGTGCATGTTATATAAAGGATATATAATTTTAATATTTACTCAGCACATCATCCTACATGTAGTACATATTGAGATACATTCGAGTATAAAGAAATCATCATCCCCATCATCGTCATAATCAAAATCATCACAATTGTCGTCATCATTATGTATAATCATGAACCAACTATTAAATAGATAAATTTTCGTATTTTTCCAAATAAATGAACATTATTTAAATGTGTAATTGAGTAAAAATTATTCGAAATGAAAATGGAAAATTGAATTTTCTTTTTTCTTCATTGTTATCATCGTATATATAATATAATAGTCTTTCGCTTATAAATGTATTATGTATACCTGTACAGGTATATAAGGTACTTTTAGTAATAGTTTCGTTAATTTATTAAAGAGCGCTAAATTAGTACCGGAAATGTTTAGGCTTTTATTTGTATTGCTGTACTAGTTTGCTACAAATTTCAGAATTTTGGTTGTTAACTACCTTGTTAAATATCAATATATATATATTTGGTAATGGCTGCCATAGACAAAAGGCCTTCAGAGGAACAAAGCTAACACAGACAAAAAATGAACATGGACTGAAAACTTGAAAAAGCTTTCAAGAACAGAAGCTCTCCCTCACTGATCCCACCCTATTTCAGATATTATAATATTTATCTTGTTTATGACACGCCCATCTTCAATGAAGTAGGAAGTTAGTTTGGTATTGACCATAGTTTTATTATCCTTCTATTTTATACATTTCATTTTGAATATTTGTTTAAAAACTGTGTTTTGTTACATGTTTTTCTGTTGTTTTTTACTCCAGAGGATGATCAAACAAGTCGAGATCGATATGTATGTGAAGTTAGCCCAGAAAGTCATCCCAGAAAAAAAAAATCTTGCATCAGGCAACACTAAAGTTGTATGTTTATACAAGCCCAGAATTTCACTAAAATTATTTAAATTGACTCTAATTCAGCCCATGAAAAATTAAAACCTCGTAATAAAACATATTGCATGGAAAGAAAAAAATATGTTCAGAACCCAGACATATTTAATCGAAAAAATTTCAAATTTAATTACACTAAACTAAATATACATGTCAGTTAATAGTGCTAGTCATAACGGCTTGCAATTTGGTATGGTTTGTAAAAGACATAAAGACAAGTGGTTAAAACAGGTTTAATAATGACGATTATACGAGTTGTTACTATTAGGTTTGGTTTCCGGAACTCTTTGCTTCCAGGAGTTATTGAAGCAAATCCCCGTCAAATGTATTGGCCCATTCAATTATGAGCCTGTAGCGCCAATCACAACGGTAGGATTATCTTGAAATTTTCAAGGTCAGTCACATACATGATTATAAGTGGGTACTACCAGGCTTGGTTTCCGGAACTTGCGGTTTCTTGGAACCAAGTACTAAAACAATTCATCCTTTGGGCCAAACACGTGTGCGCCTGTAGTGCCAATCAGAACGGTACGATTCTCTTGAGATTTGTATGGTACGTAGGCAGTATAATGACGAGTTGTTACTATTAGATTTGGTTTCCGGAACTTTTTGCTTCCAGGAGTTATTGAAGCAAATCCCCGTGAAATGTATTGGCCCATTAAATTATGAGCCTGTAGCGCCAAACACAACGGTAGGATTATCTTAAAATTTTCAATTTATTTTAAACAGTATATTGAAAATTCAAAATGGTCTGGCGCTAAAGATAAACAACCTACTCCATTAATACCAATGTTGATTCAAATGAATTGTGTGACTCTTTAGATAAGTGACCTTCTCCATTGATGCCACTACGGCCATTTGATACACCAAATTATTGTTCACCTTTGGTCTAAATGTTGAGACAGTCTGATTTGGCAAGATGAAGCCTCAAATTACAACGCTTCAACTTCAAAATTGAACACCGTAAAAGTAGTCTGAATGTAGTTATTTATTGGTCGGCTTGGACCACGAATAATTAGTTCGTGTCCAGCAGGTAAAAGATCTAAAAGCGTGCAATTCCCGTTTAAGGTTGTTGATGGCAAACTACTTATTTATCCTTCCTATGGCACACGCTACATGGATACTTATTTATCCTCTTTGATGTTTGTTATACCTTCTAGTCATATTCCGACTTTAATTCAGCACAGGCATAAACCCGCTTCTTCTAATCACATTACAAAGACTCTCTTGATCGAATCCAACGGTTATTTTACTGATTCAACATGCTTAAAGACGTTCATTCCTACATTACTAATTATTCGACATGTAAATTGATAAAAGACACGAATTCTCTCTTAAGACCTCTCATGATAGCTGCATGCGAAAGCACACGGGCGTTCGGTTATTTAGACTTTCTTAGTTCGTTCCTTCGCTCTAGAGCTTACCATACTCATATACTAACAGAGCTCGATCGTTATTCTAAATGTGTGCTCTTGAAGCCGCTCAATCAGGCCTCTACTACCGCGTTGTGTGTTTGTGTAGAAAAGAAAATTTTTCACACCTTCTCAGTACCAGAGTGTGTTTTGACTGACAATGATATGCATTTTCTCTCCTTGAAATTTAGTCATCTTCTGACGCAGTAGTGTGTTCAACATCGGCGTACCCCTTATCACTAGCCTGAGAGTAATGTCGCAGAACGAGCCAACCGAAATGTGTTCACCGCGACCCAAACTTATATTTATTCGTCATACCAACTGAGACGAGCATCTGTCACAATTAGAATCTACTATGCGAAATGTTATAAAGGTTAACCACACTCTCACCCAATTTCTTTTTATTTGAGCAACATGACATTAGGTATGGTTAGACTAGGAATGTGATCTTCGAAAATTAATCGGTTATGAGACGAATGCGTATTCGGATCCGGTTGTAAAAGCTACATGGTTAGAGACTGTTCAAAGTACGTTTGTAACGCCGTAAAAAATTGTTAGGCTAAGCTAGCACCAAAATTCGTACCAGACAAAATCATCAAACGAATAAGGACAAGTAGCGTGTCGCCTAGCAGATTCTGCGATTAAACAGTTGGGAATATATCACGCGCAAGATATCCGTGAGTAAGTATTACTGAGTATAAAATTCGAGTATCAGTAACATCCTAACTAAAGGGTGTTTTTCAGAGGTTTATATCTTTAAGTTGGAAACACTGTTTTGTCATTAGTTTGATTTGCCTATTCATAATGAATATACTCACGCCAGAGCAACGCTTGCAAATTATTGAATTTTTTTATCAAAATAACGATTCTGGTCGCCAAACTCATCGTGCATTACGTTCATTTTACGGTTGCCATAATCGTCCATCAGAACGGATAAATCGTTTAACTCTGGATCGTTTTCGCAACACGCATCCAGTAAAACGTAAAATGATAACACGCATCCAGTAAAACGTCTCAAGCAGTCCACCGAACAAGCGATAGACGCTGTACAGCGTAGCATTGAGGAAGACCCAAATCAATCAATTCGACGTCGTTCTCAGCAACTGGAGATGTGTCCATCCACTTTATGGAAGATAATGCTGCGTTTTTTTGAAATATGGTGTTCGAAACTGCGATAAAATATAGGGATAATACAGGGAAATTTAATCAAAAAAATTTAGAACAACAACTTTAACTAACTTCAAGTCAATCATTTTGACATTTAATTTTTGGTTTATAATTAAACACAAAATTATCCAATATGTATTAATATAAATTAATTAATTTCATCAGCAATCATTAAGATATCCATTTTTTCTTATTAAAAATACAATTCAGTCATTTCATTTTCATTCTTTCAAATTTCCAGTTGTAAATGAATTAAGGAACAATCAAAAAGTTGTTGAGAACAAGCATAAATAAACTTTATTCGATAATATAATGCAAGATATTGACTTACTATAACCTCTTTAGGATTCGATTGAGTAAATCCGAAGTACAAATAGTTTAATAATATGTGAATTGTTTAAAAAATCAAAATATAATTTATCGCGGTCTAGAGCAGCTTTTTCAAAAGCATTTATCTAAGGATCTTGGTTTACGTGCTTACAAAATTCAACTTGTGCAGGAATTAAAGCCATCCGACCATCGCACACGCCGCCAATTCGGCCAAACAAAAATTTTGTTCAGCGATGAACTACTTTAATAAACAGAATTGTTGGATTTGCAGTGAAGATAATCCACAAGCCTTGGCCGAAACGTCATTACATCCAGAGAAAATCACTGTTTGGAGCACTTTATTGGCCGATGGAATTATTGGTTCTTCAAAGACGATGATGGGCGAAATGTTACGGTCGACGGTGCCACATGCCACACAGCGGGGGATAGAATTAACGTACTCGAGAAAACATTTGATGAAAGATTAATTCCACGTAATGGTCCTTTTAATTGGTCTGACCCATTATTTTCTTTGGGTATATTTTCAGTCACTTGTCTACGCCGATAAACCAGAGACGATTGAACACTTTGAACACAACTTTCAGCTAGTTATTAGCGAGATACGGCCGCAACTACTGCGAAGAGTGGTTGAACATTGAACCTCCAGATTACGCCATATACGCGCCAGCCGTATTAGTTTTACTAATATTCAAAATGTTTTTCTTTGATCTATTTGAATTTAAAATTGTGAACCTCTAAAAAAACCCTTTATCTGTCCTTGTTTTGATACGAATACTATCGTGTACATCTAAACCAATAACCTATCATGTATGTGACAGACAGACGGAGGCAAAAAACAGCAACCGACAGACTGAGGCAGAGATAAAAAACAGGAACAGACAGACAAACAGACGTAGACAAAAGCAAGAACAGACAGACACACAGACGGAGACGGAGACAAAAACAGGAACAGGCAGACAGACCGAATGAGACGGAGAAAAAAAAACAGGAGCAACCGAAAAAACAGATAAACAGAGAGCTAACCTGAAATCAGGAGCATAAAGTCAGACACACAAAGATGGAGACAAAAAAGGGGAACAGATACAAAGACTGACGAGACGGAGACTAAAACAGGAGCAGAAAGACAGACGGAAACGAAAACCAGATACAGACAGACAGACGGAGACTGGATGTTTTTTGCTTCCGTCTCCGTCTGTGTGTCTGTTCCTGATTTTTGTCTCCGTCTCTGTCTGTCTTTCTATCTGTTCCCCTTTTTTGTCTCTGGCTTTGTGTGTCTGACTTTCTGCTCCTGATTTTAGGTTAGCTCTCTGTTTATCTGTTTTTTCGGTTGTTTATGTGTTTCCGATCTGCCTGTTCCTATTTTTGTCTCCGTCTCCGTCTGTGTGTCTTTCTGTTCTTGCTTTTGTCTCCGTCTGTTTGTCTGTCTGTTCCTGTTTTTTATCCCCGCCTTCGTCTGTCTGTTGCTGTTTTTGCCTCCATCTGTCTCTCTGTTCCTGTTTTTCGTTTCCGCCTCCATCTGTCTGTCAGTCTATTCTTGCTTTTTGTCTCTTTCTTCGTTTCCGTCTGTCTGGTGTTACTATTTTGTGTCAGTAACCGAAGCCTCAGTAATTCATGTGAAAACCGCCATAGAAGAAAATTCCTTAGTTCATTTTTTGTTGAAAATAGTTACGTACTGAGAATCGCACGTACCTTCTTGCCACCTCGTTGAGAAATGGGGCTACATTATTTGGGTTCCAGATGGCCTACACTAATTCATGACGGTGGCCAAAGTCTCGAGCAATCTTTGTGAAAACCGATAATTTCTTAGTAAATTTTTTGATGTAAACTGTAATCGTTGTAAACTGCCTGTGGCACGGCACGAACCTTCTTTCTACCTCGCATAAAAATGAGGCTAAATAAATTTTAGATGGCGTATTCTCCTTTGTGACAGTGGCCAAAGTCTCGGGCAATCTCGGTTCAAAGGCTGTTGGTTCATCTTGGAAACTGACATTTGGAGGTACGGTCACAAACTTTTAACTTTTATTTAAATCTACCACCCCAAAATTATTCAAAATCCTAAGAATTTTCAATATATTAAAATACTGAAATGTTGTCAAAAATACTCCCGTATGTCCATCACTTGAATAAATTTGGACACACTGACAGCAATGGAGCTCGTTAAACTATAGTGCCAAAAAAGCATCGCATATCCATCAGTATTTCTCCACATCTAAACCGAAGTTAACTAACAGTATGGCGTATCAAAAGACCGTAATAGCATCAATAGGATAGCTTGTTAACTGTAGCGCCTGGCCTTTCAATGAACTTTCCATATATTTAAATAGTAAAATATTGACAAAAACATTACTGCATGTCTATTAAACTTTCCTACATTTGAACCAATGCCGACCAACAGTATGACCTGTCAAATGGCCATAGTTGCAACAAAGGGGTAGCTTGTTATTCTATAGCACTGGACAATTTAATGAATTTTAAATTAATTGAAATAAAAAATATAGCCAAAAACCACCTCTGCAAATGGCTATCAGACTTCCTCCACATATGGACCAACGTTGACAAACTATTTATTTATAACTAGGTAATTTAATGCAAAGTACAATTAACATTTTATTCTCTAAAATGTAAGCCTCGAGCTATCTATACTGCGGTGTTATCCAAATAAAATAAATTAATATTATCAATAAACAAAATTAAATTAGCAACAATTTCAAATTGTTTAGATTAAAACCACAAAATATCCAATCAATAACTACAATTGCAATTTGTATTGCAACCACACCACAAAAACAAAACAAACCTTAAATTAAAAATTTTAATTATTCAATTCAATGTGATCTAATTTATTTTTCTCTGGGCAATTCTGTGTATGGACGAACACTTATAAAAGATCACTTTTCAAAATTTAAATTAACTTACCTGACGCAAAAGGTAACTTAAAAACAATCAAAATTAATTTTCTATTAATTGCTTACATACATATACACCCACTCAGAATATTATTAGTATTTGCTAACCGTACACATGAAATAAAAATATTAATATTTATTTAGAAATTTTATGTAGATTTTGTGCTAAGTAAATATTACACAAAATAATTAAATAGAAATTTGAAATGAGCTAAAAATAAAAACCTGCCCGGAGGCTTTAAACTTTATGGAATATTTTTAACCAACAGAAGCAAGCGGGAGGATGAAGGCAGATACAAAATTTATAAATTTTAATAAAAAATACAAATTTTTAATTTAAAATTAAAATTTTTCTAATAAATATTTATTTTTATGTAAGGAGAGATAAATTATAAAATTTTGCTAGATAATATTCAAATTATTAGATATTGTCTAATATTTTTGTGTATAACACAAACTTACATACAGAAAATACTTTGGGTTTTAGTCTTATCCAATTCTGTGTAATGTATTAATGTTCTTTCTTCATGATAAAGCAAAATAATATACGTACAGGGTGGGCATTAAACAAATTTAGGATTTTATCTGCGTAGTATTGCATTTTTTGTACTGGTGATTATTGTGTGGTGTCGGCCGCCTAATAGTGAACTTGAAAATCTTGAAATGAGATTTTATTACGTTTTTGTCGTTACGGTTCAAACCGTTACATTTATAGTATCACTGTTCATTTTGTCCATATGGACTTGATTAAAGCACAAGCATCAATGTTATTGGATACTCCCAAGGACCCACCAAATAGTTTATCTTTTAATTAAATTGGTGTTTAGTTCATACCAGTTATTGAAAATTATATCTATTTACTCGTAGTTCTAAACTACAAACTTTGTTCAGATTTATTAATCGTTGATTATCAACAGTAATTTAGTTAGTCGGAAATTTAAATAAAAATCGGCTTGAGATAAACGGTTTAATTTTATTAAAACCACTACAATTTTTACTGTTTGCCTCTCGTAAGAGTATCACACTGTTACTTCAAATTCAAATAGGAAAAAAGTGAATCGTATTGGAAATTTTAATACAATCATATAAGTATGAGTTTTTTTAGAAAATGACTCAAACCTCAATTTAAATAAAAAATATATAATATTTTCTAAAATAAAAATTTATAAACAAGCTCAACCACGTATTGTTTAAAAATTATCGAGATTTTTATTAAAACAGTTTAGAACTTTAAAACGATTAGAATAACTATTTTAACAAAACAAGAAAAAGGTTTACATTTAAATTCAAACTTGAGTTCAAATGACATAAGAACACCTAGAATATAAAATTTTGTATCAAAGAACCCGCAGTCAATCATGGTAAGCACCAAATGTTTTATTTAGGTGACTCAATGACCAACTTCATATACTATCAGCTAGATTGACCGATAATGGCCATCCATGAGTAAAAATGACATGCCATTTCATTTTTACTCAAACTTGGATGGCCATTCCCGGAGATCGTGATTCAGGTCTGGCTAGTACATGGAGTTGGTCATTGAGTAATCTAATCAAAACCACCTCATGCTAATAATGTACGACTTCGGGTTTATTGCTACGAATTTTGATATTCTAGGTGTGTTGATGTCAGTTTTACTCAAATTGGTTGGACATTATCGGCCATTCCCAGAGATTGTGGTTCAGGTCTAGCTAGTATATGAAGTTTATAATTGAGTCACCTAACCAAAACCACCTAGTGCTAAAATTGCATGACTTCGAGTTTATTACTACGAATTTAGATATTCCAGATGTACTGATGTTGTTTTTACTCAAATTTGGATGGCCATTCCCAGAGATTGTGATTCAGGTCTGGCTAGTATATGAAATTGGTCATTGGGTCACCTAACCAAAACCACCTAGTGCTAATAATGTAATGTGGTTTATTGCTACGAAATTTGATATTCACGGTGTACTGATGTCATTTTTACTCAAACTTGGATGGCCATTATCGGTTATCCCCAGAGATCCTGATTCAAGTCTGGCTAGTACATGGAGTCGGTCATTGAGTAATCTAACTAAAACCAACTCGTGCTAATAATGCACGACTTCGGCTTTATGATTTTATTGCTACGAATTTTGATATTCTAGGTGTGTTGATGTCATTTTTACTCAAATTGGTTGGGCATCATCGGCCATTCCCAGAGATCGTGATTCAAGTCTGGCTAGTATATGAAGTTGATCATTGAGTCACCTAACCAAAACCACCTAGTACTAATAATGCACGACTTCGGGTTTATTACTACGAATTTTGATATTCCAGATTTACTGATGTTGTATTTCTCAAATTTGCATGGCCATTATCGGCCATTCGCAGAGATCGTGAATCAAGTCTGGCTAGTATACAAAGTTAGTCATTGAGTCACCTAACTAAAACTACCTAGTGTTAATAATGCACGAGTTCGGGTTTATTACTACGAATCTTGAAATTCTCGGTGTACTGATGTCATTTTTACTCAAATTTGGATGGCCATTATCGACCATTCCCAGAGATTGTGATTCAGGTCTGGCTAGTATATGAAGTTGGTCATTGGGTCACCTAACTAAAACCACCTAGTGCTAATAATGTACGACTTCGGGTTTAGTGCTACGAATTTTGACATTCTCGGTATACTGATGTCATTTTTACTCAAACTTGGATGGCCATTCCCAGAGATCGTGATTCAGGTCTGGCTAGTACATAGTACACGATGCTGGTTATTGAGTCAGTTAACCAAAACCACCTAGTGCTAATAATGTACGACCTCGGGTTTATTGCTATGAATTTTGATATTATCGGTGAGATGATGTCATTTTTACTCAACCTTGGATGGCCATTATTGGCCATTTCCAGAGATCATTGAGTCACCTAACCAAAACCACCTAGTACTAATGATGCACGACTTCGAGTTTATTACTACGAATTTTGATATTCCAGATGTACTGATGTTGTTTTTCTCAAATTTGGTTGGCCATTATCGGCCATTCGCAGAGATCGTGATTCAAGTCTGGCTAGTACACAAAGCTGGTCATTGAGTCACCTAACTACCTAGTACTATTAATGCACGACTTCGGGTTTATTGATATGAATTTTGAAATTCTCGGTGTCCTGATGTCATTTTTACTCAAATTTGGATTGCCATTATCGGCCATTCCCAGAGATTGTGATTCAAGCCCGACTAGTATATGAAGTTGGTCATTTGGTAACCTAACCAAAATTTCCTAGTGCTAATTAAGCACGACCTCGAGCGCCTTATTGCGATAAATTTTGATATTCTCGGTGTACTGATATCAATAGTAGCCATTTCCGAAGTTTCTTATTTAGGTCAGTGTTAAGTATCAGCAATCAGGAGAATTTTTGGTTTTTTATACTAAATTTTGATGGCCATTGGCGACAATATCTGAAGATTGTGATTCAATTCTCGCTAATTCGTGAAGTAGTTGATTAAGCACCTACCTAAACCAATCTAGTTTTAATAATGCACTTAGGTTTATTGGTACGAATTTTTATCGTCAAGTCTTACTGCTGTAAAAAAGACGTTCTTATTTGTTTCTAAAAGTAGAAAATTCCAAATTTAAGTTGATTCGGTATATTTTTAATCTCTGGAAATTTTGTTAATTCATATGAAACTCAAAAAACTCTTATTAGAAGTTAGTGAGAAATTCAAAAATGGTTTGAGTTCAGTATATTTGGTTTGTATCCCGACTATTTTAGTACAAAATATACTAAATTATGGTTATGGTTATGGTTGAAATTTATGGTTATGTTACTATAATATTTTTTTCTTCGTGATTTATCAATTAAAATTTTAAGTTTTACTTTAGTTATAAGTTAGAATTTAATATACGTCTAATAAATATACTAATCAAATTTGCTTGATTTCATTAAACTTATTTTGATGTGCTTGTTTTTTAAATATTGTTAATTCAACTAATATATATCTATCTCTTGTTTCTATCTCACTTTTATTTTATTTCAATGTTTTGATTTAAAATTATGTACAAATTTTGTAAATTATTTTAAAATGTGTTCTATGCTTTCTAAACTAACTTAACTAACTAACTTAAAAATCATAACAGTGTACTCTACACAACTACATAGAAAGGCTTTAAAATTTCAATTGGAATTAGCAGAAGTCCAATTGGACTTGTAAATGTAAATGAACACTAAATGTAAATTTAATTTTTATCTTACTTACAGTGTTGTGATGCTATAAATTATAACTCTTGATGAACGATTAATTATTTAATTTAAATTACTATATGATATTTTATTACTTTGTATAATCTCTTAAGATTTTTTTTTGTTGTCCTATCACGTGCAAACACCAACAATACTTCACTATCAAGCTTGGCTTGTTATTTAAAAGGGTAGTTAGGGTGAGTATATAACTTCAAAATATGAATAATAAAATATTTAGTGTTACCAACGTTAAATGACGATAACTTAAGGAAGTGACATCTATTAGTGGACATTTGTAATTTTTAGTTACATAATTGATAATAGATGGCATAAATCGTAAATAGTTAAGTTATTTAGAATTCCATATGTACATCCATTATTGGTTTCGGTTTTTATGACGGTTTTGTTATGAGTTTATATATTTATTTATGTCATTTTTATTTTTATTATTTTTATAAAATTTCGTTCTGGCTGAAATTTGAGAATACATAAAATCTAATGAATGACTATTCCTATTACTTTTCAGGTTATGTTGTTTCAATGTATTACCTGGTATTTGTTTTTGTAAACTTTTAACTCATTGTTAAAATTTCGATTGTAATTTATAATCACATTCATGAATAATACGATTACCGTATCCATATTTGTTTTATTTTTTCTATTTCCTTGATTTCAAATAATAACAAACCGGTGTTGTTGAAAAACAATATGACGTCAAAACATTATGAAAAGTCGTAATCTAGTTGAGTTTACAATTTAGTTTACAATCGGAGGCACGGCATATTTAAAAGATACTAGTGTTATCTTTGAATGAATGATATGAATCAGTCATTAATTTAGTTTAGTCGGCAATTTAGTCGAAAAAAACGCTGCCAGGCACACAGTCTAAGCGTCGATTTGTAAATGCCCCTATAATGTATGCAAAAGGTTTGATCATTAATACGTTTGAGTACCAAAATTTTGTATAATTTGCTTACTTGTCCTTACTTATATTGCTCATATGTATAAAATTAATTTACAATTCTTTTAATTTGCATTATTTCTGAACTAAACATTGTTTATAATAAATTAATGACCACTTATCTTGGACACATTAATTATAAAGTGATTTGCTAGGAATAGTAAAATTACCTAATAAAATCGTCATTGCGGCAAAAAAACAAAAATTATCGTTTGATGTATTTTTTCGGTCAATAAAAACGCAATTTTTATTATTTTAATATTTTTAACTAATTTTTTTTACGTCAATTTGAGACTAATCTTGAAATCATGTATTATATCTCGATTGTATGTTTCTTGCAAATTAATGTAAATATTTCGCTGTTTGGAGTAGTAATTCTCGAAGCATTCATTTCCGCACATTAAAATATAAGCAAAAACAAAAAAATTAACAAACCAAATTACAAACAATACAATTTTGTCTTTCCACTATGAGTCATTCGGAAAATTGGGACCCCGTTAAAGGTTTATCTGTTGAAGAAGTAGACTTCGAATGTATGGTAAGGGCAAGTCGAAAGATCTGACTTGCAATGTGAAGAAACGTTAATCAATGTTCGTACCTCAGAAAGAAACAATCCATTTTTAAAGCCAACTAGCACACATGCTACGGATGTTCAAAAGGAGTTAAAAGTATGTGCTAATCAAATTCCCGTTTTAACTAGAATTTTAGTTGACGAACGGATTATACAATCGGATTCTTTATCTAACATAAAATCCAGAATAGAACATTGGAAAGATCGAACTTTTCGGTTAAAGGGTTGTTTCCACCAAGATAATGAGGTGAACAAACTAATAAATCATTGGCGACGATTAGAACGTTTATATCGGATCTGCGTAAAAAAATTGGAAGACTTTTATTCTGGTTCTGCCTTTGGCACAGTAATACCTACGACATTAAGTCCATAGAAATAGTAACTCCTGATTCGTTGCCGCTAAATATCTAACCGGTGTCCACAACAATTTTTTATACCGCATCCAATTGTACATTTTTACCTGTATCGCACGATTCCACTAAGGTTACATGGACCAAGAAAGACATTCTAACACCGACCACTGCAACTTACCCAACGTTTCTTCACGATAGCAAGAAGCATTTTATTCCATCCGATAAAATATATTCTGATATACCAAGTAAACCAATCTCTGGCGTTAATGGTCCAATTAATTACCACGTTAGATCAACAAATCACGCATCGAACTAACAGACTATGCAACCTAGGCACATTCAAAATAAAAATTATGTTGCACATAAGTATGGTTTCAACAATTACGAAACTGCACATACAAAAATATTTGCCCCGAAAAATTTGCCGTATCCTTATAAATCTGCTTCAAAATTGAACATAAGTGTCTCCGAACAACGTCTAGTGCTAGAAGTTCACGACTTCATATTTCGAGTAGAGGCAATTGCTTCGTGTGAGCAGGAATAAACACTGAATAAATTATATGCTAAATAACGCTAATAATGCCTACATTTTTAACCGAGGTGGCAGAAAAATGGTATTGGATTTTCATTCAAAAATATCCAATAGGATCGTATCGCCAATTACGTGAATGCTATAATTCAGAGGTTTAGCAACATAGAAACAGATCGCGCAACTCGAAGGGCGATAGAGACACGTAAGCAACGCTTTAATGAATCTCCAAGTGATTTTCTCCTAGAAGTTGAAAGTATGAATTATTGGTTGAATCGGCCGTTCCAAGAAATAGATTTGTTAGAACTAGTAAGGGAAAACATGAAATTCGAAATACAACATATGACATTGCATTTATCGATGTCCTCTATAGAAGAGTGAGACTGATTTGCCAACGGAGGAACGACGTACTACTTTCTCAGAATATGGTGAAAACCCAGCTAATTACGATACCTTACACACAGCTGCCAGAAATAAAATTTAGTATGCTGGAACTTTAACATGCCAGAACACCGTTATCAGGACTACAATTTACCCCCTCAGGGAATATTCTGTTACGGTTGTGGAATGAAGGATGTATTAAAGACAAACTGCTCTAATTGTCTACGATTGAAGGAAAACCGTTCATCGGGAGTGAACCGAGCGGGCATGGCACGACCGGTAAATATTATAACCCGCTCGCCGACGAACGTAACTCCATCTTCACCCGTGAGATACGCGACCGCAGCCTCCAACATCGAACCAACTCGTTATCGGTTAATCGACTACCTTATAAAGTAAACTCGGATATTAACTTACCTTTACATACTGATTGAAGCATACTATAGGACATCGAGCATTATAATTTCTACCTTAATTAAAAGTTAACTATAAAACTATTTCAGCTGAAGTGTCAACTGCAGGCTGGTCCAAAAATAAAATTGTCGGTTTCGTCGATTTGTCGATAAAATTGAATAACCAACTTAAAATTGTCCGATTTTACATTGTGCCTTCTTTACGGAGGCAAGTTAATTTAGGAATTGATTTCTGGAATATTTTCCAAATCAAACCTCAAATAGTCGATTCCGTCGAATTTAGTTCTTCTATAACGCTGTCTCGCCGCAGGAGCTGATGTACCAGAAACTTGACAGAATGTTATCTCTAGGGGTAATAGAAGGGAGTTCGAGTTCATGGTCATCGCCAGTTGTGCTAATTTGCAAACCTAACAAAATTACGCATACGCTTTGGCTTTAATTAATGGCTTATTTGGTTGGTTAAATTGCACTAAATATATATCCAGCATTGACCTTAAAGACGCCTTCTGGCAGATGCCACTCGCCCCTACCTCTAGAGATAAAACCGCATTCACGCATCACATTCCTGGTCGACCGTTATACCAATTTCGTAATTTTGGACAAAGTGGTGTCTCATTGCTACCATCAACAAATATTCGTATATCTAGACGACCTCTTGATTACCTCCGCTACAATCGAAGAGCATCTAAAATTACTAGAAATCGTTTCCAAACGGCTTTCTGATGCTGGGTTGACTATAATTGTTAATAAGTCATTTTTTTATGAAAAAAGGAAGGACGAGAGAAGAGAAATTAATACGGACCCGGAAAAAGTGGAAGTTATAAAAAATTGTCCATCCCCATCAACGGTAAAACAAACCCGTAGATTACTTGGTATCACAAGATGGCACCAGAGATTTAAAAAACAACCCATTGTTACAACGTCAGATAATCAGTTTAACAGAAAAATTTAGTTCTCAGATTTAGACTTTTGGCGCTGTAGGCAAAATAGGTCCTGAAGACAGAATATGAGGTACTTCTATCCTTCCTAAATATACGTGCGATATAACTTTATATCCATACTAAAAGGTTTATAAAACATGAATGCTATGAATATTTATATTGGCGTCTGTGTATATGAAAATCAATACGCCATATACCTATTATGGTGATATGATTTATTTTTATGTTTTTCCGATTTATAAAAAAATTGAAATTTTTCTGTACGTAATATGAACACATTTCCACTCAATTATTACGTGTACACGTTATCTCAAGTTCTAAAACTCGAAAAAAGGTTATATTGTTATATCTGTTCACGTAAAACGTGAAAAGTTTATTTAATTTTGTTGGTTCTATTTGATAAATTTTTCAATTTTATGTTACCAAAGAAAATAGAAGATTACTAGGTACCGTACTTTTTTTTTATAGCACGTTACTCTGTAATTTTATTTAATTTGAAGCAACACAAGCATTAACGTACCCTCGGTATAATATTTTACAATAATGAAATTGTAATTCATTTGGTTTCATTCTTAGTTTTCCGCCACAGCATGAGAAACATTTATAATTTATGTATGCCATCTCACAAAACTATAAAACTTTATTCCACTTTTACTTGCAGAAACGGTTTTATACCAGTAATATGGCTGCTGTTTATGTCGTGTACACACATACATAGTAATAATAATTGCAATATTATGGTTCAATTCCACTAGAACAGAACAATTTTATAACAATTTTGCTGCGACAAAGACCAGAATTAAAATTTACATTAGAGCGTCTGAGATACAACATTTTTATTTTATGGTATACAAAGTTGGGGAAATTTTGCCATCAACCTATAAATTATTTAACAAATATGAAAAATCTTTATTTTTAATGTTTGACAATAATTTTATATCCGATTTATTTGCGATGAATAAAATATGCTGTTTGATTAAATTGAATAATTTACGAAACTATATCTAAAAATTGTTTTGCTATAAATTATGTGAGGGAAAGTTTTTAACAAGTTCATAATAAACCTACAAAAATCAAATGTAAAGTGAAATTTAATCAGCAGGCGAAATAAAAAATTGATAAAATCAAAAGCAATCGAAGCTCGATTTTTTAACCTAAAAAGCTAAAAACCACTCCAGTCGAATATTTACACCCTACTTATTGTAATCGTTGTCGAAAATGAATAACGAATTCCTCTAGAGTGCGACTAGTAATAATTTACAATTTGTCGCGAATTATATAAAAGTTGTATCGGCAATGATTGGAAACATATCAAAATTACCAAAAACTGTGTATTGACCATTGAAACCGGACAATAACAACAGTGATATGGAAGAGGATGATTCGGATCCGAAAGAAAAGTATAATACGATTAATTATTTAAATGCTATCGAACGGATAACTCTAAGGCTGTTTCCAAACACCGACTTATTTGTGGGCACCGTCTACATAGGTACGTCTACACAGAAATGTCTCCAAAAATGTGTCTTGACTAAATGTAAAACATGCAGCAGAACCTATATATACTGGCCCTGAAACGTTATTTTAACACAGTATTAGTTTTGTCTGTTCACATACTATTTTAAAATTTTACTATTTTTTATTTTTGCTTTTATAAATTCGTTTTCCGAAATAAAACGAACCAATTAAATTGTTTGATTTTCTTTTAGTTTTGCTTGTTTGTTACAGGGTGGTGATGGTTTATTTTAATATTTATTATCGATGACGTTTCATTCTCTCTTACTCTTTCTCTCATTATTTGTGTCGTGCAGTACAATTAAATAATAATATAGCCAAAGAGCTGTTAAAGTTAAACAGTTGGTTTTTAATTTTTTATAATTTGCTTAATTTATTTCAAAAAATAGTAGATACGTTTGATGAAATGATAGAAATTGGACATGTCGATTTATTGCTGGTATTAAACCATTTGTACTGAAAATACAAACAACAAATAGGATCTTGTATACATAAAACAGTTTGCAAGAGATACTTACTAAACAGGGCCCATGATATTTCTTTGTGCACGTTTTACACGATAATTTTGGTAATCGGCACGTATCCTGATGTATTTATAATACTGTAGCAAACATAAACACCTTCGAATTTTCGATCCAAATTAAGTTTCCATAATATGGAGAGTACGTTCCGTATCGAACCATATATTGTGTTGTTTAACCACATCGCGACTTTATAAGAGTCCACCCACATACAGTGTAATGTATCTACACTTGACTGAGAGGATGATTGATGGACAATTTAATCATTAGTTCCATTTTCGTATCTTCGACGTTACGTCGGTCATAAATTTCATAAAGGTACAGCTTGAATACGCTTGCCAAAAATATATTAACCTTCACATCGTTGAAATGGCCAACTGACTAGGACGCCGATAAGACCCATGAGCTCAGCGATATTTGTATAAAATCACAATGTTTTAGTACCAATCTACACGGGTACAATGCAAGCCAATTAATCACAATACTTATAATTCCACTAACAAATAATAGACCATCAAGGGATTCTGTGGCAACATTTCTGAAATCAAAATAATAATGCTAAATCAAATGTAAACCTAAATTTATTGAAAAACGAAACACTTACACATTATACGCCAATTCAGCTCTGTCTAATTGTTGTATCGTATATGTTCATCACATTACATTGTTTACCAACATCCTGAGACACTAAATTTCCAGCGTACGCCTCATTATAAATCGGATGGCTAAGTATATGGGATATGGTCCAATATGTAATAATATTATCATTGCATATTAGCAACTTGTTAATAACCGCAATCTTATCATTATCGCTCTGCAAATGGTTGACCACATTAAATATCCGATCACAAAAAATCTCATTTTGAAGCGGCTTTATTTCCAAGAGTGATACAAATTTTGTACACAAATTGATTAAATACGGCTCTCCACCATTCAATTCCACATATAATTTTTTATTCGCGTAACTATTCAGCAATTCGATATATGGCTCATAACATTTATATTTACCGGGCACTATATTAAACCGTAGTAAATCTCCGCCAATTTTTTAACCGCAGTTGAATTATATTAGCGTTACACATTTACTATAAATTTCCCGGATTCCAGCTTAATTTTATATTTAGCTCGTTTAAGAATTTCACTTGGCTGTCAACAACTGTTTCAATACAGTCATGCTTATCCGTATTAATTTGTGTCTAACATATTAATGTAATATTTTATTATTCCCTTAGAGGATAAAATTATTTCACTGTTTAATTATTTCACTAATTACATGTAGTAATTGCACATACTAATTACTAATTATTTCACGAATTACATGACTATTTTTATTACATGACTATTAAATTTTTAGTTTCTGTATTAAATATGGACGTCGCAAAAACATTCTTACACACGTCATGCCACCAAGTCAATGAAGTTAGCCCGATCCCGAATTTTATGGTGGGTTTCTTGGATAAGTGTAGCGATCCCGAAAAAGTGTAAATAGATTAAAAAATGTAGCACCACCCCGAAAAAAATGCACGCATGCGATAAACAAACAATATAGAAAATTAATATTAATGTAAAAAAAATTACTGGTCTAAAATTTGTATTTTATTTTATTTAACCCAAATAGCGATAATTTGCTTCATTGTAATTGCTGATTGTGTAGTTTAGAATTGTGTTGTCATTTTATTACTAACGACTTTACATAGGTGTCTGTAACGGGTCGAGTCAACCAATTTTGGTTAGGAAGCCGAAAAGTATTAATAGAATTAAATTTTAGGAAAATTCCAGATGCATGTGAAATAATAATATTTTTTCTTAGGTTGCCGTTTTAAAGAAGCAATTGTTGAAGACCAATACCATCGTTATCCATTAACCTATTAAGCCTTTATCCTTCATCTAGTAGATTAGAATTGTGTTGTCTTTGTGTTACTAACTATCGGCTATACCTAGGTGTCTGTAACCGGGCCGATTCTGTCCCACTTAACTAATCTATCCAATCCTTCGGTTTTGTTATGTGTAAAAAAGGGTGTACGGTGGACCCGGCGTCATCCGGGAACTCAAGCCTAAGAACTTGGTCGTACATTCAAAATCAATCAATCAATCAATTTAACCCAAATAGCGATAATTTGAGTAGTTACTAGGGGAGATAAAGCCACCAAGCGGCATACACGGCCAGATAGGCCAATGTACTAACTAAGATATAGAAACTACCCTATGTCCATATCAGGTGGAAATAACCTTTTTTTAATTTGTTTATTTAACCGAAAAGCGATTTTTTGTGTAATTACCATGGGTCCATGGGTACTTTCCACATCTTAGTTAGTACATTGGTCTATCTAGCCGTGTATGCCGCTTGGTCACTTTATCTCTAGGCATTTCGGTACAAAATTTAATGTTGGCCCATGGTAACTACACAAAAAATCGTCTTTCAGTTAAATAAACAAATTTAAAAAAAAGGTTATTTCTACCTGATATGGACATAGGGTAGTTTCCACATCTTAGTTAGTACATTGGCCTATCTGGCCGTGTATGCCGCTTGGTGGCTTTATCTCCCCTAGTAACTACTCAAATTATCACTAGTTGGGTTAAATAAAATTAAAAAAAAATTGAGACCAGTAATTTTTTTTACATTAATATTAATTTTCTATATTGTTTGTTTATCACATGCGTGCATTTTTTTCGGGATGGTGCTACATTTTTCAATCTATTTACACTTTTTCTTGATGGCTACACTTATCCAAGAAATCCACCATAAAATTCGGGCTCGGGCTAACTTCAGTGACTTATGCCACCATTAAACGTGTGCTCAAACTGAAGTCAAGATGGGGAAAAAAAAATTATCATTTAACGACACTATGCTGCATATACAAAAAAACGTAGATAAAAATCTAATTGGTTCACTTGAATAGCGCTGCACAAATCAAAAAAATGAAAACATAATAAAAAAATGTCGGATAAATAGGGTAAACTTTTAGGAAATAACTAAATTCTGAAATAAAAGGTTTTAAATTTAGGTTAAAAATAGTCTGAAATTGTACTTGGATAAATTATGATTATGTCATTGAAAAATCATAATAAAAACCATAGAAATAGATTATATAGAATGAATGTAATGAGCTGTCAAGTGAGTCAAATTCGGAGGGTAAAAGAGAAAGCATATAAATTAACAGGGTCGTATTTAGCATTTTTTCGACCGAATGCAATGAAGTTAGGAAGTTAAAATTAAAAAATTGTTTAAATTTAATTACATTTTTATTTCTTTAATAAAAGTACATTAATTATTTTTATTTAATTATAATATTATGTATATAATAAATAGTAATTATAAAACCACTACGCTTATTTATTTTACATCCCTTTAAAATGTAATAAAGAAACAAACTTGTTTCTTTTTGTTAATTTATATCACCTTTGGTTACAAAAACAATTCAACCGGATGTCATAATATTTTTCTATGATAGAATGAGCTAAAAAATTAAAGTGTTCTTGAGGATGACTATATTGATCTTCATCATTGAAAATATTCACACTTATTAGGTTGTGAAGAACAACTGTTATAACAAATTTGTTTAAACAAATGCAATAGCCAATTCCCGTTTTAATATTGCTTCAGAATATTTACAAATTTTTAATACTGACGGCCAAGCAGTTAAAAGAAAGACCACCTCTATTTTTTAAATTGATTAGCGATTTATAAGGACTATAAACCCTCCTATGTATTCAATAACATTAATTGGAAATTCACTTAGTATAATTGGGTATCCAAAAAAATCTTCGTCATACACATTAGATTCGTCTACTTTAGAAATTTCTTGGTCAATTGAAATATCATATGATGTGGCTTCAACCATTGAATTTTCAATTCTCCATGTTTTGTTAAACTAAAAACAAATGTTTACATTATAATTTCTGTAAAAAATTGTATTTACAGTACATATTGCAAAATAAAAATAAATTATGAAAAGAAAAGCACATAGCACATGAAACAATCAACACCATCTTTTCGAACCACAGTAATACGAAAAATGCGGCACTGGTAAAAACATTTGTTTACAAACCGATAAAAGCCAACGCCAACGAACAAAATTGTTTTCTTATGTTTTCTAATTTATAACTTAAATTAGGGATAGTTTTACCACAAATCACTTTTTTCTTAACATAATTTACATTTTATTTTAAATAAACACTTACTGATGGTACGAAATTCCTTCCTGAAATTTGTAAGGCGTATGTTTGTAGTTTTTCACAAAACACTTCATTTTATTAAAAGATTTTAATTTTTATTACTAATATGATGCACTACACACAATCCACTAACTGTTTTATAATATTTTAATTATTTTTTTTGATTATTTTAATTAATATTTTCAAGATTTTTTAGGGACAGGATGCAAAAGGAAATTTTCATCACCAGATTACGATCTGTGATTAAAAGGAACACAACTACGACCCCCTATCGGCGTGCAAAACCCATGGGCCGACCCATCTTCCATGTCCAGCACTATAGGCTGGCATGGAGCTATGCAATGCGCAGATGGCAACTTAAATCGGTCCTATAGCCGTACGTCTTCGATTTGGCAGAGATGTGTAAAGTAAGACGGGAAAATCAACCGCGAAAGAGCAGGGAGTGCTTCGGCCCCATAAAAAGATTGCATGGATTAAAAAAAAAAAAAAAATTTTTTAAGAGCGCAAAATTAAACGCGACACTTTAAACAAAAACCAAAACTTATTTGACTGGTTTTTATTTTGAGATATGAGACCGCCATATGCATTTTTTATATAACCATCCTGCTCTGGCTTGTGACACATGAAATATCAAATTTTATATGGGAAAAATCTTTACATTCATTCTATAGTTTATAATTCTATGATAAAAACTTAAGTATTTAAGGAAATACAACCGAAATAAAACTTGACTGTCAAAAAATCCCATATAATCGAATTTTTTTTACTATGGAGAAGTATAGGTGCGCTTGCTTGTTACTAACACCACTCAACGATATGTTTTTAAAGTAGTCATGGCCATTTATATACTGGCTCTGCATGCAGTTTTTATTTTCAAATCTAGTGGCAACGATCAACATGTCAAGAAATTTTTTTCCTTCCATATAATAGAAATTGCGTTTTGTTTTTTGTTATTACGTCTCAAATAAGTCGGTACTATATTCTGTAACTATACCGTTCAATTTCTAGCTGATGCGGACTCCATGCATTGCCTGTGTAGGATTTGCCATGATTTGATGACACGATCGAATGGCGGTTTATAAATACAAGTAAGTCTCAATAAAAAATGGTAAAGTTTTTAACTAACAAAAATTTCGTTTTACTTTAGATTACTAGATGTGTTGGCCTTCAAGGCAACTTTCATCAAAACACTGTGTTTTAATCTTAATCATTTTGGCCAAAATCATATTTCCTCTCCAATCTCGATGCTGTAATTTGTAAGTAAAAATAGTTTATGGTCGAAACAATTTATTCATAAAATTATTTTGTGCCGCCAGTAAATTTCGATCAATTTATACTAATCTTGGTAACAATCTGTGCCCTATTGCACCGGCTCATATAAACGCTACACGATGGTGAATTTTGCCAAGAAGACGTCCTGCCAGGGGCAGCCAGTAAAATAATGCCACTCATCCTTGATGAGTTAATTCCGTTGAGTACAACTCTGAAAGAGATTTGTTTGAGTTTGGTCGAACTAGCATTTCTAGACACTCATTCATTTAACTGTAATGGTAGCCGTCCATAAAGCAAATGCGGTGGTATGCAACAAGAGTCAACAAAAATATTTGGTCTTATTTATTAAAAGTATGACTTTCATTGTTGCGCTAATTGCACAGGCGGGATTTGCGGCATGGTTTTTGACTCGAAAATCATTGGACGGCACAAGGATTAAATTTACCACTAGATAAATCAACAGATTTACGTTTACAAAGTGGGCGACGAGGTCCACGACCATACATATAAGGTGATGAATTTTTATCCCAGGCTAGTTGCTAGACGATGACGAGTACAATGAGGATGAATTATTTGACGACCAGGATAATGTCGATCAAGACAAATCGAATGAAGAAGGCTCCCCGAGAAGCAAAATATTTTAAAACTTTTGTATTTCTTATAAAGTAAAATATTTATTAATAAATTTACACTGAAAGGATGGGCAAATATCTTTATTTAAACAGGTATCGCACAATGCAAATCTAGGTAGACATATAGTTTGATCAAAAGCAATGAGCATCGTATTAATTTTATCCCATAATTCAAAAAGTAACCATTTTTCTAGTGCATCCTCTGCCCTTCTCCACCCACTTCAAACGATTTGCAATTCGATGTACATGTGTATCAAGTCCAATCCTCGTAATTTGATTCCATGCCACTTTCATAGAAATGTGTGCCATTTTCGGGCCAACTCTAGGTAATTTTGCGAGGTTGATAATTGTATCCGGGATATCACCATCGTATTCATCCAATAGGATTTGTGATGTTTCATAATATGCTTAGCTTTATTTTTATAAAATGAGACCGGTACTAGTAGTTTCTCGAGCGTTCCAACATCAGTCTCGATTAAATGATCTGGTGTTAATCCGTATTCACGAATTCGTTGCATGGCCGAATCAGTGGTACAATCCTTTGTTGACTCGAAAGCATCAATGCAATTAAAACCTCATATCGACGAACTTTTTGGGAACATTTATCGCAACACAAATTATCAACTGGTGTTTTTTGATTAGCACGCATCTTTCTTAAATTTTCGAGAGTTTTGGTACAATTTTAGAAAATTATTTCATCGTGTCATCAAACGTTTTGACGCACCGAGCACAAACAATTTATAGAACTACTATAAAAATATAAAAAAAATAAACGTTTGCTGAGAGTGGTGGAATTTTTTTCAGTTTGGTTGCCATAAAAAATATTTTGTTTGATATTCTTTATTTATTATTATGGCAACCAACTCAGCAACAACAAAAAATTTCAAAAACTCAGAGAGAGAATCTATATTTTTATCTCGTTCCAGTTTTCTGCAAAATAAAACGCTGTTGTAGTGGAATAGTACTATTACACCTTCAAATGAAACTAAAATATACACACACTTACACACAACAAAAAAATGAGATTGATTGAAGAAATCATAATATGACATAATATGAAATCCTTTTTACAAACAATCCAATTTTCCCATTGTTACAAAACACATACACATAAAACGTGTATAAATGAAAACATCTGTGTCTTGTGGAGCATTAAAAATCCACGTTGATTGATAGCACTTCACCAGGATGAATAACAAATTTTATGTTTTGAAGTTTGAATACAAATTGCGTAGACCCATAGACATAACATATTCACGAAATTTTCTATTTGCGTTCAAACATCATACATATCTAACATTGATCATTTTGTTACATTGTTGCTGCGAGATCATTTAAGGATGAGAAAAATCATCATTGCCATCATTTTCGTAATCATTATGTTCATCATAAACAAACAAAATCATAAAATCATATCTTTCAATGTTTTCTTTTTTGCCCGTCGTTTCCTTTTATATTATACGAGTATGTATAATTTTTCAACAATTTTCGTCTTTTCAATGGGGAAAATAGGAAAAAGGATTTCTTGATAGAACTTTTTTTGCTATTTACCTTATATATTTCCATCTGAAATGAATACAAATCATAGGAAATTATATATGTATGTTCTTATATGCTCTATAGATAAAACAATTTTCAGTTTTCCTTTTTAAAGAATTTTCTTTTTGAAGGTAAAATAAAAAATAAAGGTATTTTTATTGAAGTATAGAAATATGGAGCGGTAAGGAAAAAGGATTTAAGCTGAAGAGAGCTAAAAAGAGTTTTATGTTGACAAATATAGAATTTTTCTTATTCTAGGAACGTCGATTACCTTATTTCGCGAGACGCTTTGCTCTCGAAAGGCTTTATTCACGTTTAATTTAAATTGAGTGCAAGGCAGTCTTTTAGACTGTCCTAGCTCCTTGAATCTGTAAGGTTGATACATTCCTTAAATTTGTGCATTTGCGAATTTCATTTGTTCGGATGTTCGATAAATATATTTGCGATTGGCTTCCTCAGTTCGAGGTTTCAACAGCTTCACTGTAAATCTATGTGCATTGGCCGTTTCTGCAGAACATTTACCACACATTAATCTATAGAACACGCAGAGTCCTGCGACATCTCTGCTGTGTTATAGACCGTCTAGATCTTTATTAAATCTGGGATTCCTTATTATTTAGTTGGCAGGTCGCTAAATCCTATCCAGTAACTGGAGGGCAATATCATATGATCCAACCAAAACTTGACAGCGCTTGACAGTAATACGCTGTACATGCACTAATGAATGTCTTATATCTGAAGATTTAAAACAATGGCACCAACAATGTAGATAATTTAGATAATATGTCGAAAATTATTATTTCTGTTAGCAGGCAGAAAGCGTTCAGGATTTATTTGTTAAATAAAACCATTTGAAAATCGAGACCTAATTTTTATCATATATTTGAAAAGATTGAACATAAGTATAGCATTGTTACGAATTTTACTCTACACCAACATATCACTCGGTGGTTGAGAAGGAAAGCTATATACCACCAACTGTTGTCATTCCCAAAGGTCGCGAGTTCGACACCAGTTGCAGACCATAATTTTATTAAGCAATTATTATTCTTAATATCATTGATGTTATCACAACTCGTTACACCGCAACCTCATCAGTAGTCTTTCATTATTAATGTGAAATGGATTTTAGAGAATTAGGATTACTTAGATAAATTGATATTTCTTGTATGCTTTACCATGGTACTATTCCATGGAGAAAACAGAAAAATTTTGCTGAACATCTGACAAAGGCAAGAAAAATTTACATTAGAGCGACTGAGAGGGAAATTGGGATTGGGGAAATTTTGAAATCAATAAAAACTAACCTTAAATTTATTTAAATAATAAATAACTAAAAATCTGCAGTATCCAAAAGCAAAGGCCAAGGCTAAAGCAAAAAAAAAGGACGTCAACAAAATTCAACCGTAACAAAATGTAAAGGAACGATAAATGGTAAACTATGAGTAGATACGGCACCTTTCTTGGATCCGGTATTTACCGATATAAAATCCAAGTTAAGCGATATGAATAGTTTGAATCGAGCGATAGTAATAATGAATTTATGGGTGATGATATGCATAATCAAGCTGATATTGATGAGCCACAAGAGATGAAACTACCGCGTATGACATTCGCAAAATGCCGAAATTAAACAAGTGCAAGAGTTGCGAACAAATTGTCTAATTGAATTGAATCACAATGAATTTTCTATTGAAGAACTCGATGCTCTAAATACAGTGGCGGGTGCTAAACGTACCCAAATCGTAATTGATTCTAAAACTACCCGTAAATCATCACATAGACGACAAATTTTGATAATAATGTCACTGATGTTATATGAAAGGTTAAGCCCATAGGTGTCAAAAAATCTATCGTGACCAATCCGTTTTTAAATCAAACCTATTTTATTTGAATGGTTAGATCTATAGAAATCATCCCATAATAAAATCTATTCCACTCATGCTCCATGAGTGCACTGAATAAATTCTACTCAAAAATCTTTCGGCACCAAATCGTTTTATACACTTTACTATGTTTAGTTATTGGAATTTTAAAGTAGTGTGCCGCTTATTTTTTTAAATAAACAAGTTTTACTTAAACATAAATCTGACGATGGAAAATTTAATTGTTTGTTCCAAATTATTATTTAGATTTCCATGATATATTTTTAGAATAATTTAATTGAATAATCACTCAACATATAAATCGGGATCTAATATGAGTTATATATTAAAGAGTGAGTGAGCTGAATATCATTAGAAAGAGACGAAATTAATTTTTAATTTATTTCTTATTTGAAAAAAAAAAAAAAAAACATGGCGAGTGTTTCATCTCTTTCTAATATCGTAGAGCTGTCTCTTTCAACAATGTGTTTAACAGCGTAGAAACTAACTGCGTGTGAAGTGTTTCACACTTTATTTCAGAGATTTACGTCTACGAATCATATTGGAATACGCAGAGTCCAATTGGATTCTAACTGATTTATTAAAGTATTAGTGCATGTGTACACTGTTATGAAATGAATTATTTTTACAGCAAAAATGTCATTAAAATTAACTAGGCATTTTTAAGTAAAATTATAATTTTACTTAGAATTTGGTAGTGTTCGATAATGTGATTATTTTAATTTAGCATAATATGAATATATTTTTTATATGTGTGTTAATTAATTAAAAATTCTCGTTAATCCAAATTTTACTCACAGTCCAATTGATGTCTTGTCAATTTTTTTTGTTTAAATTTTTTTATACTGCTATGACGAAAATTTATCGTAAGTAACATGACTTTCCAAAGAAGCATTCCGCACGTTACGTCAAACGGTTGCTAATGGCTTTAATTAGTTTATGTAAATTGATAACATTTACTAACTATGTAAATGTGATACAATTCGTATCGTGTCGGATTCGGATACGTTATTAGGTACAGTTTTTGTACTAATGTATTAGTACGTTAACCAAAGGTGCAGATATTAAAAGCCGAGTACTTTGATTAGAATTAAACCATATAACTCTAATTAGATTTCTAATTAAATTATTTTAATATCGAAATTTAATTATTAGTGTGGGTTAATAGTAAAATGGTAAGCCATTTTACTAAAAGTGCTAAAGTGTTCCATTTTCAGTTCCAACCCTCTAAGAAAATATGCGAATTCGCTTTGAGTGAAATGAAAACGAAATGTTTGCGTAACGCCATTTTACCAACACAAGCACATGTAAATATATCCCTAAAAAACAACAACGAGTTTTTTTTGTTGTTTTATTTTTTTGTCATTGTTTCAGAACAACGTACGAATTATATTGTGTAGGCAGCCATTTTTTATTTTGTAAGTAAATAGGATTTTGATTGTTTATGTTTGTATTTTACTGCGAAAAGTGGTATCCAAAAATAATAATGTTTTTATAGTACATTTATGTAAATTTTGTGCAAGGAAAATAAAGAAAATGGACAACAAAGCATATTACGATATTCGCAAAGAAATTGAAAATCTTTCTGCGATTAATAGTAATTATAGTAGAAGTAATACAAATCACAATGCCTTCTGTGAAGAAATGTGTGTAGATGAAAATATTTCTAAAACCATCGATCAACCAGTATTTCAAGATCAGTTTTCCAATGATAATAGTAATTACTCTGAATTCGACGAAAACATCTCTTTGGATTCTAGTGAGGAGGAGTTTTTCGAAGAGTTTGTAGTAACGACGAGCAAGTTTTTGAAGAATTTCGAGGTGCTACTATTTACTATGAATTAGCTAATTGGAGTATTGAATTCAATATTTCGGAAGTAGCTGGAGATGGCTTACTTAAAATCTTAAGAAAGTATCATCAAAACCTGCCAAAAAATATCAAAACTATGAAAAGGCACCAAACCTTACATCACAGAATATTGTAGCATTAGGTCAAGGGTTTTATTCCCACATCGGACTTCGTAAAGGCTTAGAAACATTTCTAAAAAATAATGCATACGAGAAAAATTTAATTCTCATTGATATAGGGATTGATGGCGTGCCTTTGGCGAAAAGCTCTTCAAGTCAGTTATGGCCGATACTGGCGAATATTACTCCTTATAATAATATATTCCTAGTAGGCATTTTCCATGGATACACGAAACCGTACTGCGCCAAACTTTTTCTGCAACAATTAGTCACAGAAATTAATTATTTTGAAGTCAACCCTATTATCTACAATGATAAAATAATCAATGTGGAAATCAGATCTTTCATATGCGATGCACCAGCACGATCGTATATTTTAGGTAACGGAGTATATTGTGTAGTTGTTTGTATAGTTTAATTTAATTTTTTATTTTTCAGGTGTAAAATCACATTCGGGCTACTACAGCTGTACTAAGTGCACCATTAAAGGAACGTACTTCCAACACAAAATTTGTTTTGCAGTATCCGAAAATACGCTAAGGACAAATGAAAGTTTTATTGAGAAATTACATAAAGATCACCACGTTCGGCCAAATGCGCTTGAGTCAACAAAAATTGGATTCGTTAGTCAATTTCCAATTGACTATATGCATTGCGTTTTGTTGGGCGTTATGAGGCAAATACTCTCAATCCTAATAAGACAACGAAAAAAAAATTTCTCGTTAAAGCAAAGTGACGTTATCGTAATAAATGAAAATTTAAATCTTTTACGCAAATGGATGCCCTCTGAATTTCAGAGAAAACAAAGAACATTAAGCGATTTGGATCATTGGAAGGCGACTGAGCTCCGAATGTTTCTTTGTTATACTGGAATAGCAGCTTTTAAATCTACACTACCGGAAAAATATTATACACACTTTTTGCTTTTAGTATGTGCTATTCGAATTTTAAGCCATCCAAAGGATTGTCGCAAAAATAACGAATGCGCATCGCAGTTACTGGTCGAATTTGTTAACAAATTTCAAACACTGTATGGATTGGAAAATATGTCTTATAATGTGCATAATTTGTTACATTTAGCTAAGGATGTAAAGTTGTTTGGACACCTAGACATGTACAGTGCATTCAAGTTTGAAAACTACATGCAAAACATAAAAAAAATGGTTAAAAAAGGATCATATCCAATTCAGCAGATCATTAACAGACTAAGCGATATATATATATATATATATATATATATATATATATATATATATATATATATATATATATATATATATATATATATATATATATATATATATATATATATATATATATATATATATATATATATTATTATATAATATTGCTCTTATTTTAATTTTTTTATTTCTCCTTTCAGATGCCCAAACTTCTGAGCCATGCGATGATGAGTTTGGTTCGGACGAGAATGCCAACTACGTTGAATTTTTAAAAATAAGCCCATAAATACAACCAACTACTAGCACACAAAAAATTTATAAGAAAAAATTTAACTACGATACTAGTACCAATACTCTCAGGCATTCAACCGCATCCATACCTACTTCATCCAAAGTTTCTAAAATTACTACAACAGGGACCAACGAAATCAGTTGCCAAACAGATTCAGACCAGTCAATCTGCCATCAAAATCACATCCTATTGAAAGCATTAATTAAAGAAGTCAAATATCTACGCCGTGAACTTCAACAATCCAAGGAAATGCAGAAACGGACAAATATAGCAACAGAACAACTAGACATCCCTAGAACCACAGTAGACTCATTCAAAGAACTGGAAGAAATGGTCAAAGTATCGGAGTACGAGGAGGCCCTGGTGAGATATACCAATAAATTAAGTTTAACATTCACACCAACAAAATTACATAACTCTTCAGTTTTTGTTACAGACAAACACATTTAACAATTTTGGTGTATTAGCAGTTGATAAATATGTACGAACATGTCTTAGAGCTATAATAACCGATGAAGTAGCGTCCAAATTTTCGTGGTTTGGGCACAATGATAATATATCTGTAAAATCATATGCAATTATGAATATAATTAAGGGTAATTTAAGGGATACAAAATGCTCAAACTAACTAATATTAATTATAATTCATTTTTCAGAATGTGCAATATTAAAATTTCCAACAGCCCGAAGCGGAGACATTATTGATATTATAAAAAGGTGGTTTCAATACGCCAAAGATAGGAAACGTAAGCGGAAACCAACTGACCAATAAGTTGCCGCATAATATGTCGTTATTTTATATTTTTATTCAAATCTAATTATCCTATTTCTCGAATTTATATTTATCTTTTTTATTTTAATTTTGAAATCATTTAATTTCATCAGTTTATCAAAGAATGAAAAACAAAATAATACTATATATTCTTAATTTTTTGAATTTTCGAAAAAAAACAAATTTAATTTTGGCTGAAATATTATGAATAAATAAAAAACATGTATATATTTATTTTACTTTACATTAAATAAAATATTTTTAATAATAAAAGAGGAAGATTATTACAAATACGGTAACCCGATATGGTGTTATAGAAATGATTCACATTGACATTTCAATAATATTTCGCTTCCTCGTAGTACAAAACTTCCATGTTTACATCGTACTAACATTTCTCCATTATATTATAAAACTGTCTCCTACTGGTATAACAAAACTATTTCTTTGTAACATTACAGAAACGTTTCATATCGGCGTTACGCATTTCATTTTAAAATTCTTATTCCGTGAGTAACAGTAGCGGTTCGTTATTATTTCGCTAAATGAGTACGCTTGCGAAGAGTTGTATGGGAAACATACTACATTTTTGTTACTGTTGCGGTACGCTTTTCTTAGAGGGAAGACAATTTAAAATAACAATTTAATATTTTATCTCTTTTTGGTTTTATTTAAAGTCTAACCTGCCCACTGCAATTATTTAAAGGGCCGCGGTATTTTGACCGTGCAAAGGTAGCATAATCATTAGTTTTTTAATTGGAAGCTTGTATGAATGGTTGGACGAAATATTGACTGTCTTTATAGAATTTATGATAGAATTTAACTTTTTTGTTAAAAGGCAAACATTTGTTTAAAGGACGAGAAGACTCCATAGAGCTTTATATTTTTATAATATAATTTATAAAGAATATATTTAAATTTTATTAAAGAAAAAATTGTCTTATTTTTGTTGGGGTGACAGTAAAATTTATTTAACTTTTATTATTTTATTACTTTCATTTATGGTTTATTGATTAGAAACTTAAGTTACCTTGGGGATAACAGCGTAATTTTTTTAAAGAGTTCATATCGACAAAAAAGATTGCGACCTCGATGTTGGATTAAGAGTAATTTTAGGTGTAGAAGTTTAAAGTATTAGGTCTGTTCGACCTTTAAATTCTTACATGATCTGAGTTCAAACCGGCGTAAGCCAGGTTGGTTTTTATCATTAATAAATTCAAATATTTTAGTACGAAAGGACCAAATATTTAATATTTTAATATTTAAAATTTATGAATATAAATAAACTACTTTGGCAGATTAGTGCAATAAATTTAGAATTTATGAATGTAAATTATTTACAAGTAGTACTTGATGTGACAGGAATTATTATTGTGTTTAATTAGAGTATTATTATTATTAGTGTGTGTAATGGTAGGGGTGGCTTTTTTGACATTGTTAGAACGTAAAGTTTTACGTTATATTCAGATTCGTAAGGGTCCTAATAAGGTAGGAATTATGGTAATTCCTCAGCCATTTTGTGATGCAATTAAATTATTTACAAAGGAACAAACTTACCCTTTGATATCTAATTATTTGCCATATTATTTTAGTCCAGTATTTTCTTTATTTTTGTCTTTACTGATTTGGTTATGTATTCCTTATTATTCTAATTTATTTATATTTAATTTAGGGGTTTTATTTTTTGTGTTGTACTAGATTGGGAGTTTATACAGTTATGATTGCTGGGTGGTCTTCTAATTCTAATTATGCATTATTAGGGGGATTGCGTGCTGTAGCTCAAACTATTTCTTTTGAGGTGAGAATGGCTTTAATTTTGTTGTGCTTTGTTTTTTTAGTGGGGGATTATAATTTATTAAATTTTATGGTTTATCAAAATATTTGATTTATTTGAATTATGTTTCCTTTAGCTTTAGTTTGAGGTGCTTCTATATTAGCAGAAACTAACCGTACACCTTTTGATTTTGCTGAGGGGGAGTCTGAGTTAGTTTCTGGGTTTAATGTAGAATATAGAAGAGGATTTGCTTTAATTTTTTAGCGGAGTATATGCCAGTATTTTATTTATAAGAATGTTATTTGTTGTTATTTTTTTACTGTGTGATATTTATTCTTTTATTTTTTATGTTAAGTTAATATTGATGTCTTTTTAATTTATTTGAGTTCGGGGGACTTTACCCCGGTTTCGATACGATAAATTAATATATTTAGCATGAAAGAGATTTTTACCATTTTCATTGAATTATTTAATGTTTTTTGTGAGTTTAAAAATTTTAATATTTATTTTGTTTTAAATCATAATTTTTAGTAAAGTTAATAGAAAATTTTTATTTCTATATTATGTTTTCAAAACATAGGCTTATTCAAGCTCATTAACTAATTAATTGATTTATCTCATCATATTATAATTAGAGGACTTATTAAATAATAGGAAAAATAAAGTAAAGTAAGAATTTGTCCGATTAATACATAAGGGGTTTCTACAGGACGGGCACCAATTCATGTTAATAAAAGAATAATTATTACTATAAGTCAAAAAATGATTTGATTAATAGGGTAAAATTGTAGCCCTCGGAATTTGCCTGTATGAGTGAAAGGTAAAATAAATAAAATGGCAATTGAGGCCACTAATGCAATAACTCCCCCTAATTTGTTAGGGATAGATCGAAGGATTGCATATGCAAATAGAAAGTATCATTCTGGTTGGATATGTACTGGAGTGACAAGGGGGTTGGCGGGAATGAAATTATCAGAGTCCCCTAATATGTAGGGTGCTATTAAAGTTAATCCAATTAGTGAAGTTAGTATAATAAATCCAAAAATGTCCTTGAAAGGAAAGTAGGGGTGGAATGGAATTTTATCAATATTTCTGTTTATTCCTAATGGATTATTTGAACCAGTTTGATGGAGAAATAATAAGTGAATAAGAGTTATGGCTGCTACAATAAATGGTAGAACAAAATGTAAGGTGAAAATTGTCAATTGCAAATCCCCCTCAAATTCATTGTACTAGTGTTGTTCCCAGGTAAGGAATAGCTGACAAAAGATTTGTAATAACGGTTGCCCCTCAGCAAGACATTTGCCCCATTTGCGAGTAAGGTTCGGAGTAATCAACCATAATTAACATCTCGACAAATGTGTGCAACTCTATTAGATGCTAAGTCGACATTAGCTGTATAGTGTATTGCTAAAAATAATCCCGTTAAAATTTGGATAATTAGGCATAATCCTAATAGAGACCCAAAGTTTCATCAAGCAGAAATATTGGAGGGGGCAGGTAGATCTACAAGTGCGTTATTGGCAATTTTGAATAAGGGGTGAGAAAGTCGTATAGGTTTATTCATTAGTTAATTTGTCGTAAAGGACCATAAAAGTTGTTGGTAATTTTTACAATAATGATTAATGTTAAAAATAGATAATTAATTAGTAAAATAGTTAATATATTGGAGGGGAAGTTATATAATTTATTTAAATTTAATCTATTTTCTTTAGTAAAATTTATTTCGTTTATGATTGATGAGGTTTCTGTATTTAAAGAATAAAAGTTTATTATAATTGAGTCGTTAATAAGTATAATTAATATAATAGAAAAGAAAAATGTAATTGAGACTGCTAATAAATTTTTAATTGAGAAGTTGAATATTTCATTTGAGGCTAAAGAGGTTATGTAAATAAATAATACTAATATTCCTCCAATGAAAATTAAAAATAAAACATATGAAAATCAAAAGGTTTTTATAAGAGATCCTGAGATTAAACAAATAATAAAGGTTTGAATTAGTAAAGTGAACCCTATAGATAATGGGTGTTTTATTTGTGTAAATATAAAACTAATAATTAATCTACAAATAATTAGTGTAAATTGTATAATTTCAAGAAATAGTTTAATTTAAAATATTAATTTTGGAGATTAATGATAAAAATATTTTGTTTTCTTGATGTTTTAAAAAGAATGTCTTTATTTTTGATTTACAAGACCAATGTTTTTATTAAAGTATTAAAACTAATGTTAATATTTATTTATTGGGGATTTTTAATTTTTTTTATTTTTATCTGGTGTGGTAGTATTTGTTATTAATTGTAAACATTTATTAATTATATTATTAAGTTTAGAATTTATGGTTTTAAGATTATTTATGTTTATGGTTATTTATTTGATATTTTATGATTATGAAATATATTTTAGTATATTATATTTAACTTTTTGTGTTTGTGAGGAGGCATTAGGTCTTTCGGTTTTAGTATCTATGATTCGGACTCATGGGAATGATTATTTTAATTCTTTTAATTAATTGCAATGTTAAAATTTTTATTAATAATAGTATTTTGTGTTTTAAAAAAAATTTATATTGAATGGTGCAGAATTTTTTATTTTTGGTGGGATTTATTTTTATTTTTTTAAATTTTTATAGTAATAATTGAGGGGGCATTAGTTATTTTTTGGGGTGTAATGTTTTATCTTATGGTTTAATTTTATTCAGAGTTTGAATTTGTGCATTAATATTGATAGCTAGTGGTGGAATTTATTGTTAATAATTAAACATCATGTTAATAATTAAACATCATGTTAATAATTAAACAGTATGTTATGATAAATGGAGTAGGAAGTGTAATGTTAGATATCAAATGTGGTGTCCCTTAGGGTGATGTTTTAGGACCACTATTTTTTCTCATTTATATTAATGATATTTCCTATTTGCCGCTCAATGGTCATATTAGAATATTTGCAGATGATACTGCTTTATTTTATGAAACTCATGATCATGACAGTATATTGATTAATATGAAACATGACCTTAGTATACTTTTAGAATATTTTAATTCCAATTTAATAGCTCTCAATATATCTAAAACCAAATATATGGTATTTCATTCCCCATATAAATCGATGACTAGCTCATCTCTATTTGAAGTTAGTAACATTAACATTGAGAGAGTCAGTTCATTCAAATATTTGGGAGTTTGGACAAGCACATGTTTTGGGATGATCACAACAATATCACAAGTAAGAAAATTGCTCCACTTGTTGGGTTACTCAGAAAATTATATTTCTCTGTTCCTACTAGGGTATTGCTTATGATTTATTTTTCGTTTATTCATTCACGACTTAGCTATGGCCTTATCGTATACGGAACAGCTACCTTAACCAGGCTGAAGAAATTGCAAGTTATGCAAAACAAAAGTGTAAAAGCAGTATACAGATTGCCAATTCTGTTTTCCACTAGGTTATTATATAGCAAAGAAGATATTATGATATTGCTCATAAATGTCTTATATAAGTTTCAATTAACCCTTTATGTGCACAAAAGCTTAAATGTATCTTCATTTATGTCTAATATAAACTTTAATTACGCTCAGCATGTGTATTCAACTCGAAATTGTAACAGAATTGATTCGCATCATATTAGAACTGAATTTGGAAGAAAATCGATCACGTTTATGGGCCTATTTATTTATAATCAAATACCTGAATTTATAAAGGAATCTGAAACCTACTTACAATTTAAGAAAAATATTAAAAATTATTTTAAATCGAATATTCTATTATTTTGGAACTAAATCTCCGTTATCTTTAATTTTTATAATATTTATATATCTATGTAAATTTTGTAACTTTTGTATATTTATGTATAACAACTTGGATTATCCTTAAAGGAACATTAAATTCACTGGATAATCCGCCGTTGTTATTTTATGAGAATGAATAATAAAAAAAATAATAAAAAAAAAATAATAATAAAAAAGACAAATTTGAGTCTTTCCGAAAAAATTCGTCAAAACTTTGGGACTTGGGTTGGAGGATGATATATGAGCTGATCAGATGAGGAATTTAATTAGCTTCAAGGTACACTATGGGAACGTGAGTCAACATTTTCAGTTCCAAGACAAATTTGATTTCTTCGAAAAAAATTCGTGAATACTTTGGGACACGGGTTGAAGGATGATATATGGGCTGATCAGATGAGGAATTTAATTAGTTATTAGAAGCACTATCGGGACATGAGTCGAGATCTCTGGAAAGGAGTGTTAATGGTCAATTTCAGTTCTAAGACAAATTTGATCTTCCTCAAAAAAAAATTCGTCAACACTTTTGGACCCGGGTTGGGGGATGGTATATGAGCTGAAGACCATAAGAAGCACTATCGGAACTTGAGTCTTGGAACCGAAAATGGTCATTAACATTCCATACCAGAGATATTGACTCAGGTTCGGATAGTGCTGCTAGTAGCTAATTCAATTTCTCACCCGTTTCCCAAAGTGTTGACGAGTTTTTTTTCGAAGAAAATCAAATTTGCCTTGGAACTGAAAATGGCCATTAACACTCCTTCCTAGAGATCTTGACTCAGGTTCTGATAGTGCTTCTAACTAATTAAATTCCTCATCCGTTGAGTCCATATATCTTTCCCCAATCCGGGTCTCAAAGTGTTCACGATTTTTTTTCGAAAAAAATCAAATTTGTCTTGGAGCTAAAATGGCCATTAACACTCTTTATCAGAGATGTTGACTAAGGTTCCAATAGTGTGTCTAAGAGCTAATTAAATTTCTCATCTGATCAGCCCATATATCATCCTTCAACCCGGGCTTCAAAGTGTTCACGAATTTTAAATTTGTCTTGAAACTGAAAATGGCCATTAACACTCCTTACCAGAGATCTTGACTCAGGTTCCGATAGTGCTTCTAGTAGCTAATTAATTTTCTCATCCGTTGAGCCCATACATCATTCCCCACTCGGGTCCCAAAGTGTTCACGAATTTTTTTCGAAGAAAATCAAATTTGTCTTGGAACTGAAAATGGCCATTGCCACCTTACCAAAAATGTTGACTCAGGTTCCGATAGTGGGTCTAACAATTAGTTAAATTTCTCGAGCAAGGATGCCATATCTAATACTAGCTTTTAACATAAGGTATAAAGTGTAAACCATTTTTTTCTAGTTAATTTTTCCTAGTCCTATTCTTAAGGCAGGAATAGTTAAGTGCCAGCAGAGAATAAAAAATTTCTACCAGAATAAAAACTATAAAATATGCTTTGTTTGACCTTCTACTCAACAGTGGATAAATTTTATTTTTTCAATCAAAATATTATTTCAAATTGTTCAATAACGGGGTGAAACAATAGACTAACATTTAGTTTAGTTTATATTTGCTAAATGTCACTGAATCGCTATACTGAATTTATAATTTTTTAATTTCTTTATTTTATTACATTACATTAAATTGGATAACATTTTAGTACACACGGATGTGTTGGTTTTAGTACTAATTTTCGTTTAGGAACACTCAAGTTTCCTACTTAGATTTTAATTTAACAGTGTGAAACTAATACATAAATAAAACTGTGAATTTGTGAAGAAGCATAGAATTATATACTTATACCAAATTCGTTTGCTTTTACAACAACAATTTGACCGGATTTTATGTAACGAATATGAAAGAAATTTGATCGACTTTTGTAGTAATATTTGTGAAAAGAAAGACAAAAAATTGTTTATTATAAATGGCGGGTTTATCATTTCACCTTGTTAGCATCGGTATAATAAAAAATTATATAGCAAAGAATTAAAATGTTCAATATAGTGTCTCCCATTTCTCAATTTAATTAATTTATTTATCAATAATTTTCAATTAAAAGCATAAGAAATTATATAATTTCGCACATAAACACAACATTTTAGTACACAAGATATTTCGAAAATACGTCGCACAAACAAAATTACAAATTATCCTTAAAATTTTAATAAATCTATTAAAAGCAAAAACACAAGATATTTTGAAAATACGTCGCACAAAATTACAAATTATCCATACAATTTTAATAAATTTATTAAAATTAATTTAAAATTTATTAATTTAAAACTGAATTGTACAAATGGCGCGGGGTCTTTGTTTTGATGTTATGTTTTGACGTTTACTTTTGTATATATGTATGCGTAAAAATCTAACAAAAAATCAAGATTTTTTAAAATTGATCTAGCCGATTTGTTAGATCAAGATTTTTGTGTGAAAAAAATTAATGTCAAAAATGTTGATCTGACAGCTGAATCCGATCAAATCTTTTTGATCTGACAGTTCGAACGAATTTAGTATTAGAATGAATGTAAACTTTTTTCGCCTATACAATTTGCTATTTCATGTGAAGCAAGCATGAAGCAAGTCAGAGCAGGATGGTTATATAAAAAATGCATATGGCGGTCTCATATCTCAAAACAAAAACCCCTTAAACCAGTGTTTGTTTTTGTTTAAAGTGACGTGTTAAATTTTGTACTCTTAAAAATTCTTGAAAATATTAATTTAAAAAATTAAAAAACAATTAAAATATTATTAAAATAGTTAGTGGATTGTGTGTAGTGTATCATTTTAGTAATAAAAATTATAAACATTTAATAAAATGAAGTGTCTTGTAAAAAACTGCAAAAATGCGCCTAAAAAATTACAAGAAAGAATATCGTACCATCAGTAAGTGTTTATAAAAATAAAATGTAAATTATGTTAAAAATAAAGTGATTTGTGATAAAATTATCCTTAATTTAAGTTATAAATCAGAAAAAAATAAGAAAACAATTCTGGTTGTTGGCGTGGGTTTTTATCGTTTTGTAAACATATGTTATTACCAGTGCCGCATTTTTCTTATTTTATTTCATATGCTAAGTGCTTTCCTTTTCATACTTTATTTTTATTTTGGAATATGTACGGTAAGTACAATTTTTTAAATTATAATGTAAACATTATTTTTAGTTTACCAAATTATGGAGAATTGAAAAAGCAATGGTTGAAGCCTCATCAGATGATATTTAAATTGGCCTAATATGTATGACGAAGATTTTTTTGGATACCCAATTATACTAAGTGAATTTTTCCATTAATGTTACGGAATACATAGGGGGATTTATAGTCCGATATTTATTTAGAAAATTGAATTGTGAGGACTGTTCCAAATTAATGCAACAATGTAATTCTTATAAATCGCTAACCAATTTAAAAAATGGGGATGGTCTTTTAACTCCTTCGCCGTCAGTATTAAAAATCTGTAAATATTCCGAAGCAGTAAACGGGACTTGGCTATTGTGGACTACAAATATATAACGCAACTACAATCTAGTTCAAAATTGTTTAAAAAAATTTGTTATAACGTTCCTCACAACCTAATAAATGTAAATATTTTCAATGATGAAGGTCCAATATAGTCATTCTCAAGAACACGTTAATTTGTTAGCTCACTCCGGTCCATGACATCCGATTGAATTATTTTTGTAACCATATAAATTAACAAAAAGAAACAAGTTTGTTTCTTTATTACATTTTAAAGGGATGTGAAATGAATAAGCGTAGTGGTTTTATAATTATTATTTTTTATATACATATTATTATATTTAAATAAAAATAATTAATGTACTTATATTAAAGAAATAAAAATGTAATTAAATTTAAATAATTTTTTAATTTTAACTTCCTAACTTCATTGCATTCGGTCGAAAAAAAATCTAAATACGACCCTGTTAATTTATATGCTCTATATACTTGACAGCTCATTACATTCATTCTACATACTCTATTTCTATGTGAAGAAGTGCATGAAACTAACACATGCAATTTTCTAGAATATTCTTATTGGATTCGTATACATATTAATTGTTGTTATTTTTTTGTTAAAAATTTCACACTCAAGCATATTTCCATTATCACAGTTTTTCATAATTTTTCAATAAAATATTAGAAGTATTTTCCTGTATTTTGATGTTCATTCTACCACCTATCTTAGATATTCATAAATGAACATCTATTTGATATGAACACCCTTTTTAACTTTTTGTTTCCCTAATTGTGCCGCTGTGTGTAGATTTGTTTGAATCAGGCATTATGAACATATCGTTTATACCTTCAATTATTTTTGTTTGAGATGTTTGCCAGTTATGTGACTTTTTGGACACTCAGTATACTAAAGTTAAACTAAACAATGTTTCAGTGCATGACTGAATGTGAATAAACTAAATTGAAGTTATGCAGACTAATTTATTAATTAGATTCCTAACGCTTGTGATCAGTCTTAAGTTTATGTACTTTATAAATTGTGATCCTAGCTAAATACTTGTGAGGTTAGAATATATTTGTTCGAACCCCATTTAACTTATGAAAATATCATTTATACCTTCACCTGAGTGCTTGAATGACTGTCAATAATGCAAATGAAGTTTATGCACAAACATTTATAAATTAGATACACCCCCCTTAAATAAATATATTTTCTTAAGAAAATCAGTTTGCCGTGAACAAACTAATAATTTCCAAGAAATTTGGCCTATCCAATTTAGTGGTTCATACGTACACTACTGCAAATCTAATTTAATTCTTCAACCAAAATTGACACGAAAATCGTTCAAGCCAATCAATACCAAAGTCTACAAAATTTATCGAAACCCACAAAAATATACCTGCCCTAAGAACAAAGCAACAAAAAATATATAATTTTCCGAAAATGTCAATTTACCTGTTATATATCGATATTCTTATTATATGATTTTCCGTATTTAACCGCAAAGTACATAACACGACTAACAAAAACTTACATTTTGGGTATTATTATTATTTTTCCATCACCTGGCTTCGTGTTTGTATATACTATATATACTCTTAAAGAGATAAAGTTAATTTTCCCCTTTCTCCACATTTTCAGTCCGATTATGTTCCGAAAACGTATCATTTTATGATTGTAAATTAAAGTCCTAACAACAATCATCTTTATATTAGGTACAAATAAAGCTTCAAATTATAAAATAAACTTAAAGCAAAACTTTTTTATTTTTCATTTACCTTTTCTCGCCCCCTCTACAAATGAACACCCACACACATTTTTGACTATTGACAAGAGAATTATATATAAATTTAAAGAAAGATATCTTGGGCTAAAAAGGAAACGATTTTTTTTGTGTATGTGTGTGTGTAGGTTTTACTTGCTCTTCGCAAAAAGAGAGTCATTTAACAATGTCACTTTTCTAAATAAAACGAAAGAAAACTTTCCAATTATTTGAATAAACTTTTCGCTTTTCATTGTTATTATTATTTGTTTAGAACAGATACGGTTCTATAAGCAGGAAAATTTGTGCAAAATCCAAACATAAAATAAAAAACTGCACAAATATCTTGCAGCACTTTTTATTTGAAATTTATTTAGAAAATGTAGGGAACACCATTTTATTACACTCGGCTGCAAGACAATAAATTATATTGCAATTGTCTATATTAAAATGGACTCAGGTGAAAATGTTATGTATACAATTTTTTGTATATGCATATTATGCAAATTTATAATGAAAATGGGGAAATTTGTCTCGTGTCTTGTACGAAAGTATATAGGTATATACGTGTGTTATAGGACATACTATTTAAATTTGTCTGTGTCTGAATGGCTCGCGGGGGACAACACATTTTTTGTGTTTTATCTATTTCAGGGATCATTATCCTATTTTGGTGCAATGTGCTTTTAAGTGTTTGCGCAGTCTATACATACGTGATAAACAAAACAACGGATTTAAGTGTGTGTGTATATAGTATATTTTGATTCACCTCTGGATACAAGAAACGATAAATAAATTATAAATGAATCTCATTCTATAAATCATACCAAATTTTATACAGGGGGAGCTTTTTAAAAAATACCAGGTGCATTTGTTAGAAACAGAATAGTATAAGATTTCTTAAAATTAAATTTATTGAATTCAGTGGGTCGTCCAATAGTGATCTTGAGTCCACATCTAAAACAACACGCACGAATGCGTTCGGCACAAATTTTTGTAAATGAGGCCCACCTTTATGATGAATATTAAGGCTTAGAAACGTTTGTACAATTCTATTTCAGCCACTTTAAACATCAAAAATTGTCTTACGTTATACGTGAATTCTCTTCTACACAATGATAAAATTTATTCTGACCTATCGAAAATCACGGCATGAGAATAATTCTTGGATACACGAAATATCTGCCAGTATGAACGTGGAAGTCTCGTTTTAATTAAATCGCTAACACTATCACAATTAAAAGTAGTTTAAATGGAATAATTATCGGTAGTATTGAATTTAAATGGTTATAGTAAATTATACCAGAATTTTGTCGTGTGTATGGCAAGTATTTATAAACAATTTTCTCCATGAAGCAACTCAACCAACGATTTCATCAAACACTTGATCAAAACGTTAATCAACTACTAAAAAAATATGATTCAAGAAGAAACGAGTACTAATTTAAACAGCGAGTTTAACAGTAATGATTATTCAACATATAATCCAAATTATCTACTGAGCATAGAACACCTTGTGTGCATGTTATTCTAAATACCACTAACAAAAAGGTTTTGTGATTGATCGATGCGACTGTAAAACTGAGGAGAAGAGCTTGTAAGGTACAAAACAATAGGTTAGCATCCCAAAATGCAAATACAAAGAAGTGAGTTATGTCAAAGTTTATCCTCGTTTTGCTTGCAAACAACGGATTTGCCCACCAGAAAGAATAAAGCGCTGAATCAAATTGGTAAAATATTAAGCACTTCCAAAAGTATACTCATTTTGCACAGTTTTGCTATTCCATTAAAAAAATTTGGTCGTTCACCGAAAGCGCTACAAAATTAAGTTAAATATTAGCTAACACCTCCAAAAACATATTTAAAAAGTGACTTATGAACTAAAATTATCCAAACTAAGATTAATTTTACCCACCCATTAAACAATTTTAGTGTCCACCTTCCAAAATTGCATAATAATTGAATAATCCAAAACCGTTAAACCTGATTTAGAGATTGAGAAAATTCAGCGAAGTCAGTTAAGTAATTATCTTTCCCACATTAAGCTAAGTTTTCCGCACCAATTAAAAAGTTTTAAATACCCTACAATGGCACTAAGAAAATTGAGTGAAAGCTGGTAGCCTCAACAGGCTCAAAAATGCCTTAGAAATGAGTTATTTGACCATTCAAAATGGCAGAAATTTTAACCAGCAACCCCAAAAATAAATTTGGAGAAGTGAGTTATGTATGTATGTTCACATGATGTCAAAAGCATGAAAAGAAGAAATGAGTGAAATATGGCCCAGCTCCCATAAAACAAAATTTAGAGAAATGGGTTAAGCCTTTGGTTTGTTCACATTTGGTTCACCTTTTAAAACGATTTGCTAAACAGTCATAAGCGCTGAAATATAAGAAAAATATTGTTAATTAATTAATCATCGTATCCACTTTAAGCTAAGTTTCGTTAACACAAAAAAAAATTTACCCGCCCTCAAAAACATCTATAAAATTAAGTGAAATTTGAGCCATCAACCCAAAAAGCAAATTTCGTCACATTTTGCCTAGCGTAGCCCCAACCCAACCATATAAAAGTATTAACCATCCTCCAATAGTCATTAAAGCAATGAGTGAAATATTGATCCAGGACCCAAAAAGCAAACTGAGTAAAGATAGTAGTTATTTTGTTCGCATTAACCAATTATCGCCAATCCATTAAAAATGTAGCTTTCCTCAAAAGATGGGACACAATTGAGTGAAATTTGAGCCTCCACTTTAAAAACAGAAATTTGTAGAAATAAGACTGGTATATGGTAGAATATAATTTGACAAACCATTAAAAAATTTGAGCGAGTGAATTTTGAACCAGTACCTCAAAATCGAATTTAAACAAATGAGAAATAAAAATTTTCACAATTTTGCCCATCCATTACAAAACTTTGTCCACTCCTCAAGCACCAAAAAATAGATAAGTGAAATTTCATCCAGCACCCCAAAAAGCAAATTTCGGAAAACGGGTACAATAAGGCATGTTTTAACACCAAATTAAAAAGATTGGTTTAAAGCTGTGGAAGAATCTTAAAATTTCCATAACTTTTGAGTTAAATTATATAAATGTTGTGTGAAACAACAACTGTCAAATGCCAATTAATAAAATTAGTTATGATTTGGAACAATAATAAATTTTGTCCACCAATAATTTGTTTTACCTACTTCCTTAAAGCTTTATGTACGGAATATTGAAAGCCTACTTACATTTTTGAGTTAAATTATATGCGTGTTCACTATTAATTGTTAATTTAAATAAATGAGTTACCGACCAAATGACACCGGGTTCGAATCCCGATGCAAAAGGAAATGTTCATCAACAGATTACGATCTGTGATTAAAAGGAACAAAACTACGACCCTCTATCGGCGTGCAAAACTCCATGGGCCGACCGATCTTCCATATTTAGTACTATAGGCTGGGATGGAGCTATGCAATGTACAGATGGTAACTTAAATCGGTCCTATAGCCGTACGTCTTCGAGTTGGCAGAAATTGCGTAAAGCAAGACGGGAAAATGAACCGCGAAAGATCAGGGAGTGCTTCGGCCCCAGAAAAGATTGCATGGATTAGAAAACAAAAAATAAATAAATGAGTTACCTTTTACAAGGCAAGGGTGGGTAAAATTTATAGTGAGTGCGTAAAATTCATCAACAGGTGGACAATTCTAAAAGAAAGCTGATTTATTAAACCGGATTATTAGTAGTGATTTAAAAACAGTTCTTTAATTTAGCTTAAAAGTTAAATTAGAAATATTACGTGGATTTTATGAGGCTTGAAAAACGATTTAATGGTTGGGTAAAATTCATAAACTGGTGGACAAGCCATAGCCTTTAAATTTAAATTAACAATTAATACTTATTAATACTCAGCTTTGTGTGTTGAGTAAAACAAATTATTGGGTGGGCAAACTTTATCAAATGTGAACAATTTTTAAATATAACTTGTTTATCAGAATTGACATTTGGAGTGTTTATACAACATGTTTATGGGTGCCAAATTTTTTAATGGGTTTGTATACTTTGGCTAAATTTGTTTTCGTGTTTTCGAATTTACAGAAGTGAGTTATGTCAAACTTTAGCGTTGCTTTGCTTAAAAATTAAACAGTTTGTACCGCTCAGAAAAAACAAAGCACTAATTGAAATGAGTGAAACATTGAGCACTGCCAAAAGTATACTACATGTTGCACAGTTTCGCCCACATATTTAAAAGACGTGTTCGTACACCGAAATTATCATTTCAGAAGTGAGCTATGTAATTATATTTACCATAAGCCACGTTTTCCGCCGTTATTAAAAAACTTTACCCACCTTGCAATATCTCTAAAGAAATCGAGTGAAATTTGAGGTGGTAGTTCCAACTGCGAAATTAGAGAAATGAATTATGTCACAGTTTTTCATACGGTTTACTCATTCATTAAATAGTTTTAGCCACCCCTCATAAGCGTTAAAAATAGATGTAATTTTAGCCAGAAATCCCAAAATAAAAGGTAATTATTTTGTTCACATAATGCCAAATTTAGACATTAAATTGTTTTACGCACCTTCAAGAGCGCTAAAAGAAGAGTGAAATTTGAAAACGAGTCCAGAAGCAAATTTAGAGAAACGAAGCCTCAGTTTTGTCCACATTTTTCCCACCATTAAAAAGCTTTGCTAATCCCCCAAACGCACTAAAACATAAGTGAAATATTGTTAAATAATGAATTATTGTACCCGCATTAAGCTATGTTTCGCTCAGTCATAAAAAAAATTACTCACCCTCTAAAAGCGCCTATAAAATTAAGTGAAATTTGAGCCGGTTGATGGCTGACAAAAATAAAATTTGGCATATTTTGTTTGGCTTAACCAAACCATAAAAAAGTATTACTCATCCTCCAATAATCCTAAAAGAAATGATCGAAATATTGTTCCAGCTCCCCAAAAACAAAATTTAGAGAAGTGAGGCTGGTATATTATAGCATACATTATGCTCACATTAAGCCAAGTTTAGCCAAACCACTAATACAAAAAGCCTTTAAAAAATTGTGTAAAATTTGAGCAAGCCATAGTTTATGCTATAGTCCATCCATTAAAACGTTTTACTCACCCGCCAAAAGCGAGCACAAAAATAAGTGAAATATTGACCCAGTCCCAAAAGCAAATTTAGAGAAAGGAAATATTACATTATTTTGTCCATATACTCGTATGACTCATGATGAATTTAACCAACAATAGTGATTGAGCCAAATTGAAAGAGTGAAATTTGAGCCACTACCTTAAAATCAAATTAAAACAAATAAAAAATTCCATATACTTTTGAAGCATTAAATAAATGAGTAAAATTTTATCCAGCACCCCAAAAAGCAAATTTAGAGAAACAGGTTATTAACATGATTGCCCTAAAGGAAGGATCTTAAATTTCTATACGAGATCACAAAGTTTCCATATAATGGAACTATACCGACAAACTCTACGATATTCAAAATTTGTTAAAACAAAAATGACTCCAACCGATAAAATCGACTAGGTTTAATAGAATGAAAAATGATATCCATATTCTCCATTTGAAAATTGCACTGGACTCATTTGATTGTGTCAACATAAGGCTATCATTTCCAAATAGTGGAAATTGACTGTACGATATCCTGATATTATCTAAACAAAAATTATTCAAAGCAATAAAATGGACTTGATTTACGAGAACAACAAAGGATACTTCTACCTCCGTTTGGAAAAGGCTGAGATTGATTCGCTACGTTACCTTACAGGCATTTTCCAGCAAACTCTATGATTCCACAAATTTATTTAAACTAAAACTACTCTCATCGAGCAAATCGATTTGATTTACGAGAATAAAAATTCTGATTTATCCAAATTTACTTTTGGGAGTGCGCAATACAACGGTAAATGGGCGGTATACTTTCTAATAGGTTTACATTTCTTGGTTAAATTTGCTTTTGGGAGCGAGTGATGCTAAATTTTCATTCAATTTTAATTTTTTTTTTTTTGATTTTATTTAGGAGGTTTGCCAAAGTTTTAATTGGCTTACTGGGCAAAACTCAGTTTATAAATTTTCATTTGGAAGTGCTAACTCAATAACTCAAGGCAACACAGTTCTTTTCTATTAAATTCTAGTATCGTTGTTTATCACTGGCATTTAAATATCAACCACCTTCGAAAATTTCAATGTCGTCTGACAATGATGCTTGAGATTTGTTTTTTTTATTACTTCTTGACTTTCTAAAAAATAAATCATTAATTGAAATTTCTCTTCATAACTGAAACTTACATGAAATTCTAACAACCTGAAATTTGTAAAAACTAACTACGGGGTTTTACATAATGAAAAACGACAAGCTTGTTAATTGAAGAAATTTACGAGAATTATAAAGCATCAGAAGCACCAACCAAAATACTTAAATCATTACTCAAAAAATTGGCACCAGCTGATTGAACCGGCATTATCCACACAGGTATTTACAAACTGTTTAATTAAATGAATAAGCCGTGAATATGGAGGGCTTCCATCTGGCGAAAGCCTATTATACATACACATTTGTTGATAATTTTGCTGGGCTGCGCACTCAACTTATCAAATACTTTCGGTATTGATAATAACGGCGGCTCCGACATAAATGCGCAACACACGAAATTATTCTGGTTAGAGTACTTTTCATTTAATCTGTTCTTTAAAAGTTTTTGAAGTTAAAGACAGTTTGACCTACAAAATAAAAACAAAACTCTGATTCACTCGAGAACCGTACGAAAAAATTTCATAAATTCCCTCGTTCACCACACAACTCGAATCAATAATTTTGATTTGGTTACAAAATCCATGAGTGCTATACTGTATCTTTGAATTTTCGTTAAGCTTCTTATTAAAACCAATTTCACATATCGAGTAAACTTTTTCGGGATTTAGGTGTGCAACAGTGAATTGTGGGAATTTAAATTGCACTAGATAAACATCGATATAGAGCAAATCAAAGCTTCGTCTCACCATAATTTTGTCGAAATGGCGTCAGAATCTTTTTGTTATATAGGGTGATTCTACGACCTTTGATAGGCTCCTACTTGAGATTGCAAGACAATTGTGGTCTTCATATCCCAACCATTAATTCACATTAATGAAATTGAAGTGGTTTAGGTTTAGCGCAGATTCTGCCAGTTTGGTCTTTCTGAATCATTCTTTACCAAAAAATTATGCTTCAAAAGCTCGGAGTACCGTAAGATGATTCAGTTAAATGTGTGTCAGTATTGAAGAACATTTTATTGCTACGTGGAGCGAATATATTCTACATTAAACTAATAATTTGACACCAGAGCCAATGCTGTGTCCAAAATTTACTACACGGGAATATGGAAATAACAACGGAGACTGGAAAGACATATCATATCGTAGTGTTAGGTGATTTTTATGCTTCATTTGCTATGGTTGGTACCTGACCTCCTTGAGACACAGGTACCAAAAGCTTTCAAATCTCCGAATCAAAAATAAATGAATATAGCCCAAAGAGAATTAATTCAAATCGCACCAGTTCTAAATTTCGCGGTACAGACAGTCGTCCTGAAGGACGGACACATTTTTATTTTTGGGTATTTTGGGCGCAGAGTCAATCAACATGTAAAAAGGTGATTTTCGGCCTAAGTCATTTATTATAATTTTTATCAGGGTTTCAATACGGAACACTACGAACCGAACTTAACTGACACTTTCATTAGATTGGTTTCCTCCAGAAGGCATTGGAATGTGTTAATGTAAACAATCGGTGCAGTAAAATGGTCGTCATCTAATATTCAAATTCATTCGCCAAATTTGGGATTTTTAAACTAAGAATGTATGCATAAGGTACAATCTGCAACCCATTCTCTAAAATTGCTACCGATTGCTGAGATATTGAGATGTTATTTGTTCCAGAACCAATTTTATAAGTTTCATTTGGGAAATATCTAATTTTTTGGCGTATGGAACAGAAATTTAGTGTATTGACGAAAAAAAGTGTTAAAATTAGTTCGGGTCGTTTGTAAATTAGGTTTATGTACAAATGTCATTGTATTGCCAAGGAAGAACCCTGAGAATGACTCTCGTCAAAGCAATATGGACGGTAATCACTTTTTCTGAAACGTCAAGAAACTGAACATTTATTTTTCCATATTTCTTATTCACAATAAGCACAAAATACACAAAAAAATATTGGTCCATATACCAAAGATAGAACAAATTAGTGAAAATAGAGTGGATATGGAACAATTAAAAAAATGAATTTCTCGAAAACCTCAATTGCTTCTGTGAAATGAGCAATAATCCACCTATAAAATGTTTTGGATATAAACATTACGGACCTCTAAATACCTAAAAGTAGTCGGGACTTAAAAATACTTTCAGCCAAGAAAATAAGTACTTCATGTTTACTAGGTGCGCAAGTAAATTTCAGTTTTTTTTTAAAAATGAAAAATGAAAAATTTCAATCAAATGACGCGCCTTTGGACCGAAACCATTCATCCAACCAATTTTGCTCTTCTTCGAAACTGGCCAAGTGTAGTCCTCCCAAGCCATGCGCCATCGACCAGAACAAGTGATAATCCGAGGGAGCCAGGTCTGGCGAATGAGGCGGGTGAGGTAGCAGATCCCATCTCAGCGTTTTGATGGTGTCCTGGACGATGTGAATGCGATGGCATGGAGCGTTGTCGTGCTGCAATATCACTCGTGTTCATGACTAGTGTACCATTCTGGCCGTTTTTCGAGTAATGCATGGAGTTGTTGTCGGTAGCGTTGCTCATTGACAATTTCGCTCTGTTTCAGCAGCTCATAACACGATTCCTTTCTGGTCTCACCAAACGCAGAGCATTGTCTTCTATCCCAAGCTATTTGGTCGTGCCGTTGATATTGATGATTCGCCAGGTGAAAGCCACGACCTTTTTCGTTTGAGATTCTTAAAAAAGATCAACTTCTAATCTCCCGTAACAATTCGATGCAAGAAGCTCTTCAATTCATGCCGTGAAAGCAAAATTTTTCAAATAACTCTTCGATTTTTCTTCTGTTTCTCAGTCAACTCATGCGGCATCCATTTACTCTCCTTTTGAATTTTTCCCATAGCATGTAAACGTTTGGAAATACCTTGGCGAGTCGTGTTTAAGGCCTCCGCAAGTTGATTTTGAGTTTGCGTATCCTCTTCATCCAATAAAGCTTGCGGCTCGGTGTCTTCAAATGTTTTTGGTCTTTCGGAGTGCTTTTTGTCCTCAATGACGAAATCGCCACTTCTGAAGTGTTTAATCAAATCTTCACAAGTAGTTTTCGGTGGTACATGTTCGCCGTAGGCCTCATCAAGCAAATGACGTGCTTCAGCTGCATTTTTTCAAGTTGAAGCAGAAAAGCAAAGCTTCCCGCAAATGATGTTTCCACGCTATGCGCAAACACAACTTTTGATATAAATAATAACTAGATTTTAATTTAATCGGAAATTTAGTTGCGCACCAATAGTATCCTGGTCGGCTGTCTATAATATGCAAGAGAATATCAAAAAGTGACATACTGTTACGAATTTTGGACGTTCGTTAGGATTTGTTATATATTTTGCCATTAATCACACTCAGCGTAGAGTTTCAAAAATTAAAATTGTAAATCATTTGTAAGTAGTTATATTAGCGAACATTCGAAGTCATCGTCATCATATTTCTTCTCTTGATGAGCTCTTGATAAGCTATCACCGACGCTTACAATTGTTTTCGTTATCTCTTGAAAATCCATTTTAAAATCAAGTTTTGAATCAGAATTGGAGGAATACTAACACTTCGTGATGTGCATATCAAAGAGAAATTATCGAAAGTTAGGTAGCTTGGTTCCAAACCATTAAGACATCTGAATAATTTAAATTGGAAACCTAGGACTGCAGTTACGTTTTTACTGTCCGGTTCCTTGATTTTTGAACAAAAAATGGCTTCCAATCAATAATCTGCGCATGCAGGGTTCCAACAAGTAGTTTCGACATCATTCAAAGACACCGGTACGAACCCACTAAATTCGTTCGAAATTAAATATTTTTCCATGAAAGTTATTTTTAGAGATAAAAGAACCTGGAATATTTTAAAACCCGCACCCTGTAAGTAAACCGTAATATATTTTGATTTTTAGGTACATAAAAATAGATATCCTTTCTGAATACTAACAATACACGGGTATCCCTTTTCTTTACATAATAAACATATTTATAGTTTGATTCCGTATAGAATCGACACCGCAAATCCACAATTTTCATAAGAAAAATATGTTATTGGAAAAATCTAATTTATTTATATTTCCAAATAAAATTTTTTTTTTTTTATTATATTTTGTTTTATTTGTCATTGATCTTGAGCTTTTGTTATTCTTAACTTTTTTGGTACAAAATATGGTCGAGATTTCATGTGAAAAGATGAAACCTGACGTAAATATTTTCACCTTTGTTGTTTAATGCTTTTTGTAAGCTTTTTGTAAGTTTTTCAAAACAAAATAAAATATTTTGATCAATAAACCAACAAATATAACGATAACATAAAAAAGGAAAGCTTTAAGAAATGAAATTTTGGTTTTGTTGGTGGGAGTAGGATAATGGATAAAAACAAAAGGATTTTTGCTAAAGAATTTTTGTGTGGTATTTTCGGTTTTCGACTTTCAATTATTTGATTTGTTAGATCATAAAGCATTATGCAAAAAAATATTTATTGATTTTAAGAGCTTAAGTTTTACAATCTGATAGTTCAAAACTTTCAAATTTTTAGTTTTCAGAAACCAAAGTAAAAATTGTTGAATGAAACGTCATTACCACTACTGATAATTTCTAAAGATCATACATAGACTATTACATTCTTATCAGTTATTGAAAGATTCATAAGAATTCATAAAAATGTTTTTCGATTCCATTTAAGTTATAGTGAACGAGAACTGAAAATTGCATTTCTCGTTATCATTTTTAGAGTATTTTGGTTAATATCAGATAGCCGGAATGACCGGAAGGATCATAAAATAGAGTGCAATGCAGTTAGTGAGTGAAATTCCCATATTGCAATGAACGGCTTTTATGTTATTGGCAATTTTTATTTTTATTTTGACGTTTAGAAATGTCATGACTCATGATATATACAACATCATTTTTGATTTGAGTTTTAAAGACACTTAATAAACACATTAAAACATTTGTTTATTATTTCGCACAAAACCTTTTTTTTTTTTTCAAAAATGTTTAAAAAATTACTCGATTAATTTCGACTTGTTAGGTCATCATCAGGAGTATCTACTCATACTCCTGATGATGACCTAACAAGTCGAAATTAATCGAGTAATTTTTTAAACATTTTGAAAAAAAAAAAAAAAGGTTTTGTGCGAAATAATAAACAAGTGTTTTAATGTGTTTATTAAGTGTTAGTGTGTTTCGCCAAGTACCAACGGCGCATAGTGTTAAAAGAGTTTTAAAGCCTTTAATTGTGAATTTTTCAAGTGTTAAAGTGTTCGCCCTCGTGAGATGATGATTGTTTGTGCTCTTTTCCTTCATCGGATGAAGATGAAATGCAGAGACATTTTTTTGAAACAGTTAAAGGATCGTATACAAAATTTTGCCAACGAAGTCAGAGAGTATACTACAAAAACGGCAATAAGAAACCATAGTTTTTTGACAATACTCCTAAAGTAGTTCCTACGTACGCCAATAGATGGCTCTAAATTTGAAAAAAAAAATCAATGTAATGTAAACATTACAATTTTTTAGAAGTGTAAAAATAAATTCTCTCTCTTCGACTATCTGTCAAATTGTTTGCGAAATCCAGTGATACAACTTTGACCTAAATCAGACAACTCCAAATACATTTGCAGAGCCATACGGATGTAAATTCGACCAAAATGGATACGAATACAAATTATCTGATTCTGAATCTGAAGCTGAAGTTATAAATGGAATGCGTATGACTGTATTGACCGAACCACATACAACATCAATGTCCTGAGTGTGATGAGATATTTGCTCGATCATATCAATTAAACTTATATTTAAAAGTGGACCACAATGAATATCAAAAACAATTATTTTGTATTGATTTTGGATGGAAATTTCCAACGGAGTGGCTTCTAAATAACTATAAACTGAAGCAGTACGCATGTAACGATTTGCATAACGAGAAATTTTGTTCGGGCAAAATAATAAAGCGTTCAACAATCGCGTCTACGTTAGAATTAGGACCAGGCGATAAGAAATTAAAATCGGCAAAAGAGAAACCAAAGAAAAATCAATTTTGTTGCGCTACATGTAATAAATCCGATAGAACGATTTGGAACATTTGGATCGCCATTCTAAAATCCATATTCCTTCTGAGAAGGAATTTGAGTATACGATTTGGCAACGATTTTTCTGATAAAGATGATAAAGAAGATACAGGTAAACATCTTTGTGTGCACTGTGGCTGAACTCGAACTCCTCAAATTTAATAGCGCATATGAGGCATCATATGTGCGAAAAAGGATTTCTACGTTCGTCAGATTTGCAGTGCCAGCGAAAAACACATAAAGCCTTGTATATGCACAATTTGTGGTAAAGGTTTTTCCAGATCAAACAAACTTGATCGACATATGCGTATTCATCCCGACGTTCGGCCATATAAGTGTACACATTGCGATCGAACTTTTACCCAACCAAACGATTTGGAGAGAAATATTTACAATTTTTGAAATGTAAATAAATAAATACAAAATTAAAATTACATATTACGACTATTAAATTATAAATAAAAAATGTAAACATTTCCCTTTGTTTTATATAAAAAATAAAGAAGTGTTTTTAATGCACCAAACAAACAAATTTTTAATTTAAACTATATTTTAAAACAGTGATGGAATCCCATCCGGTCACCTCAATCACTTCTTCCATATAGAATACCATTTGTTTCCAATAAGTTGGTTTGCATGCGGGCGATGTGGAAAACCAATTGGATTCTGTAACTCAAAAAATGTACCCTTTGCAAGAGTTAATTTAAAATCGTATCAAGAGCTGTTTGTATCCACTGTCAATAAATCAAAGTCCGCTATAACATTCGATGTGGTAAGAACACATTTTGGTTTACAGATTTCTATGGTCGCCTCCTTTAGACCATCGTTTTTCATGCACGACATAACAAAGGAGTAAACATTGTGTGAATAATCGATAAATTCTTTGTATCGATTTGTATCACCGTATTCCATAATATTAATGTTATATCTATTCGGCACAAGGATTCCACTGTATTTTAATACCGTTTTCATGCATAAATTACGCTGTCGAGCATCCTTTCGAACAGTAAAAAATATCCCATCCATTCCGACTCAATTATATCAATTTGATGTATCAAAGAAGTTCACAAACCTCAATCCGATCCGGCACCAATTTAATAATATCAGAATTATCAACGCCAATTACGGTTCCAGCGCCAGCCTTTGACGGGGACATTGATAAAATTAAGGTGCCACATCCTAGTTCTAAAACAATTTTAATTGTAAATACTTCGGTATTATTGAAGATCGCGTCCCGGTACTCACATATCGTGATGAATACTGTAATACGCATACGATAAAAAATACCACTGATAATCTTCTGGCAATAAATTACCAACACATTGAATATCCTATTTTACGGTTTTATCGATCGATTGTGTTTCCTTCTGTCCGAAAAATGCTTTAAATGATTTTTTCATATTTTCGATGTCGAGTGCAGCTCGCTCCAAAACGCTCTTTTTTCCTGAATTTCCCATTTTAATTTTTCTATAAGCTTATCTGTTTCCCGATTTCTATTTGTACCGTTTACGCAGACGGGTTCTTCTAAATCGTGCATCAGTCATGGTTCCTCAGAATTTATAGGTATCTTGTATTTATCATCGTCCCAAATTTCTGCGCCGCTGTTGATGGTTGATTCGGAGTGATTAAGATGTATCACCACTTACTATAATCCATTCCTTTGTTGTATTGTTATTAAATATTGATTGCGTATCATTCATAGTATTTAAATCTATCGCAATGTCTTAATTTTACCAATAACAGTAATACGGTTGATGCAGCCAAAGACAAAGTGACATTTGAAATTATGAGAGCCAATTGAGAGGAAATTTTAGTTGTACACTACAAAAATTTTATAATCCATTTTAATTTTTGAAAACTACTAGCGCTATCTATTATCTACCTATCTAAACTATTTTTACCATTCCAATTTTTATGTAGCAGGTCAAATATACGAGTCGAAAGAAATTCTACAAAAATTGATTTATGTCGCTTCTGTATATATTCTGTGATGAACTAGTGGCGAGGTATGCAGATGACTACTCGTAAGTGAGTTGTGGAATTTGTATTGTTTTTTAACTAAATTGATTCAAACCGTTTTTCGCGAATTACAGGCAACAAACAAACTTATAGAAAAATATGCAAACTCGGCATTCTATAAATACACGGGGTCAAAAAAATCGGAACAGAAGATAAAATTCCCTTCAATTAGAAGTACATTTTTTTTGAAAAGTGTTATTTCACCAATATACAAGCTTGATGAAATAACACTTTTGAAAAAGATAATTTTACTTCTGATTGAAGGAAATTTTCTTTTCTTTTCGATACTGGGATCCGTTTATTTTATTTTGTTTTTTATGTCTTTTTTGAGTAAAATAAAAATTGTCTAAAAGAAAATAAATATGCTGCTGTTAGACTGTAAACGAATTTGCTCTATATTTCATTCCCAAATCCAAATTAGCCGTTTTATAGAGAATTTAGAAACCTTGGAATGCTGTGGAAATTTCTGTACGACGCCTCTTTGTCGATTTATTAAAGTTTTAGCGGGAAACGTATCAAACGTACTTGTTAACATATTCTATCTGGCGACTTAAGCACTCCAATCTCTCTCACAAAATTGCAGGAACTCCGAGATGCTTTACAAGAAGAATGGCAACAAATCACCATGCAACAAATACATATTGTTTTAAATATGCCACAGTGTATTTTCGAAGTAAAGCGAGCTAGGGGAGGTAACACGCGATATTGAAAATTCCATTTTGTTCGTAGATTACGTTTGAAAGTAAAGTTTAAAGGGATTTTTGTTGCAATATATTTTTTGAAATAAATCTCATTTTCTCCTTGCTCTTGAACCACCAAAATTACGCCTGATATGCGTGTCTTTTATGTTGGTTACGTTTCTCGCTAAAACTTCAATGAATCGACAAAGAGTCGTCGTACAAACCACAGCATCGTTTTCAAGGTTTCTAAACTCTCTATAAAACGGTTAATATTGATTTGGGAATCCAACAAGAGATAATTTTTATTTTAAGGATTCCAGTAAAAGAAAAAAAATGCCTTCAATCAGTAGCAAAATTATTTTTTTCAAAAGTATTATTTCACCAAGTAGGAGCGCTCACATCTTGGTATTTTTCGAAAAAAAATTCTGTTCCGGTTTTTTTTGGTGCAGTGTATTACAAAGCTGGAAGAGATAGTGTAACTGCGGAGTCCCAAAGTTTAGCATTCTTGTGGTAATAATACAATTCCAAAATAATTAAGTTTTATAAAATAATACCTTAAAATTAGTTATAGGTTTGCTGGAAACAAGCAAACATACAGGGAAATCGCGAATCTTTTTAGTGTCTCCGAGTCAACTGTTTAACCAACTTTTTGAGATTCGTATATCATATCGGATCAATACATTCACTCAACTTCAAGGCGATAGCATTGGAGGAGGTGATACTAAAACTAATTAAAAGTTAATGGAAAACTTATATTTTTTTTATAATTTCAGCTTGCCGGTTTTCAAACGTAATCGGTTGTATCGATGGCTGTTAGATATATATCCGTAAGCTAGTTAACAAGGTACGTGAATAGGCATGGTTTAATATATATCACGTTGAAAGAAGTTTGTGATGCCAACAAAAACTTCCTCAATGTACTTGTTGAACCTCCAAGTAAAATGCACGATTCGCGGATATATAACCTGTCTTACTTTTCAGAAAAAATTCCACGATTTTGCGGTGAACAATATCACATTCTTGGAAGTGCAGCGATCCTTTGAGAGATCGTTTGTTAACACCTTACAAGGATTATGGTAGTTTGGCAACGAAACGATCAAAATACAATAAAAAACACGGCCAGACCAAGGTCAAAATTGAAAACGCTTTGGGGTTACTTAAACAATGGTTTAGGCAGCTCATTCGTTTAGAAGGGATTTTGCTGAAAGTACTTTAGAAGAAACTACACCAAACATTAGCGGAGCAGGTGGAAATGTGGAAGATGTATCTGATACACTATTGAAAACATTTAGGAGAAGTAAAACGAAGAAGAGGCGTTTATCACGAAAACATGATAGTTTCGTGACGCGGAATATCAGACTGATGAGCTGTCAAAATTTAAAGCATAAGTGTTGCCATAGCCTATGATTTAAAAACAAACCTATATACGTTGGTGAAATATATCCTAAATGTGTGCTAAAATAAAAACAACACTATTATCATGCATGTATATTAGTGTGACAACTGCAAAGTCTCGTTATTATGAATATTTTTAGATTAGAAAAAAATTTATAATATTGTAATAGGAATAAATAAAAATAATCAGTTTTAAAAAAATAAAAATGAAATAAAATAAAAAATGAACAATTTCTATACGAGTACTCAATTTATAAAAGGCAATTAATATATAAATTAAATATTATTAAACAAATTAAAAGTAAAAAAACAACAAGTTTCCTCATTACTCATATAAAGACAATTATTACATTTCAAATTTTTTCAAATATCCACAACAATCTGACACGATAGCGACCTATATGATTAGATGCTATATTAACCAAGCTATCAAAAAAGTATCAACCCTTGAAAAAAAGAGCCTTGCCGGGGGTTAGGACAAGCCATTTTCGAAAATTTCCCTCATAACTCATATGAAGACACTTATTACATTTTACATTTTTTCAAATATCCACAACAATCTGACACGATACCGACCTATATAGTTTGGTGCTATACTAACCAAGCTATTCAAAAAGTACCAACTCATGAGAAAAAAGAGCCTTGTCGGGGGTTAGGACAAGCCATTTCAGAAAATTTTCCTCATAACTCATATGAAGACATTTATTACATTTTAAATTTTTTCAAATATCCACAACAATCTGACACGATAGCGACCTATATGGTTAGATGCTATATTAACCAAGCTGTCAAAAAAGTACCAACCCATGAGAAAAAAGAGCCTTGCCGGGGGTTAGGACCAGCCATTTCAGAAAATTTTCCTCATTACTCATATAAAGACATTTATTACATTTTAAATTTTTTCAAATATCCACAACAATCTGACAAGATAGCGACCTATATGGTTAGATGCTATATTAACCAAGCTATCAAAAAAGTACCAACCCATGAGAAAAAAGAGCTTTGCTGGGGGTTAGGACAAGCCATTTCAGAAATTTTTCCACATTACTCATATAAAGACATTTATTACATTTTAAATTTTTTCAAATATCCACAATAATCTGACACGATAGCGACCTATATGGTTAGATGCTATATTAACCAAGCTATCAAAAAAGTACCAACCCATGAGAAAAAAGAGCCTTGCCGGGGGTTAGGACAAGCCATGTCAGAAAATTTTCCACATTACTCATATAAAGACATTTATTACATTTTAAATTTTTTCAAATATCCACAAGAATCTGACACGATAGCGACCTATATGGTTAGATGCTATATTAACCAAGCTATTCAAAAAGTTTCAACTCTTGAGAAAAAAGAGCCATGCCGGGGGTTAGGACAAGCCATTTCAGAAAATTTTCCACATTACTCATATAAAGACATTTATTACTTTTTAAATTTTTTTCAAATATCCACAACAATCTGACACGATAGCGACCTATTTTGTTAGATGCCATATTAACCAAGCTATTCAAAAAGTACCAACCCATGAGAAAAAAAGAGCCTTGCCGGGGGTTAGGACAAACCATTTCAGAAAATTTTCCTCATTACTCATATAAAGACATTTATTACATTTTAAATTTTCTCAAATATCCACAACAATCTGACACGGTAGCAACCTGTATGGTTAGATACAATATTAACCAAGCTATCCAAAAAGTTCCAACCCTTGAGAAAAAAGAGCCTTGCCGAGGGTTAGGACAAGCCATTTCAGAAAATTTTCCTCAAACTCATATGAAGACATTTATTACATTTAAAATTTTTTAAAATATCCACAATAATCTGACACGATAGCGACCTATATGGTTAGATGCTATATTAACCAAGCTTTTTAAAAAGTTCAAACTCTTGAGAAAAAAGAGCCTTGCCGGGGGTTAGGACAAGCCATATTCGAAAATTTTCCTCATAATTCATATGAAGACATTTATTACATTTTAAATTTTTTCAAATATCCACAACAATCTGACACCATAGCGACCTATATTGATAGATGCAATATTAACCAAGCTATCCAAAAAGTACCAACTCTTGAGAAAAAAGAACCTTTCCGGGGGTTAGGACAAGCCATTTTCGAAAATTTTCCTCATTACTCATCTAAAGACAATTATTACATTCCAAATTTTTTCAAATATCCACAACATTCTGTAAAGTGCTCTGAACTTGACAATGCACCCTTTAGAACTTTCATAAGTACCGATCGATTAAAGCACACAGTATATAATAAATGATACAGTTTGTAATTATAAGGTTTAATGTGATAAATCAAACTCAACTGCAAACTTTACCAATGCCCAAAAGAGAAGGACCAGTTTTTCTGTTTCTAATGTGCTTCCTTTACTGTGCATTTATACTTGTGGAAATAAAAATTGACGCATTCGCTTCCGCACTCTAAACCAATCAAATATCGTGAAATGCTTTATACCCCGCCTACTAGTTCCACACTCGAGTGAAATATTTTTAACTTTATTGTTGTTTTAATACATTAAGTACGATTCTGCAGAATTTTTTCATCAATCGCTTCCGCAAGTATAAACACACAGTTAATGACAGGCAATTTAACATATGTAGTTTATAATATGGTTTAAAATGGTTTCCATTTCCTCCATATGTCAAAAACTAGTTGATAATATTCAATACTATAATAAATTTTAACTGCCAAAATTGGATATATGACCTTTCCATCAAGAACACTAATATAGTATTATAATATACAAGTAAAAACAATCCAATATAATTCTCTACAATTATCTACCGAATATCTGTATTCTCGACATATTTGACACCAATTGTCTACATTGTTGACGTCAAAAGCAGTTGTCGACGCATTATTAACGGCATGACGTCGAAAATTCAGAAATACCCATAGACGAACAACGCTGGTCCTAACCCCCGGCAAGGCTCTTTTTTCTCAAGAGTTGGTAATTTTTGGATTGCTTGGTTAATATAGGATCTAACCATATAGGTCGCTATTGTGTCAGATTGTTGTGGATATTTGAAAAAATTTAAAATATATTACATTAATGTAATAAAATTTAAATTTTAGTTTAATTTAATCGTTTTTATGAATAATGAGACAAATATTTTTCCTACCATGACCGGCCAGGATAGGAGGCTAGAAATTTTTTTCAGTTTCAGTTTGCAATGATAGTTTGTTTGCGAAATAGGTTTGTCATGTCAATGTCAAAAAATTGATAAAAATCTTTGAAAATAATTACAAATTAATAACGTGCAAATGTCAAACGTGAAAAAACAGATTAACAAATGCAAGTTTCCACAAGTACAATCTAAAATAAAACTACTAAACAATAATTTAATATCACTAAGCGTGTAAAGTTAAGGTAAAAATTTGATGAGGCATAATATAACGTTATTAACTTAATAAAATGCCATTTAGGAAAGATTACACAAATGGCCATCATACACAAATTAACCTAAGAGTCTAGGCAAACAAACAAATACTTTAGGTTCTGGAAATATAGTGAATGGAAACGGCCACGTGGCTTTAAATACAAATAATTTACAAATAACGTTTATTAGAAGTTTAATAGGAATTATAAGATTTATTAAAACGTTGCCAGATACTTCATTTTCGTATTTAATAAAATTCGTATAAACGAATAAAACTTAATGGTTTACCATTTAAACCATTCAGTTTTATTCGTTTATACGAAAGAAGTAAAGGGTGATTTTTTTGTGGTTAGGATTTTCATGCATTAGTATTTGACAGATCACGCGGGATTTCAGACAAGGTGTCAAAGAGAAAGATGCTCAGTATGCTTTGACATTTCATAATGAATAGACTTACTAACGAGCAACGCTTGCAAATAATTGAATTATATTACAAAAATCAGTGTTCGGTTCGAAAAGTGTTTCGCGATTTACGTCCGATTTATGGTCTACATAATCGACCAAGTGAGCAAACAATTAATGCGATTGTGACCAAGTTTCGCACTCAGTTTACTTTATTGGACATTAAACCAACCACACGAATGCGTACAGTGCGTACAGAAGAGAATATTGCGTCTGTTTCTGAGAGTGTTGCTGAAGACCGTGAAATGTCGATTCGTCGCCGTTCGCAGCAATTGGGTTTGTGTTATTCGACGACATGGAAGATTTTACGCAAAGATCTTGGTGTAAAACCGTATAAAATACAGCTCCTGCAAGAACTGAAGCCGAACGATCTGCCACAACGTCGAATTTTCAGTGAATGGGCCCTAGAAAAGTTGGCAGAAAATCCGCTTTTTTATCGACAAATTTTGTTCAGCGGTGAGGCTCATTTCTGGTTGAATGGCTACGTAAATAAGCAAAATTGCCGCATTTGGAGTGAAGAGCAACCAGAAGCCGTTCAAGAACTGCCCATGCATCCCGAAAAATGCACTGTTTGGTGTGGTTTGTACGCTGGTGGAATCATTGGACCGTATTTTTTCAAAGATGCTGTTGGACGCAACGTTACGGTGAATGGCGATCGCTATCGTTCGATGCTAACAAACTTTTTGTTGAAAAAATGGAAGAACTGAACTTAGTTGACATGTGGTTTCAACAAGATGGCGCTACATGCCACACAGCTCGCGATTCTATGGCCATTTTGAGGGAAAACTTCGGAGAACAATTCATCTCAAGAAATGGCCCGGTAAGTTGGGCACCAAGATCATGCGATTTGACGCCTTTAGACTATTTTTTGTGGGGCTACGTCAAGTCTAAAGTCTACAGAAATAAGCCAGCAACTATTCCAGTTTTGGAAGACAACATTTCCGAAGAAATTCGGGCTATTCCGGCCGAAATGCTCGAAAAAGTTGCCCAAAATTGGACTTTCCGAATGGACCACCTAAGACGCAGCCGCGGTCAACATTTAAATGAAATTATCTTCAAAAAGTAAATGTCATGGACCAATCTAACGTTTCAAATAAAGAACCGATGAGATTTTGCAAATTTTATGCGTTTTTTTTTAAAAAAAAGTTCTCAAGCTCTTAAAAAATCACCCGTTATATTATATTCACTTATACATACACAATTTTTAGGATTTAGGATAAACTTCACGCATTTGTACAGAACCGTGAAGTTTGTCCTAAACGAATCTTATTTTTTTTAGGACAGATTTAGGACAAACTTCACGCGAATACCTATATAGATGGCCTACCTTATATAAAATTAAATGAGTTGGAAAGCTGTACAGTGTAACTGATATTGAAATTGTAACTTTTTAACCAGGCGGTGTCGATCTACTGAATCGAAGGCTTTACAGAAATCTTAAAGAAGAATCTCTAAGAATTTAATCTGAAATTTTATGTAAGGCGCTGTTTGTACTGTGGAATTTCCTGTAAGCTGCTTGTTCTTCATCTATAAGAGTGTTATGTTCCATGAACCTGTTGATTCGAAGTTGTAGAATTGTTTCTATTATCTTTGATAGAGCTGGGAGTATACTTATAGATCGAAAATCGGATATAATCTTAGGATTTGGAACTTTATTTAGTGGTAAATTTTTTGCGGGTTTCCAGCACTGTGGAAATGTAGAAGTACTTATAATGCTATTTCAGATGTAAAAAATGTGGATTTAAATTATTGGTAATAGAATTCTAATTCGAATAAAGTAGAGACCAACCGCAGCAACAATTCGAGTCGATATACACAAGTAAAATAAAAGTGTTTGGTTCGACAGTAGGCTTTCTGGTGAATGTCTGTTGTGAAAATGTTTCTATTGCAGGACGGTAGTTTTCGTAAAAGTGAATATTTAGTTCGACTGGATACTCCGTAACTCCGAAAAATTGTAAGTTCCTTCCAAAACTGGTTAGGATTAACATAGTGTTGTGAACATTTTTTTTTTAACTTTTGATCAAATGCGTCATGTAATTCCTCTTTCGTTTATGGGCGTACTATTGTGAACCGGTTTTTATTCCAGTTGGTGTAAGCGAAATTTGTTAAATCAATTTGGCCGAAATATAACTAGTCAACCATCGAGGCAGATCTGTGTGCACTACGCACGTTTTCGTAGAAATAAATTTATCATAAAACTTCCTTACTAATGCATTAAAAACAAATAGTTCTACGTCTGGATCGATATTCCTATAAATGAGTAACAAATATTACCATAATTTTTAAAAGTAAGTGTCTCCTTCCCATTATTCCTAGAAGTAACAATATCATACGAAAAATAAATGAAATCTTGGTGGAACCTAAAGATAATTGATTCAAGAAGTTCACTTTGGTGTTGTTAGTTATAATATGGTCAGGTAAATAAGGAGAAACTTTGATGGAAAATGTGTTGTTTCACGAATATTAACTTCGAAAGACAGGTTGTGCAGCATGTTCCAAAACTCAAGAATTTTTTAATTATGTTTTAGTAAATCACAATTGAGGCCCCGACGCAAAATTATATCGTTGTAAGAGCTTATATCGGTTAGAACGTTACAACAAAATATTCTAATCCTCGGGTCTTTACTCGCCTAATTTTGTTCTGACGCTATGTAATATTATGGCAAAATGTATTAGTTTTGAATCTGCTCATGCGAATTATAACTTGACAAAGAAACGATTAATAAATCCAACAAGCTGACCTTTTTGTCATGACTTTGACAAAATGAGTATAAAATTGAATTTTACTCTCACAGAGAGTATAAAATGATTTTAGATACATTTTGATGTTAATAGTTGTGAGTATGAAGTTGCGTCCATACAATGACATTGTCTTGTCGTATGACAAACTTTTTTAAGTGAGGACCAAGCGTAATCATACATATCGAAAATGTAATATCTCGCAATCTCAACGCAATTAGTGGCATAACTCTACGAGTAAATCCCTGGTAAACAACAAACAAATGTGGCTCGTTCTTAAATCTCCATCCATGTTGTTTACCAGAATTCTTCATCTGAGCGTCCACACGAGGAATCATGATTCCGGGAACAAACTTTGTTTCTTACCTCTTTCCCTATATAACCAGTTTTATAGGTAATGGGAAAAGAAACGAAGTTTGATCCCGGAATCTTGACTCCTCGTATAAACGCAATATACAAGATATTTATAAAAATAAACAAACACGCAGACAACGCGAGCAATACGACGAGTATTCCAAAACGAAAACAAAAGAGCGACACGAAGAACACCAAGAAGTCGAACCAAAGCAAAACGAACAAATTTATTTTAAGAAAAATAGGTTTTACATTTAAGTGGGAACTATAGATGGAATAAAAATAATAAAAAAAATAACGTAAGCGAGCGAAAGAGAGGATTTACATGCAATCGACTATATGGAGAATAATGAATATAAAAAGAATAACAGAAATTTAGTTTAATTTTTTTTCATTTTTGCTGTCACTTAAAAAGAATAACCGAGCGATAATTTTCGTCCAAGAATAAAAAACTTAATAACAAAACCCAAATAAATTTTAGTGCGTTGAATATAATATGCATGTTTATTTTTTTTATAAGGGGATTTTATATTATTCGTGTGTTTTATCTTTTCTATTTATAAAATATTCATGTATATATATACTAATATGAATATAATATCAAAAATAATTTTCAATACACTGTAGAATTGTATTTTTCTAAACCTAACCTAAAAAAATAATTTATCGAATTGTGGTGATTTAAATCGCATATAAACAATTTTTATAATTTTAAAAACATATATTTGTTGATATAATTACGTTTATACTGAAAAATATTGTAGTTTCATTCATAATTGTAGGAAACATATCACAAAGATATATGAATGAACTTAATATTTCAAGTCATCTATGGCCGTAACGTCAAATTGGAATAATACTTTTTTGGCTTCGTTTCTTACGTTATTATTTTTATTCTTTTTATTCTATCTATAGTTCAGCCTTTATTCAGTTCGTCTCAACCACTCGTCGGAGCAAGATGTAGTTGTAGCATTTGCGCTCTCCACCACCACCATGCCGCGACACGCCAAGCCGTTATTACTACTAAGGCAGACAACCAATATAAATAAAAACTAACTTAAATTTATAAATTAAATAAAATATTTTATAACAAAATAATAAACTAAATTTAAAAAATAATAATAAATGAATAATTATAATTAAACATAAACGAATATAAATCGTTATTTTGGTGATCATATAGGTCGACACACCTACGCGACATTAAAAGAAATTTACTGGCCAACATCTGCTCGCCCACCGGTGATAGCGAACCACGAGGGAGCCGGACAGCGGCAATAACAGCAATAGCACCACAACAGCAGTGGTGGTGGCAAGAGCGAGTCTGATATAGTTCCTTCGATTACGATTCTACATACATACGCAGACGTCGTTAATTTACACAAAGAAACGCAAACGAGTAAACGAGTTGCCAGGTGGGTCTGGCAAGTACAAAGTTAGCCAGCACTATAGGCAATAGAGATATGCCGCGATAGTTTTCACTTTTAAGGCAGTCGCCTTTTTGTGCAGTGGACTTATAAGCGCGGTCTTCCAATTCTCCGGTAGCTCTTCGTGATCACAAATAGAGACGATGAGGTCGTGTAGATTTGATGCAAGAGTAGCGCTTCGAGTTTAATCAATTCTGCGGGCATTCCGTCAAGACCGAGTGCCATTCCAGTTTTCAATCTACTTATGTAGAGCTCCCTAATGGGAGTCACTTTGTCATTCCGATTTAGCAGATTTTGGAAGTAGTTTTGATGTACTGAGAGAACATTAGGTACGTTTGTTCTCAGTTCTCCGTTGCCTTCTCTGATGGCTGCAATTCTTGGGTGGAAATCTTTAGTGAGATTCCTGGTGTTAGCAAAATTACCCCTTGAATTTCCTTGTTCCGCTTGGAAGCTGACGGTTTCGATGTGTGATCTCATATGTTCACGCTCCTTTTGTCAAGGTATTAAGTCATAGTTTTTCTACCACGGAGATATTCTACTAAAGTTATTCTAGTGTTGCAAGCCAACCATTTTCATGACTCTTTTGCTTATTTTTGACGACTACGCGGCACTGATCATCGAACCAATCATTGTGAGATCTATGTGCTCCTCTATCGATAGTATTTCACTGCTCCTGAATATTAAGAGGAGTTTCTTCATTGTTGCTACGCCGGTCTAAACAGTCAGTGACAGCTGATTGGTAACTCTGCAGTGATGCTTCATCTTTTAAAGCATCGACTTTTCAACTAATGGTTTTCTGTGCTTGTCTATCGAAGGTAGATAACAGTTTGTACTTATATTTGAATATAATAAGCAAATGATCGCTGCTCAAGTCTGCATATCTGTAAGCTCTAACGTTTGATATTCAGGTGAAATGTCTCTTAGAGATCATGATCTGATCGAATTTGTTTAACCGTTCTTCCATCATTCGATTTCCACGTTACTTTGCGGATTTTCTTTTGTTGAAAAACCGAACTTGGTACAACTAAATTGTACTTTAATGTCAGGTTAGTTACGCGTTGGCCGTTGTTGTTACTAGTAAGGTCAGGGATGGACATGGTAGGTTACGCAATGTAATCTACTCGATAGCGATTTTTTACGTCGTTCGACGTCAGCGTAATGTAGACAACGTCGACAACCTCGGAAATGACTTTAAAAACTCAATTTTTTCATCATTTCCTCTTTATTTCACGTTAGTCGGTCTGTTAAAGTTAGTGCATAGCTATTATGTAATTATCTAGTTATCCTACCTAGAGGCCAAAAAAAATTATATTTTGATACTAAATCACATAAATTATTCGTTGTTATATGAATCTGTAATGATTAAACCACGTTAGAGGTAAAGAAGAGTATTGAAGCCCTTATGTGATAGGGATTGGTTAATCCTACTCCGCTAAAACGTCAGGCCAAAATAAAACAAAATAGCAAAATAAAGTGTCTAATCCATAAAAAATGTAATATTTAACTGTGGAAATAAGGCAGCACCTTCAGCGTCAATCCGTTTTAAGAAGATATGTACGATCAAATTTTGCCCTATTGAATTAACGAGAATACTAGTAATTTGGTTTAAACGATCACTAACTAAATTTAGGAAGATTCCATTAAAATTGTTGTTGTCGGAATAAGGTCATAAAATGTCTACTCTTTTCAGGAATCCCTGAACAAACAGAAATTTTTAAGATTTTTGCATTGTTATTTTAAAATCAGTTCTTAGATTTAACCACAAATTAAAATTTCTCGGAAAATTCAAAGCAACAAAAAATTTAGAGAATACCCTGCCCTAAGCCATATATTTAATTAATGTTGAATGCGGAGAATTAAAATTTGTACAGCGGTTTTAACAGCTGGAATTTGAGGGTTAATGTCTCAGAAGAATTGAAATTCCATTACGACATTTGATTTATGATTTGGCATTAAATTAATCACTCCATGCTAAACCACTCAGATAGAGCCAACCTGAGTTTCAAGTATGCATTGATTATACAATTGAGTGTTCAAAGCGATTGAATAATCACGCCACTCTTTCCAGTCTCAAGTTCCAGGATTAGTAATAATAATTGCTGAGATTTCGATAGGACCTTTAATCTTTTTTGCTTCATGTTAAAGATGTTATCGAAAGTTTAGTTACCAAACGAGCAATGTGGTTCTACAACAGCACACACATCCAATTAAAATATTACGGTAATTCCTCAGTTTCAATGCTTTTTTGGAACTTTCTCAATACCAGTACAAGCGGCACTCAACAATTAAAATTGTACTGCTTGAGGCAAACAAAAAATGGTGGATCGTTAAATAGTACCTTTAAAATGATGTTGTTGGTTGTTCCATGGTTGTCATTAATATAAAACCCAACCATGAACATGGTCGAGAATATTAAAATTGCGAAATAGCATTTATCTTGATCTGAGTCCCGTCAGATTTAAATTGATTTGACTTGAAATTCGCTTGTTAAGTCGCTGAAGTATTGGTGGAGTAGATGGTGTGGAAAGTACTTTCAGGCTGCAATCAGTACTCTGTTCCTCAAAAATTCAGCAGTTTTGATTTTCTGCCAATATTATCCCTGATAAATATATATTAATATATTGTTTGCTTTGCGCGCCATCTTTTAACAAATAGATTTATTTATCGCGCTAAAAGATTTCTGTCGACGACCACAGTGCACAATTTTGGTATTTTCTTTTTGTTTGTGTAAAGTTTATGTAAATAAACTTTCGAAATAATAATACATAATATAACAATTTCCACATCATGACAACATTTCAAACCACTAACAGTTTGATTTGCTGCTTTCTCAAAATATCCTTTTTCTAATGAAACATTTTCCTTTCCTAAAAATAAAACGATTTTACTACATGGCATAGTTACAGAACATACAGCTAAGTATTTAATTCCGTAGAATATGGTAGTTCGGATTACATCGGTATTGATTTCCATCGATATTGAAGTATTGAGAACAAGCAGCTTGTATTCCCCATGTTAGCGAGTTATGATACAGAAATTTGCATAATAGAACTGGTCAGATTAACAAGCCGATTGTAGCTACACATCCAATATTTTGTGTGATTTTTCATAATTTTTCTTAAGTTAGTCACCTTAACCACGTTAGAAAGTAGAAACTCCTCTTTTCTTAAGTTGACCAAGAAACCCTTTTTTTAGATTGCTACGATTAGTCGACGTTGTCTACGAGTAGTCGACGTTGTCGATGAGTAGTCAACGTTATTGATATTGTTGACGAGTGGCCAATGCATTCACGTAAAAATTGGTAGGTGACGCTTTGCCGATTTTTGCATTAAAGTCATTAAGATGGTGTGAGATGTTATTGATGATTTCCTTCAACTCGACAAAGAACAGATCGTTTACATCTTCTGCGATTTATCTTCCGTGGGTGCGTGTACCTGAAACCTGAGCGTGCATATCCGTATATTTATAGGGCGAAATTCGATGATATGTGGAACGCCGAAAGATGGAAAGGCCACCTCAATATTCTCCTCGATTCTGATAGCCACTGTAATGCAGAAGTAACCATTGGTGGTATCATCGATCCCACTCGCAGACGATCTGTTTTCTTGCAGTGCAAGTATGTCTAATTGTAACTTTTTGTCTGGTTCAAAGGTTTTCGAGATATCCGGGTCTTAAGAAGCTAGGTACGTTCCACATACAATCCCCGAAGTTATGTTTGTGATGACGCCGATATGGTAATCCGAGGCCTTTTTTTAGTTCATAATTTAGTTGTTTTTATGCGGAATGGTTATTAGCTGCTCAACATACTTATTACGCGTGTGGATCACGTACTGGAGCAGAAACCTCTTGAACACAGTTATATAGCGAGCCACTTGCTACACAACAGACGCCCGCGTCAGTTGCGCTTAACCTGGACGGCAGACCCTGATTTGGTGATAGAGCGAAAATAACTCGCCGTGACATATAGTGTCCATTACTTATAAACATAATCTGATCTGCCCTCGCAAGTGCAATCTTACCACATAAATTTAAATTGTATACTGTTTTGTATTCACATTCAAGTCATATGACTTTAAATTTTAAAACGTTTAGTATATATTAGAACCTACGTATCAATTTTGAATACGGCGCAAATTAAACACCTTTTAGTCACTCGTCACCATCTTTGATTTTTTTAATGGTGCTTGGCTGAGCATTTACTTGGAAGCCATACTCTGTATTACATACATACATATTATATATACACAAAACGGACGACTCCTACTTTTAATAATAAGCGAAGTATCGATGTATTCTCTAGAGAGTAACCTTAACCAATAAGAATAAAAATAAGAATATATTCTCAAAGGAAGCGTCGTATGTATACAAAATCGCGATTGATAATAAATAATAAAACTTTCTGTCAACAGTGAAATAAATAACCAATTTTCATATTATATATAGTAAATAAATAATTTTTGAAGTAACTTCCCCCTCTACAAAAAAATCTGATTGAATTAAAAGAAAATTCAATTTCTCATGTTTCCTTCTTAAATCCATATACATATAGATGTACACACACTTAGCTATATATTTCTTAAACTTGATTAATGTTTTTTCACTCTATACTTTACAGCAACACAACCAGAAAAGGAAAAAAAGTTTTTCCTCGTTTAGTACATTTTCCCTTCTCTTCACAGATACAATTTTAATCTCTTGTGTACCAATACAAAAACAAAAATTTCCACAAAAAATCCCGCACAAGTAAATCAACCACACAAGGAAAATCAACCACACAAGTAATTTTCCTTAAATTTTTTTTTGGTACCGTTCTTGGAAATCAAATGCACGGAACAAAAAGGTAGATTTTGGTTAGGAAAGCGTTCAGATAAGATCTGCATTTATTATTCACTTTTCAATCTTCAATCTTCGTCGGTTTGTTGTATTTGTTTTTATAATTTAATTTTCAAGTTTATTGGTAGGTTTACTGATTACATTTCAATTTTCCTTGTTTGATTTGGATTGTTATTTGTTCGTTGTTGTTCATTGTTTTCTATTTGTATTTTTTTGATATGGAGGAAATTGTGGGCAAATATAAGTATACAAAAATTTTCTTTTTATCATCTTACAAAATCTGTTTTTACTTTTTCGTTTTGTTGTTTTTGTCACAATTTTTAATTCAACAAGTGTTTTTCTCTCGTTCTGTGTACGTTTTCTTTATTTAGGTGCGGTGTTTATTTTGGTGAAATAACCGAATTCTTTTTGAAGAACGTGAAATAAACTTTTTTGTGCCTTTTACACCTCAGTATTATATGAAACGGAAAAATGTTTTTCTTTGCTGTTGTAATGCAAAGTAGTTGACTAAATTACGTAAAAATTATTCAACCGATCTGTTACATGTCAAATGTTACATTTTCGGTTTATATGTATACATGACACCATATGCATAAACTGAATAAATTTCATTCGAGTATATCGAGTAAAAGCTTTTATACAAAACACCCAATTTTTTGTGTAATCCATATCTTTTGAATACCCGAAACCAATTTTATTTTTCTAACTCAATTAAACGTAAATAGGAAAATTCCTTCGTTAACAAAACACCAAAATGATTGAAAATTATGTTTCATCGAAGTTTTCAACCCTAATTTGTAATTTTTTGCCTATTTTTAGTTACAGGAAAATGTTTTATCTGTTGGTTCACATTTCCCTCGAGAAGAAAATGTTTTGGAGAATAACTCGAGTTTATGTTATACTTGGAATGTTTTGTATATAAGGATGTATATATATTTAGAAGTAACAAAAATAAGATGAATTAGCGTAGAATTTCATTTATGTTTTTTGTGAATTTTCTCCTTTTACCCAATATTACTTACATATATTAAAAATAGGCAAAGACAAATCGTTTTCATTTCCATTTATTCGGACGATTGCCCTTAACACAGGCGTGAAATAATAAGGAAGTTTACAAAAACAAAAACATGTTGATGAAAAAAATATTATCATTTTCCTTTATGGGTGTATCGGGCCTGTCTTCTTATCAATCGAGCTGACAATTTGATTGTTGAAATATTTTCTCGACAGTATTATACGAATTTTATTCCCAGTCAAATATAAATTTCACTTTTAATGTTGATTTTTCGTTATCTCTAGATATAAGAATACGTATACGAGTAAACGAAATAATAAAGTCTTATAAGTGGTTTAAGTATAATTTTTATCTTATATACAAAATTATATCAAATCCAGCAGCAAGATGTTGTCGCTTCTCTAAACTATATACGTATAAAGGATAATCGATTCATCTAGAAAATTATCTTAAAGTATGTTTGTCCATTGAGACAGAAAAAGTGTATATACTCGTATCCTTGTGACGAAAATGTGTGTATATTTATTTTAATGGAAATAACATGATGATGATGAAAATCTACCCTTAAGAGACTAAAGTGTATTTTGTTTTCAATTAGAAAAGGTTATATACTATTTTTTGTATATAATTCGAGGATCAAATGTTTTAGCCTGATAAAATAAAAAAAGGTTAGTATACGAGAATATAACCTCCATCTCCACTTGCATAAAGGAATGAAATGATATTTGAAGAAGTCTTATCAGGTAGTCAGTCAAAATATACAACATTATGATACTTAAGAATATTGTAAAATTTCTAGTCGATATTTTTCGCACGTATATACAAAAGCAAACCACCAATAATATACAATGTACATAATATAGAAAATACTCACTTTAAGCTTTTTGACTTTAACATTTCTTGCCAGATAAATGATCGAATGTCAAAATTTCGAAATTTTACAATAAATTAACCAGAACCTACGGGAGGCGAAGAGTGAAAAAAATTGATGGCAATTTATCATTTTCCTGGGAAGAAATTTTATAAGAAATAATAATAAAATAGAAACCGTAATTTGTCATATAACCCTTTAATTCACACAGAACATTTTATTTTTCGTTCGTATTGTCAAAACAGTCAAAACTCAATAATTTGACATTGATTAATTGCTTGGGTCCTTATGCGAGTAGCTTTGCCATTCATTTTATTATTACTCAGTTTTATTTGTGTTATATTATTTCTCACCTTGTATTACATAAATGTCAGTTAACTGAACAACTCAAATTGTACTAGGGGTAATATAATTACAGATATTTTATAAAATGGAATTTTTTGTACCAACAATTTAATTGCACATTTGCAAAATTTTAATAAAGGGTCTTTCAAAAGTCACGCTAAATAATTTCTAAACGCAACCTGTTTTTATGTCATCTTTGACATTTGTGTAATAGACAGATGTACAATTTAAACGATGGATACTTACACTTATTATGAAAATCATCGATCTTTAAAAAATACGTATCGTAAAATGCGTGATTTTGTTGGTGTAAATAATCGTCCAAATGAGTCAACAATTTAAAGGTTAGTGAAAAGAGACTGGTTCTGTCGAGGATCGAAAAAGTTGTGGCAGACAAAAAAGTTGATGTTCTAGTTTTTTTTTCTTTATTAATTACAACTGAGACTGTGCAACATTGGTATGTTTACTAGGTCAAGTGGCCTCGTTCTTTGAAGTCTTCTTTCAACGACAGGGTAATCTATCATATGGCGAATATAGGGGTTTCCATGTTCCTGGAGCCTTATTTCGTGTTTGGCGGCATGCTTTTTTATTTCATCTTTGATGTATTCCATTTGTAAGCCCCTGTGAAGGTCTTCATTTCTTGGGTACCACGGAGCATTTACGATGCACCGGAGAACCTTATTTTGAAACGTCTGTATCATTTTGGCGTTTGTTTGCTTAGTACATGACCAGAGTTGAATACCGTTAGGTCCATATCGGCTTCAGTATTTGCCTATATAGCAGCAGCTTGTTGTATATTGTAAGCTCAGAGCCTCTATCTATGAGCCAATACATTTTGCTGAACATAATATTAAGTTCAACATTTTTCATTTTGAAATGCTCTCTCCACTTGAGCTTGGCATCGAGAGTCATGCCCAGATATTAAGTTTTGTTTGCATATGGTGCCGGTCCTGAGTTAATTACTATCAGTAGATGGGAAGCCTTTTGATATGTAAAGTTAATCCCGGAGTACGGGATTGACAGCCCCACGGAGTATTCATAAATGGATACGGGCGTACTCTGGACAATGTTTTGTAGAACGAACGGTTGCGGTACCCAATACCTTCGTAGTAGTGAAGCAGAATAGCTAATTAGTCAATCAAAACTATGCAATGGTACAATTAAAAGGAAATAACACCCCAGGGGGTACACCAATATCAACATTGGTAAATCCACTCTCTGTGGAGACTAGCCCTATGGATTCTGGGGAGGGCCATCTATTGCATTACCAGGGAACATCAAATCCGTTCCAGAAAAGATCAAATTTACAACGATCACCGATAAAGAAAAATAGAAGCAACTCGGTAGCTCACCAAGCCGATACTTTTTCTAACGCTATTCCTAGGCAAACATTATACGATATAAGTGATGTCACCGGAAATTTTACTTTGAATCTGGTAAAACAACGATTGATCTAGAAAAGGAGATTATGAATCTCTTGGCGAGGCTAGAGCATATGGAGCAATTATTTGCCAAGCTAAGCGAAGAAATTGAGTATCTAAAGCAAGAAAATGAAAACCTAAAAATGAATCAGGTTTCAAAAGAAGATTCCGATATAGGAAGCATTGAACCAGACAAACTCATCTATTCTACTGATGAAGATGAATTACAAAGAGAGACGGACTGAATCCTAAAGAAGAAAAAACAGTCCAAGAAGAGTAAGAAAAGAAAACCTGAATCGTCACCTGAGGCTGAGAAATTAAATGGTAGGGGACAATCTAGTCCAGATTCAAACGATGCTCAACCCAAAGCCAATCAACCAAAAGGTAGTAAATCTACCAAGAACACTACATCAAATTTGATCCAACCGAAAGAAAAATCACCCCCACCAATGCATATTGTGGGTGTAACCAGTTACCCAGAAATTCAGTCACTGATGAAATCGGTTACTGACAAAGACTAAAAGGTAACAGCGTTAAACAATTACGTTTGGACAATTAATACTTTGGACTCAGATACTTATAGAAGCTTATCTATGAAATTGAATGCTGAAAAGTATCAGTGGTTCACTTGTGGCCCGACCTATAAAAGTCATGGCAAGAGGTTTGCATCACACTTGCTCAAGCAAAGAAATAATGGAAGACTTACAAAATAAAGGTCTTAAAATACTAGATGCTGTGAATATTGTTAAAAAAGAGAGAACAGAAATCTAGGAAGGAAACCAAATTATCAGTAAAACGGAACTCCCTCTTTTTATGCTAGTATTTGACAATAAAGAGAATGTTCAAAACATTTATGGAATAAAAGGAATCCTTCACATGAAGGTGAAAATTGAACCAATGAGAAGAACCATAACACACATACCCCAATGCAAGAAATGCCAGGAATTTAAGCACACTCAAAGATATTGCGGCCGGGATCCAAGATGTGTACAATGCTCAGGTAATCATGGGAGGGGTACAATAGGGAGAGATGTGCCAGCCAAGTGTACAAATTGTAAGGGCCAACATCCGGCTAATTATCGAGGCTGTGAGGTTGCTAAACAACTACAAAAATTAAGAGATAAAACAAGAAATCAACCGCAAAATCACGAAAATCGAAGGGTTCAAATATCAAATCAGATGGATCAAAACCCACAACCAAGCAATACAGGGCAAAGTAGTTCATTTGCGCAGGTAGTGAAAGGTTTGGGTTCAACCAAACATATGGGCTCTAAAAGAAAAGTAACCAAATTGTGGAAAACATTATGAACAGCATTGCAGCTATTACAAAGCGGCTAGATGACCAAAGTAATCTGAACAACATGATACTTGATCAACTGAAGAAATTGCAACTCCGTCAACGCAATCCAACAAAAAATGTTAAGTAAGAATACAACTCAACTTTCAAAATAGTAATCTGGAATGCGAATGACATTATGCAACATATTCCAGAAATAGAAATATTTTTAAATTCAGAAAAAATCGACATTTTCTTAATATCTGAAAGCAATCTAGTTAAATCTTCGTTTGTTAAAATACGGGGTTATAACTTATATCACTCCATTCATCCAGCGGAAAGAGCAAGAGGTGGTTCGACATTACTAATAAAAGAAAATATAAAACACCATTTAGAATCAAATATCGAAAAAGAAACCATGCAAGTCACTACTGTAAGGATCCAAATTAAACAAAGACAGCTTACTGTCTCTTTAATATATTGTTCTCTCCGGCATAATTTGAAAAGGGGGGACTACCTTAAACTATTTAAATCGCTTGGACGTGATTTTATTATTGGAGGTGACTTTAATGCGAAAAACACCTATCGGGGATCTAGACTTACGACGTCAAAAGGTAAAGAATTGCTTCAAGCAGGGCAGGCACGTAAAACCTGGCAAATAACTAGAACACCGGAGAACAAAACAATTCTTAACAATTTAGGTAACAGTCTCAAATCTCTTCTTAAAGAAGTTAAAAATGCATCAATCTACAGATATCTAGTTAGCCTAACCGATGAAAAAAATGCTGACTATTCTCTGTGGAAGGCGACGAAGGGACTCAAAAGACCCAAAATGCAATTGCCTCCACTTAAAAATGAGGATGGAACCTGGGCAAGAAGTCCTACAGACAAGGCTGATCTGTTTGCGGAGTATCTCGAGGATACCTTCAAACACTACCAATTCAAATGGCCAATGAAAATATAATGGCAATCCAAAAGCTAGATGATTTTGATATACGCCTAGTAACTCTCAAAGAATTAAAAGAAGAAGTAAAAAGCAACATGAATGTTAAAAAAAAGCCCCAAGATATGACTTCAATACTTGCCAAATAATCAAGGCTCTACCAGGTTTATAAATTAGAAATGACTTACTACTGTGAGACTAAACGTTTGTCGTCCATTGAACCTAAACGCTGGGGGAAGTTTCACTGTTATTGGACATTTTTTGCAATATTCTTCCATGTTTGAGATAACAGCTCAGTGAACACCATATCTTTTAAAAAAATATATATATCATATAAAAGCACTACTATTACGTACGGTAAAGGATTTCGCAAGCTATTACACATAATAAATGCAAGCTTTCGGTTAAAATATGTTCCGTGGCAATGGAAAGTAGCAGAAGTAATCATAATAGACCTAAAAACCTGATAAACCACCTAACGATAAAAAATCATACAGGCCAATTTCATTGCTGCCAATTATGTCAAAACTCTTTGAAAAATTATTACTAGAAAGACTTAAACCAATAATTAAGGACCGACAACTAATTCCTCCACATCAATTTGGATTCAGGGAAAAGCATTCCACAATTGAACAGGTGCATAGAATCACCAACATTATTGAGGGAACGTTAGAACGCAAAAAGTATGATCCTGCATATTTCTGGACGTCGCCCAAGAATTCGATAAAGTGTGGCACAGTGGACTGGAATTCAAGCTGCACAAGGATCTGCCGAGGCAATTCTATGCCATACTAAGATCTTATTTATCCAATAGGCATTTTCGTGTGAAATATGAGGATGAATTCTCCGAAATAAAGAAAATCTCTGCCGGTGCCCCACAGGGGAGTGTCTTAGGACCAATCCTGTATTTATTATATACAAGGGATATTCCAACAACAGATGAAGGAACCATAGCCACCTTTGCAGACGACACAGCAATCATGGACATTGGAAGTAATGTCGTTGATGCAACGAGCAAACCCCAGAAGATGTTCTAGTGAGAACATTGCTGTAGTGACCAAAAGTGTCGCGGAAGAACCTTCAACATTGATATCACGACGTTCTCAGGAATTAGGCATTCATCTATCGGCTGTTTGGCGAATTTTACATAAGGATTTCCATTTGCATTCTTGCAAAATTCAATTAACACAAAAATTAAAACTAACAGATCATCATTATCAACGCAGAACATAAACTGGCCATCTAGATCACGCGATTTAACGCCATTTAGATTACTTTCTCTGGGGTTTCTTGAAAAGTAAAGTTTATGTGAATAAAGCAACAGCAATTGCACATCTGAAAAACAATATTCGGACCGTAATTGATGAACTTAATGCGGTAATGTGAAAGCGAGTTCCCAAAAATTTTGATTTTCGAATAGAACATTTCGTATAGGACATTTAAATGATGTAATTTTTCACATATATAATTGTGAAAGCCATATTTTTACAAAAAATAAAATATTTTATTTAAAAAAAAAACATCTATGCGCGACTTTTGAAAGACCCTAGTTTAATGGATCAGGAACGACAAACTGTGGGAGTTATAGGGAGAACGCGAGTTCCCATGAGAAAAATGGCGACAAAACAACCCATACAAATATTCTTGTAGATCCTCATGATTTTTAAACATTTATTTTTCGTCATTCTCGATATTCCGCATTTTACTTGGGATTTCACCGGGTAAGAGGAAGAATTCTTAGCATAATATTCTTTTTCAGGAAAATCCACCAGTTGAGTTGTGGAATTAAAACCAATTTGAGATGAAGGAAGTACTTGTGGAAAGTTTACAGCATTTTTGTAATAATTAAGTCGTTGAAGTTGGCTCCAAAACTCATCCCGATTTTTTTAGTAAGTTTCTTCAATAAAGTGTAATTATACCGAAAGCATAAATTGCATCGCCTGAAAAGTTCTCGGTCTGACGATTTTTAAATTCTACCAACCTTGAAATGGGTGATAAAACTTTGCCAAGAGAGGATCGATTGTGAAACGGTCAGGAACAGACGTGTCTTTCCAAAATTTATAAATTTAAATATAAATTAGTATTTAATATTCCTTTAATATTCCTTTAATATATTATTGGAAAGTTTGATAAGTTTTAGAGATTAAGATTATAATTGATTGAATATTTCTGTAAAGGGAAAATACACATATGAGGAAAATAGTAGCGTCCATTTGACTCAAATAAATGATCAGAACTTTACATTTTCCGATCAAGTACGGATATGGATGGATATGTTAAAAAGGTTAGCCTAGATTCGAATAACAAAAAAAGAAATGTGAAGAAAAGTGAAAAATTAATATCTAAAAATATTATAAGACGAACGAAAATTATAGATATAAGAAATACAGAAACTGTTAAAAAGATGGCTGCAAATAAGAAAGATTGTGACAAAATGGAGAGTGTGAGCATCATAGACAAAAATAGAAACGAAGACCTTACAGTAAGAATAAATAAATACAGTAGAACGGACAAAGGTCCATATAAAGTTTTAGTGAGAAAATAAAATTTTGGGAAAATCACTCAAATTAAAGAGATTCAAGAATATAGAAGAGGAAGAGCAACTAAATATAGATAATGAAAAAATAAATTTTTCAAATTTTCAAGATGCTAATGAGTGTTTAGAATCAGAAAAGTTTAATAAGTTCGATAAATATATAGCCTTCATCACATACAATATTATAACGACAGTGGGAACAATTCGTAAGATCCCGGTTAACCTATCGACAAAAGAAATTGAGGAAAAAATGAAAATGAATGGAAAACGAAATGGGATAATTTGAATAATATAGCAATTAATATGGAATTAGTTAAATTAGAGCTAATGATATCCCATACAATATAGTTATGTTTGACAATATTTTGATTAGAGTGTCACACTAAATTCCGAATCCGTTACACTGTAAAATGTGCATAAACTACGGGCATACAACGAAAAGATGTAAGTCATAATGCTAAAATTAAAACGGAAACACATATGTGTGACATGAAAGTTAGTTGCAAATTTTGTGGTGTGGGACATATCACAAACGATAAAAATTGTCAAGAACGTTTTAGACAGAGGCAGTTAACGGAGTATATAACGACCAATAAAGTGTCATTTAAAGAGGCAAAAGAAACACTATTTGGATCAAGGCAACTGATGCCAAGGCAAGCGGATTTTATATCGCAAGTAAACTCGGAAAAATTGTAAATCAGTTAAAAGAACAAGTTAAAACTCGAGATGATATAATTGATAATATTCAGGAAAAGTTAAAGAGAACGGGAACAGACATCACAAATCCAGCTGATATCGATAAGATATTATATATATATATATATATATATATATATATATATATATATATATATATATATATATATATATATATATATATATATATATATATATATATATATATATATATATATATATATATATATATATATATATATATATATATATATATATATATATATATATATATATATATATATATATATATATATATGTATATATATATATGTTGATAGAGCAATATATGAATATCAACAATGTGCATATTGTTTTATTAACTGAAACTTGGATGAATCCAAATCAAAATATCGAATTTAACAACTATGATCTGATAACGAAAGATAGAGCGGATGGTTATGGGAGTGTAGGTTTTATAATAAAAAAAATATTTCTTGGAAGATAATTAATCAAGTTAATATATATAATAGGATAGAAGTTTTTAAGATCAACATAAAATATAAAAACTTAGATTTAAATCTTGTAACTTTTTATAATCATTCAAATAGACGAAATGAACAGGTATACAGGATTTAGAGATTTTAGTAGGAGAGAATAGTAATCACCAAAACGATATCAATGCGCATCAAAGCCTATGGGATAAAACAAAAACCGACTCATTAGGGATCAAAATAACGAAGGTTATAACAGATAGTAATCTTTGTATTTTAAATGACGGATCACCTATAAGAAAAGGCACGCATAGACACAAATCATCGGCTGTGGATATCACTTTCTGCACCCCTAATTTAATAAGACGATTGAACTCTGGATGACATCGATGGATAATTTAGGAAATGATCATTTCCCAATAAGAATCACCTACAACATTAACGATACATCATACAAACAGATTACTAATTGGAAGAAAATCAGGGAGGAAACTAATTGAAAGATAAAATCCAATTCATTAATATACATCGAAGAACAGATAACACAAACGATAAATAGAAATACCGCTACAATATTAGCAAATACAAAATATAAACCCAAACCATGGTGGAATAAATATCTAGAAAGGCTGTGAAAAAATAAGCTAGAGAAACAAAGAATATACAACAGACAAAAAACACTCTATACGGAATTAGAAATAAGAAAACACTCTCAATTTTTGAAAATCCAAATTGAAAAAGAAAAGCGAAAGACTTGGAACATTTTCCTAACAAATATAAATCACCATACAAATAACAGGGAAATATGGAAAAATGTTAATAAATTAAAAAATTAAAAGCAATCAAAATATTAGAGAATGATAATAATGCCAAATTATTTCTTGATAAAAATTTCGCTAATTCTATAGAAAGTTACACCCCTCTCCCCTTTCCCTAGTCCTATCTCCTCTGCATATTATTAGCAGTTTTTAAAAAATCGGAGTTATTGCAAATAATAAAACTCAGTCAAAACACAGCACCAGTGCCGTAATTCTCTAAAAACCAAGATAAATTGAACACGAAAAAAATTATCGTCTAGATTTATATTGGATATCGTGATGTTTTAGTAAATTCGCATTCTCTAAATTTTTTTCAAGATAACATATACAGTGCCAAGATAAATTTATCTCAAAAAGTATCACAAATAATGAGACAAGCAAATGAATGTATAAAAGGCTGTCGTTTGAATATTATTAATAATTATTAATAATTAATTAGAGTTTTTGATATTTTAGCTTATAGTTTTATTTTAAAATTAAATAAGCTGAAGCTATAACAATTTAATTAACTGCGATAGTTTACTTAAAAAGTAATACAATTAGTTCGATTTAGAATGTAAATTTGTGAATTTATAAAAATTAATTTGAATTGTTTTTTGTAAAACACTTGTAAAAAATGTTCCTTAGAGTGACAATATTTATTGATTTTATTATTAGGAAGATCGATTTCGAAAATGTATTTCTTCGTCAGTTCCTTTTTTACAACTAACATTAGTTGTTGTTGTTACAACTAACATTAGTTGTTTTACAAGTGTTTTACAAAAAACAATTCAAATTCAATTTTATAAGTGACAAAAGTTAGCAGTGGGGCTAAAAAATGGATTTCAACCATTATAGCACAAATTATAAAAATGGACTGTTATCGGTGGAATTAAAATAAGATGGTCTGTGGATTACTGCAAAAGCCATTTTAGTTGCTCAATGTACAAATATAAAAGTCAAGTGTGCCAAGTATCTAATTTGACAACATCTAATGGATCAGTTCTCCATATATCAAGCAAAGCTTTCAACTTGTTGTGCACTCGTAACATTTTACTTGATCATTACACACACTTGCACACAATTAAGAAAACCGATGAGTACAATAAATACGACGGCCTATAGCAAATCTAAATTAGTTAAAAAATTCCAGAAAGTGAAAATGTTTGATATTTCATTTAGAGGCACTAGTGACTCTCAACAATCTTTAAGATCTTACAATGATTTAATTCTAGACTAATCACAGAAGAACTAGACTTAAATCAAATAACGAGAAATGGTTTCAATTAATACATTTTCGGTGCTATTGAGGACTTAGTCTCAGCCACACAACAAAATTATTGGATGAGAAACTCGTGTAGTTCGAAAAACTCGGTGTGACTAACTAAATTTGATGGTTAAATGAGGTTCGTTGTTCAAAACGCATAGTTTTTTTGTAGTTTACTCGAAATTCTACATTTCTAGTACGGCAGTCCCGGGATTACAGGAAATATTCCAGATTCCAAGATCCGACTATTATACTTAGATATTGTTAACTAGCACGAGCAGAAAGTGCTAAATAGGGCCACGAATAACTTTTACAGGGTTGCGACGGACGCTTGAACGGCAGCAATATTCTCGGCACTTCGACCAACCCGTTATTTCACTGGCACGAGAAAATCCAGCAGCGAATATTTAGACTCAAATTTTTTCATTACACCATGAATTACGACCAAAAATTGGAATTAGCGCTCTCGGAGTGGCAGTCACCGACTCGGAACTTTTGTAGTACATTTTAATTATTTGTAAACATTGTTCCTTCGTGTACTTCACCATGATGAAAATGTTGTCTTAACTGAATATTTTGACACTGACAGTTTGGTTATTTATTTAAGGGTGCGTTCACAATGAAAGTTCAAAGTTGTCAAGTCTCAAATGGAAAACTCGATAGTTTCCATCTGAGCTTCATAGGAGCCGAATCTCTGCCAGTTTCATCTCGATCAAACCGTATCCATATGGTCTGTACAGTTGTCAAATTTTTGTTGATAAACTGTTTTTTTTTTGTCAAAATTAGCCATTTCCGGTTAAATTTTGGAAAATTCATCTGAGCCGGTATTGTTGCAAATTTTAAATAAAATCATTTAGTTCATATTTGTTTTCCCGAAAATGCTATACTTTTCAAAATATTTACAAAAAACAGAAAAGTTCCATTAGAAGCCACCACTTTCTGTGGAAAAACGAAAAACTAACTCGTGAAAAAAACTTAGGTATGAAGTTTCATCCCGATCATTCAATCCATCTGTACCTTGCAGAGAGACATTTTTGGTAAAAACGGCTTTTGTGAAAAATAGTCATTTCTGCTAAATTGTAGACAACTGACCTGGAAAAGTATTGTTACAAAATTAATTTAGAATCTTTCATTCTTTAGTTTTTATCGTAAATTTTATACAAAACAAACAAACAAAAAACAAAAACTCCCATGGAAGCTGTGACTTCCGGCGGACCGATTTCGACGAAGGTTCACTGGGATCTCCAAATTTGTAGTAAAAGCTTAAGTATCAAGTTTTATTCCGATCAATCAATTTGTCTGGGCTATGTAGGGCTGAATAGAACAAAGTTATTTCCCAAAAATCACCATTTCCGGTTAAATTTTGGAAAAATCTGGACCGGTACCATTACAAAATTAATTTAAAATCGTTTAGTCCAAATCGCTTTTCTCGTAAATGCCATACCTTTCAAAATATTTACAAAATAACGAAAAACCTCATACGAAAGCAGTCAGTTCCTGTGAACCAATCTCGGCCAAAAATCACCGGAGTCCCCGAATTAAAGAAAAAACTTAAGTATGAAGTTCTATCCCGAACAAACAAACCGTTTGGGCTTTCGAGAGAACACAGACATTTAGTATACACGCACACACACAGGCACACACGCACCCACACTCACATCGATATTTTTTAAAAGCTACTTTATTTGACTTCGACGATATCATGAATGATAAATCTGCAAAAATCTCGAGGTCAAAATGTTCATGAGTGCTATTCTTTATTTTTACTATACGTAAAAGAATGTACTAAAGTTATATATCAAACAATTCGTATTGTTACGCACTTTACTCTACACACGTAAACCCTCGGTGGTCAAGTGGTTAAGGTATACACCACAAAGCGTTACCAACCAAAGGCTGCGAGTTCGCATCTAGTTTACCAACCAAAGGTTGCGAGTTCGCATCTAGTTTATACCCCATACATTCATTGAGGCGATTATTATTCTTAACACGCGCTTCGATGTTGCCGGATCAAGTATGCCACCAATACTGAGTGGGAATTATATTGTAGATATTCCATATGGAGGAGAATATGGAAATAACGAAAGCGGTTATAAACTGGGGCTGGGCTTCATTTATCACGGAAAATATTGGAATTAACAACGACATTAATCATCAAGCCAGGGGAATTCGTAGAATGTTCACAACAACATGTGAATTACAATTGAAATACGCATACGTGGCTAGATACTACAATAAATGGAATCTCGAAGAGCATTTGAAAACGCAGGGGGGATAGTTGTAATTTAACCAGGGACACAAGGTAAAAATTAAACAGTGCGGAAGTAAAAGTAAAATAGTAAAAGTAAGAAAATAAAAGTGATCCTGATTAGTTTAAAAAGTTTAAAAATTCGACGTGAACCACTGGTCTTTCAAATATGATGACATGGAGAATTCGCCGCATGCTGTAAAATTTCCCAGCCTATAAGGAGAAGATGAGTTCCTGGGTTGACTTTGCTGTATGGCTCGTAGTAAATGACTATTTTCCAAACCCCATTTTTGCAACTGATGTTGATAGCTAGCTAGCCTAGGTCATCATCCCATGGTTTTGTGTGTTTAAGGTTATCGTACAAAATCCACTTTTCATTACCCGTAATGATTTTGTGCGAAAATTCTTTATTTTGTACCGAGAAGGCAAATTCATGCAGATGTCAACTCTTCGATTTTAGTTTTCTTCGGTCAGTTTATGAGGAACCAATTTACCTTCCTTCTGTATTTTCATATTGCATGCAATTGAAGTGATATTGCTTGGTGATTAACTACTAACTATTCTGCAAGCGTTTTTGGAATTTGACACGGATTTTTATCCAGTAAAAATTTAAGTTCTTCGTCTTCAAATTGTTTTACTGCAGAATATTCACTAAAAATCAAATTAATCAATTCCATAGCTTGAGCAGCATTTTTTTCTATTTGAAAACAGAATAGAATGCAATGACGTGAATGTTGCTAATCGACATCCATCTCATAAAATTCATACATCGGAACGACAGCTTGTAAATGACTGAAACGTATGTCATAAAAACAGCAATGACTAAGCTAAATAAATCGAAAATGGCGGGCCTTTTGGATGCGTTCAAGTATATTTCAATTCAACCAACTTCAGTGGCTAGTTTCTACTTGTACACCTAATTCTAAGGAGTTGTTATAATTCTTCTTCTAGCTGTATCAGATTATTATCGAATTTTGGCACCTACGAGTAATTACTAATATTATCCTCAAATAGCTTCTGTAATTTCTCCCAGCAGCTTTCACTATTAATTAGCCAAGGTGGCCTGGTTTTATCAACAATCGTTGCACTGATTATAACCGACATAACTCTTTGCTATTTTCTAGGTATATAGTATGTATAGTTTTCGTATATATCTTTGTTGATAAAGAAGTCTATGAGATATGGTATTTGGTTTTTATCCGTATGGGAGTAAGGGCTAATTTGCGGATGCTAGTAACATGTCCAGCTACGATATAAAAACATTTGCCCAATTAAATTTGGTGTTTAGCCTAGGTGGCAACATTGCTTAATTTTATAATATTTAGGATAAGTAATCATTTTTATCATTTTTTATTGGACGAATTTCAGCTGTGTAAATATATCTTATTATTATTTATTTTGACCCACCCAAGATTCGAACTCAAATAAATGAGCGAGGGTATTCTGAGTACATGAAATTCTTGGAAGAGCAAATTTTTGTATTCAATGTATTTGTGCAAAAACAATAAACCTTTTTCTCTGAATTAGACTTATCTAAATTGCTTTTTCTTTGAATTACTTCCTTTGCATTATTGCTTTCCTAAAATTGACTTGCCGCCACCAACGTCTTCAGTGTTATTCCCATAGATAAGATTAGAGTATGTAAACGTTTATTGGCGTACCAGTAATTAGAACCATAATTATTTTACACAAATTTGGAAGCGTGATCAATGTAACCTTGAACAAACAGCAACTTATTGTTATTTTAAAATTTTTGGAGAAAAATTATGTTTTTCTGTGGCAAAGGAAATGGAATGGTTTACTGCCAATATCCAGATTTCTGTTACCATGAATGTACGTAAATCTCGTATAGATCAAACGTGATTTCTAAAATAAAAAATAAAACTTAACAAACTTTTGATTTTTTATTCAAAAATCGTGATTTCCACTTCGAAACACAAACAAGGACAACCCAAGTTCAAGATATTTTCAAATAATCAAGGAAATAAACTTCTATTGCTGCTGTTATTCCCTATACACCGATTTCTTCTAAATTTCACAATAATTTCCTAATTTATGGGAAATCCTATATATGCAGTTTCATCTCAATCAGTCAATCTCTGCACTGCTAATGGGAATTAGCACTGGAAATGATAAAAATAGGATACAAATTAGAACTAGAGTTAGTACGTAGTATAACGACACTCCTCTAGCAGACCATTTTCTTGTTAGATTTTTCTAAAAATCAAACAACCTTCTTCCAGAAGCAGAACTGTATCAGTTACTGTAAAAATCACGAACGAAACATATTAACATTTGTGACGTTTATTCACCCATCACACAGTTTCTGGAAACAATGATTCTATAGCAAAGACTGGAAGCTATCTAATCACAGTGAATGGCACAGGAATGATGCGTGGCAAAATATTTGTTAATAACTCAATAACGAAGAATATAGAGACAAATTATGGTAACTAAAATTTTATCTCAACTGACTAGAATGGCAGTGTGCATCTCTCTTTGAATTAGAATTAGGATCCCTCCGAATATTTTTAGCGAGGTAAGGACAATAAAACTAAATTTAAAACCGTAATAGTACAGCCTTTCAACAGAGTAATAAAAAATGCTAACCTCATCAGATCTCACTCGGTTCGAATAGTAGTTCAGTGAAGGTGTACTATCTCAATATTTAAGTCAAACGAATTGAAAAATATTGTACAAGACAAACAAAAGAACGACTGGGGAAGGCTTACCGGAGTTTCATATTGTGCCAAGTATTAGAAAAACAAATTGCTTGGAGCTGAAGCCTCACAAAGTAATCAGAATTTATAATCCAGAAAAATCACGGAAAATTTGGAAACATAGCAAATTGTCACTAAGAAAATTGATCGCAAAATGACTCAGGAAAATCTGCTGATCATCATTGATTTGTAAAAAATTTGTTTTTGGTCATAGGGAAAATCAAACCAGTTTTTATCTTTTACCATGAAACACAATTGAGCAGAATATTAAAACTTGGCTAGAACCAACCTGGAAAGTTCATCACAAAACGACTCAGAAAAATATGCCGATCATCCACTATGAGTTTTGTAAACAATTTGTTTATAGCATTTCCACTTGGAGGTTTTGCTAAAGGAAATATTCTAAGAAATTTTTTTGCCACCACATTGTCCAAAGACGTAGCTTTTGAATTTAAGGCGAATACTTTTTATCCTTTCGATTAATGATGTTCAATACGTTATTACTAACTCGGTTATATTTGTCCACGCCGATGACATGAATATGTGTCGGAAAAGGTCACGCCATATTGACTTCGATCTGCCTCGGACTCTGCAATTTACGACCTCAACAGATTCAGCTTATGGAGTTATAAAAAACAACCTCAAGTTAAATGTAACTAAATGTCAATCCATTTCGTATTCCTGCAAACACCAGAACATTACAAGATAGTATGGAAAGTTATAGGGTAATAATAGTCTAATTAAATGCTCTATTAAAATATGTTGCACTCCATCTCTTCCAACTAGAATGATGGGTTCTGCTAGCTTTAGAAAGAGTTAGCAGAACCCATATCAAAAAATTATTTAAAAATTAAAGGCTAATTTTAGGCTAATCATCATAATCATGGCCCATTCAATTTTTTTTGATTTTCGGAATCGAAAATCGGGCCAAAACCGAAATTACAACCTAAAAAAAGATTTATTTACAAACAAATTATTTTAGGCCAATTAACATGGCCTAATCATTTGTCCTATTTTAGGCTCTACTCGTTCTTGATCAAGCGTTAGGTCATTTAATTTATAAAGCTAGTAGAACCCAAATCAAAAATCGTAGCAAAACCGAAATTAAAACGCAAAATAAAATTGATTGTCATACAAATGAAATAAAACTAGGTCAAGAACGAGGGGAGCCCAAATGTTTTTAATGGAACATTTGATTAGAGATAAGTTCTACCTTGATGTATATATACTTAGAGCAGGAATCAAGAGACCCGTGGTTTTTCTTAGGCGATAAACTACCGAGAAATAGATCAATCCATTCAAACAATTTATTTTGAATGTTCTTGGTTGTCGAATACGTAAACAAAGCTAACCGAGGGATTAGTAATCTTTCGTGCAAAATCAACGAGCTAATATCTTAAACAACATATCGAGGTCGACAATCTATTGACCACACACAAGCTTAGTATCGACATGCTCTACGCAGTAGAAATAACAACTCAAGAATCTGCATCTGTTTTTACTACGTCTACCAATGCTATCTAGTTGTGTTAAGCTCATTTATTTAGCTTTTGTTTCACCGATTGAAGGGAAACTTGTGAAAAAAAATTGAGCAATGGAAACGGCATTGTGTGGGTCCCTGGATAATCCATTATCTGAGTAACGATATGGCCGCTGAACTGGAAGAGTATAAACGTGAAATGGTAACGTTAAATTAGCCATTAGCTAAGCGAAATTTTTAGCTGATAAAAAATATCTACAGTTATATGATGACAAGGAAATCCTTATAATGGAGTGTAGAAAGGAGTTCAAATCAAATTTGGACATAACAAAGACAAGAGAAATGTATCAGCAAATGTGCATTAAAAATGAATAAAATGTTAATCATAACGTTGATAACTTGGCTACTCACATCCCTACTACTGATCCATTTGCCGATTTTCACGCGGCTACAAATATAGAAATGAATACCGATATGCAGATGGCATTGCTTATTTGATTTGGACTCTTAGTCAGTAAACATGAACACATTACGCCCAAAGAAGATTTCTATCATTTACTGCGGATGGCCAACACTGAGAAAAAGGGATTAATTATGCACGTCATAAACACTCTTCATGATAACAACCTTGCAGCCTTGCAAATCTTCGTTACTGGTACAGAAGATTGCAGAAATACCTTTGTTAAGTTACTGGTGGAAATTTAAAGTCGCTTCACCGAAGCCGATGTTGATATCGATATATAACCGATATTGTAATGCATATCTTACAAGCGCTTTAATAGGAAAAGCAGCAGTGGCTATTGATGGCATTACCCATTTATTGGTGGCATTACAGTGGTTATTGATGGTATTCAAGTACGTATTGCATTATAATCAATGAAATTAGCATGATTTCAGAGCAACTTTTACACCAAGCCGATGTTAGATCAAAGCAGATCACGGGAGATTATGGCCAGCCCTTCGAATTAAAATACATTTTTCTTGATAGAAGATTTACGACAGCAGACAACCGCAAAAGATTGGAGGCCGAAGTGCAGAGATTAAACGACTCTAAATTTTTCATGAAAGAGTAGATGAGCTTTGTTCAAATAATGTCAGACTCTTTCTCAGAAATCAAGATGTGGATAAGAATAGTTTAACTACCCTCAATATGACAGAATGTAAAATAGTTTGTATTAAGAATGACATATTTGCCGGACACCATAGTGGCTTGCCGTATGAGCATACACCTGCAAATTAACAAGCCGTAGATGGCCAATGGATAATCGAACAGTACTTACGGTCAATTAAAACTTGTTGAGAAATACGAAAGTGTCACTCCAGAAGACAATGAAAACTTTGGAGATGTAATTACTGGTTAAAATTTGCTGGCAGCCCAAGAATTAGGCATAAAATGGAGAAAAGTGGCAGTAAAATATAGAGAAAATAAAAATATACCCAGCGACTGAGTATTCATTGGTCATCGAAACGCCTCCATCTGTCTCAACAATAATTAAACCATCATTGCAAAAAAAACCATTTTCCTCTCTCTCCTGTTTATGCCATGACCATCAACATATGATCATTGATCATATTGTTCACTCTTATGGAAACGTATATGTGCAACAAATCATTTACATCACTCTTTCACGAGTTACAAGCTTAGAAGAAATTTTCATAATATCACCTACACAAGACCATATTTTTTACCATGGACATACGAATGCGATTTCTACAGCTGCGAGAAAAACTTTAACGACTAACGATGAATTCTCTTCACACGTAACAGCAAATCGTATTACCCTTCATTCAGAATAAATTTGCTTAAAGTTCAGATATTCATCGATTCTATATTGGCCGATTCCAGGAATCTTAGAGATGTTACCAAGTGTGGGCATATATCTTCTAATAGTGGACATATCGAACTGTTAAAAACAGCCAACCACATAAAAATAAAACGATTTGGAGTTGCTACACGATAATTTTTAAGCAATTAAATTTAATGAAAATTCTAATATTCGTTAAAATACCTGCTACACTATGATAGATTCCAGGAACGCCCGATATGTTACCAAGTGGGAGCATATATCTACTATTGGTGAACGTACCGTGCAATTTAAACCAGTTGACCATATACAAATAAAACGATTTGGGGTTGCTCCACGATAAATTATACACCATTTTTGGTCAAAATTGTAGAAGGCACAAGAATATTTGAATTTTTATGAAATTCCACGAATTAAAATTTATGTGGAGGCACCACAAATCGTTTTATTTTATTGTGGTTAACTGTTCCGAATGGTAACAGTTGGTAACATTGGTAACATTTCTGAGATTCCTGAAATCGTCCATAGCGCCGCAGGTATTTCGATGAATATTTGAATTTTTAAAAATTTAGCGATTTATAGCTTGTGTCAAGCCACCCAAAGTATTTTTATTTTAATGTGGTTAATTGTTCCGAACAGCTGAATATGTTTACTATTACGCGATTTATGCCCACACATTCCTGAGATTCTTGGAAACATTTCTGAGATTCTTGGAATCGGCCATAGTGTAGTAGGTATTCTGAATCTGATGAATATTTGAATTTTTAAACAGTTTAGTTAAAGGTTGTATCGCACGCTTGGCACACTTTGTTACATCTTTGAGATTATTTTGACAAATATTTAAATTTTTTACTAATTTTGCAATTTAAAGCTGGTGTGGAGCCATCAAAAATCCATTTACTTTATTGTGGTCGTTAATTGTTTGATCGTATAAAATGAGAAAATGTACGCCGTTTTTATAATTCAGTGCATCCCCGTTTTTGATTAATAACTGCGTTTTTAATTCACCCGCTCTTTTAATTCTGAGCCGTCAGAATAATAAAATATTATAAGTGAAGTTAATTCTTTTTATTCAGTGTAACTGTTTCTTACATTTAGAGGTAAGTCCTTTTCGTTTTATAACATTTTTATTTTAAATATTATGTTTGTTTAACCACGAATTCTTTCTACATAAATTTCAATAAGGAATAACCAAGATGTCACTTCGATCGAATAAAACGTTGGAGGTTGCGAAACAAAATTTGATTTCCAATAACCAAGTCGGTGAATCGGTCAATGAGGAAGTTAATTGGCAAAGTCAAAATTTGATTCGGAATCGAGATGGTGAAAACATAGCAAAAATAAATACAAGGTATTTATTTTTTCAACAATAGAGTGCTCAAGCAAAGAAATAATGGAAGACTTACAAAATAAAGGTTTTAAAATACTAGATGCTCTGAATATTGTTAAAAAGAGAGAACAGAAATACAGGAAGGAAACCAAATTATCAGTAAAAGGGGGCTCCCTCTTTTTATGCTAGTATTTGACAACAAAGAGAATGTTCAAAACATTTATGGAATAAAAGGAATCCATCACATGAAGGTGAAAATTGAACCAATAAGGAAAACCACAACACGCATACCCCAATGCAAGAAATGCCAGGCATTTAATCACACCCAAAAATATTGCGGCCGGGATCCAAGATGTGTAAATGCTCAGGTAATCATGTTACCCAGGCATGTACAATAGGGAGAGATGTGCCAGACAAGTGTCCAAATTGTAAGGGCCAACATTCGGCTAATTATCGAGGCTGTGAGGTTGCTAAACAACTACAAAAAATTGAGAGATAAAATAAGAAATCAACCGCAAAATCACGAAAATCGAAGGGTTCAAATATCAAATCAGATGGATCAAAACCCACAACCAAGCAATACAGGGCAAAGTAGTTCATTTGCGCAGGTAGTGAAAGGATTGGGTTCAACCAAAGATATGAGCTCTAAAAGTAACCAAATTGTGGAAAACATTATGAGCAGCATTGCAGCTATTACAAAGCGGCTAGATGACCAAATTAATCTGAACAACATGATACTTGATCAACTGAAGAAAATGCAACTGCCTCAACGCAATCCAACAAAAAATGTTAAGTAAGAACACAATTTTCAAAATAGCAATCTGGAATGCGAATGACATTAAGCAACATATTCCAGAAATAGAAATATTTTTAAATCAATAAAAAATCGACATCTTCTTAATATCTGAAAGCCATCGTAGTTAAATTTTCGTTTGTTAAAATACGGGGTTATAACTTATATCACTCCATTCATCCAGCGGAAAGAACAAGAGGTGGTTCGGCATTACTAATAAAAGAAAATATAAAACACCATTTAGAATCAAATATCGAAGAAGAAACAATGCAAGTCACTACTGTAAGGATCCAAATTAAACAAAGACACCTTACTGTCTCTGCAATATATTGTCCTCACCGGCATAATTTGAAAAGGGAGGACTACCTTAAACTATTTAAATCGCTTGGACGTGATTTTATTATTGGAGGTGACTTTAATGCGAAAAACACCTATTGAGGATCTAGACTTACGACGTCAAAAGGTAAATAATTGCTTCAAGCAAGGCAGACATCAAAATGTGAATTTTACTCTGGTGGTTCCCCAACATACTGGCCCAGTAACGGAACGAAGATACCTGACCTAATAGACTTTTATGTAGCAAGAGGTATACCCCAGAACTACATTCACATTGAAGACAGTAATTCTCTAGTATCGGATAATTCCCCGGTTATCATGACAGTCAGGGAAATGGTAATTCAAAGGGAGAGTGCACCCAGATTAACAAATTCAAAAATAAACTGGGAGTTCTTTCGTGAAACATTGGAGGAAAAAATTAATTTTCAGATACCGATAAGAAATCCCCACCAGTTGGAAGATGAATTAGAACAACTCAATGAAGCAATTCACTATGCTGCTTTGGCAAGTACCCCCATTATACAAAATAAGAAGAAGCTTAACATATCCTACCCAATGGAAGTTAGAGTGTTGGTAAGGGAAAAACGACGCGCAAATAAAACCTGGCAAATAACTAGAACACCGGAGAACAAAACAATTCTTAACAATTTAGGTAACAGTCTCAAATCTCTTCTTAAAGAAGTTAAAAATACCTCAATCAACAGATGTCTAGTTAGCCTAACCGATGAAAAAAATTCTGATTATTCTCTGTGGAAGGCGACGAAGGGACTCAAAGGACCCAAAATGCAAGTGCCTCCACTTAAAAAGGAGGATGGAAACTAGGCAAGAGGTCCTAAAGAAAAGGCTGATCTGTTTGCGGAGTATCTCGAGGATACTTTCCAACCACTACCAAGGCAAACGGCCAATGGAAATATAATGTCAATCCAAAAGCTAGATGATTTTGATATACGCCCAGTAACTCTCAAAGAATTAAAAGAAGTAGTAAAAAGCAACATGAATGTTAAAAAATCCCCAGGATATGACTTGATTACTTGCCAAATAATCAAGGCTCTACCAGTTAAAGGATTTCGTTAGCTATTACACATAATCAATGCAAGCTTTCGGGTAAAATATGTTCCGTGGTAATGGAAAGTAGCAGAAGTAATTATAATAGCAAAACCTGATAAACCACCTAACGATAAATTCATACAGACCAATTTCATTGCTGCCAGTTATGTCAAAACTCTATGAAAAATTATTACTGAAAAGACTTAAACCAATAATTGAGGACCGACAACTAATTCCTCCACATCAATTTGGATTCAGGGAAAAGCATTCCACAATTGAACAGGTGCATAGAATCACCAACATTATTGAAAGAACGTTAGAACGCAAAAAGTATGCTCAAGCATATTTCTGGACGTCGCCCAAGCATTCGACAAAGTCTGGCACAGTGGACTGGAATTCAAGCTGCATAGAGATCTGCCGAGGCAATTCTATGCCATACTAAGATCTTATTTATCCAATAGACATTTTCGTGTGAAATTTGAGGATGAATACTCCGAACTAAAGAAACTCTCTACCGGTGTCCCACAGGGGAGTGTCTTAGGACTAATCCTGTATTTATTATATACAAGGGATATTCCAACAACAGATGAAGGAACCATAGTCACCTTTGCAGATGACAAGGCAATCATGGCGATTGGAAGTAATGTCGCTGATGCAACGAGCAAACTCCAGAAGATTACCAATTCGGTTTGTAACTGGACTAAGTGCTGGAGAATCAAGCTTAATGAGACGAAATCCACGCATATTAACTTTACATATCAAAAGGCTTCCCATCTACCGATAGTAATTAACTCACGACCGGTGCCATATGCAAACAAAGCTAAATATCTGGGCATGATACTCGATGCCAAGCTCAAATGGGGAGAGTATGTCAAAAAGAAAAAAAGAACTTAATGTTAAGTTCAGCAAAATGTATTGGCTCATAAGTAGAGGCTCTGAGCTTAAAATATACAACAAGTTGCTGCTATATCGGCAAATACAAACGCCAAAATGGTACAGACGTTTCAAAACAAGGTTCTCCGTAGCATTGTAAATGCTCCGTGGCACACAAGAAATGAAGACCTTCACAGGGACTTACAGATGGAATACATCAAAGATGAAATAAAAAAGCATGCCGCCAAACACGAAATAAGACTCCAGGAACATGGAAACCCCAATATTCGCCATATGATATATAACCCTGTCATTGAAAGAAGACTTCAAAGAACGAGGCCACTTGAGCTAGTAAACATACCAAATTAAAATTATGTTTTAAATAGGTTTAAATAATTTTGGGACTAACCATTGGGTTTCATCCCAACAAATCAGAATTATTCAAGAAATGTAAAATTTGTAAATGTGAAAGATATTTATCTAAATGTGCACAGTCTCAGTTGTAATTAATAAAGATAAAAAAATAATAAAGTGATTTAACCAGCTTGTATTTATTTTGAATAATTTTTTTATAGAACATATTTGTATCGAAAGTGTAAGTCGAGCTGGACCGGGACTCACAATTAGGTTTGAGGAACCTGGTTTACAAAAAGCAGTCCATAATTCGGAATTTTCATGAAATAGTTTGCAGTTTTAACGTTTTTCATACATTTTAATCGATATTCGATCGATTGACTCAGTTGGGCTTCAATAGCAACATCGATAACGAATATTTTGTGGACAGTGATATAAAGGGTGGCTAAATTTTAAGGGCCAATGTTGATTTTGAATAAAACATAAATTATTTAGGAAATTATTGTCAATTCTTTTTACTATGATAATATGGTATGGTTCAATTATGTATGGAACAAAATATCGGCCAAACGGCCATCGATGGTCCAAATTTTCGATGACGCTTAGGCATAATTGAGGTTCTATGCCGTTAATGTGCCGAATTATCTCATCCTTTAGCTCTTAAATTGTTGCTGGCGTATCGACGTACACCTTTTCTTTCAAATAACCCCAAAGAAAGAAGTCCAACGGTGTCAAATCACATGATCTTGGCGGCCAATTGACATCGCCAACACGTGAGATAACACGGTCATTGAATTTGTCGCGCAAAAGAGCCATTGTTTCGTTAGCTGTGTGGCAAGTGTCACCGTCCTGTTAAAACCACATATCGTCCACATCCATATCTTCCAATTCGGGCCATAAAAAGGACGTTATCATCTCATGATAGCGAACACCATTCACAGTAACTGCCTGACCGGCCTCATTTTGGAAAAAATACGACCCGATGATGCCGCCAGCCCATAAACCGCACCAAACAGTCACACTTTGTGGGTGCATTGGTTTTTCGACAATCACTCTTGGATTATGATTCGCCCAAATGCGGCAATTCTGCTTATTGACGAATCCACTGAGGTGAAAATTTGCCTCATCACTGAAGATGATTTTCTTCGAAAATTGATCATCCACTGTTGCCATTTCTTGCCACCATTCTGACCATTGACGACGTTTGGAATGGTCATGAGGCGTTAGTTCTTGAGTCAATTGCACCTTACTAGCGTGTAAATGCAAGTCTTTATGCATAATGTTCATCAACGACGAGCGTGAGAGGTGCAATTGTTGGGCACGAGGACGAGTTGAGGTGGACGGCTCTTCAGCCACACTATCGCGAACAGCAGCAATATTTTCTGCTGTACGAGCTGTACGAGCATGCACTGGTGTTTTAAAATCTCCTACAGACCCGGTTTGCTCAAATTTTTGCACGATTTTTCCGATTGTACGCACATTTGGACGATTAAATTGACCGAAAAAATCACGAAGTTTTTTGGATCAAAGCCAACATCATGCAGCGACGGATAATGCATTTGAAATGAAGAAAGCAGACAAATTATTGGCAAAATCAAATAACACCGTCCGTACGTATACTTTTGATCTTCAAAAGTGCCGACACCAAATGTAGAGACATCTGTACCATTCTACACACAATTATTATGGACATATAACCTGACCATACATGATGCTGCTACGGATCAATCATTTAACTAAATGTGGCATGAACCAATGGCTAAGAGAGGCGGGAATGAAATCGCTTCATGTATTTATAAGCATCTCAAAACGTTACCACCTGATGGTTGGTGAATATAACCACGTTATATTTTATAGTGACTTATATGGCTGCAATGTTTATGTCCTTTATGCAAAGCACCACACACAACATTCAGCACATTGACCACAAGCTTATGGAAGTCGGTCACACCCACATGAAGTGTGACACAGTTCACGCGACCATCGAAAAACAAAAGCGAAAAACTTCTTTCAACATTGAAGTACCTAGAGATCGGTTTCAATTTGTGAGATCTGGCATTATGTTCTTAAATGGTTCAGATTTACCAAAACCTTAGGAGAAGTTCAGTATAAAAATGCTCTCGAAGGAAATGAACAATTTAAAGTTATTAATTTTGCACGGCGTGGTACTTCTTCCATCACAGAAATTTAATCTCCCCAGAATTTCATGGTTTTTATCATAATTTGCTCTCTGAAGATGGCCATGATATTCACCCAGAACTTACAGAAGGGACTGAAGACGATTCTTGCGAAGACTGAATATGTAAAGAGAGCTATAGTTTTTATTATTAATGATAATTGAATTTATTTGTAATCTTTTTGTTTTTTTTAAATAAAACTTTTATAATTTCAAAAATAAAATATGGGATTAAAATACTCGTAACTCCAGATAAAAAAACGTTACAATTATTTATTTTTTGCTGGCTCTACATCCTATATGATAAAGGAATTTGACCCCTGCATTATCGAGGTGTTTTTCGGATTAATGAATGATTGGCCTGTTGTATGCCGGGTCCCATTTAGAACCGAAAAAAAAATCTTCGAATATTTCCGTTTGTTGTATTTCAAAAAAATGGTTTTCCTCCGTTATTCTCATAATTTAAAACGGAATAACTTGACTTATAATCTGTTGACGTTAAGTATCAATATTTTTAAATGGGCTTAAGTGACTTAAGTCTAAACTTTCAACAAATTAAATATAATTGAAAGGCGATAACTTCGTAATTTGCCAAAAACTGACGAATAAGAGACACCTCAATATCCAGAATATACCAAAAGCTATATTACTACATTGCCGAATTAATAAAAATAATTGACCTGCAAATTAAAAATTTGGTGATTTTCGAATAAAGTTTGTAACGGAATCGTTAACAGATATTTGCGTAACGGTTGCTGTGCGGTGATACCTAGCTTGGCTATAGCTCAGGGTGTTGGTCGTGGGGGAATTTCAGCAACATGCCGCAAATCTTGAATACACCGCAGGAAAAGGAGTGCAACGAATCATTTCACACAACCGAAGAACTACCTAATACACATCATCATACACGCGTGATCTCTATTAAAGCATAATTAATTATTTAGAAGGTTCGAGTAAGTACATATAAATGTATATTTAATAATTCAATTTCGTTAGCAAGGTATTTAAAGTTGAAAATATTTATGATCTAATTAATATAATGCATTTGACAAAAAATTGATTATTTGAAAAGTAACCTTGAGTTGTATAGAAAATAAATTATCTTCAAGTGTCGTAATAAAAAATCAAAATTAAACTTAATCTTAACTATCTTAACTAAAGAAACCACCACCGAAATTAAACAAACCAAAATTATTAACTTTAATATAATTAGCAAAGAAAATTTAAATAGTTAGCAAATTTTAAATAAATTGGAAATTATATGTATACATAAAAAAAATATTATACCTATCTACTATGTACATAGTCGATGAAACGATGCGGCGTTTATTATCCTGTTGTTATTGTTGTGTTTCACAGTAGAGATGAATAATCCAGATCGAGGTATAACTTTTAAGGTAATCCGATGAGTGTTGTAGGTGATGTTATTTTATAGCCAGTACGGTTATTAATGATATTGGATTATTAGATATTATTATAAAAAATTTGATTTTTTATTATTATTACATTATAATTATATGTTTTTATTATTATTATTTTTATTATAATTTCGCACAACGATCGTAATACTTTTTATCATTTTATATTATTTTAGAAGATTGAAGCTGGAGTAATTGGGACCAGATCTAAAATCTCATATACTCCACATACCGGGATACCCTAACAACCGCAATAGAAGTCTGCGCGGATAAATGTATCGAAAGAGATTCTTGCAAATGGAGATCATTATAATCTCGGAAAATCAAGCAGATTTGCTAGTGATTTGAGCTGTAGACTTAGTATCCTATTCCAAGCTGACATTGTCGATATATTCATATTTTGAGCGATTTGATTGTTCGGACTCATCAATTGACACGTTTTATTTTTTATTTAATAGTATTAGCATACGCATGGTGAGCCGTAATCTACGGATTGGTTAAACTTGTAAAGGAAGTAAATGCAAAAACGCAAACTGAATACAATACAATGCAATGGCTTCTGTAAAGTTAAATTTTTATTAATTATTTCTGTATTCTCACACTAACCGTACGTACCCCCGTTATATGTATACATATTTGGCGTAAATTGATACAAATAAATACATACAAATTTCCCTTGTACTTAAAATTGTCAAACCCCATTTTCAAATCCAAATTTTTTTAATATTTAGTGTACTCTTATGTTATACAACTCTTTTAGTAGGAGCACACATCATATCCCTACATTCAAAATAAAAAATTGAATTATAAAACTTTCACATTCTTATTTAGATGAATTAAAGCCTTTTCATAAAAAACACCCCGCAAAAAATTCTAAATTTAACTCATTCATAATTTTTGTTTATCATTTTATGAGTAAACTCACTTCCAATTTTCCAGTCAACTTAATCACTAGGCTTATACTACTCACAAGTTTTATGAATCACATTATTTTTAACTATTTAAGTTTAATTATGATTTTTTTCCGTTTTTTTTTCGTGTGTTTTTGTAAACCACGTTTCACCCAAATGAATTGTTTTCAGTTTATTTTATTTGGGCAACTTAATTAACTGGACTTGCGAACGGAGCAATCAATTCCGCGTGCACACACAATCTCAAGCAAATCACAACAACTTCTCTATCAAATGTTCATATCAACTATAGTTCATAGATTTGTTTTTTTTTATATATATTATATAAACATAATATTATATATTTTAAAACAAAATTCAATTTAAGTTGTTTTTGAACTTATGTAATCACTTTAAAACTTTAGTGTACAACCAAGTTGGGCTTTTTATTTTCTCCCAAACTTCACCTTTTAAAATCTCAAACTCGACTGCCCATCACGCGATTTATCTCCCAAAAAAAAAACGTTTTATTTTTTTATTTTCTTCATCGTCAGCATCGTTTTATGATCATAAAAAAGATGCTCATCTAGCAAGGACATGGTTTCGCGCCCAAAATCATGTTTTTGCCGATATGTTAAAATTAATTAATTACAAAAATACAGTGCGACGACGAGAAAACTATATTGACCGTCGTCGCAAGTTTAAAGTTCATTTTCGTTGTATTGAAAACTTGGAATTTAAGACTTACGCCCTTTTCATTATAGAGTCTAGATATGTAAGTGCAGCAGAATGCGTGTTTGAAAATTGACAGGCAGTGATTTCAGTAGTTGTATATACTTCTCCAAATAAACCAATTTAACGAATCATAGATTTTCTTCATTTTGTGCTTTCACCATATACCGAAGGTGTTTCAGCTCGTTTGCAAAAAGATGGTTGTACTGGATTACAAGTTAACATTAAAATCAGCACTAAGAGCCCCATGGTTCTGAGTGTTGATTTTAATGTCAACTTGTACCAACTTGTGTCAACTTGTTGTAAGAACGAGCTCAAGCTATAAATAAACACAAGATCGAAATCTGTCGACGACTTAAAATGTAGTAGTTATAGCATAGATTATAGTAGTAATAGTTTAGTAGTAAACAATTAGTATTATACATGAGAAATCACTTCAATTAATACCCGACTCTAATACTTTCATTTTACATGTTACACATCATTGGCGACTACTATAAGACTCGATCATTTTTTTATTTAAACAAAATATTTACTTGTAAACCTACGATTTCAAAACATTTCACTTTCTCAGTGAATCTTACTTACCATTTTTAAATATTTGTAGGTTTATTCTAATTGCAATTTGAAATGAAAATTTAAGATTGAAAATTAACAAACACGTTTGTTGTTACTACGAAAGTAATTAAACGACTAAGTGCCCAACCAACAATCAATGATATATAATTTATTTAGTTTTATAGATGTTAAGTAATTTCAAAGTTAAAAATGTTTGTGATTAAAATGCTTAGTGTACCAGGTATTATAAGTTGTCTAAAAGTTATAGGATTCCGAAATATTAAACAGGTCGATTGAATTTATTTCCTACTGAAAAAAATTCCCTGTAAATTCCAACGTGTTTCTTTCAATGCAAAAGATCCCATTTAACCCAAAATTTAACGCAAAATCCCCAGTTAAGAAAAATTAAAAATTAAATTTAGTTACAAACCGACCAGGGAGAATTAAAACTGTTAATTTTACTTAGGAAAATATTTATTTTTTTAAATAATATAAAAACTTACCACAAAGTACAAATTTTCCTGACAACAATAACAATAAATAAAAATTAAAGAAAAACTTCATAAATATTTCCACCATTTTCACAATGAAAAACTATTATTTTCGTTTTTCAATTTTTGCACTACTTATCACTACTTATAATATTTTTTTTATAGAAAATACAATATTTTCTTTCTACACACACATACACTCGAGCACAGTGTATGAAAATTACACAAATCAACAAAAAGATCGTTTCCTAATAACAAAAAAAATTGGAAAAAAGCTGAAAAAATATTTTACTAACTTGAGTTGAATAGTTTTAAAAAAATGTTAAAAAACAAAAGCGTACAAAAAATGGAAAAAATGTTTTCCTTTTTAACTGTTTTCTTATAAATTTTCTTCTCTTGTCGGTTTTTTTTCTATTCTTAAAAATTTTTTTTTGTTTAATTTGTTATTTGTGAGAACAAGAAAAATAGAAAGAAAATTCTATAAGGAAAAAAAATGATTCTTGTTTAAAGATATAAAGTTGAGAAGATGGAACAATTCGAAGAAGAACAGAACAAAAATAACATAAAAATTGATGATAATGGAAAATGTTTGTTACTCAATAATGAAATCATTTAGGTGGAAATTATCATGGAAAATGGGAAAATTATCATTATTTTTGTTGTTGTTGTTCATTTATTTCGTTTTATTTGATTTGATGAAGTTAATTTTATATAAAACGAACAACACAAGTACTCAAAATTTCTTCATACCGTGTTATGTAAAATAATCTTTTAAGCCAAAAATGAAAATGTAAACGGAGTTTTTTTTATTTTTATATTACTTAATAATTTGCATGAATAATAACTTAAGATGGGGAAAAACTACTTAGCATTTTTCATCTATTTCAACATATATAAAATTTTTACTATTTTTTGCTTTTCAATTGAAAAAAAAAATTTAAATATTTTATTTTCTACCTTTCGACATGAGAATTTTTCCAGATTTTTTATTTCTGTTACAAGGTGCTTCACAAATTTCGATATAACGAAACTGAATTATATAGAAATGGATATACTTAGCTACATCATATATTTGTAGCTGGAAATTTCTCTGAAAGTTTAATGCAGTGGAAAACTAAGTAAAAGTTTTATTTAAGAGTCGTATATGTATACAATCCATATTTCATGTTCAGAGAAAAACCGTAAAATGTAAATTTATCAGGTACTCATTTGAAAATTTTCCAATCACAAATTAGTAATGGGTTGCCTATCCTTTGAAACAAAAGTGGCAAAATTTGCAGATGTGTTACACTCAATAATCGTATAAACAGATAAATTTAAATTTAGGGATGAGCACTAGGCAAGTCCTTAGTATGGCCAATATGTCCTTTTTATATGGTCGAAAACTCATGAGGTAATCAAAATTTCAGTACAATCCCCAAAGTCGGAACACCTATTCACCGCTTTCATCTTTCGTGATTGTTTTTTCATTTCATTAGGCTTTTCATGATTGGTATAGAAGCAAAATATACTCAGAACATTTTTCTATTTATATAAACAAATTTTATGAAATTCAGACAAGTTTAAAAATTTTGTTTTCACCACGTTGTGGTGCCACAGAAGTGGCATTTGGAAATTATGGTAGAGAATTTATAACAGAATTATAGCTTGGTCCAAAACCTCGAACGATATGCCACATGATTATATTCGAAAGAAACCAGCTCCTAGCATTCTAGCGGAAGTTTTGAAAACTAAGGGGCTTCAGTTAAATTTGTGATCCTTCAAGATGTTTTCAATCATATGCGACTCGATTATATTCTATAACAATCAAATAATTTATCACCAGTGTCAAAACGGTGGATTTCTAAACTAACTTGGTTATTATCTAAATTTTTTCTGATCCAAGACCTATTAAACGGTATACTAAGTGTCTAGCAATATCTCACATTAATACCTCACATTATGACTATTAATGACTATAGGTTCCGTTCATGGCTTGAGTTTGGTGACCAAACACAGAGGAATCAATCTGATCATCTGATCAGTCTAAATGCTATAGGAGCTAAGAAACCCTGTATAACAGTGGCACTCAAGAAGCTTTTGTGATGCATAACCTTGAACTTACACACCAAAGGCATGGTCATTAAAGTAAACATATTAAACCAAATTAAAGGCAACAGACAGCAGTATTTTGCAAAAAAGACCAATTTGGAAATCTTAATTGTCGAATTATAGACACAACGAGTGTTTAGCAAAGCTCTACCGTGCATGACCCGGGCTTCATGCATAGATCTTCGAAAAACTTGAAATCCCAAAAATATGCTTTAAATCGCTTATCGAAAGTGCCATACATGAAGCAGCCGAGTCAATCTCCTTGATCGTCCTCCGATGAGGATGTTGAGATGACCTCAATGCTGTCATAAAATATTTATAAAGCATATTTTTGGTTTTTCAAGTTTTTAGAAGCTCTTTGCATGAAGGGATGAAGCCAAAGTCATGCACGGTAAAGCTGAAGCTGAAAATTAGATGTGTATATTATCAAGTCTGTTAATTTGATAATTTAGTTTCCCAAATTTAATTTGAGTGTAAGTCCAAAGGTATGCATCTCAAAAGCTTCTCGAGAGCCAGTGTGATACAGGTTTTCTTAGCTCCTTTAGGATTTTGACTGATCAGACTCTTCATGTTGTGCATTGTGCAAGTTTTTGTTTACTCTGTGCTTGGTGTTATGAAAAGGAGTAATTTATTACTCTCATCTAAAGAAATGCAGGCAACCCTCAGAAAACAGTACCAAATTTATGTTATCTATTAAGTGCCTAACCATGGTGCCAAAGCCGCTATTTCAAATCGTAGTATAGACAATGACATGCAATTCAAAAAACTCTTGGCAATAAAAAATGTCATACTACCAAATTACCTGGAAGAATAAAAGAGGTTGAGCCCTGTTGACTTGGTGTAGAAACTGCCAAAGGTTTGAACATTCATCGTTGAATGCAATTGTACACACGTAGTGGAAAACTCCAATTCAGCAATAAGTGTCAACTGTGGAAAACAATACCCAACAAACTATTTAGCTAAATCTGTCCTGCGAAAACCAAAACATACACGATTCTCTGTAGGGCGGAGAGAGAAAATTCCATACGCCTTTATAACCCAAAGATTCTATGAATCTTTTATCCTGGAATGCGAACATCTTTTCCCTACCAATCTCGTCAAAGCTTAGAGAAACCTATTCCTTGTACATTACTATCCATAAGATTAATCCCACTGAAAAACCTTCATTCATATTCAAATTCTTACGAATTCTATCCTCTGTTTATGCTACCAGATCTATCATTACAATATTCTCAATTTAAATAGTTTCGTCCTGTTAGTCCGACGAAGAGAATTTGTGAATCTGGTGTCTCGAGATAAGCCATACATACATGTTATAATATCAACCCACCTCAATCATCGACATTGATTTTATATTCCTATATCAGAGCTAGTCAGCACTGTGCTTCTGATGAAACTGGAGACACTGCTATTTTCATCAATAAATGTTTTATTGCCACCGAGGTGGCTACTAATAGACAAATTTTCGCTAATCTATTTTTAGCCCTAGCCAATACATTAAAATAGGAGGCGAGTAGCACAGAGAGAGAAGACGTGAACAACAACATCATTGCGACCATTGGTATAGATAGTACTGATTTGAGTGTCCACATGGGAACACAAAGGAGAATACGCAAAAACGGAATGAAATGGAAACACCTACCGTTCGGCATGCAAGTATGCCTCATCCAGCAGTTCTGAACGCTGGCTAAGATTCAGATTCAATGGAGTACTCAATCATTTAATCTGATTATAAAAACTGAGTTTGTATCCTTAGAAATTAGGCAGCCAAATTCCTCTAAAGGATGTAGCGCCAACGAAAAATAATAAACACTATTATTAATTTTCTCTTTGCCTATTGGGGGAAAATTGACCCCAGTCACTTTTAAACTTGGAAAAATCACATATTTTGCAATTAAAGCCGCTCGACCGGCAGATATAGTCCCAATTAATGTCTTATACAAGCAAAAAAAAACATATTGAAATTATTTGTTTATGTAATAGTTACTATAGATTGAAGCCAAATCTACTTAAATATAAGTCCCGCTCTAACACTCATTGTAAGATACCTATATAAAAAGAAACGAAACCATTGATCGGGTTGGATTCATTTCGGATCTTGGTGTGATCTTTGAATCTGATGCTACATTTACCAGACATGCTAACACCATTATTTGAAAGTCATACATTATGCTAGGCTTCATTAAACGAAACTGCAAGGACTTTCGTGACCCGTTAACTTTGACATCATTGTACGTATGCTTTGTTCGGTCCATTTTGGAGTATGCATCACTTGTTTGCTCACTGTCATTCTGAGAGGATTGAGAGTATCCAGAAACAGTTTATTTTGTTCGTGCTACGACGTTTACCATCCAGCCATGCCGTGGACTACGTTCTTCCGCCTTATCAGATGCAATCTTTTGAAACTGCAACGTCTAGATAATATCATGATATCATCAATTCCCGTGTCGATTGTACCAAGTTACTAGCACGTATCAACTTGTACGCTCCCGAACGTCCAGCGGTAACGAACTACGGTCTTTCTGATCCAATTCCGAGGGTATCGTAAGTGTTCAACAAGGTCTACAGAGATTTCGATTATCACTTGTCGAAAAATTCATTCAAGAAAGTTTTATGTAATCTTTTGTAGTCGAGCTCAAATTTTGAGCTTTGTTTACCAATTGTTTTGTTGTGCCGATTGTAGTCACTGTAGGCACCATTTATAAATAAATAAATATATGTGGACTACAAAAACTGAGTCTTTTAGGACCTATCAAATTATGGAAAAAGCTTATTTACAACTTGGTTGCAAATTTTACTTATAATATTTTTGTTCATATTTTTTTTATTTAATGAGAAAGCTCACCATAAGAGGGGCTATTTTCCGTATACAGCTTTCCTCTACATATTACTAGGACCTTTGAATTAATGGACTAATACTATTAAGTATGAAGTCTCATAGTGATCAATCTGGGCTGTAGGGATACTGAATTTGGGTGAAAAACATGGTTTTATAAAATACCGTCATTTTCGCCAAATTTTATTTAGAATCATTTTGTAACTCATAATTTTTCAAAAATGCTATTCTTTTCATAATAATGGAAGTGGCCAATTCTGGTGGATCCGTTTTGTCCAAAAGTCACTTGGACCTCCAAAATTAAGATAAAAGCCTATTTCTAAAGATTCACCCTGATGAATCGTCTAGAGACTCAAACTTTTGCGGAAAAATAGATATTTGTCAAAATATCGTTATTTTCACTCAAATTTAAGAAAACTGATGTAATAGACCAATATTGTTGCTAATTTAATTTATAATCATTTAAACATAGTATTCTTTCTCATAAACGTTATTATTTTCAAAATAATTGCAAAATACGAGAAACTGTTATGAAAGCTGCCACTTCTTGTTGATCAGTTTCGTCCAAAAATCACTGGGACCTCCAAATTTCCTAAAAATGCTTAAGTTTCAAGTTGCCCCCCGATAAGTTGCTTTTTTGTAGAGAGGCCGCAATTTTTCAAGTCTGCACAGACACACACCGCAAAACCTAGAGGTCGACAATTTTCGTGATAAATATTGTTTGTTTTACTTCGGAAAATAAAGTAAAAGTTTTAGCGGAATGTGAATTTAATGAAACGTCCATTGAAAATGCTCAGGCAACTCTAACATTTGTCTTCAACAGGGACCAGAACATTGTCCAGTTATCAGGCGTTATCATCACGCAAACATAGAGTTTTCAGAGAAACTCCGCGATCAGGGTTCCTGAACGAGATACCGATGGATCGAAAACAAATACGAAGATTGAAGCTGGAGTAATTGGGACCAGATCTAAAATCTCATATACTCCACATACCGGGATACCCTAACAACCGCAATAGAAGTCTGCGCGGATAAATGTATCGAAAGAGATTCTTGCAAATGGAGATCATTATAATCTCGGAAAATCAAGCAGATTTGCTAGTGATTTGAGCTGTAGACTTAGTATCCTATTCCAAGCTGACATTGTCGATATATTCATATTTTGAGCGATTTGATTGTTCGGACTCATCAATTGACACGTTTTATTTTTTATTTAATAGTATTAGCATACGCATGGTGAGCCGTAATCTACGGATTGGTTAAACTTGTAAAGGAAGTAAATGCAAAAACGCAAACTGAATACAATACAATGCAATGGCTTCTGTAAAGTTAAATTTTTATTAATTATTTCTGTATTCTCACACTAACCGTACGTACCCCCGTTATATGTATACATATTTGGCGTAAATTGATACAAATAAATACATACAAATTTCCCTTGTACTTAAAATTGTCAAACCCCATTTTCAAATCCAAATTTTTTTAATATTTAGTGTACTCTTATGTTATACAACTCTTTTAGTAGGAGCACACATCATATCCCTACATTCAAAATAAAAAATTGAATTATAAAACTTTCACATTCTTATTTAGATGAATTAAAGCCTTTTCATAAAAAACACCCCGCAAAAAATTCTAAATTTAACTCATTCATAATTTTTGTTTAGGTACGCACATACATATATATTCACATACTTAAAGATCATAAATTAAAAACAAAACAAAAGCAAAATTTAAATTAAGAAACGAGAATAATTTTTTTTATTTTATTGAAAACAGATTAGAAAACAGAAAATGAAAAGCTTTTGTATTATTTAACAATATGTATACGAGAACATAGAAAGCTTTCTTCGTGCTTTTCTATATATTTTGTGATATGTTTTGTGTTTAAATTTAATTCTGTTGGAAAATTAATGGGAAATTTATTTTAATTTTTTACCCAAATTGTATTATTATTTTTATATTATGTACAGTGAGCTTTAAGCTTTTTATTATTTAGACAAACAAAATTGAAATCAATTAAATATATATTTCTTTTTAATTAAAAGTTTTTTTTGTTGTTGCTGGATTTATTTTTCTTCATTTTCCAACACAATCGTTTGTGTGTTTAGATTTTGTAAGACGAAAAAAATGTCAAACTCAGTGATTTGTTTATTTAATTTTCAATTTCGTAATTTTGTTTCCAATTTTTTCTTTTTGTGTATTCCATTTTCATTTAATATTTGAAAACACACTCATTGGGTGGTACATTTTAAAGTGAAATAAAGTCTGCTATGTATATATTGTAGTTTAAAAAGGATGAAGTTGGGCGCTGGTGGAAAACATAAATTTTCGTTTTTTGTGTGCTGTTTGGTGTATTGTAACTGCATTAATATATATGACCTGCCACCAGCATATTAGCACATTTATTTACAATTTTTTGTTTGCTGTTAGCGAAATATTGTCAAATGAGTTGGGGACATGTTCATGCGGAATTTACAATACACAAAATAATTATTTATTGGAAGTATATTAAAATAAATAAATAAACTTTCTTTTTATATTAAAGTGTAAAGTACTAGTCAATGCTATACATTCCGACAACACTGTATTTTACATAGATGAACATTTCGCACACGAAGTATCCAGACAACAGAAAATTTTAAAAAGTGTAACACTTTAAACATTAGACATTTTAACATTTAGACCGTTTTGATTAAGTTGTGAACCCAAGCAACAAAATAAAACTGAGATTTCATTAAAACCCGCTTGGCTATTTTAAAACGTTATTGTAACGCTTCTTTTAAAACCGGTAGGAAAATAAATATTTGCGGTGTTTAAATTACAGTATTTCTAATATTTTGAAACTATTCCATTCCGTTTTATTAAGCCTGGAATAGTACTTCGTAAAATTTTGAAAACTAGCCAATACAAAAAGTCCCCACTGAAGAGAGGTGGTAAAATCTCGTAAAATTTGTTTCTAAAATTTGACAAGCGTGTACAGTTATCCCAGTTTTTCATCCCACGAAAAATTAAAATGGTCATCAGGTATTACTAATTTCATCCCAACCCAGGAGTACATCCCGCTCCATGATTTTTAAATTATAAAATTAGAAGAATTTAGAATTAGAATTAGAATTTTATACTTGTTAAAAGTAGCAAAATCTTTAGCTTGACACCTAAAATTAATATAAATTAGAATTACAAAATACTGTGGGCAAAAAAAAGTAAGACTTTGTTCATAATTTTAAATTTTTTTATTTATTTATCCAAATCTACGATATGGATGGAATTTTTGGCGAAAAAATCACGTAAAACCAATGCAGTATGAGAAGGTGCATTATCGTGGTGCAAAAACCAAGAGTTGTCGACCCATAATCCCGGCCTCTTATTACGAATAGCTTCGCGCAAACGACGCATAACACTCAAATACTATTCCTTGTTGACAGTTTGGCCGGTCGGAAGGAATTCGGAGTGCACCACACCTCGATAATCGAAGAAAACTGTCAACATCACCTTGATTTTTGACTTGCTTTGACGTGGTTTTTTCGGCTTCGGCTCACCTTTGGCACGATATTCGGCCGATTGATCGTCTGTTTCCGGGTTGTAAGCATATATCCAAGATTCATCGCCAGTTATAATACGTTTCATGACATCCTGGTAGTCGGAAAGCATTGTTTCACAGACGTCAACGCGACGCTGTTTTTCCAAAAAATTGAGTGATTTTGGAACCAATCGTGCTTTCACTTTTCTTAGGCCCAAATGATCTTTCAAAATGGTTTTCACTGATCCTTCCGATATTTCAAAGATGCCAGTAAGGTCTCTGACTGTTAATCGTCGATTCTCGAGCACCAATTCTTTGATTTTATTAACGTGTTGATCATCATTGATATTGATGGTCGTCCTAGACGTGGTTCGTCGTCAACACGTTCTCGAGCCTCTTTGAATAATTTGTACCAATCAAAAACACTTGCTCGCGACATACAATTATCACCGAAGGCCTTTTGCAACATTCTGAACGTTTCGGCACCACAAAATTGATTCCGCACACAAAATTTAATGGAACTTCTTTGTTGAATAATTTCACTCATTGTAAAAATCGCCGAATGCACTTTTTGTACTTCAGAAAGACAAGCGTATACTAAACACTAATGATTATTTTGATGTGACCTTTGGCACGGTGTCACTGACAGTCATACCAACATAGAAAAAATGTTTCGACGAATGGTTTTCCGCGCGAAATTTAAATTAACATGTCTTACTACTTTTTGCCCACAGTAGTATATGAGTATAAACTGTATTTGAAGAATGAAATTTTGAATGCAATTTGAAGAAAATACTCAATAAAAAATTAATAATTCTCTCAAACCTAGAAAGTGGCTATATATTTGACATTTGAAGAATTTTATTTAATTTTTTCCTTAAATTTCATATGGTGGTGGGCCATATGCAAATGAGCACATAGCAAAAATCCTAACATACGGTTGATATCCATATTTTTATCAGAGTTAATGGACATCATGACGAGTCAAAATCAAAAGCCAAACCTTTAGTCACTCTATAGGTTACAGAGAATGTATAATTATTTTATTGAGTATTTTCTTCAAATTTCATAAGGTGGTGAGCCATAAGCAAATGAGCATACATATTTTTTTCTTTTATATTTATTTATTACAACTGATTTACAAATCATCTAGTAATTTTTCTTTCATAATTAATATCCTTGTTTGGAGGGTTGCAGCCCTTTGGCTAGTCCCCTTTACAATTTTATTATATTTTTAGTCAATCCTGATTGGATCTTGAAGATCATGCGGTTTCTTCCTTCGCAGCCGTCTTACTGGATTTGAATCATCCAACATACGACGTATGTCAGCATTTTGGTGCAGACTAATACGTTGCATGTGTTTTCTCGCGTGTTGGCCTATTTCTTCACTAACGAAATCTATCTTCAGATCTCTGTGGAGGTTGTCATTTCTTATGTACCACGGTGCATTAACTATATATTCCACGAAGGACTTTGCTTTGGAATGACTGGATGATATTGACATTGGTTTTCTTTGTATAGCCCCAGAGTTGAATACCGTAAGTCCACACAGGTTTTAGGATTTGCCGGGATAGTAGCAATTTATTATGTAGAGCTAGCTCAGAATTTCTTCCTAAGAGCCAATCCATCTTTCTGTATTTGATGTTTAACTCTTCTTTTTGCTTTTTCACATGCTCTTTCTATTTTAATTTCGCGTCTAGAATAATGCCTATTAAAGCCTTAATTCAAATTAAAGCCTTTATTTTAACTACTTTGAATGCAGAACAGCTTGAATGTAGAACAGCTGTTTAAAAATCTACTTGTGACCTAAGAAAATTTTCTTATTAAACTTAAAATTTCCATAAACATTTGCGGTCACAATTAACCATTTTGGTTTGGTTCGGAATATCAACAAATTAGGTCCGAATTACATTCTACATAACTTTTTATTTATTCATAAATTGACAATTTATAAAGCAATAAAACGTAAAAAATTAATTATTATGTAATATTTTATTAAATAAGGATTCATCTTTGTTGCTGTGACCTATCATTTATTAAACAACCTAGTGCTAACAAGCCCAGCAATTAATCTGTCACAATTACATTCTACTAGGTCACAGTAATTGTGGTGCTGAACTAAATCGTGCGAAATTTGCATTGTTACTCGAAAAGGCTTTACATCTTGCTAATAAAGAAAGTGTCTTCCGAAACGGATTCAGAATTTGCGGATTATGCCCACTTTCCGACTGGAAAGATCGAGAATCGACAAAGAAAAACTTTTGACACAAAACAGTCTCCGGAAACCCTATTTGAATTTCTGACCCTCTTTGAAAGTCGTTTGGATGAACCGTTGAAAATCAGTTTTTATGCGAGGAAAATTACCAAGAACATTTCAGTTATTGGCTTAAAATAAAGCATGATTTAAAGTTAAGTGCTGAAATAACGCTCGCCGTGGAAGAGAAAGATACAATTCAATTTACTACACTTGACCTAACGGATCAGCGTATTATAAACCAACTATTGCCGGACGCCCAAAACCGAATAGATTTTATGTCTAATCCGGAATTGACAAACCACCAAATTGCAACGGAGACATGCAATCCAGATTCAGACAGCCGAAATCAAATATAGGGTTTTCCAATAAGAGTGATATGATCCAAACTTTACTCGCAATAATTCAATTGTTGCACTTGCTGTGTGGCACGTAGCCCCGTCTTGTTGGAACCAAATGTTGTCAACATCAACTTCCTCCAATTTCGGCCATAAAAAGTTGGTTATCATCGATAAACTGTTAATTTAGGTGAATGTAATGGTTTTTCATGAATAATTTGTGGATTTTCCTCGCACCAGAATCGACAGTTTTGTTTATTTACCGCACCACTCAGATAAAAGTGAGCCTCATCGGAGAATATGATTTTCTTAAAAAAATCGTTATCGTTTTCAAGTTGTTCCAAGGCAAAATGAGTAATGAAAAAGTAGTAAAGTAATGAAATTGTAAACATTACTGAATACAATGAAACAAAAAATGGCAGATCATGACATATTACAAATGACCGTCACTTAAAAATCATATCATTCCTATTGGAAAACTATAGATTTAACGTTTCATCCGGATCCAATAAACCACCAAAATGTAATGGAGACGACTACTCTTGATACTTAAAATACAGTTATAGGTGTTATTTCTACACCAGTGAAACTAGTGAGTAACCATTTTTCTGCAATCCCAACTTCGTTTAAAAATATAATGAGCGAAAAGGAAAGGATAAGGCTAAACCAGAGAACAACAGCAATGAGGCAATTAAAATTACTTTATAATTGTAGTATATAATGGGAGGAAGAATATTTTCCAGGCATGGTCTTAGAATCAAAAGTCGATGAACATGGAGTTAAGGTTATGGCAATAAGTGAAACCAATTGGAAATGGCCAGAAAAAGAACATATTTTGTGGTACAATATTATTGATATTGTACATAGAAATATCGAGCCGACGTTAATAAATGCTCGCGGTATTTAATCAATACCAGAAGTAGAAATTTACCGGAAGCCACACGAAACAAATTTTTATATTTAAATAGTTACTTATTTTTATTTCATTTATGCTGTGTTATAAACCATTTTATTTATTAATTATTTTTACTTTTATTAATTCTTGCATTAATTTGGCATAAGCACTACATGAATTTATATGTGATACTTTAATCAATAAAACTAGCATCAAGATGAAATACTAAGGTCACAAATACCATCAGCGATCGGTCACGAGTGTCAACTGGGTATGTCACAAATACCCTCAAGTATTTTATTTGGAAGTTAATATTAAAAAAATTTATTTTAATTCGAAATGTTAAATCTGGTTTGATTAATTTTAATTATGATAAAATTAGTTCAGGTTCACAATAAAATTTATATTGTTAGCCTGGCGTAAATAATTAATTGTATACAGATTTTTAAAGTAAATTTTTTGTTTGAGACGGTCACACATACCCTCCTTTACTATATATCTTTATACCCAAATGCCACGCGAATCATACAACCCACGTTTAAACCGCTAAAAAGATTTTGGGCCAAAAATGTTTTACAGGGGCGAAAGGAAAATCCAGGTTCGTTTTTAACCAGAGAACATTTTGCTTCTCTGCTTTTAAAAACCTTTGAAGGTTGTATTACACGGCAGATCATACAAAATGGTTTTAAAGCATGCGGTCTCTATCCATGCAGTTACTCTGCAATAGATTTATTAAAGTGCTTTGGTTAATCATCTGAAATCGTCCTCTCAAGTTGACCGCTACCATTACAGATAGAAAGTGATTCTATAAATTTAAAATAATTTGCTGAAATTGTTGGCCATTTCAAAATACAGATGTTTGAGTGCATTTTAAAACATCTGCATGAAATTGAAAAGCATGATGGCAATTTTAAACTTTAATTCAAAATATTTATGGCCGTTAAAAATGTAAAGCGAAATTGTCCAATTGAGCCACTTGGAGGAGAATGACACGCCAATTAAATTCTTTCCATCAAACGTTTTTGTAAACGATATAACTAACACGGCTGAAAACATTGAGGTTACTAGCTCTAAAATTCAGCAGCTTGTTATTATCCAGGAGAATAGTACTCCAATCATATCAATCGAAAACTTTTTGGATTGGCCTGAAACACTTGCTACAGTAGGAACCCAACCTGCAAAACGAAAAAAGCCATTCGTTCTAACATCGCCTTTATAAAGGGTGTCCCAATGAGATGTTCAGATTTAAAAATTTAATAAAACAAAAACGGCTTAATATATTTCCAAATTTATTTTTTTGTTTGAAAGTACAATCCTCCTGGTTATTTATGGAAAATGATTTGATTCAAATGGGAGCTGCGGCTGGCCTTGGCGTACTCCATTCGGATTTTACTCAAAAAATCATCTTTTCGGACGAGGCGCATTTCTATCTCGGTGGGTTCGTAAACAAACAAAATTGTCACATTTGGGGATCGGAAATACCACAAGGATTTGTGGACAAGCCAATGCATCCATTGAATGTTACTGTTTGGCGCGGCTTGTGGCGTGGCGGCATTATTGGGCCATATTTCTTCGAAGATGAGGCCGGCGCGACCATTACCGTCAACGAAATCAACTACCACCACATGTTAACATCTTTTTTGTGGCCATATCTTGAACATATTGGTTTGAACGACCTTTGGTTCCAGCAAGATGGTGCGCCATGCCACACATCGGGCGTTACAATAGCGAAACTGCGTCAAAAATTCTATAGCCGCATTATCATTCGAAATAATGACGTGAATTGGTCGGCCAGGAGCTGTGATTTGACGCCTTTGGATTATTATTTGTGGAGTGCCGTGAAGGACAAGTGTTATACGGGCAATTTGCAAACAATTGAGCATTTTAAAACCAATATTGAAGCAACCATTGCCGAAATAGATCCGCACACAATCCAAAATGTGCTCAGAAATTGGACCAACCGAATGAAGTGCGCCAAGGCCAGCCGCGGTTTCCATTTGAATCAAATCATTTTCCATAAATAACCAGGAGGATTGTACTTTCAAACAAAAAAATAAATTTGAAAATATATTAAGCCGTTTTTGTTCTATTAAATTTTTAAATCTGAACTTCTAATTGTGACACGCTGTATATGCAAGCTGAGAGGGAAAAGAAAATGGAAAAACAAAAACAGTTATTTGAAAAGGAACGTCGTAAAGCTATAAAAATCGAAAAAAATGAAAATTAAGAAGGAACAATTAGAATTAAAAGCCTTAACCAACCAACAGAATTTGTTGAAAAGACATCCCAAGATGATAAAACCTAAATCAAAATGCCATGGGCGTTCGAAGGATCATAACATTAGCAAAATTACTAGTAATAATGGTAATATTTATATTTATAGTTTAGTTTATCAATAAAATATAATTTTTCTTTCATGAATAAGTTTCAGATTTATCTTTGCCAACAGAGGAAGCTCCAATGAAGTTCCCAACGAAACTAGCTCTGAAAATGGAGAGGACAATTGTGAAACCGAGAGAGATTCACTTCTTGTTCACATCGGAAGCAATAAATGTGCCGTTGAAAAAGCACAAATCCGAGACAATGTGGGAATTAAATGTTCATCATGCGTGAGGGAGTACCACGTGAAATGCACCAATTCGCAAAAATTGCCGCTGTTACCCACATTTTTATGTGCAAATTGCAATTCGTAAAGCAAAACCTAATATTGTTATAGCTAATGACATTTTATGTCGAGAGTTCAAATATCTATATGATAAGACCTATCGTGATAACCAACAGTTGTTTTATGTTAAATTACTACAATATTATTTTTTTATTTGAATGAATTAAATTTAATTTAGCTTTTTAATTTTTTATTTCACAACAAACATCGAACATTGCTGTTTTATTTTTGAATTGTAATCCATATCAATAGCTGGAACAAACAACATGTAAATAATTACAACAAAGTGTCAATAGTTGTATACAATAGTCAACTTCTCAAAAGACCTGTTTTTTAACTATTAAATAATAATTTAACACAAATCTTATGTAAAACCTTATTAGGTTTTTACTAAAGTTAAACGGTCATTTTATTAGAAAATGAGGGCTTCTTTACGATTAACGTTGTAGTTTCCCAAAAACTTCTTCTAGAAGAAGGTAAAGTCAAATTTTCCTTAAGAGTGCCAATAGCTGTAGGCTTTACGCTACACACAGTTTTCAACACATACCAAAACATCCTTAATGAATCATCCTTCATCATAAAATTTAATTCATAATGTCATTGTATAGAAGAAACATTATGCATTTATAATAAATAGTAATTTGTCTTGTTTTTGTATTTTGGAAATTTGGCAATAAAGTCGCTATTTGTTCACCGATTTTCGATATCTTTGATGTTTTAGAAAGGTAGTTATCACAAATATCCCTTATTTAAATAATTTTTTGTTCGTTTGAAAGTGGAAAATTAAAAAAAGTACCACTTTTATCGAACTTCGAGCTCAAGTCGCGACCTCTAAACCATCTTCGATTGACCCAATATTTCTTCTGTTTATGTTTTTAGCATAACCTCACATTTCTAGGGGGTGTCCTAATATAATTTTATTTTTACCTATATACGAGCAGCTCAATTTACAACAGTGACTATTTGAAACTTAAATCGATCCCAGTAATATTTTTATATTAAACTATGCAAAATTATATTTTAAGGATATTTAAAACCTGAATTATTTTTGTATATAATTTCAAGTACAGACTTTGGCCTAAACAGTAAAATTTAGTACTGAATATTTCGCGTTAGTATGAGAAAATAATTAAAAATAGGGTAAAATGGAAAATCCCAATTTTCCTATTCAACCTTGCCTTTGATTTAAAAAAAAATACTAATATTAGATAATTAAAAAAAACTTCAAATAACTGTAGAATGTAAACCATCACAGATTTATTTAATATACCAGTAATATTGTCGTTTATCACCCTAATAAAGGGTGTTTTTTTAAGAGGTTGCCGATTTTTTTTTTGAATAAAACACATATAAAATTATGAAATGACCAAATTTTTTTTTTATTTGGTAGATAATTTTTTGGCATTTAACATTTAAACACAATTTCTGGCATATGGCTACCACGACTATTTTTCACAAATGTCATTCTGGAGGTCCAATTTTCCAGCACTTTTTCAAGCATTTGAGGGCGTATGTCAGCAATGACACGTTGAATATTGGTTTCCAAAGCGTCAATCGATTGAGGTTTATCCACATAAACCAATGACTTCACGTATCCCCACAAAAAGTAATCGAGTGGCGTCAAATCGCACGAACGCGGAGGCCAATTCACCGGACCATTTCTCGAAATAATGTTGTCGTTGAAAGTTTCTTTCAATAAGTCGATTGTTTCACGTGCTGTATGGCAAGTGGCACCATCTTGTTGAAACCACATTTCATTCATATCCATATCTTCAAGATTTGACAACAAAAACTCATTTAACATGGTTCTGTATCGATTTCCATTCACGGTAACGCGTCGTCCTTCGTCATTTTTAAAGAAATATGGACCGATGATCCCACCAGCCCATAGACCGCACCAAACAGTACATTTATCAGGATGTATTGGTAATTCTAGAACGGCGTGTGGATTATCTTTGCTCCAAATGCGACAATTTTGTTTGTTGACGTATCCATTTAACCAAAAATGCGCCTCATCACTGAAGAGAATTTTACGGTAAAAAAATGGATCTTCGTTCAATTGATTTAACGACCAATCACTGAATTCACGGCGCAAACGATGGTCGTGTGGCTTTAATTCTTGCACCAATTGAATTTTGTATGGCACCAAACCCAAATCTTTACGTAAAATTTTCCATAAAGTCGATGGACAAAGTCCAATTTGCTGAGCACGACGACGAATCGATAAATTGTCGTTTTCTTCGACACTGGCCTCAACGACAGCAATATTTTCTTCTGTACGAACTCTTCTCATTCTTGTCGGTGGCTTGGCATCCAAAAGAGTGAATGTAGACCGAAATTTGGTAATTACGTTCTTTATGGTGGTCTCTGACGGACGATTATGTGCACCATAAAATTCACGAAGTGCTCTATAAACATTTTTAATTGAACACTGATTTTGAAAATAAATTTCCACGATTTGAAAACGTTGTTCTGGAGTTAACCTATTCATAATGATTTGCCAAACAATACTGAGTAGAAATGCCACTTTGAGCTGTCAAAACAACTGTCATAAAATAAAACGACATCTATCGGAAAAACAAACCTCCTAAAAAAACACCCGTTATAAATGAAATTTAATAAACTTCCCTCTGTCTAAACATTTGGTCAACAATGTAACATTAAGTATAGTCGATCAAAAATTTTTGCTGGCACTGCAAACCTATATACGCCTCGTATATACAAATTTGTTAAAAAAAACATTACAACACCCTCGTCAAATTAAAATTTAATTTAATCAGTTCTAAAGACGAGAAATAACCATACAATTATTTTTGTAAAGATGAAACTATATATAACTAATTTTCTTTTGAGGGTTAAGATTATTATTATTAAATATTTCAATTGGCCCCTTGGGGAAAATAAAGGGGGAGGAGGAAAATAATTTCTTCGTATTTTTCTACCGCACATCGTAAAATTCAGATGATTAAATAATTAAATCATATTTTTTTTATTAAGCAAAATTGCTTCTTAATAGTCTTTTTAAATATTAATCTTCTCAATTATACTTTAAAACAAGATTAATTTCTTAGAAATTAAGAAAATATAAAAATGATAAAAATGAATATTCTTCGTTATCTTTATAATTATTTTTTAGCGATTTATTCCTTATTTTGTACTTTACAACGCGAAAATCTATATAGGAATTTATTTTATATTCATATAAGTATGTATATATTGTTGCTGGCTGTCTTTGCTGTTACGTTGATAAGATTATCAAGCAAAAGATGATTGATGGCAACAACAGCAACAATAATAAAAATAAGAAAACACAAGAAAAACATTTTTCCCGACGTATATTTAAAGATGATGGAATTTGAGGAAACATTTTGATGTTTTACTTTTAGCTTTTTTCCACTTTCTTATTTTTTTCGTCGATTTTCACAATTTTTTATACTTTTTGCCTACGAAAAACAATAATCACAATTTATTTTCGTTTTATACACTTTTCTTTTATATTTTTTATTATTTTTTTTTATTTCACAGACAAAACACAAAATTTTTATAGCATAAAACTTCTCACTCTCACACTTTAATTTATAATATTATATCTTTTCTCAGAATAATCAAAATAACGGCAGTAGTCTGCGAGCTTTTTTTTTTGTTTTGTTTGCTTATCTTTTGTTTTACTAAAACAAAAACCAAAAAATCATTTTTCACAGACAAGCGCTAACGTCTTTCACATAAATTTTTTTTGTGAACTCACAAGTTTTCGTATCGGTCAAAAATATTTTGCTGACTCGAATACGCACAAAACACCGAATAAAATAAAAGTTTTCTTAAACTTTTAACACATACAACTACCACATAAAACACAAAACTTTAAAGATTTTCACAAAAAAAACTTTATATGATCACACGGCAAGCAAACTTTTACGTCTTCACATGACAAAAGTACCGGTTGAACTAACTAAACGAAAAAATGATGAGGGAAAAACAACAAAATATTAAAGATGAGTGTAGAGCAAAATAAAAATCGAGTAAAAATCATTGCGCTTTTATCTCGTGCGAGAAAACCGACAAAATTGGTTCATCTCGAGATTTTGTGGAGGGGAAATGTGCCTGCGTTCCAAACAGGTTGGTGTATTAGAATCCATCTATATTTGTATACATCTGCATTATCGACAAGAATTTGTAATTATTCTTACGTTTTTAATTTGTTTACAGTTTGGAATCGGAAAGGGGTAAAAAATGGCAACCAATGCTAAATGTTCATTACAATTCTGTGAAAAATATAAATGTTGTACGAAAACAACAATCAAACTTTCCAGACTATAATAACAACATTTAAATAATGCGATGTACAATTTTGGTATGTTTGGATTGTACCCATGGGAAAGGAAATTAAACATTTGAGTTATTTGAAAATTCCGTGAGAAACGATTATATGTAAAATTGTCGAAAATTCTTCACAAAGTGCAAATAAGATCGTTCCAGAAATCCCTATATATTACCATCTTTCAATGGCAGAGTTAACCTAGGTTAACTCTGGTTTATGTGCATGGAAACGCAGACTAAGATTTTTTTTTTTTGTTTTTTTTGTTTTTTTTATTATTTTCCAAGGAAAAAATATTACAATTTTCATAAAGGAAAATATTTCTAATTTCTATAAGTTTTAATATTAACAAGAGAATGATGCATATATAAATACATATAAATATTTATTAAATATTGTACATAATAATCTGATTAAATAGCATTAATGATAGCAACAACAACAATTTGAATAAAGGATAAACTTAAAATAAAATTGTTAGTGATAAGTATTATAGTTAGCAATAAACTGTTCGTATAGAGTCATTTTTAAATTCGACTTGAGATTTGAAATTTTATCATCTTTATCTTCATTACTGAGGTTGTTAAAAAGTTTTACACCTTTATAAAATATACTATTTTGGGTCGTTTTAAATTTATAATTCGGGAGGCGATAATTTAATGAATTACGTGTAATTCTTCCTGTGGGAGAAATGTTCGTTTGGAATTCTGCATTATACCTCATAAGCCCATGTCTGATCTTATAAATTGTCATGATGTACTGATAGTCAATTATAGAAGGAATTGGAAGAATTTTATTATTGTAAAGAAGATTAGTTGACGTTAACAGGGGTAAATTTCTTAATGCTTTCAATCCTTTGTTTTGTAAAGTTTGTAAATCAATTAAATGAATGTTGCTTGAGGAACCCCAAATTTGTATTAAATATGATAGATGAGAGTGGATAAAACTATAATAAATATTGTATTTAAGAGGATCGGGTATAAATCGTCCAACTCGTCTTAAAACTCCAACAATAGGCGATATTTTCTGTTTTACACCGCTAATATGATTAATCCAGGATAACTGCGAATTAATTAACAAGCCAAGATATCGGACGGAGTCGACACGTTTAATTGATTCATTTTGAAAATTAATTTCATTAAATATTGAATATTAAATATTAATGGTTTGTGCTTTAAATAGAATGTAACAAAGTTTGATTTGGAAGCATTTAACACCAATCTATTATTTCCTAGCCATCTGCTAATTATTATCATATCACTTTCCATTTCACATTGAAGCTGCTCAAATGATGTAGAACTATATAACAGAGCAGCATCGTCCGCAAAAAGTTGAATCTTCCCCTTTAAGTTTAAGTTGAAAATGTCATTTACATAAATCAAAAACAACGTAGGGCCTAGAATGGACCCTTGTGGTACACCAACCGACACGTTAAGAGCAGAAGATTCATATTTTCCGACGCGAACAGTTTGTTTCCTATCAGTCAGGTAGCTGCAGATCAGTTCAAATGCATGGCCGGTAATACCAAAATTCATTAGCTTGTCTTTCAAAATCGAATGATTCACACAATCAAACGCTTTTCTAAAATCAAGGAATAGACATGCTGTAGCGGTTTTGTTTTCCAAAGACTCGTAAATGCCTTCAATAAGATGCAGTGCTGCAGAGACAGTACTACAATTTTTAGTAAACCCAAACTGCTTAGAGTTTATAAGTTTGTTAAAGTTTAAGTGAACTATCAATGCTGAGTGAATTATCCGTTCATAGATTTTAGAAAAAACAGGCAGGATGGAAATTGGCCTATAGTTATTAATAGCACAGTGGTCGTCAGATTTATGGATTGGAGAAACACGGGCAATTTTAAGAAATGAAGGGAAGGTCCCATCCTTTATCCAAGAATTTAAACATACCAACAACGAAGGAGAAATAATATTAACCAGGTCTTTCACAATTTTAATTGTAATATTATCATAACCAGGAGAAGAGTCATTTTTAAGCTTGCTAATTATACTATTAAGATCTTCAATATTAATTGGGTCAATTACAGGAAGTTCTCTCATAATATTGCATGGCTCAAGAACATATTGACTTAAAGATGATTGATTAGAAATGTATGTTCCAATAGTGGCAAAAAATTTATTAAATTCATTAGCAATAATTGATTGATCGACTAACACAATGCCATTAATTCTAAGTTGAATGGAATTACTTTTGTTATTGTTACGCCTGAGGGATATGGGATCGTTGGTCAATATCTCATTAAATAATTTCCACATTTGTTTGGGATTTGTAATGTTAGCATTTAGTTTACTAGTATAATACGATTTTTTTGTATCGGTGACAAGTTTTTTAAAATCCTTGTTTAATCGTTTAAAAGTTTCTGAAAAGTAACAATTTTGCGGGTAAGCTTTGCGCAGTTTATAGTATTTGTCCCGGATTTTAGATAATTTGAATAGCTGATTGTTAAACCAAGGCTTGTTATATGCAGAAATTTTTTCAGTAGTAGTTCTGGTTACTGTATTATCCTTAATTGATGTCACAATACTTGAATATAGTGTCATGAAATCGGGTCGATGTGATTGAGAAAATTTACTGAAAACGTCTCAATGTACTTTATTGTAATTAATAAAGTTTGTAGTTTCAGTAAAATAGGCAGACTTTTTTGTTATAACAAATTTGACTAACATGTAACGATGATCACTCAGACTGGTATCACCATATAATACAAAGAATGTTTCCTTAAATTTGGATAGTAGGTGATCGATTATTGTCTTTGTTGAATCGGAGACACGAGTAGCATACAATTCATGTAATTTATTTATAATGAAATAGTTATTTAAAAGTAGGATGGAATTGTAATCGGATATTAGTAATTCCGATCTCAATAAAATATTAAGATTGAAGTCACCCAGAATTATTTGATTTTTATAAGAAGACATAATGTTATCCAGGAAAGACAGAAATTGTTGACGACATGTGTGCGGTGGTTTATAAATACCAGTTATATGCAAATTTAAAATTTTGGAGTAAATAACCAGACATTGATTTTCCAGGAGACTTTTGGAATTAACAAGAACAAAATCAAGGTCACGATGGACAAAAATTACAATACCTCCTCCAGTTCTAGTATCGCGTGTGTTATGATAAGCATTGTAATTATTTAAGTTGAAGTACTTAATTTCAGATTCATGTAAAAAAGTTTCAGTGAGTACAATTACATCAATTTTATGGTGAAAGGAAGATAATAAAATTTCAAGCTCGCTTAATTTATTCATGAGTCTATTGATATTAAGATAAAAGATATTTAGTGCTAATATGTTTTTAGTTGCAGTATCAAAAGTAGAAAGGGTCGGCGATTGATCGTCGTAGAGGAAGGACGTGTTTTTGTCTCTCCTTTAAATAAATAAATAATTTATTTTAAATGTATTTTAATTAACTAATAAAAAGAATAATATTGATATAGTTGATAATTTTAATAAATAATAATTTCAATAATAATTTGCGTGAATTTAATAAGTGAAGTGAATAGTTGTACGTATTGTATATTTATTTTAATCTGTGTATGGTGCGCTTGTGATGGTATAGAATATGTACATAACAATTTTCGTTTATATGTACATATTTTGATACCGTTGCTTGAACGCAACGTACGCAGTGTATGTAAATCTTCAATATGTATGACTTTTTTGATTCCAATGGATGCCTAAGATAAGTGTTTTTCATTATTTTAATTCATATTTTTCCGAAATAAATTTTAATTATATAAAATATGTATTTAACTGTTTCTATTTGCGTAAACGTGTTAAGAGAGGAGCGTAAAATGAAATACCATTTCATTTATATGTTTTGGTTTAGTATATTAAATATATACATACATTTCTATTTTTTGTTTTTGCGCTTGTTGCGTGAGTGAGAACTGAGAATAGATTATTATGATCATGCTTAGTGTTTTATAATTTATCCCTTCCAAGTTTCAACTAAAAAAGAATAAACAGGAAATAGACAAATAAAATACATAAAACAAAATTTTGAGGGGATAAATATATGACGAAATTGGATAGAAACTAAACAAGCATGATCGTGGTTATTCTGTACTTTTCGTTTTCTCCTTGACAGATGAATTCATTCATTCATATACACCCATCCTCCGATTTACACGGTAGATTGGTTCCGCGGAAAACGTATTATCGCATTCATATATACAGATCTTTGTAGAAGTATAAATTAATAATTTATTTATTTGAATTTTAGGTTTTAGTGTAAAATTAAATTAAATTTCTTAAATTTCTTATTATTCTTGTTTTGAACGTGAAAATAATAATTTAACGAATTTTGGAACTCTAGTTTAGGACATGTAGAGGTTGGCGGCTGTGATCGAATTGGAATTGTTGGCTTAACTTTATAACTTTGCTATTTCTGCGAATATTTGAATATTTGGAATTACATGGAAGCTACGGAGTACATTTGAAATGCAGTCAAATTTGCTATATGTAGATAGTTTTTCGGGATCATGCACTTTTTAATTAAATTTTTTTCTAGATTATTTGGAAGACTGTAAATTGGTAAAGGTTTTGGTTAACTTGTTCTAGGTTGGACAAATAATTATCGACGTATGTCGATTATATAATTTATAATTTATTTAATGCTGTTGTAGATATATATATATGTGTGTGTGTATGTAAATATAGTTCAAATAACTTTGGTTTCAGGAAATTCTACTGTAAGTTGCGGAGTTGCAGAATGACTAAATTAATAAATGTTTCAATTATTTAGGAAGCCGGAAAATATGAATTTAGAATTAAATTTCAGGAAATTTACAGATGCTTGTGAATTAATGCTTCATTGTAATTGCTGATTGTGTAGTTTAGAATTGTGTTGTCATTTTATTACTAACGACTTTACATAGGTGTCTGTAACGGGTCGAGTCAACCAATTTTGATTAGGAAGCCGAAAAGTATTAATAGAATTAAATTTCAGGAAAATTCCAGATGCATGTGAAATAATAATATTTTTTCTTAGGTTGCCGTTTTAAAGAAGCAATTGTTGAAGACCAATACCATCGTTATCCATTAACCTATTAAGCCTTTATCCTTCATCTAGTAGATTAGAATTGTGTTGTCTTTGTGTTACTAACTATCGGCTATACCTAGGTGTCTGTAACCGGGCCGATTCTGTCCCACTTAACTAACCTATCCAATCCTTCGGTTTTGTTATGTGTAAAAAAGGGTGTACGGTGGACCCGGCGTCATCCGGGAACTCAAGCCTAAGAACTTGGTCGTACATTCAAAATCAATCAATCAATCAATCAGTATCAAAAGTAGAAAAGTTTAAAAAATGTCTGTTGTCATTGCTATCATCACTGATAATAGAATTGCTATTGCGATTAGCGATATTTACTAAAAAAAATAAACAAAATGTTAATTAAAATACTAATTAATATGAACATTTATATAATTCAAGTGTAATATGAGGAAAAAAAAAACAAAAAAAATAGATAATATTATTAAGTGAATGGGAAAGCTGAGCATTCAATTAGCTACTAAGTAACATTACAAATATAATTCATTAAATTAAATCCATCATTTAGTTTCGTTAAATATGTTTTAACTCAACGAAACTAGTTCGGTTGGGTTAGATTCTATCTGCCAACGGTCTCTATCTGTATTTTAAAACGACACGAATTGTAAACTATTAAAATATGTATAAATTACAAAAATTGAATTTCAATATTAATTCGTGCCTTTGACACACTTTTTATACTTTTAGGTGGGGGCCACATACAAAGATTCTTTGAGAAATAAAATACGCAGGAATCAAATAAGAATCAATGAACTAAATAATAAGTATACTAATATAATAAGTGTCAAAGCTAAATTAAAAATACTGTATGCCCTTCGATTACGTATGCTATTTGGCAAATAATTCGTAAGAAAAACCAAGTATTAAAAAGAAGTAAACAGAATCCCAATAACTCTGATCTTAAAGCTGAATTAGAACGCCTAAGTAAATTACTTAAATCAAAAAAATATTTCGCAAACAAACATTATTTTAATCAAATGTTTGTTGATTTAAACCAAAGGGATCTATGGAAAAATATAAATTTTTGCTTAATAAAAATCACAAGTTCAGTTTGCAAATTGCATATTTTTTATATATTTTTTTGTTGTATAGACAGCACATCAGTAGTATATACGATAAATATAACATAAATATTTCTTAAATAAAATCAGAGTTGATAAGAACATAAAGTCGTTCTCATTCATATGAAACTTAATATTCCCGCACCCGTCATAAGTTTATTAGGTTTCCACTAAAAACCAAAAAGAATCTAGGTAGATCGTGGATTTACAACCTACAATAAAATCTACCAGATTTACATGGTCCTTCGAGCCATTCGAATACGAATTGGCATAATACATCTATAAGGCGTCTGTCTAGGCCAAAACATAGACAGAGTTCAAATAAATAAATAAACGGTGTAACACCAGCGTTTAAAATAAGGCTGCAATAAAAACATCGTACCATCACCAGCAGCATCAGTGAAATCATGGACGCGTTCCTTAAGGCGCAAAGTGCCATGGGCCAGGAATTGTTACGACTAGTTTCTAACGCGCGACTGGATGACTGTAGACCTCAGACGAGGTCTTACTACGATCAAAGTCGAGAGGACATCATAGCTGTATACCACAAATATTGTGAAGATGACGAAAGATTAATTGCAGATGAAAATATCAAGCTACCAGAACAGTATCTCGAAGAAAAGAAGGAGATGCAACGCGCGTATTAAAAAGCGTGTCACAGCTACCCATCAATCTGCCAAAAGTTACACCATCAATCAGTTCAACGAAAAATACATCGGAGCACGACGAACAACGAGATAGGTTAGAACAGCGAAAAGAGGATCAATAGAACACGGATCCGGTGGGTCTCTGGAAGAAGAAGAACACGATTTAAGTGATGCCGATACACACGAGTCAGAACAAACATCAAGTTCAGGGGACCGCCAAACTAACTCATCGGGATCTTGCCTAAATTTTTCGCAAAAGCTGTTCAAACAACAAGATGTCAGCATGCGGTTATTATACCGGGAAATAAATGGTATAAAGGCAAAACCGGCGGGTAAGGAATACTCGGAAGAGTATGATGTCAAAGAAGTTGATCAAATACACAAAAACCTCCTCATGGAAGTCGAGGATGAAAATTAACATAAATACTTTATTGAAGATTACTATATGGAACCCTAACAGATAAGGTAGATGCATTAGTAATAAAATTACACAAGCGGATCAATCAGGAGAATGTGGAGCCAGCAACCACATCATCATTACAATCATTAAAGCTACCAAAGGTGGAAATACCAACGTTCTACGGTGAATACGAAACTTGCATGCATTCGAAGATATACATATTTACAAGGCTTGTTCATCAAAATAAGCAACTATCAAATACACTGAAGATGACATATCGGAAATCCCATCTGCAGAAGGAAGCCGCACAGCTAATTAGTCACTTATCAACCATTGGCGATAACTATGAGACAGCCTGGGAAATCATACAGGCCGGATATAACAACGAACGGCTGTTAGCCTCATCCTACTTCAATGCTATATTATCATTGCATAATATACAAAATCCAACAGCATCCAGCATCAGAAGGCTACACGATACGGTGGTGGAGATGTTGCACAACATCAAACACTTGAAACTATATTATCTCTTTGAAGCCCTAATCATATAACTACCTCGTGATGAAAAAGTTGGACACAGATACCTACGCGAGATACCTAAACTAGACTATTGCTTGGAATTTTTGACGAGAAGATTCCAATCGCTGGAGGCTGTCGGAGGACAAAAACTGAACATCGCACGGTTGGCCAAACCAGAGATCAGCGTGACACGGGAAAGTTTCGTAAACTCTAAGAGCATCAGCAAATCGGCGGAGAAATACAATGCGACTGATTGCAGGTATTGTGGAGGACGGTATCATTCTCTCAAGGAGTGCATCCATTTTCAAAACCTGTCCATCAAACGAAGAATCGATTTTGTGAATCGTGCCGAAATTTGCACGAACTGTCTCGCACATAGTCCAAAAATACCATGCAGCGAGAAACCCGGATGCACCAGCTGCAGTAACCGACATCACCACTTATTGCATGAGCCAGCGCCAACGACTACAAAAACGGTATCTGTCAGCACGTTGGATGGCAATCAAACAACACTGTTAGCAACGGCTGTTGTAAAAATCAACTCTATCTGCGGGAAGCCGTTCAATGTACGAACGTTAATAGATCAGGGATCCCAGATTTCTATAATTACGGAGGAAACAGTTCAACAGCTAGGCCTACCAATACAGCAAACGACGTTAGGATTTCAGGAGTTGGAGCTAATACAACTAATAAGGCAAATGCGAGTGTCCAGATTTGCCTTCAACCTCATTTTGATTCCTCATAGAGATTGAAGGTCGAAGCATACGTGTTACTAAAGATCACCACAAATATCCCGGAACAATCGATCGCCAGAAGGTCTGACGATAAATGGAGTAGATTACATTTAGCGGATCCAAATTTTGATTGCGCGGCACCAATTAGCTTACTGTTAGGAGCAAACGTTTACAGCGACTTCATCGGGAACCGAATAATTAGAGGCAGACCAAGCGCTATAAGCACAAGCTTGGGATGGATAATCTCTGGCCCGTCACAAAGCACAATCCAACAGCAGATCGTAGCAGATCATACGATTAATAAGACAAAAGGAAACATGGAGAAATTCTGGGAATTAGAAGAGGTTCCGTAAGACAGTAAAATCTTCATGCGAGAGTACATCCAGATGGGTCACATGAAACAGGTTGACCAAGGCAGAGGAAAATTTTATCTACCCCATCATGCAGTGGTTAAGAAAACAGCGGACCCTACCAAAATTCGCGTAGTGTTTGATGCTTCGATGAAAACATCCACAGGCATCAGCCTGAATGAGGCCTTATGTGTCGGCCCTCCACTACGATTTATGGGCGGTCCTTCTTAGATGGAGGAAACATCAGATAGTGTTCTCTGCAGACATCAAAAAGATGTACCGGCAAATACTGGTTCAAGAGGAGCATCAGAAATATCAACGAATTTTATGGAGAGAAAGCAATCGTCATCCAATAAAAAATCCAAATCTGCCGCATCATATCTGGCGATTCGTACATTACATCAACTCGCCGAAGATGAACACAGCAAGCACCCCAAAGCAAGCCATATCCCAAAGCACGACTTCTATGTGATGACGTTTTGACCGGTGCAGATACATTGGAAGAATCAGTATAAGTGAAAGCACAGCTTATCGCACTACTTCATCAAGGGGGAATCGAATTGAGTAAGTGGTCAAGCAATCATCCTAACATATTAAAGGATGAGATCTTGAGTGGCAATCTTACCATCGCCGATGAGCAATCAATCAAAACCTTAGGGATAAGCTATAGTCCGTCGGCCGACTGCTTCATATTCACGGTACGGTGAACTACGATTACCATCCAATGACAAGAAAATAACGAAACGCCAATTCTTGCCGGAAATGTCGAAAATCTTCGACCCTTTGGGATGGCTGGCACCAGTAATCATCGGTTGTAAAATAATGTACCAAAGGCTATGGAGTCACGACCTAGGCTGGGACGAAGCGCTACCAGCAGAAACAGCTAGACGCTGGGATCAACTCAAGCTCGAGCTGGATCCCGCGCGAAAATACCCCGCTATCTCAACTACGCGAAGGACAACTGTGCGTTCGAAGTTCATTCTGTGATGCGCCCGAGCATGCTTACGCGGCTTTACTGTACAGCAAAAGCACCATTAATGGGCAAAGTACAATCCGTGTTTTGACTGCGAAAACCAGGATAGCAGCGGTAAAATCGAAATTGACGATACCTCGGCTCGAGTTATGTGGCGCGGTACTGTTGAGTCGGTTAGTTCAACAAGCAAAAAGAGCCTGAGGTAAACATAAGTGTAACAACCTTATGGTCCGATTCCATGATTACGCTGGCATAGATTCAAAAACCATCATCATCTTGGAAATCATTTGTCGCACTCGAGTGGTAGGATTCAGCAAAATACCAGCATCCAGTCATGGCATTATATCTGTTCAAAAGACAATTCAGCCGATTGCGCTTCCCGTGGAGTAACCTCAAACAAATTAGCGACACTCCAGAGCTGGTGGAACGGCCCGGAGTTCTTGCAGCACGCATTCACAACAAGCGAAGATGCGGAATAGGAAACAGCTGAGGAGAAGAAAAACGTAGTCACCACATATCTGCATGTGAAAAAAATAGAGTCTCCAATTCAAACCTTAATCCAAAGACAATCATCCCTCAGGTCGCTCATACGGATAACAATTCAGATATTAAGATGGCAATCTAAACGAAGGGGACTAATCGACCAGGAAAAGTGGGGCTTAGCCTTGTCACGGCTAGTGTAGCAGTTCAACAGGAGGAATTTGCAGCAGAACATTCGCTACTGAAACAAGGTAAACGAATCAAAAAACATGCAGAATTATTTCGCTCAACCCATTCCTCGACCAAAGGAACATAATTCGGGTCGGTGGCAGGTTTGGAAAACTCGTCCCTATCCTACGAGGAAAAACATCCCGTCATCCTACCGTTCAAAGGGCCATTCACCAAGATAGTATTGTAGTGGGGACATAAACAAACATTATACGGAGGCAACGCGTTACCTCTGACGTTTCTTCGGAAAAAATTCTGGATCATCAGAGGCGTTCAAGCCGTCAAACATAATAACCATCAATGTATCCGCTGCCATGGATTCAAAGTCGCAACCGCAGAACAACTAATGGGAAATTTGCAAATTATCCGCGTTACTGTATCACGCCCGTTCACACACACTGGAGTGGACTACGCCGGCCCGATCCATATGCGAACTAGCAAAAGGCGCCCAAATAAATCGTATAAGAGATATATGTGCATATTTATCTGTTTAGCTACCAAAGCAATCCACATCAAAATGGGCTCAGATCTTTCAAAAGGGGGATTTATAAGCGCATTCCGACGATTCACCTTTCGTTGAGGTAATGTGGCACACATATACAATTACAACGGAGCTAATTTTGTGGGAGCGCAGAAGGTACTACAACCGCTGACGTGGCATTTTATTCCACCAGCATCACCACATTTTGGTGGACTATGGGAAGTAGGGGTGAAATCTGTAAAAACCCATTTGAAGAAATGCATAGGCGATTTGAAGAATCAAATAGAAGCATGTCTGAATTCAAGGCCACTCTGCCCTCTATCTGAATATCCCGAATCATTATCCATATGGAGATGCCTTATTAGCGCCACTAGAAAAAGACCAACTAAACCAACACAGAAATGTCCTGTCCCGACAGAAACTCGTTCAGAATATGCGTACTCAATTTTGGCAAACGTGAGTATCCGGTTATTTACATCGTCTGCAACAACGGCCCAAGTGACAACAAACACGGACAAACCTGAAAGTATGAGATATCGTCCTATTGCGAGACGAACTACAACCACCAACGAGATGGAAACTCGGCCGAATTCTAGAATTGCACCCCGGCGGCGATGGGCAGACCAGAGTAGTAACGCTCAAAACAGCGGATAATTCAAACGTCAAGAGATCAATAAGCAAGGTAGCAGTTTTGCCCAGCCAAGAGCTGATAGAAGAGGAAACTCAAGAACAAGAACATCAAGCCGAAGATCATGTACCCATGACTCAAACAATAAGGCAACAGCCCCATCGAAAGGCGAAGCAAGCCTCAACTACTAATCAAATAATTAAACATACCTGCCTCTTACTGAGTATAATAAGCTTGGTATCCGGCAACCGGTGGTCTGAAGAATCAAAATTAGTCAAAACAAATCCATCCCTCACTGTCACTATAGGGAACAACTCGGGCATGCACTTTGAGTTATTGGCAAGAATTAAATAACATGGAGAAGGGCTTGACCTTACTTGACAGAGCCTGCAAAGATGTACAAACAATTAAATGTGATCTCATCCCACAACAGTTACAATGGCAGTTTAACAACATTATCCAGATGTCGAGTTGATAATGCGTAGCGACGTTAGTCAACGTAGAACGAGACGTGGAGTAGGCGATACAATAGGGTACCTAATGGGGGACATGTTCGGGCTATTGTCGCAAAGATAGGCAGAAACGAAGCATACACTTTAAAACTTTTGCAAAATCAAACCTCGATTATCGACAACACGTTAAAAGTGTTCAAACACAGCAACAACATCACTGCCCAACAATTGAAACACCTAATGGAGGCACAACAATAGTTCGACGTCGAGTGAGCACTCCTCAATGAATACCGAACCCACCAAGATAAGATAGAGCTGATCAAACATCTTGAAGATACACAACGAGGATTAGTGGACATACTTATAGGTGCGAAACACCAGATTATTCATCCTTCGCTGATATCGCCGGGGCAGCTGGAGCAAGAGATGTCCACTATACTTAAACATCTTCCGAAAACCTGCACTTTGCCAGGGCATGGATTTTTAGAGTTACGCAAAATGTATCGTCTAATGACAATAAGGACAAGAGTAACTAAAGCCAACGTCATAATCGTGATACAAATCCCATTGGTGCAATTATGGGACTACCAGCTCTACGGGACAGACTATCACAGTCCCAATTTTCCGCCACGATTCACAAATAAAAATATAGCCCACCACACAGTACATACTCGTCGATCCGTACCGAGAGCGCTTTGCACCCATAACGGTTTAGGAACTATCCAAGTGCCAAGTTTGTTGATATGTGACATAGCGACATTGTAAACTCAACAAAGCGAGAAAAATCAATGTGACATATCCATGTTTCTCAAGACAACTGTCCCCCATCCAAGCTGCAAGAATCACAGTGAACATAATTTGCAAATCCAGAATACAAACCATCGCATTAGAGCATTATGGCTTCATAAAACTACAGCCAGGTTGTATTATTAGGAGCAATGATGTGCACCTCTATGCAGTCAGCACTAAAAGCAGCAAGAGAAACGAGTAATATATTCCTGCGTTTAACATCTCAGTACTCCCGCCGCTTGGTGATAGTAAACATCGTTTGAGGCTTGGACATCCACTAAACTTCACCATCACGATACGCGACACTACGCAATTGGAGCAGGACATAAGAGCGCAATAATTCGATGAGGCAATATCCATAAAGCTGGCAATAGCCAACTTGCTTTCCATAAACTTCTTTTTAGTAGTATCATTGTAATATAATTGTCTTAATTGCACAAATAACTGCTGTACTAACATAATTTGAAACTGTACACTTATTTGTAAACTTGTAGCACCCCCCAATATGTAACTTTTGTTAATGATCTCGTATTATGACTCATTTTAATAAAGAGTATTCAATTACTCGTTAACAATAAATTTGTATTCCACTCACGGAAATAGAACAACATAACTTGTAAATGTTCCTAAATTATCCATACCTAAACGTAATTAAAACAATTAAATATAAAGCACATACATAAAAGCTCATAAAAATTAAAAGTAATAAGTTCAGTTTATTTACGCTGCTGTGACAAAACAAAAAGCACAAAAATTTATGATTATTCACAGTCAAACGACAGTTGGATTACGCCTTTCTTAATTAAATTTCATTATTTATGGAATCGTACATTAATTTTAATGTGAATTTATTTCAGGTTCGCTATTTTATTTTCACCTCTTGGCAAAAATAACACTTTTTGTGCTTTTCCGTGCGGTAAAAGTAAAAAAGCTTTTTTTTTGTTAACATTAAACTGATATTCCTGTACGGTTATGAAGTAAAGATGCATATATAGTATGTTGTTTCTTCAAACTACTTTGTGTGCTTTGCAAAAGCTTTGTGACTTTGAGTTTGCTTAATTATAAAAATGTTTTATTACCCAGATATTGTTTTGTATGGCTTCAAAAGCTAAGCAAAAAAAATAAAAAGTTCAAAATAATTTATTTAGAAGACACAACCGGATATTTGATATTTTCTTCATTTACATTTTTATACCTTAAAGCGATGAATACAACAACATAGAACCACAAAAAAAATTCTGTCTGTTTCTGAGTTTTTTCGAGAATTTCCTATCTAGCAAATCTGGTGTACACACAAAATATTTTGTTTCATAGTAATCGGAAATTGAGTATAATTAATTGGAAGGGATGATAAGACTTCTCCGGTTCACGACTATCATCAATCATCTCATGTCTTTCGGATGCTGTTCCATTTTTAATTAATACGCTCATATTTTATTCGACTGTACATTGATTATAAATTTAGATAGATAAATTCTAAAAAGTGTCAATCAATTATTGGGTGTCTCGGGTGCTTTTGTCTGAATATATTAAACCACTTACCAAATAGTATCGAGAATATTGAAATAAGCATGATGTAAGAAATACCAGGAAGACACAAAGACGAATTTGTTCCATTTGCTATATAAATTTTTTGTTCATTTCATTTGGATGTGCTGTGTCAAAACCAGAATTTGTACGACACAGAACAACAACAATAACGCCTATTGGAAAAATAGATTTTTGTATTTTCCAAATTATTTATTTTATTTTCAAATAAAATAGAAAAATATATATGACATGATATTTGATGAATAAAACGGAAGAAGTTCTCTCCCACAAATGTGGTTGTTAAATAGAAGTGATAGATTTGAAGCAGAAACAAAAATTTAAAAATTGATTTTTATAACAAATTTTAATAAATTAACGTAAACATTTTTGTTTTGAATTCCTAAAAATGTTTAATGATGCCACAAGGATGTGAAAGACGACCATATGAAAAGCGTTTTCGTAAATAATCGAAAACTAAAACGCACGCGTGCAAGGGAATTACGGCAGTATTAACGGAACAACTTTCAATAAACCTAACCTACGACGAACAAAGAATATGCACCCTTATTCTCGAAACTCAAAACAGCGACTCAAAACAGAGACTCATTATTTGGGATCATTATTTTTAAGTCACCACCATGATTCTTGTCACAATGCAAAAATATCGCACTTACCAATAACAGATGGCAATTCTTCCCTGAAATTTATAAATTTCTTTAATGGAACAGTAACAATAGTAAACACTTTTGTCAGTTTAGTCGCCTATTCAAAAATGCCAATGCTGTCACGGGTGCCAAAATACATGATAAGCTAATGTATTCCTAATCTACATACACCCAATATATCGTAAACCTCCTTTTAATGTAGAAAATCCACTAGGACATTCAAATACCAAGTGATTGCTGACCAAATGGCCAGCACCAGCCGTATGTTCAAGTTTGAGTAAATGGCCAAGTTCCAAAATCTCAGGTTAAGTTAAATAACAATTTGTATCTCGGAAGAACATTCTAGGCCGGAAATGATTACTTAGGTTTTGAGTTGGTAATGATATTGGTAAACTATATTGAGCACCCCAGTGCCATCTGTATGTTAGGATTGGCACAAACTCCAAGCTTCGATATGGCCCCATATAAATTTATATGAAAACTGTCTATAACTTCTGAACCCTTGCTGGGCCGGAAATAACGATTAATGTTTTGAGATGGTACGAAATTAAGTGATTGCTGACCAAATATCTAGCACCAGCCGTATTTTCAAATTTGAGTGAATGACCAAGTTCTAAAATATCAGGTTACGTTAAATAAAAATTTGTATCTGGAAGCTGGAATATGTGCCAATCCTAACATACGGCTGGCACAGGGGTGCTCACCATAGCTTGCCCTACCTAGAAAGTTCTAAAGAGATAACATTTTTTATTTAACTTAATCTGAGATTTTGGAACTTGGCCATTTAATCAAATTTGAATGATTCTCAGCAATCACTCAATTACGTACCATTCCGAAACATTAAACGCTATTTCCGGCTCAGAAAGGGTTTGGGAGTTATAGACGAATTTCATATAAATTTATATGGGGCCATATCGAAGCTGAAAGATTGTGCCACTCCTAACATACGGCTGGCACTAGGGCGCTCATAAAAGTTTGCCCTTATCATTACCAACTCAAAACCTAAGAAATTATTTCCTGCCTAGAAAGTTCTTAAGATGTACAAATATTTATTTAACTTAACCTGAGATTTTGGAACTTAAGCATTTATTCAAATTTGAACATACGGCTGGTGCTGGCCCACTTGGTCAGCAATCACTTAATTACGTTCCGGCTCAGTAAGGGTTTAGGACGATTTACATGAAATGTATATAGGACCATATCGAAGCTGGAAGATTGCGCCAGTATTAACATACCGCTGGCACTGCATAACATACGTTAGTTTGCCTCACTACTAACTCAAAACATAAAGGACCATCTCCGGCCTAGAAAGTTCTTAAGAGATACAGATTTTTATTTAACTTAACCTAATATTTTGGAACTTGGCCATTTACTCAAATTTGAAAATTCGGCTGGTGCTGGCCATTTGGTCAGCAGTCACTTAATTACACACCACTTCGAAATATTAATCGGTATTTCCGGCCCAGGAAGGGTTCGGAAGTTATAGACGATTTTCATATCAATGTGAATGGGGCCATATCGAAGCTGGAACTTTATGCCAATCCTAACATACGGATGGCACTGTGGTCCTCATTAGTTGCCCTTAATATTTTAAAGTAATATTATGGCGTATTGTTATATCGAACTGAAAATTTACAAAATTATTATGGCCAAAACGCAATTCACTATATCCAAGTATGAATTTGTTTTACATGAACAACAAATAAACGAAAAAAACTGAGATGGGATAATTTGTTGTTGTGTTTATAATTTCAATCGTCTTATAAATGCAAAATACGTGGGTAACTGCAGCAGGGAAACTTTCGAATTCCAAAATGAAACTTTGCATACCGATTAAGTCCAATTTGTGCTAACTAGTGCTCACGGGAAAAAATTAGTGCTAGTCCAGGGGCCGAAAAAATGGGAAAAGAAAATTTCAAATTTCGCCTGAAAGACGGAATAAATAAAACCCGATTTCTAGAAAAACCCAGAAATAATTTAAGCCTAATTTTAAAACTTTCTAAAGGCCGCTAAACTGAGGCCGCTAATTTGTGCTTATCATAGAAATATAATTTTAATAAAATTTCATTCATAAATCGAGAAAAATCAAACCAGCCACTGAAAAATACTATATAAAAAAACAGAGATATATCGTTCAATAATATTTGTGTTGAACAACAAATTAAACAATAGAAATAAAATGTTCTAAAATCCAAGTCATAAGCAATTCAGATAGTATATTCCTGTCAGGTATGTTCATTGCCATCCCAAAAATATAGTGGCTGAATTTGTGCTAATCCAGAATTGGCCCAATTCTATTGAACAACAACAACCGTTGAATGAACAATTTTCTGACTAAAAGTGTGCTAGAAACCAATGAAATTTGCACTTATGATTGGATATTCCAATCAGGTATGTTGATTGCCATCCGAAAAATATAGTGGCTGAGTTTGTGCTAATCTAGAATTGACCCAATTCCATTGAACAACAACGACCGTCGAATGAACAATTTTCTGAAAAAGGTGTTCTCGAAACCAATGAAGTTGGCAATTCTGGTTACATATTCCGATCAGGTATATTTATTGACATCCGCAAAATATAGTATCTGAATTTGTGCTAATCCAGAATTGGCCCACCATTGAACAACAACGACTGTTGAATGAACAATTTTCTGACAAAAGGTGTGGTAGAAACTAATGAAATTGGCTATTCTGATTGCATATTCCGCTTAGGTACGTAAATTGCTATTCGAAAAATATAGTGGCTTAATGTGCGCTAATCCAGAATTGGCCCAATTCCATTGAACAACAACGACTGTTGAATTAAAAATTGTCGTTGAATGAAAAATTTTCTGAAAAAGTGTTCTAGAAACCAATGAAATTGGAAATTTTGGTTACATATTCCGATCAGGTATATTTATTGCCATCCGAAAAATATAGTGGCTGACTTTGTGCTATTCCAGAATTGGCCCAATTCCATTGAACAACAACGACCGTTGAATGAACAATTTTCTGAAAAAGGTGTTCAAGAAACCAATGAAATTTGCAATTCTGATTGCTTATTCCGATTAGGTATGTTGATTGCCATTCGAAAAATGTAGTGGCTGAATTTGTGCTAATCCAGAATTGGCCCAATTCCATTGAACAACAACGACCGTTGAATGAACAATTTTCTGACTAAAAGTGTGCTAGAAACCAATGAAATTTGCACTTATGATTGGATATTCCAATCAGGTATGTTGATTGCCATCCGAAAAATATAGTGGCTGAGTTTGTGCTAATCTAGAATTGACCCAATTCCATTGAACAACAACGACCGTCGAATGAACAATTTTCTGAAAAAGGTGTTCTCGAAACCAATGAAGTTGGCAATTCTGGTTACATATTCCGATCAGGTATATTTATTGACATCCGCAAAATATAGTATCTGAATTTGTGCTAATCCAGAATTGGCCCACCATTGAACAACAACGACTGTTGAATGAACAATTTTCTGACAAAAGGTGTGGTAGAAACTAATGAAATTGGCTATTCTGATTGCATATTCCGCTTAGGTACGTAAATTGCTATTCGAAAAATATAGTGGCTTAATGTGCGCTAATCCAGAATTGGCCCAATTCCATTGAACAACAACGACTGTTGAATTAAAAATTTTCGTTGAATGAAAAATTTTCTGAAAAAGTGTTCTAGAAACCAATGAAATTGGAAATTTTGGTTACATATTCCGATCAGGTATATTTATTGCCATCCGAAAAATATAGTGGCTGACTTTGTGCTATTCCAGAATTGGCCCAATTCCATTGAACAACAACGACCGTTGAATGAACAATTTTCTGAAAAAGGTGTTCAAGAAACCAATGAAATTTGCAATTCTGATTGCTTATTCCGATTAGGTATGTTGATTGCCATTCGAAAAATGTAGTGGCTGAATTTGTGCTAATCCAGAATTGGCCCAATTCCATTGAACAACAACGACCGTTGAATGAACAATTTTCTGACAAAAGGTGTTCTCGAAACCAATGAAGTTGGCGCTTCTGATTGCATTAGAAATAATTATGAAACTTAAGTGTAATTGAAATTAAAATTATATTAGCATACGTAAATTAAAATTAGAGTTGTACTCGTTGGATTCCTAGATCATGTGTTTTCTTATCTATTTTAGTTAAATTTCTTTCATTCGTTATTTCTCGAATTTTTATGGTCGTTTTTCGTTTTTACGAATGTTTTTCTTTAAGTGTACCATGAATGTGTAAGTGAAAAATTAGTAAAAGGTGATTTAGTGTCAAATTACTGTGGTCATTATAAAGTTGGCTAATAATGGCCTTGGAAGGGAAATACATGTGATCAATACCATCTGAGACCACAACAGTATAGTGATGTGGCTATGATGATAATTGGAGTTCAGCAACTTAATACAAGTGATAATGAGTAAGATAATGTAGTTTCTGTGCTATTTTTTTACTTTAGTACAAAAAAATCCCAATTGTACACATGCCTTGCAGCACTTACTAGCTTTAAACTGCAGGTAGAATAAACCCCGTCCATCCCTGTTAACTAGCCTGGCAAATGTGCTGCAGCTGCCTCAATAGTAGTTTAGAAATTCTGCTAACGCTATACGGGACTACAAACATGTGGTCGCAAGGTCAAATGACTGGGCCTTTCCGCGTAGCATTACAATATCACGGAATGGTTTATCCAGAGGAATTTGTAATATATATTTGTTGGTTAATTTTTTCAACTTTTTCGCACCTCTGTATAGTTTTAATCTAAATACTGTACGGTGATCCCTGAAGTATATTTGTGTGTCATGGTTTCGTGGCGGATATCCCAGCTGACCAACGTGAATGGTTTTTTTTCATTTTTAAGAATTGAATTCGAATATTGTGTTAACGTTGATTTGAAAGTGTTTTGTTCATAATGAATGGTTGGGAAAATAGATGTACATACGTCCGCAAATGAAGACGTATAATGTACGGAGTATATTGGGTCGAAGCTTATTTCACTTTGCAATATTAAAGTTGATAAATTTAAAATAAAATGCAATATACAAGTATAAAAATATATGTACAAATTTATTTTGTTTGCTCGGTGTGACGCTTCCAAAGTTGATTCATAAGAGGGCGAGTTTACAAAATAGTTTTAAAAAGTTTGACATAAATTTCGGAATTTCAGAATTACATAGCTCACCTAGTAATTTAAAATATATACTATCTACTTACAATTGTAATCTACTTTAACTACATTCGGAGTTAAATACATTTCAATGGATAGATTTATAGTAGTGTACGTAAATGTCCCGACATTCCATTAAGTAAACAAGGTAAGTAATTTTTTATTTATTCAATTCAAGTTTTATTTAAATTCTAAACTAATAACTATTATTTTTTTATAGATAATCATCCTGCCTGTTTGCTTATTACGGATAAGTATTTGTATCTAGGTAATTAACAAATTTTAATATTTAATTTTTATTCTAGGAACATTAATAATAATAATAAAGTTTTAAACAAAAAATATTGTTTTACTGCGACATACTTCCCTGGCTAAGCGATGATTTGCTTAACTAGTGCATTGGCAGCTTGCATAACTTCGTAATGGGACGCTTTTATTCACCATTTGCGGTTTTTAGTGTGACAACCCGGATACTTCCATCTTTACCAGGATGAACCTTTATGATGCAACCCCTTAACCAATTGAGTGTCGACAAATTGTCCGCTTTAACCAATACGAGCTCTCCTTCGATGAAATTTCGCTCTTGATGCTGCCATTTAGATCGTCTTTGTAGCGTTGTAAGGTATTCTGCAAGCCACCGTTTCCAGAAACCCCTGCACATATTTTGAATGATCTCCCAACGTTCTTTCAACTTAATATTTATTTATTGGTCATCTGGAACTGCTAACAGTGAAGTACCAATTAAAAAATGACCTGGTGTCATGATCTGCAAATCGTATGGATCGTTGTTCATCGGAGTTCATGGCCTTGAGTTTACAATCGCTTCGATTTGTATTAGGAGGGTTTGCAATTCTTGAAGCGTTGGAGCTGCTTAACCTAATACGCAACGAAGGTGGGTTTTGACGGATTTTAGCCCGGTTTCCTACAGACCATCAAAGTGTGGTTATGATGGCGGTATGGTATATGCCATTCGTAGAATTGTCACTGTATATGGCTCTTGGAAGCCCTCTTCTACCTGTAAATCTTTTTAATGCAGCAATGAATTTGTCAATTAAGAGCTCATCTACAACTTCTAAATGAATGGCCTTGGTTGCCATGCACACAAACAAACACGTATGTATGCCTTGGTACATTTGGATTCTCTGCCTTTCTTTGAACTAATTGGCCCAGCATTTTCTATTCCTACCTTATTAAATGCTCGCGTTAGAGTAATTCTTAGAGCAGGTAAGTTACTCATTAACTGTTCTGCTATCTTTGGACGAGTTTTGAAACAGTATGAAGAGCAACGTTGACTGATGCGGATGCAAGTGCTTGTTATGTAAGTAACTCACGATTTTATCCGTTAGTTGCTGGTGCTTAGGTAATATTGCAGGATGTTTCATGGAATATGTAATGTTCGAATTTTGAAGAAGGCCACCGACTCGTAGTATACCATTTTCGTCTATAAATGGATGCAATGTTCTCGATCGATGCGTGTTTCTGTGTTTAATGTCGTCTCGGAAGTAATCATGTTGTGCCCATTTAATTAGAATCTGTTCATCCTTTCTCAGCTGCTCACTTGTGATAAATGACGATTTCTTCTTGCGACGCGCTTCGGTGATTCGGATGCAATTCGTTAATACCCTAAGAATTGACCCGTAAGAAGAAAATTTGTCGACCAAATATTCTATAGATAATGTAGTATTTGCCTTCTCAGTTTTGGTAATTAACGCTGTTTTTTTTCTTTCAACAATTGTATACCCCATTGGAAATATATCTGAAATGTTATAAAGCAATTTAGTTAATAGTACAGCACCGCAGATTTCCAAACGTGGAACGGATAATTGCTTTAAAGGCGCAACTTTCGTTTTCGAAGCGATTATACGAACGAAACATTCTCCATCAGTGTTCGTAGCTCTTATGTATACCACAGCTGAATACGCCCTTTCCGAAGCGTCGCAGAAACCATTGTACTGAATGCAATTTGTTGGTGGTTGCATTAGTAGATATCGTGGAATACGTACTGCAGTAAGACTGGACAGCTCGTTGCGAATTGAACACCAAGTCCGATTTACGCCTTTTGGAAGTGGATCATCTCATTCTATCTTGGTCAACCAGAGCGATTGGAGCTTGGTGGTTACTGGAGCAATCCAGCCTAACGGGTCGGATAATTTACTACACTCGGATAACAAACTTCGTTTAGTGAACTTGCTGTACGATATCTCTGAAAAGTTGAACGTAAATAAATCTTCGTTGGTTAACCAGCAAATTCCTATTGTCTTTATATACATCTGGATCTTCAAATAATATCGAATTTCTTCCAAGTTTTTCCATGGATATGTTGTCGAGAAACTCCTGGCTATTTGAGCTCCACTGTCTTAATAGAAATCCGGCATTTGATAAAATGGTTGACATCTCTTTGTATACTGCAGCCGCTTCATCAACAGAGTCACAACCCGAGAGTAAGTCGTCAACGTAGAAATCAGATTTGATCATGTCACTTTCTTCGATATATGACGATTACCCACAATAATTTGATGAAGTGAATGAATAGCAAGATGCGCCGAACACGTTAAACCGTAAGTAACCGTTTTTAACTTAAAGTGCTGCATTTCCTCCTTTGGATGCTCACGCCAAACGATTCGCTGAAAATGTTGGTGTTTTAGATTCACCTGCACTTGTCGATACATCTTTGCTATATCGGACACGAACGTTACCTTATGACGGCGAAATCTGGTTAAAATGGAAAATAGATTATCTTGAATTGTTGGAAATGTTTCTAAGACATCGTTTAGTGACACCGCGGAACTTGATTTACACGACCCATCGAACACCATGCGCAACTTTGTTGTCACACTGGTTTGTTTTAAAACGGCATGGTGAGGTAAGTAAAATGAATTGGTAATGGGTTCGGCTGGCTCGGGAATTTTCTCCATATGTCTAAGCCATTGATATTCTCGCATGCATTTTTTGTATTCTTCTCTTAAATATGAATCTCGATTAAACTTTCGTTCCATCGCAATCATCTTGGAAGTTGCTGCCTTCAAACTGCTACCTAACGTTTCAAAAGTTTCTTTTGAGTGATAATTCCACAATATAACGGCCATTTCTGAATTGATAGGTTCACAGAGAGTGTTCTTCACACACTTCCCAAAAACGACGTAACCGTTTACAAACATCGGCAGAACTTGTTTGAATTGTGTAGCACCCAGTAACTGATTGAATATTGTCGTCAAAGAACCCTGCGATAATCCAACCGAATAGGCTGTCTAGTAATAAAGACTGTGTTGTATCGACATTCTCTTCTCTTTGACAATTTCATAAAAAACGTCTATGCCGAGGATCATCTCAATAGATTTCGATTCGTTAAATTTAGGATCAGCAAGGCGATACTCAGATTGTTTTCTTGAAAAATATTCATCCAAAATAACTGATTGTGATGGTAAGCTAGTTCTTAGTATATTGAGTATAAAAGCATCAACGAAGACAAACTCGGAGCAATCGAATGAATCTTGACGATAATTTTAAGTTGACCATACCTCTTGTTTGACCAGATGAAATTGAAGACAAACCGTTTATAGTTACACATGCATGTTTGGGCTTCAGTCCTAATTTCTTAGTAAGATATGTTCGGTGATGAAGGTGGATTCTGAGCCTGAATCTAGCAATGCACGAATATGCTAAATTTTGCCTTTCGAATCGGTGGTTGTTTACAACTGTGGTTAGTATTGACTGCTTATTTTTATGCGATGATTTCTTTGTCGTGAACGAAATTGAAGTGGATTTACCTGGCTGAGGCTCTACAGTCTTAGTTACACATATGCTGGTTATCTTATTGTAAGACTCCTTAGTGTATGAAGGATGTTCGTTTACATCGTGTAAAATGGTATGATGTTTAGCTTTGCAATTATAACACGTATTCGTTGATCGACAGCTTGTCAAATGGTGATCATCCTTTAAGCAATTGGTACATAGTGTATGTATAGCGACAAAGTTTGAAACATTTGTGTAGCGGATGTGGTTTATTGCAGTAAGAACATTCACTGTTAGTGGCAACATGCGTTTGTTTGTATGTAGTTCGTATTGACTTGCAGTGCCCATTGTTCCTTTGTTTCGTCATCTAATTTACTCAGCATGATATACACTATCTCCATGGATCACGCGATTCACATTCGGGCCCAGGTGCCTTTAAGCTCCGTAGGAGTTCATCTGAAGTTTCTGTTAATGTTCGCAACGATTTTGAGGACGAAGATTGAATTAATTGTTGGTCCCTGAATTTTTTTATGGTGTTATTTACAATAACGCGTTTTTTTGTCGTACCGTTTTTTTAATTTTTCCCAGGCCTCCACAAAGCTTTTTTTCCCGTTGCTATCTGTTCTGGGGCCAAGGCTATCCCAACTCTTTCGCGGTTTTGCTAATTTGCGTCCTTACCTTTACGCCTGTATTGGCCAATTCGAGGACGTACGGATATAGGTCCGGTTTTATTACCATCTGCACATTGCATAGCTCCATGCCAGCCTATAATGGCATGGAAGATGGGTCGGCCCATGAGTTTTGCACTCCGACAGGGGGTCATAGACGTGTTCCTTTTCATTACAAATCGTAATTTGTTGATGAAAAATCCCTTTGCATCCTCCTCCTATCGGGATTCGAAACCAGTACCTCCCGATCCAAACGCCAAAGCTTTAACCACTATGTCATTTGGTCGGTCTCCACAAAGTTAGCATCAGTAACATTAATAATAATAATAAAGTTTTAAACAAAAATATAGTTTTACTGCAACAGAAAGTAACTAATAATTTGTATCCAAATTTCTTTCCTGTGGTTTCTCTTTGATGCTTCGCCTTCATATTTGTACATATCTATGAACGTATGAGTCCATTGACCTTTTAAATATTTCATACAAGAGATAGGTAGATTAATTTACGAAAAAACAGTTAATTTGTAGTCGCAAAAATTTTCCTCCCGTACTATTCCTTTTTTTCTACCTACCAGCACTCACTGGTACCACGTACTTAAAGTACAATAAAAATAAGAAATGTATAAAAGAATATTACAACGATTTAAAAAAAAAATGCAAAAAGTTTCGACATTAATTAAAATAAAGTTTGTCTTTTAATAATTTTTCGAGTACGAATATTTTTTTAAATATTTATTGGTACGGGAGAGGACGAAAAAAAGTCATAATGAGGATAGATACCTTGCGGGTATGAAAAATTTATAAAACTTACCAATGGATTATTTGAACGAGCAGAATGAAACAAATGTTTAGTTAAAATGCAACCGTATATTGCAAACCATTTTCTGTGATAATTACCCGGTCTCCCGCTTTCATGCAACCCACGTAATTAAAATGATTTTTATTTGGACGAAAATTATTTTCAATTTAATTGCTTTCAATGGAAAATTATTATAAGTTAGAAGAGCTTGTCCAACATAAAAATAAGAAGTTATGGTCAGCTGCCTTTTCATTATTATGACACAAATTTTCAGCTGCAAAACACTGTAACTTTATTTTTCATTAGAATTTTTTTTTATCGTTAATAGAATTTAAATAAAAAAGCTTTTTGTTATCATCGCTTTGTTATCATTAAAAATAATTTAATTAAAATATAATCACGTTTTAACAAAAATAAATAATTATTTATGATAGAAAGTTTACGTCCTTTACACTTTTATAAGATACAAACAAATTGTTATGAATACGAAGAGCAAATAAAATTATGATGTCACCCGTAGAGCTTTTGTGCTTTTATGCTTTTGTTTATGCAACAAACGAGTGATAAATTTTCAATAAGTTTAATTAAAGTCAATATGAGGTTTAGTGTCATTAAAAAAATGTTTTATATGTTTGTTGTAGTGATTTTTCGATTAATTTAGCATTTGAATGGTTTCGACACCTATAATACAACGTGTTAGTCATATGTCAACAGTGTTCTTAAATTTATCTACGTTAATTAGAGTTTACTATTATTCTACTAAACTATCAAAAAAATAATGGAGGATAGTGAAAATTCGTCGTACTATTAGGTAGTTGTAACTTGAACACCCGATGATTTTTTAATAAAAATGAAACGTCAACTTGTAAAATTTGATGGAATTTTAAATCATTTACCAAATTTCGGATATTAATCTTTTCGAAATAGCTCGCTCTCTACCCATACCTAGCGATACTTCTCTTCATCTCGCATAGTACGATTTTTTTTTGTATTTAAGCTTTACAATCTGTTTTGGGGCCAAAGCACTCCCAACTCTTTCGCAGTTCGTTTTAACGTCCTTACTTTACGCATTTGCCTGCCAAATCAAAGACGTACGACTATAGGTCCGATTTACGTAGAATCGTCTACACATTGCATAGCTCCCTGCCAGCCTATATTACTGGCATGGAAGATGGGTCGGCCCATGAGTTCTGGACTCCGATCGGGAGTCATAGTTGTGTTCATTTTCATCACAGATCGTAATCTGATGATTTAAAATCCGTTTTGCATCCTGCCTCTAACGGGATTCGAACCAGGTACCTCCCGATCCAAACACCCAGCATACTGAAAAATTCTCACCATGAATGCTGGATGATTATCAGATGATCATAGTGACGGCCCTGTGGGTGACTTTGCCGAGCTATCGAATACGACTGAATCTTCATTGTGGTACTGCGTCAATGCGTCATGATGTGGTATATGATAATATTTGTTGAAGTTGTTGCTATCTTTCTTGTCCTCCATATGTTCCAGCGTGTCTTATTCAGAAATGAATGTTTCCGAAAGTTGACCAAACTCGTTATTTTTTGGAATCTCCTTTGTATTGCTTTAAGCCGATTTAAGCAAATCTCCAGATTGTCTGTATGATAGCTTGACAGTAAATCTTTTATCCTCTTCGTGTTTAATAGTGACTTCAAACTTCCTAGAAACTGCGTAGAATTTTATTTATGTCTATCAGAATATCAGAATACGATAGGTAAGTTCAGATGTTCAGATTGGTATAGGATTGTGTGGGACGGGTTTTGTGTGTCTTGTCAAATAAATGTATGAAGTTTTAATATAACTAAAATAAGTGTTTTCCCAGCTTTCGATATCTGGTACCGCCCTAATAAATCTATCTATATTTTCGGAAATGGATACTCTACAAATTTTGTTCAGGCCAAGTAGTTTGACTTGAAAGTTTGGTACTTCCGACCCCTGCGGTGAATTCCAGGACTGATTGGCAGATCTTAACCCAGCTTCAAAATTATGCCCGAATCTCATTCATAGTGCCTCCAAAGAGCTGCACCGACAGATGAATGAAGCCAAGCTTGCAAAATCCTTTTCATTATGCAGTTCCATTTGCAAACCCGGCCTCATATTTCTCCTTATTACAGTATAGAGAACGTTGTCTGTTATCGACTGATTAGACTGCTCTACTATTTTCTGAATAGTCTGGTAAAATTCTTGGATTGATTCTCAGGGGTATTTCTGTTTTCTGTTATTAAGCATCCGCCTAACATCATCATCAGTTGTACTGGTAGCGAATCTTATTGTCATAACCTGCTTTAGATCTTTCCAAGCTATCTCAGGATTACTTTCCACTAATGCACTTACGATGTGAACTTAAGGAACACTTGACATTTAGGCGTGCCATTCTATTCGGGCCAAGAAACGTTGGATGGTAAGCTCACTGTGGAGCCCCAGGAATCTCACCTTCCACGTCCTTACCTCTTGCCTTAGCTTAGTATTACTCCACGTTAATGCTTGAGGGAGTCTCGTAGAATTATGTAGAGCCTGTTGAAAAGATATCCTGTGAGATGATTCTGGGTGAGAATCATTACCCAATCTCAACTGGTTGAGTTCAAAATCAAAATCTTCTAGGTAGTCCTTCCCTAGATCTTCAAGTGTGAGAGCCGGAACATCGACATGTGGCACCTTGCCACTGGAACCAGCGTCCTCTTGGATAGTTCCAACAGGTACTACTTCTTTTGCCTTTTGTGCCTGTATTGTAATTACTAAATTTTCTAATTCCGCTAGGGCTTGCTTTAAAGTCAGCTTCTCCTGCTCAACCAATGCTACTACTTTGCCACTTTCGGAAACGATTTTTTTCAGGTTCTTGGACCTTTTCAAGAACTTTGGTGTTTTACTCACCCGATTGGCTCAGTTTCGCCATTGCCTCGGGCAACCAATCAGCAGCAAGGGTGTTGTTTCTCAGGTCCTGTACCATGTCTTGACATAGCTGCAGAGCCTTTTTGCTACACGCCTCTATTTCGCGCTGTGGTTGTTTCTGCGCGGCTACGTGAGCCCTATTCGGCGCTAGAAACGAATCCTCGCGTTCTTCCTCTAACTTGCGCACCAACTCTTCTTTTAATGTTTGGGTTACTCCCTGGTCAGCCTTGTCTACCAGGCTGCGCACCTCAAGCTCTATGAGCAATTCCTCTTCACTCAGTTTATCTATATTGAACTCCATTCTGAGACAGAGTTCCACACTATAACTAATTTAATTCAACGAAAACAAAACCCTGACATAAAAAACCTTATCACTTAACTGTAAAAAACTTAAACAACCCCCAACTCTCGTCAAAAAAAATGAAAAATTAAACTATGATTAAAAATATAAACAACCACGCATGAAATGCTCTTCTCATGAGACATCAATTCCACCATTTCCACCGAATAAAGGGAAATGAAATTGATTTGGATGAAACACGAAATGCCAACCCAACCAGCAATGGCATTCATAATTTTGATTTCTCGCAAGTGAGACACATTGCCTTGGTTTTTCATTGATTTACCTAGTTGACTGAAACAATCTTCTTACCCTCATATCTCACAGTCATCATTCAAAGCCCCCGTAGATGAGTATGACTGTGTGAGTGGCAGGCCGAATCGTTCACTCAAATAGGAACAACAACACGCCGGTTGATGTTGTGAATTTCCATAACTTTGCGATACTAACTCGACTGGTTTATGACCAACTTGTATTCGATGCACATCCACTTGCAGACTCCTAAGTATGACCAACCAATCAAGTTGTACCCTGGATGCAACTAATAACTAAACGAGTGGACTGGCGACCCCATCCCGAAAGATGATAATTTAGAATTTTAAAAACATAAATGAAGAAAACGCGACTCTTAAATATGAAGTTATAGATTGGAAATTCCATTTTTACCTAATTTTAAAAATGGCAAAACTTAACCTGTGGTAAATTCTAGCCGCCAGCCAAATTGTTGCCACTAGACGGAGGATGGTTAGGGCTTCAATTTTACAATTCCAGCTGGGATGCAGAATGATGTGTCAACTTGCCTGAGAATGAGCAGCCCTTTATACCATGCAAGATCGTCCCTTGTCAGGGATCGCATCACTCACCCTTGCCAGTGTAAAATTGACAAATTGTTAGACACACGAGTATGAAAACTGTATGCCATTCGGAAATTATTTTTTGAGAAATGTTTGGTGTTGAATTTAGCAACTACCACAATTGAGTGTTAACGTATTGACATCAATTGGGATAGTGGCTCATTAAATGCCCGCATTTAGTTACCACTAGAACCTTTGATGTCTGTACGCAAATAATCTGTTTAAATTAGAACAGATGTTGTATGCTCCGGTTTATAACAATCATACCTAAATAAATTTTTAAATTCCAAGTGCTACCACGAATGTTGGTGTATCCTCGGAGTGCGGGTTGGGATTTGCCACAGATAAACCATGAATTCGATGGATCTTCGATTGCAACTTATAAATTTTCAACCCGCTCTAGTATGTGTATGACCCAACATTGTATCTGGTCAGGCATGCCTCTAAGACACATACCAGTGAGAATTTTATATTTATATTGCCTATAAATATACAAATAAATTATTACAATAAATATCTTAACTTTGGAACGGATGTTGTGCTCCATTTAGGCGCTACTTGAAACAGGTTAGTTAAACTTTAGCTACAGCTAAAGCCAACCCAGTTTCGCAGAATTGCCATAATCTGTCTGGTACCCCATGCGGCATTGGTTCCCGCAGCTCAGTCTGGTAGAGGGGAATGGTCGTGGGTTTTGGGGTACCCAGATAACGGCCTAGTTTACCGCGAGGAATAAAAAAACTGTTTATAAAATGAAAAAAAAGGAAGGCCTTCAGGCGTATCAATCCAGTTGGAGGAGGACCTTGGCAGAAAGGGAGTGTCCCACCAACGGGCAGGGTTACTCTCGATGCTCCCGCTCTTAGCTTTTGCGTAGAGCAACCAATGGACCTAGCCACTAATTGACTTTAAATCGCAGGCCATCCCTATACTTACCGATCTTAGCTGTACAATCACTAAACAAAAAAAACACAGTCAATTTTTTGTAACTTCCAATAAATTAATTATTTTTTACTATATCAATAAACACTACCACACGGCTCACTGTCTAAAAAAAACTCCTCTTCCCAACAAATTCATTCACTCTTTATACATATCCGATAGACGATTTTTTGTGCTTTCATCACAAAAATGTATAAAGGCAATGTCCAAAAACGTGACATCAATTTTGCAAGCGAAAATTTTTTTTTTCAAATAAATAAATTGCACGATGCTTGCAATTTTTGATTATTTTCAATAGCAGAGTTCATTGCTCATGCCATTTACCTCAAAAACATTTGCCTTTGCGTAATCAAAACAAAGCGATCGTGTTACATTAACTTAAAGTATACGGTCATTCAACCACTGCATAAGCATATGCCGTGGTTACGTAGATTACGTCTACACAAAAGAAAATGCGAAAAATCGGCATGGTAGATATTCATGATATAATGTTGAGTTGTTACCTCGAAGGTTATGCCTATAGGTAATTTTTAAATGTTTAGATTTGGGTTGGTAATGGAATTGGATAGAATTCCGTTACAACCTACAGATTTGACATTTCATTATATAGTCATATACATCTTTGACCATATGGGGTTTTTGTTATACTCCCATGCGCAGCCGTTAGCTTCTTGCTCGATTCGGATGTAAACTCGGTCGATGAGTACTTTTAAATTTGGATATTGACTGGGATGTTCAAGAATCTTGTCTTAGAGCTTTCGGTAGGCCTCATCTAGGAACGCTACGGCGTTTAAATCAATTCGATCAATCACCTTCTGTGAATCATTGGTAAGTTCGGCCAGAGAATCATAGTATATTCGCAACAGGGTCTCTGTTACTACATTGTCGCTCAGAGTTTCAGAGACAGCAGAGTTTCACAAATGTGCGGCAATCTAGCTTTGGGATAATTTCGAATAAAATTCCATAGGAATGTGTCAGCTTGGCCAGAAACGAAATCGAAGATGTACCTATCTAATATGTATATGACGCGAACGTTTTGCCAAAGTTTCAATTTTAAAAATAAAATCGTCAATACTGGTTTGTTTCCATCTAGGACATTTTTCTCTTTGATTTGCATTAACGCGGTTCTGAAAAGAATCACGAGGAGCTATATGTATGGATTTTCTTGAAAATCACCATTGTCGGGGCTGTTCGGAAAATGTTCGGGAATACGTCGATTATTGAGAATCTGTCGATCATTGGGCATTCGTTCAGTAGACAAATCTTTTACGGATTACTACTGACAGCCCATCGTATTCTCTAGGACCACGTTCATCTCTAAGTTTTATTTGACTTCCAGTAGCTTTGGATAGTTCCGCAGTAGCAGACTTGCAGACTTGGACTTGCATTTAATTCCTCTCATAAAGTTTCTAGCTTGGAGCAGGACTTTTTTTGTGACTTGGGCACCGTGTCCGTACCCTTGCGGATGTCTTTAGTAATTTGGGGTTGGTAAGAATATATAACTCAAGCCTATGAATGGCACGCTCCAGCCAATGGTTCGCTTTAACCAATAAATGTTTAAGGAATCAATGTATGTTTGTGCATTCGTTTTCGTCAAATCAATCTATTTTTACCTGACACAATCGTTCTGCCGCATCAGGTACTATTAGAAGTTGCGTTTCCTTTTGTATTTTGGTTTTGTCTTGATTTTGTCTACTGTAGGATAGTTAAATCAAATAAATTTGAGATCTAAACCTATTATTCAGACTAAAATTGAAAAAGGTTCTAAACATTTATTTTAGATCAATAGGAATAAAATGTAAACAAACTTATTTAAATTACTAGTATAGGCTCTATTAACATGCTTTGTCCATAAAACTACTATCAATTAATATTATTGCAATTAATATTCTATTTTTTGTTTATACCTTATTTACGGATGAGAGGACGAATGAAGTCTCGAACGAGTCCCGCGGAAAAACCAAATATCAAGGTATTTGGTTTACACAGCTCTTGTCTAGTCAAAGAGCTCGGGAAAAATAATTTCATTATTAAAATCTAAACCGAGCGCATTGCTCAACAAGACTATACTATGTATCTACAGACCTATACTATTGTACAGTCTCTCTCGATTTTTGGAAATTAAATACAGAGTCATTGCAAACAGTCCAAATAGCTCCACCAAATTCAAAGGACAGTCTGCTGTTTTCTCGCATGAAATCAAATGTACCAATGCACCACATTGATCCACAAAACGAAACTCAGGTAGAAGGAATGAGGTAAGTAATTAACAAGGAATAGCCATCCTTTCATCATACAAAAGTTTTTTTAATCAATGGATCATAAAATATTAAGTTTCCACATTAAACCAATTACATCTTCGGCACAGCACGGTTTTTATCCAGGCACGTCTACAGTTACGAATCTTACTAACTTCTGTTGTAACTTATAACAAATTGAGACAACAACTTGACATTGTTTACAGATCTTGCGATGGCGTTCGACAACATTGATGAGAAATTCTTGGTGAAAATTCATCCCTATAGAATGGTTGCACTCCTATCTTTCAGACTGCCGGCAAACTGTACGACTTCTGGATCAATCTTTCCAAATATTATAGAGTAGTCATTTAGGCATATGCTATTTTTATTATTGATCAATGATGTCGTTGACTGCTTTAAATTCGCAGCCTGCCTTCTTTTCGCCAATGACACGAACATTTTCGCTCGGGTTAACATTGAAGCCGAGTTTTAATCAGCCACCATATATTGCATCAATATCGTTTGTACAACGAAGTTATTAACACAGTGGAAGTTATATCCAACCTAAAGGTAGTTTTTCAACCGAGACGACTTTTAACAGGCATATTAACACTATTGCCCTAAAGGTTTACAATATACTAGGCTTCATCATACGCAATTATAAAGATTTTCGCGATCCGATAACTCTATCATCAATATACGTTGCATTAGGGCGATCAATTTTAAAATATGCATCCATCGTATGGTCATACCAGTGTCATTCGAAGAGAATTGGGAGTGACCAAAAACAATTTGTTTTGTACGCACATCGATGCCTACAGTCGGACAACCGATTTTATGCTTCCGCCTTATCAAGATCGCTGTAATTTATTAAAACTACTATCGACGGAACATTGCAGCTGCACTCTTACTTAGAAATATTTTCGACTGTCGTATCGATTCCACGAAACTCTTACAATGATTAAATCTCTACAGTCCCGAGCGTCGTATACATCAACGCGCCCGATTAATGTATATCGAGTAATCATCAACAAACTACAATTTTGAGGGCATTGCGTATATTTAATTCGATATGCGAATTATTTGATTTTCATTTGTCGAGTCGAGAGATACGTGCAAGAGATATTTTATTCAATTTTATAATTGTCTCTGTTGTTTAAATGGACGGTTGTCTACATGGTTGTCAATGATTTCATTTGGGCAATTGTCTTCTCGAACATCACGGCCACCTTGAATATCTATGTATTCAATTTATTGGCAAGCGGCACTATTTCGCTATTGTCCTACGGATTGTGCTCTGGTTGGTCTTTATTTCAGCGACGCTAACTCATCCATCTCTGCTCGGAAATACTTGCGTTGTTTTACCCATTTGCCCTTGATTTATAAGTGGATTGTCATTTTTGACGATGACAACACCTTCATTTTGAATATCGGGTTTTGTTCTGTGCCATTTAGCTCGAACTTGCAATGATGTGAGATATTATTGCTGTCAGTGGCTCCAAAACAATTGCTTTGTTAGTAATATTGCATCCCAGTGTGATAGCCTTTTAAGTGCGTTTCGATAATATCACGCTGTGGAATAATTGTAACAGGATGTCCAATGAGCAAATGGGCTGGTGTTAGTGGATTAATTTTATCATCGGATAACACACACAGTGGTCTCGTATTCAATAATCTCTCGATTTGAACCAATAATGTGTGTAGCTCTTCTTGGGTAAGGATTTGAGCTCCTAATACAAGTTGCATCTGTGTCTTTGCTAACTTCACAACGGCTTCCCAAATACCTCTAAAGTGAGGAGCGTGATATAAAAGCCCATATATGTCGGTACTGACACCTTTACTCGCAAAATATCGCTTCAGTGCACTCAAGAATGCTTCCGTCGATAAGTTTGATACCATTTCTAGACGAACTGCCTTCATACTTAGACAAATGATTAGGGAGGTTTAATATTTTTCTACTCGATGACCAAGTCCTCGCTTCAGGTAAGTCTTAATGAGACCAACAAAGTCCAAGCCGGCCTTCAAAAACGGGCATATTAATTCTATTCTTTCCTTAGGCAAATTATCCATGAGTTGGCCGTAATTTTTGCCATTTATTATCCAGTATCTCCTCCGAAGGAGAGTTGAGAGTAGGGATGCTCCGCAATGTAAACGCATTCCATGACATTTGACTTTGCTGACAATACTATTAGTGCTTTAGTCGGGCTTTTGGATGTAACTGCATATTCTTGTCATAACTGGAATATACACCGGTTAACTCTTTTATAAGTGGTTTTGAGCCTTCACAACTCATGACAGCCGTAGTTTGCGCCTTGTATTTTCCTTACGTTGGGCTTAAACCCCTTCTGGCACAATCTAGTGGATTGGCCTTTGACATAATATGCACTGGTACTCTGGAACATTCAGAATTTGATCACATGTTTTATTAATCTGGATAACAGTAGAGCCGGGGCAGTGATATATTTTTGGACGGAACCTTTAATTTTCTAACTATCAAAATGGTTACATAATTGTTTTTATAGGATGATCGCAGATAAACTGCCGCGGCAAATACCATCTCGCTGGAGTCACAAAAGTCATGTAGTTGGTGGCCTTCCTGGCTGAACGTACAGGACCATCGAGATATTGACATATTTTGATAATTCGATTGTTTCGCTCCTGATAGTTAGTCACTCATTCAAAACCTTGGTTGGTAATTTGTCGTCCCATTCTAATTCCTGCAGCCGCAGTGTTTGGAAAAAATACTTAATTTTAACTATATAAGGTGATACGAGGTCAAGTGGATCAAATATTCCCCTTTCTTCATGTAAAATGGCACGTTTAGTGGTTGGAATTGAATCGCCCAGATTAACTTGCAAACCCAATACCTTAATTTCGTGGTGATCTTTCGTTATGTTTCTGGGTAGTGATGGCACTAATTTGTCAGCATTCATTTTAGCAGCTAATTCGGGTGAGTTCGAAGAAAGGTACTCCGCTAATTGAATTGCTTCGGGTACTGAATTTGCTCCTGTTAATAGGTCATCTACATAGGTATCCCTGTGCAATGTTTTTGAAGCTGTTGGGTAAATTATATATGTTGTTTTCTTCGGAAATTTGGTTGATGACGTCAGATTCTTCAACTTAAAGTGTTTCATTGCGGTATCCGGTTTGTCGCGCCACATTATCCACAAGAAATACTATTTTGTGAAGACGAAAACGCACGAGAATGTCACCTAATAAGTTCTGCGGTGTTGGTACTGTTAGCAGATTGTCATTAAGGGAATATCCTGATTTGGTTTTGGCCGACGCATCAAACACTACGCTTAATTTGGTGGTTGTGGATGTCTCTTTCCAAACCCCGTGATGTGTAAATACAGATAGTTAGTTGGTTCTGCTGAATGTGCTTCTTCCATATGTGCTAATCCGATGCGATATACTGTTGCTGCAAATTTAGATTGCTAGAAGTCCTTTAAAACGTTTGATAGCAATATACCGCAAGTGAATCGTATAGTGGTTTCGGTTCTGGTTTAAAGGGCAGTCTCACCATGTGGGATTATCCTTTAGCTTTACCGTGGTTGTTTTGAAGAGATTCTCACAGATGTGATGCTCGGATAATAAGGGAGCAGGCTTAGAAACTTCTTCGGACTCCCAGATTCTTTTCATACGTTGGTCTAGTTGGTTATTGTCGACGATAACGACATTACACTGACTCGATAATTGCGCGTAAATTTGTATTGGGGTTATATTGGTGATGCACGGTACTATATAGCCGGATATGCGACATGAATAATTGGACTTAAAATGTGGCAAAAGGGTCACATCAACAATTCCAATTGTGGTGACCAGATTTTGATCGGCCATCCGTTGAGTAGTAATATTTCCATCCTTGCATCTCACACCCAACTCCTGGACTAATGCTTCCGTTATGAGTTTTAAGACTCGAAATCGAGTAAAACTCGACATAATTGAGATTGCCCGCTTACATCTTGCACCTTTACCATTGCGGTTGGAAGTATGGCTGAATATTTCTTGGATTGACTGGAAAGAAGACATGTTGACTTCTGCTATTGAATGAACATTACAGGAGTTATGCTGGTTGTATTTGCACTATTGCTCGGTAGTGGGTTGATAATGTTCGATTATCCGGCTTCAGTGGCAATGTGCTACAATGAATTGTGTCTTCTTCGGCAATAATGACATCTTCCCTTCGATTTGCATTGATATACAGAGTGAAAATCGCTGAAACAGTTGAAGCAATTTTTCTCGTTTTTGATTAACTCCCTTCGGCTCTCATACTGAACAGGAGACTCGAGGGCATTAACACATTTTATCAAAAAATCAATTAAAGTTTGGCACGTTAGAAATTCTACGTTTGACGTGTCATTGGTTCATTTATATCTCGTATCTTCGCCTAATTTTTGTATTAGTAAGTAAACTAACCATGGGGCAGATTCTGCCCAGGTCCAATCGCCTTTAACCCACCATGATTCCATGATTCTTCTGATCACTTTCGGGGTTGGATTGTTGATTGACGCTACATCTCTCTATTACCTTGACGTATTAGTATTTCCGTGAATCGTCGCAGCTGCCATGAAAGGGAGTGATGCTAATTTTTGGTAATTTGGCATCCATGTTTGTTGATTTCGTTTGTTCTTCGCACGAATTAGTTTGATTAATTTACATATAAAATCATCTCGCAATTGAAGTTAGGTTAATGCTACTTTTAGTCTCCTGACCATACCATACGAATAAACAAAATAGCGTCAGCATGTGGTTGAATGTAAAATCGATTTGAAGATTATCGCCCGAAAATTACGGGAATAATTTATAATATCTTCAATTACACACGAAAGTACAGTGGCTAGTTGACATGCATAGATATTTCAAATCCACTCCCATGGGGTGGTTATTCGGTGTCTCGGGTGTGGTTATCCACAATATCCAAATCGATTATATTCGTTTAAATAACTGCAATGTACCCGGAATTTTCATATGCTCATGGTACCACAATTTATATTTATGGATGCCAGGTAATTTCTCGCCAAATATGTAGACGCAGTTTACATGCCTACGGTTATAATGATTAACTAGCTGCACTATCCGGCTTGAAGGACCATGTCTCTGTAGCTCAAATGGACTGTATCTTCTCTTGATATTATAGAAACACTTTTGTTGAACTTCAATATTCTAATTTTATTTAAATTATTATAATTTATCACGAGATCTTTACTCTTCATATCATATGGTGGTACAATAATGACATACAATTTTTAAAAAAAGTTCAAAATGTATGCGATATGCATTCCATACAACATTAAGTTCGTTGATTGATTTGATTGAATTGCAGTTGCAATCATTCTAGCAGTTGCTATAATAGCTTATTCTACTGTTTATATTGAAGTCAACCTAGGTTGGAGCTTGAGGATGCTGAAGACAATGATGAGAAGATGAAGAATCCGATGATACACTACTATCAGATCATATCAGCGACAGTGATAAAATCTTTTTGCGATGATGATATTAATGCATCAAACAGCCAATATTTTTATGGAAAAGATCGCTTCGTGCGCAAAATATTCTGACACAGGGAAGAGAGTTAAAAGGAACAGTCAAGAACATTGCGTTTTACTTAGCATCATCGATACAAATTTGGAAACGTATATTCACTTAGACGAATTTTAATTGGCTTCAGCGAGGTCGTAGTATAAAAATAAATCTTCATCGTTTTTTAGAAGATCTTGATGATATTGAGTTATACAATTTTATTGGGCTCTTATTTCTGAGTGGCGTCTTTAAATCATTACACGAGGACCTGGCATCAATGTTTTCAACGGATGGTTGGGGCTAAGACATATTTCATCACAGTATGAGCTTAAAACGATTCTTGGTTATTTTATCATGCCTTCGGTTCGATAATCCAAATGGCAGAACCGAAAGAATTATTCAAGATGCAACAGCACCTGTATCAGATTTATTTAATCAATTCATTTAAAATGACCACAGCCTCAGCGAATATGTTTGACTTCATTTCGCGGTAGGTGCAAATTGAAACCCGCCAAAGATGCAACAAATGGATACCTCTATAACGGATATATTTATGGAGGTAAAAGTTCAGATAATCTTGGAGTGAATGCAGTTTTATCCAAATATAGTAAGCCCACCATTTGCGTTTTGAGACTGAGTAACTGCATACGGGAACAAATCGAAATATAACTGCAGATAATTGGTTCTCGTCAATTGAATTGGTTCAGGAATTAGAAAAAATTAATCTCACGTATGTTGGAACAATAAAAAAGATGACTCTAATGCTGCACCAGCACTTGCAGCACAATTCAATGAAAATGGTACTGGAATTTTTACAAATTAATTACAAATTTGTTACAAAGTTAGAATTTTTTTTACAGGTCTCGATATCCTGCAATTCGTGTGTGGGCTGGCATTAGACAAAGCTATAGCACACTTTTCGTATTTTTGCTAATATTTATTGTATCGTTCTGAGGGTGGTACTGGAATTTTTTACAAATTAATTACAACATATCGGCATAGTTCACCCCAAAAAAACTACCCCTGCGTGCAATTCTTGAAAAATCATATTTTCCGTTCCAACATGCTCATTGCATTTTTTTTTAATCTTTGCAATCTCTGGGGCCGAAGCGCTCCCAACTCTTTCGCAGTTCGCTTATTTACGTCCTTACCTTACGCAGTTGCCTGCCAAATCGAGGACGTACGGATATAGGTCCGATTTTGTCACCATCTGCACATTGCATAGCTCAATGCCAGCCTATACTGGCATGGAAGATGGGTCGGCCCATGAGTTCTGCACTTCGACACGGGGCCATAGATGTGTTCCATTTCATCCCAGATATAAGAATACTGGTGCGGCCTTGCGCGGCCGTCATGTCACAGGTGATGTGCCACACCCGGACCGTTGCGGTGCCTTTCACCGTTACCAAAAACTCGAAGGACAGCCGGTTAGCCGGTTGGCCACCCGATCGTTGCGACCTTGTGCGGTCGGGCGTTGCCGGGCCTTTCCCCGATACCAAATTTCCGAATGTTTACGTTGTTGGCCACTCGTAACCGTAAAAGTTGGGCGTCTTTTCGCCTTTAATCAAAAATGCGGTTGGCCACGTTGCTGGCTTTCCGTATGAGTTATGCAGACTGCCCGATAAAAAAACTTTTACCATACACAAATAAAACTGGACGAGACACGTTTCGGGCATATATATATATGAGTTACTGCCTCCAAAATACCGATGTAATTTAACTTAGGCCACAATATGCAAGATTTAATAGGTTGCGGCGTTCACTCGTCGATATAACAAACGGCCTCTTTCCGCCGTAAACCGTACGTTGCGGTGTTTTTCACCGTTATATAAATGTGAACGAGCCTCGGTCGGCCACCCGTAAATGTAGAATGAAGATTAAGATTCTGATCTTTTATATTATGGAAACTATCTTATCCTCTTAAGATATATAAGATTTTCTTTACATTAGAGAACGAAACGAACAGAACAAAAACTTGGCACTTTCACTTTTCCCAAATTTTGTCTTTATTAAATCGATTCCAATAATAATAAAAAATTTAACTTAAAATTCAAACTTGTAATATTTTTATCATGAATTTTTTTTTTTTTTTTTTTTTTTCACTTTACAGAGATACAAAAATAGGCATGTACAATTTTTAAATTTTTTTTACAATTAATATAAGTTTTCTTTTCTCAAAAATTATCTCTCGACTTATGAAAATGAAAACCCGACTGCTTTTACCAAAATTCAAAACTAGACTGTATTTGACAAAAATCCAAACTCTAATCCCCAAATCAAAAAAAAAACTCTTACGCCGCACAAACGACGCGCAAAACATTCCAGAAGAATTGTCTTTTTTCTCTGTCTCTCGTTTACATCAATTCGCATTGATGTAAACGAGAGGCATAAAAAAAACATTCTTATGAAACGTTTTGCTTTACACACCATTCGATGTACATCGCTCTCCCTCTCTCCCATTTTCGTACAATCACTACCAACCAAACAGAAAGAAACACACAGGAATCCATCCACCATTAACCGCGTTTAGATATAAAAGAAACGGGCTAAAGAAACGTTACGTAAACCAACCGATGAGAATCAATTAGGGCAAAGAACGCAGTTGCGACAGTACAGTCGTAACAGCCCCTATCGGGATTCGAACCCGGTACCTCCCGATCCAAATGCCAAAGCTTTAACCATTGTGCCATTTGGTCGGTTCATCGCATTTCTGTTAATTTTTGTTGTATTGTGTTGGGTATGTTACTGGCTTGTTTTACGAATAAAATACAACATATCGGAATAGTTCAACCCCCCAAAAACTACCTGTAGTGGGTGCAATTGTTCAAAAACCATAGTTTTTGTTAAACCGTGCCTTGGGCATTTCAGTTAATATCTGTTGTATCGTACTGGGGATGGGACTGTAATTTTTTACAAATTAATTACAACATATTGGCATAGCTCAACTCAAATCAGTCAAAATGTATCGACTTTCCTTCCTATACAAGAAATAGGTACCCATGAATTTATTACAACAGACGAAACCCACAAAAATCGATCAAAATGCCTGGAATACATATACCTATTTCTGCACAGGAATGAAATTCGATACATTTTGATCGATGTTTATGGGTGTGGGCTGTTGTAATACATTCGGGGGTAATTATTTTTTTCTCAGTAAGGTAATTTGATATATTAACCAGTTGACCTTCTTGTTGGTAACGTTTACGTGAACAAATTTGGTTTCATTAAATTTTATTTGCCATCTCTTAGCCAAGCTACTGACAATATTAGTAGTCTTTGCAATTTTCTTGTGAATTCTTCTATGCAATTAGCAACTGCTAAGATGGCCGTATCATCCGCAAACGTCGCTATGTTAGTCTCCTTTATCGTTAGAGATAAATAGAAAATTTAAGAAAATAATATAATATAAATGTAATCATGATATTTGTTTAATTCTAGTGCAACAAACCGGAGCTGACAAGATCCCATAATTAATCATCGATGGGTGCTGTATCACCAACAACATCATCAATGTTGAAATGTATTAATACGTACGATGTAGTGGATATCGTTCATCGAGCTGGTGTGGAAAACATTTGAATCAGGACCTTTTCTGAGTAAAATTTTGCCTTGTTTGTACCATAAATATTTGAAATTCAATTTTTGTTTTATTTCTTTAGCTTCAGAATATAATCTAGTTTAAAGTGGCGATAGATGCTCCATAGTGTGAATATTAAGAGCCTTTTGTTGTGGTGGACACTGGACTCCGAAATCAGATAAATTAATATCGATTTTCGTCATCGATTACGATCGGTGATGTAAATAAACACAACTAAGACCTGTTGGAGTGCAGAATTCAGCGCCAAGCCATCGTTCATGTCAATGTCCAGGTTGACATGGAGCTTGCAATGCGCAGGTGGTATACTGTAATATAGTGTGAATGGGTGGTGTGTGCGTAAATGAAAAGGAGGGTATTAATTGACCTTCTAGGGACATTAAATCCACCGGACAATTAATACTTTCTTTTTATAAAAATAAAAAAAAAAAATAAAAAAAAATAAATCATAACTGTTTGTTTTAATTATTGTATAAACCTCGGTATGGTTTATACTGTGGTTGTGTGGGTCGTTGAATCCAAATAAATTAGTTTTTGGTAAACTAAAAGGCACCAAGAAATCTCCGGCTCCAAGTACCAAATGAATAAAGCCAATAGGTTGCGGGTTCCACGTTTCAAAAACGAATTTACAATTTTATAATATAATTTTTATTATTAATTTATGATGATGTTACTTGGTTGATGGTTGATGCAAGAAGGGAGATTTATTATTTTATGTTATAATTATTTTATATAATGTATACAATTATGATTCTAAATTTATGCATAGGTGGCCAAAATTCTACACAACATATTTTTATAGTGAATTACATTTGTTGTGTTCTCAAAGGCCTTTAAATATTTATAAGGTTTTAGTGTATACATTTAGAGAGTTATGTTAAGCTATTAAGCTTAATTATAAATTTACATGAATGAAATTATTAAGCTTGATTACAAATTTACGTTATGTCAAAACAATTTTTAAACAAATCAAAAGTAAGAAAATTAAATGAAATGAAATTAAATTAAGATAAACAATTAATATTTTTAGGTGATGAATATGATGAAATTATACATTATTAACATTGGTTTTTTGGTTAACTTTGATCCAGATTGCATATTTGTGTTTACAAAAAATGTTGATTGAATGTCTTTACCAGCCGGTTTAACATCAAGCACGCGATGATTTCACCATTTCATCTTTCATGTCAACAATTTGGCGGAAGTCCAGTAACAAATAGATCATTCCGTATTGCTATTTGGTGCTCTTTATCCAGCTGCAAGTTTATTCACCCTTGATTCAAGTACTAATTGTTTATTTTCCAGTTGATTTGCATTTTGACGTAACGTTTTATTCGCATCAATTATTTGATTCATTTTCTGTACTAAATTGTCAAATGAGTCTGATACAAATTTCTGAGGATTTTCAACATTTATGATTCTCGAGCGTAAGTCGGCAAACACATTTAAGATTTCCGGAAGACTTGATGACTGATCTCCAATTTCAGCTCCCTCAATTATGGATCTACGTTTAGTGGTTTTACAAGAGCTGCAAATCCAAGCAGCTGTTTTGTTACGAATATGTTGAAGAAGAAATAGCCGGATTGTTTCGATTACCGGTAATCGGTACCGGTAAGCAGCATCACATTTTTTACACTTTTTTGGGGCCATACTAAAATGTCACATTAACATTTCAAATTTTGTCAAAGATTACTTTGTTTTGTTATTTTTAAACTATAATTCAGAGTTTGCAAATTTAAAGCTTACTATTCAATAGTCACATCCTTGTTTATAAAATAAATCCAGACGGCAACTCTACTACATAAATTTTATTTAATCCTAAATTATTGTTCTGCAATAAATTAATTCTATTCCTGTAGTTTTGGTAATATATGTTTAACATATAGACATTTTGGAAATATGGCGCTGATTAAAAGCGTTACAGTAGATTTTAATTTCATCCTGGAGCGTGTGTATGAAAAATAGACAAAACTAACAACACCATTTTTTTACAAGACGAATGAGGATTGTATATACATATGTACATCTTATAAATTTTAATCTTATGTTGGTGCACTTGATTGCACATAAGGTTATATTTTATACATTTTCTAAAGAAAATCTATATGATTTTTCATTTTGTTCTCTGTTGGCAGACTTCCAAAATTGAACAATGTAAGAATTACGATTCGATGCACAAGTTGAATACAGTACACACCTCCAACAAATGTAGGCTGCATGAAATCTTTATAAAAAAAAATTTAATTGAATAGTGTGGTTCTGAGACAAGGTGAATAAAAACGTTCACTTTATACTGAGTTGTAGAGTATGAGGGTAACGAATTCAAAACTTTCTTTATTTTTATGTTTTTAAGAATGTGAAACTTTACTATAATATTTAAATAATTTTATTATTTTTATAACAACAAATAAATATTTATAAATATTAAACTCATATTTTATTCACCCCGGCATAATAACGTTAAAAAAAATTATTCTAATTTTTAAATTCCCTGTAGAAGTGAAATCGTGTGGAAAAATAAACTTTTGGAAAATTCATAAAATGCACATCTAATTCAAAAAATAAAAATTTTCAATAAAACATAAAACTTTTTTATGTATGTATGTGGTATTGTATGTACGAAACATTTATATTTACACTATAATATTACGAAAGCTCCAGAAAACGAATGGGAATGACTAAACAAAACAAAGTTTTTAATTAAAACTTTCAAAAATAAAAGTAAAAAATATTTAAAATGAAATATAACACTGAAATGTCTTTCTTTCATTCAAACAGCACACCATTTATCAAAAACAATAGTAATAAAGACATAACTAAACACCAAACTTACAATAACAATAATAATATCTCGAGGAAAACGGTAAGCACACATACACAGACAAAGAGTTTCGTGTTGTTCTACCAAACTAAAGAGGGAAAACCAAAGTGAAGCGCGCAAAAAGTTTTTATTACATATACACTTTATACTGTCAGTGTTGTTTGTTATCTTGATACAAATAAGTTTGTGTTTTTTTTTTTGTGAAATCCAACTCCCATGTACCAGTATCGCAACAGACCCAAACCCGTGGCAAAACAAAGAGAACATACTTAGAAAAAAATAAAAATAAAAATAAAATTCTTAAAGAAAGGTAAGTAGAAAGGCGCACCAGGTGTTCCAATGAAATGATTTCATTTTAATGAGTTTTCGTTTTGTATTTTGTTTCTTTGTGTGGTTAACCAAAGAAAATATAATCATAACAAAAACAATTGAATTTCGGCATTTTTATGTTTAAGAAAATAAGAAAATGTATTTTCCGCAAAATGTGTGATGTAGGTATATACGATGTACTTACTTGTAAGTCATTTTTGGATACGGTGCCGTATATAGATTTATGTTTGTTTAAATTTTAAATATGATTTAAATTTTCATTTTTTTCTTATTATTTATTTTATATGTACGAGTATATGGGAAGCCTAAGGTATTGGAAAATCGCGATTACATATACAGACAGCAGATGTATATACGTGCATGCATGAGAAATGGGTTATTGATTCAATATCGTAATTTATTTTGCAAGTCGGAATATTTCTTGGTTTATTTATTGTGAAATGTAGAATTTGCATTAAGCTTAAATAAATTTTGAATTTCTTTAAGATGAAGAACAACACACAGACTTTCAAAGTTTGTTCTTCATCTTAAAGGAATTCAAAATGTAATGTGCTCGTACAGCTACTAAATAATTTTAAAGCAGTTCAAACACATATGGGAACCACTGTTGGACATTTACAAACACACATTTCTTGAGAAAGAAAATAATTTAAAAGTATACAAATTATTTTTTTGTCGTGGACTCTATATACAGCCTTGGCCAAAAGTATTGAGTACCCATGATATCTTACAATTTTTTTGGGAGTATCAATTTTAAATAAATTGATACAATTTTTATAGGTTCACATTACTATTTATTTATTTAAAATTAATATTTTGTGGGTCCATCCTTTGCATTAATTACGGCAGAAATTCTTTTGTGTAGAGAGCTTACAAGTTTGTTACATTCTGCAAGACGTATGGTGCTCCATTCTTGGTGCAAATAGCGTTTTAGGTCTTCTTTGTTATTTATTGTGTGGCGTTTGACTCTGCGTTTTAATAAATTTGGCAGGCCACTCCAGAACCTCAATGCCTTTTCTCGAAACCATGCCGTGCGGGCATATTTACGACATGGTGCGTTATCCTGCTGGAATTTAACGCCATTCATGTTTGTATCGCCAAAAAGTGTTAAAAATGGGAGCAGCGACGCAGATTTTAGGACGTTTATATCTTTTTGAAGAGTTCATGTGACCCTCACACATGAACATTTCGCCAACTCAAGAATTAGTCATGTATCCCTAGACCATTACGCTACCTCCGCCATGTATTACGGTTCGTACCACATACTCTGGATTAATAAATGCTTTGCCTACCCGGCGACGCACAAAAGGCACACCAGTGTATCGATTTTGTCCCAAAATGTGTGAAACGAAATGAGTGTAACCGGAAAGATATAGTAGTAGTATTTATGTTGTGTGAGTCACGCCAGAAATCCCATTTTGGAAATCCCACGGTTTTCTTATTTTGTCGAGTAGTGTTTGATTGTGCAATTTTGTGCGTCTAATGGTAAAATATGTGCATGATGTATTTTAGGATATAATGTGGGCTTTCTGACGTGATTATCACACCAGAAATCCCATAGGTCCGTTTAATCATTAGAGCATATAATTTGCTTTAGTTTAATTGTGCAAAACTGTGCATGCCAAAATTAATTTAGTTCTCCTCCAGAATTGGTCAGCTTTCTCCCAGAATGGCTTTATCTGCCCATTTACACGCATTATGCACAAAATCTGTTAAAGTAGATCAACTATGTAGGAAAAAGTCGAACTTTTCTAGACACAATGTTTAGACTAGAAGTATATGACCTGATAAGTTCAGGATTCACTGGTAGCATACTCCATTTCAGCCAGAAATGGGAATAAAAAAACCCTTCCTTCAACTCTAATTTAAAACTGAAATTTTTGAAACACACTTAATGAAGGATTTTTGAAAATCGCACATTTTATTAATGAAATCACATAAACTGCTTGTACTGAACATACTGATCACGTTTCACCATTGCGGCTACTACCCATCAGCCAGAATCCCACATATAAGACCCCTCCTTCAACCCTAAATTCAAAATATCATTAATATTGATGGGGAGTATGCACAATCATGAAATTTGATCTGAATGTTCATTTCAACTAGTTTAAGTGATTTCAATAATAAAAGGTAGGATTTCCAGAAATCTCGCTGCAGCTCTGTCGGAGGACATTGGAAAACCGATTAGTTCTCGAACGGTAAGAAGAAGACTCACAGAAGTTGGCTTAAAAGACTGTAAAGCCAGGAAAAATCCACTGCTGTCCGAGTATAATAAAACGAACCGCTTAGGATGGGCTCGACGAAACCAACATTATACCGAAGAAGATTGGTCTAATATTGTCTGTTGCGTCTATTTTCCAAATACTATTAATGAGCGATATTACTTTGTAGTCCTTTCGTACTACTTCTTTCATCCATTTCTGAATACTATCGTGATTTGTTATTCCTAGAATATTGATCGGGGGTAGAACCTGTTTCTTCTTTTCTGGTTCATGCTATTTTGGTGCAGTAATTGCATTGGCAGTTTTAATGTGGGTTTGAATTGGCTCAACTTCTTGTGATGAATCAGCTTACCTCTTGCTTGGGTTGGTTTCTTTTCTTGGTTTCTTATTTACTCTCTTGGATTTCTGTAGTCTCCAATTGGTTTCCCTTTCAAGCTCATCTTCATCCGTGTGATATTCGTCTAGATTTGTGAGTACTTGCAATTGGTTGTTCAATAATGCTGAGTTTCCTGCGTTGTTATTTTTATTTACTGTTTCCTTTAGCATACAATTTTCTTTCTTTAGCACGGCAACTTCACTGTTCAGCTGCGCGTTTAATTTCTCCATTTGTTCAACTTTATTTATTAACTCCGCGATGTTTATTATAATTGTTTGTGTACTGGGCGTGGCTTCAGAAGTTGGCTCGAAAATTGTATGCTTGATAGAAGAGGTATTTTCCTTCTCATTGTTACGTTCACACAGTGCGGTGCTCTTTGGCGGTGGAGTTGATGGTGGTGTTCTATGAAGTGCCATACTTCTCCTACCAAACAGCCATTCATTTATCGCTTGTTCCGTGCTTCCAGTAGTACTAGAAACAGGATCAGCCTGGTTGCCTACTGACGATTTCCTTTGCCATGTCGCGTTGCTCCCTCCAAAATCCGTGGAGCAGCGCGATAAATCAGCATGGGATTTAGAATCTGAGTTCGGACCCACCTGGAGTATGTTATTGTGTATACCCGACATTTCATTTTTTTGCGGGTTTTAGATGAAGAATATCAAAAGACACAATTTGGTGGTGTTAATATACGGAACATTTTTGTGTCCTAAGATAAATGCCTGCATTGTTAGGATCCGAGAAAAGGATCAACTTCATAATACCGGGCAGTAAATGTGAAGAAAAATTGAAACGCTCTTTCTATGAATCTGGCAATATCACGATAATATTCTCTTTTAAAAACACGTATTATTTCCCCTATTTAAACAACAGGGGCCAGGGATTCGAGGTGACACGAAAAATGGAGTTCAGTGGGAATGCTACTTATGTTAATCTCTCTATATATAAAAGAAAGGTGTTGGTTCGTAAGCGATAAACTCAAGAACTTCAGCATCGATGGTCGTGAGAATGGTTTCTGTAAAGTTTGATCAAAATCGGTACACCGGAAGTAGCAGCTTCTATTAGGGATTTCCGATTAACTCAAAAACTACTGCACCGATTTTGAGAAAAATTTAAATATATGTTGGGTGAGAAGTGTGTCTATAAGGTTTAGTTGAAATCGGTCCACCGGAAGTGGCAGCATCTACAGAAAAATTTTCTCTTAAGAATCATTGAACTGATTTTGATAAAAATTTGCGGAGTGGAGGAGGAGATTTTTGATCGAAAAACACAAGAACTGCGGCACCGATTCAAAATCGGTAAATGTATGTATGTGTGATATGGGTCGTAAAGAGTGTCTCTGTAAGGATTGGTCGAAATCGGTCCACCGGAAGTACAGCTTCCATACACAACTTCCCATTTAAGAACTTATGCACGGTTTTTAATACAAATTTATACATATGGTGATGATCAAACATGTAAATCACAGAATAGATTTCTTTAAATAAAAAAAAAGTTCACCTCCAGTTTTTCTGCGTCCTTTTCTCTCTTTTAAGCGAATATTTCGACATTTTGACTTCTGCCGTACTTATTTTTCATGGATCCTACTTTTACCCTTTTCGCTCTACATCGGATTTGAAATAATCTTTCTAATCAAGTCGGTAGGCTAACTTTCAAGGCTAGCCCTCTCTACTACTTTGAGCAGTAAGCTTTCAGTTTCAACTAGCTCTATCGTGCGAGGTAGGCGGGCTGCTTCCTTTTTAAATACCATGGTATTTAAATTCCTGGTACCAGTGCTAAGTAGAAAAATACTTACACATGCATACAACATAATAAAATAACACGACAGATTTATATAATTTTTAAATAAAATGCTTTAACATATTAATTTAGCATTTATAACAATATAAACAGATAGATAATACGAGTATACAACATACAATTTAAATCATTTATGTTTACAAAACAACAACAACAACAACTATAAAATCATGTATCCTAAAACATTAAAGGACATAACTACTCGTATATGAGTACGAGCACACAGATATTGTGCAGGATAAAAAATGTTTAAATTTGCATGAAAGAGACTAAACATAAAATTCATATTTTATGCTACCGAGCATAATGGAATACATACATATTATATATTTATGTATTTCTATGTATGTTGAAGACAGTTTTAATTATTGAAAATGAAATATATTTTATTTTATTGCATTTCGGAAAAATTACAAAAGCATGAAAAACATGAGACAGAAATCTCCTTATTATGCATTAAATACGAGCGTATGTGGGCTAAATTTTAAAGAATTTTTGCAAAATTGGCCATAGAAAGGGGTTGGTCCCATTATTCTAATTTAATTGCAATATTACTGAAAAGATTTATAGGTTATTATGTGCTGATAGATGAAAAGTATAATTTTTGGGATGTAACTGAACTCATAATATGCCCCTAAACGACCTTTGGTGTATTATAAAAAACAAAAACAAATCTAGAATGTCACAGGGTGTGTTCTCGTTTTTGGGACACAGTTTAACAAACTTAAGAACAGAGTTGATGTGATTTTTTCTGAAAGGGACAATACAAATAAATTGGTCGCCTACAAGGGTTATTAGGATACCTCAAATAATTTGGCGAGTTTCTTTGATAAAGTGTATACATATAGTTTGGAAAAGTGTAGTTATGTACATTAAAACCCAAGACAAGACTTGCATCGGCACGTTCAGCATAATGTAATTTAAAGCCAAGTATAAAACCAAGCCACACAAATATCGATGCTCGTGCATATTTTATCGCTTATCAACATAAAACCGCATGTATTCTTGTACGGTATAAATTCAGTAATTGGTTAGTGCTCAAAGAATAATATTGTAAAACGAATAAAGGTCGTAACCAAATAAAAGATTTTCGTGACAAGTTGTAAATTTGATTTTTATTTTTTGATATTTCTGATCACTTCTACTCGATAAAAACCCACTTACCCACATAACTGGCGCAGTTGTTTTTATTATTTTTTTAAAACAAATTATTAAAATTAAAAACTTAAGTTTACGAACAATAAAATAAGTGAAAAGTGGAAATTTTTGTTGAAATAAACTAAAAGTAAAAATGTGTGGATAAATATCTTCAAAACAATAAAGTGAACTACCAAGTATTTGTTTTGTGCCTGATCAACACGAGAGGAAACCATTTGGAAACATTATCGAGAAAATTCGGAGATGTTAAACATCAACATAATCTTAATTGTATTGGTTTGGTAAGCGCGAAAATTACGTGCATATTTCCTAAACAATCATATAAATTTTCATATAGTGCATACCCTACTAACATCTCTATTAACTTTTCCGAATACCGAGGTTTATGGTAAATAAAGTGATTTTTGAAGTGATTATCATACTCTATATGTCAGTTGACGATATTTTCATACACAAAATCGTTTCACCAATTAAAGTGGGTGAGATTTTTAAAGTATACAAAATGGAACAAGCAATTAAACAAATAGAATAGAATTTCAAACTTCCAGACGTAGTCAGGGAAGTAACACCATTTTCAGGGGATAAAAACTCCCTATATAACTTCATAAACAACGTCGACGACATAATGTTACAGTGTGAAACAATTAAACAGTACGACTATTTTAAAAACATAATTATGGGAATTAGAAACAAAATCATTGGCGAGGCTAATGATATATTAGATACAAAACACATTAAAAAATAATTGGGACCAAATTAAGTTAGCTTTAATTGAGGTATTCGCTGACAAACAGGACGAAACCACATTAACATTAGAGTTAGTTCATGGCTTAGAGCCATGAAACCACAAACTATGAATGAAGTGTTAAATCTTGTAGTACGAGAACAAAACCTTCGAATTTTAAAAACCCCTATCCAAATTCAAAAATATCCAATGCAACAATCTAGGTACCAGAATCATAATCCCAAGCGACTTTTCAAACAAAATACTTACAATTATCAAAATCGGTATAATCACCCACAGCAAGGTACAAGTTTCCAAGCGAAGCAAGAACAAATAGAACAAAAACCCGTACAGGTTCAAAATAATCCGAATACCTTAAAAAATCACAATAATATTAAAACTTCTGACATAATGGATGATGAGTTTCAATTCAATGCCTTAGAACCCCCATCATAATAACTGAAATGAATAGTTACCAAACAAATCGATTACCATACATAATTCTAACCTCCACAAATAACCAACAATTAAAATTCCTAATTGATACGGGGCAAATAAGTCTTTTATTAACCGGGGCAAATAAATCTTTGCTTCAAACTCAATACTAAGATACAAAAACATTTATAACATTTCAAGAAATCCCTAATCCAATCGAGTTGTTCGTATTCAAATTCCACGACTACTACGAAGGACTAATTGGGTACGACACACTTCAAGAATTAAAAGCGAACATAAATATAATAAATAAAACACTAGATTCGGATACGTTTCAAATTAAATTCCGAACAAAACCAAATTCAGTTACGAAAACATTTTTCGTACTCCCACATTACAATCCGGAGATTTCTATACTCCACCAATTGTAATTCAATATGGACTTCAAATTCAAGAAGGTATATACTCCATCTGCGATCCAGTTACAGCATGTGTCTACAGCATGTGAATTAAGCCATATTTATGTTTCACACAATGATAACCAAAATCACTCAACATATCGAAATTAATCGATACAAAACATTTAAATGTCGAAGAATGGAAAAATCTACTAAATCTGTGTAAAAAGTACAAGATTATTTTCTATAGAGAAGGAAATAATCTCACCTTCTCAAATACTATAAAACATGAAATAAATCTCTCCAACGAGAAACCAATTTCACAAAAATCGGAAATTAAAAATTAAATTAAGAAACTTTTAGACCAAGGAATCATATGTCCGTCGTTTAGTCCATGGTCTTTCCCAATATGGATAGTCCCCAAAAAACCAGATAGTCTGGGAAATAAAAAATGGCGGCTAGTGGTTGATTATCGCCAACTAAATAATCAAACAATCGATGATAAGTATCCACTTCCTAATATTAATGAAATATTAGAAATTAGAACATCTTATATTTCTACTGAGGAAGGACATTATGAATTTATTCGAATGCCCTTCGGGTTAAAAAATGCGCCTAGTATCTTCCAACGCGTGATGGACAACGTGCTAGGGGAACTACAAGGAAAACTCGTCTTATGCTATATGGACGATATCGTGATATTCAGTACCAGCCTTCATATTGAAGATTTGAATAAAGTTTTCAATAAACTCAAAATCGTCAATTTAAAAATCCAATTGGATAAATTTCATTTTCTAAAACCAGAATTAAAATTTCTTGGACATATCGTCACTAGAGATGGTGTTAAGCCTAAGCCCGCGAAAATTGAAACTAAAAAACTTTTAATCACAGAACCCATCTTAATACACCCAGATTTTTCTAAAACGTTCATTATAAAAACAGACGCGTGTAATGTGGCAATTGGGACAATATTGTCACAAGGAACGGTAGGTTCCGACAAACCAATATGCTTGTCTGCCAGAAACTAATTATAGTACAATAGAGAAGGAACTTCTAGGCATCGTTTGGGCAGTAAAATATTTCCGACCTTATTTGTACGGACAAAAATTTCTAATTATGACAGACCATCGACCTTTAGTCTGACTTTTTAATTGTAAAGAGCCAAAATGGTTCGGTGGAGACGGCGACTAGAAGAATGTAACTACGAAATTGTCTATAAAAATGAGTCATTAAACACAAATGCCGATGCATTTTCGCGACTAGAAGTCGACGAAATAAAGGAGATCAATAGTTGTTTGGCAAATGACAGTCTAACATACCCAAATACAATTGACTCAATTAAGAATAAAAATTCAAATCTAACCAAAAAAAGAAAGCGAACGAAAGAATATGGTTACATTCAGAGAAAATGCTTAAAACTAATCCAGTTACTGCAGAACTAGGAGAAGTAATAAATGAAATTAGCAACATAATAATTGAGGGCGACGGTTTATCACCGGAATGAAATAATTTCTAAAAAATCCTAAACAAAAAAATCTGTAAATGCATTAGTAAATATAAACCAAACACCAACATTTAGGCGAAACTATATTTTACATACCGATACCGCCATACCGATAGCTTTAAAATATCAAAAATTATTACAATTGCATCTAAAAGTTAAAAAATATTAGAATAAGCTTATTAAAAGTTGCTTGGAATTCAAAAGAATACAGGTGGTCATCGATCTTACTATACTTTTATGTTTGATTGATCACATGACTATTTTCATGGCGATTTTTAGCATTTTGTAATAGTTTATCCTATAGAAGAAGCTTATTATTACAGTTAAACTTAGTTTTTGGATTTCCACGGAATACCAGTCGAAATTTTGGGAAGTGGTCATCGATGTCATTAAAAAACTTTCTAAAAAGTAAGAACCCTCTGACCTAAGATAATTCTAAGAGGCGACAACTCTAGGGTCAGGTGTTTTCACTTTGTACTAGACCCAATCTAACTAGAAAACATGCGCTTTCCGGAAACGTTAGGGGAACACTGGGTTTAATATTTAAAAGTTGTAGAGGTAAAAATTGAAGTGAAAACACCCCTCCAGAAAAATTAGGGGAACACTGGGTTTAATATTCCAAAGATGTGGAGGTAAAATCGAAGTAAAAACGTTCTGTCCGAAGATACTTCAAAAAGGTTACAACTCTTGCGATAGGTGTTTTCACTTTGTACTAAATCCAATCCAACTAGAAAATATGAGTTTTCCGGAAAAATTAGGGGAACACTGAGTTGAATATTTAAGAGTTGTAGTGGTAAAATTCGAAGTAATAACCCTTTCTCCTAAGATACTTCTAAGAGGTTACAACTCCTAGTATAGCCGTTTTCACTTTGTACTAGACTCAACACAACTAGAAAATACGAGTTTTCCGAAAAAATCAGGGGAACGCTGGGTTTAGTATTCCAAAGTTGTAAAGGTAAAAATCTAAGTAAAAGCCCTTTGTCCTAAGATACTTCTGAGAGATTACAACTCTTGGGATAGGTGTTTTCACTTTGTACTAAATCCAATCCAACTAGAAAATATGAGTTTTCCGGAAAAATTAGGGGAACACTGGGTTTAATATTCCAATGTTGTAGAGGTAAAATTCGAAGTAAGAACCCTCTGTGCTAAGATACTTCTAAGAGGTTACAACTCTTGCGATAGGTGTTTTCACTTTGTACTAAATCCAATCCAACCAGAAAACATGAATTTTCCGAAAAAATTAAAGGAACACTGGGTTTAATATTTAAAAGTTGTAGAGGTAAAAATTGAAGTAAAAACACCTATCCCAAGAGTTGTAACTTCTTAGAAGTATCTTTCTATCTATCGTCTTCTAGGTTGAAACCTCTTTGGACAAAGCGTTTTTACTGCGATTTATCGAATACTATAATATATAATTTCAATTTGTTTCCGTGTGATATTGTTTTGTAATACATTTTGAGTTTTTTATTACGGCGATATTTAAGATTTTATCATTGATCATATTTGCTTTTAAATTTCCAATTTCTGTGAATATCATTTGTTCAAAGTTATAATATTTATCTTTCCGAAATAATATATTTTACATTGTTAAATTTTATTACTAATTGCAAACGTTAAGTTCGTAAAAATTAGTTAAACCGTAATGATAAGCTTCTGGGTCATGTTTGGCCATTCCACAACTATGATAAAGTTCTGAAAATCGCCATGGACATAACAATCTGACTGATCTAATATAAACACATAGTGAGACCGATGACCACCTCCCAAAATCTCGATTTGTATTCTTTTGAATTCCAAGCAACTTTTAATTATATTTATATTTTAGGCTAATTCGAACCTCTTACCAACTCATGTTTTATTTTTTTTAAATATAATCGTAGCAGTTTTTGAAATTTTAATTACTAATTTAAAATTATTATTCAAAATTGCATATTTAACTAGCTTCACCTAAATGTTTTTTGGTGTATATTTACTAATACACAAACACGATTTTTACTTAGGATTTATTTAGGAATTATTTCATTCCGGTATACAGGGGTGTGAAATATTTCCTAAACCTTTCCTAATGTTTTTTTAACTTAGGATAAAGTTAGGAAATATTTCACGCGTATAGTTTATCGAAATCAATTAATCAAACGAATCCAATACCAAGTATAATGTGTTATGATGACATCTACAACAAGATCGTAGAAATCTATCAACAACATTTCCAAACAACAGGAATAAAAATAGTTAGAAGCACTAAACTATGTGACGACGTAAGTGATATCGTTAAAGAATTTGAATTAATAGTGAATTACCATAGAAAGACAAACTCTAATCATAGGGGAGTTAGTGAAAACTATAAAAATTGAAACGTAAATATTTCCTTTCAAATATGACAGGCATGATTCCAAATTATATAAATTCCTGCGAAACGTGTAAATTAAACAAATACGATAGACAACCACCAAAAATAAAATATCGTCTATCGGAAACATCTTCTAAACCAATGGGCAACCTCTGAAAAATATGATCGATCGTGAAATATTTTTTTTAAAAGTACAATTTACAGTAGGCTGTCAAAAAATTATTTTAGCCAAGTTGGCCACATACACACCATGTCAACATTAGAGAGGTGTTATCTAGTAAATTTAATCTGGATTTGTCTAAACCGGCATCAAAGTAAAAGTTGTGATGCAGCGCCGTAAGTCGCGTAGGCCGCACTATGCACTACTACATTGTAGAGTAATGCGGCATCAACTAGTTGAACCTTAGCAAAAAAAATCAATAATACGATTAATTACAAATTTCAGTAGTTAAAATCACCTAAGGTCACCTAGGTCCTAAAATTATTGAGTGCATTTACTGGTAGAAGCCGATTCAATACCAGAGGATACAAGTATAATACTGAGGAAGAAAACACGATTGAAAAAAAAGTATATTCACCTGTAGAACAAAATGTGGGTGGTAAATACATGGTCCTTTTTATGTCCGCAGGTCGATTTTGTATTTCCGCCATTTTCTTTTGGATTACATTTGTCAGTTCGCATTTAACAGTCGTAGAGAGTGGACGATAACAATTTATTATAAATCATCTAACGCCGCACCAACGTGTTGAAATTATTAAAACATTTTATTTTTGACAAAAAAACTATCGTTGGGAAAAAATCGACTTAGCTGTCTTTGTTAATAAACAAAATAGCCAATATTGGTCACTGAATACCTCTAATTGATACAACAAAGATCACTACACTCTCGTAGAGTAAGTATATGGTGTGAAATTTGCGCCGGCGGCGTTATCTTTGAGTATGTTAAAGGCAATGCTGTAATAGTTACTGGTGACCGCTATCGGGACTTGTTGGAAAACTTTTTTGTACCCGAATTGGATCAATTAGGCTTACAAAATATGTGGTTCCAACAAGACGGTACCCCATTTGTCCATACTAGCCTCTTACACGGGGCCAGTGTGGACAACATTTGTTTTTACTGGAGGCTAGTTACGATCGTAACTCGAAAACATTGCCATTTTCTGAAACAGTTTCCAGTTCAACAAAAGTTGAAGCAAATGGTGATTATAAATTTTGAGCTTTTAGAAAAAATTTATGTTTAAGATTTTGCTTCTTTTAAATGCGCCTACTTGTTGATAATATAATACATATACGTACAGTCGAAACAAATAGTTTGTGCGATATACCCAGAAAAAATATTGTTCTTCAGGTATACAAACGAATGTCGCAAACTGTACTAATAAGTTGTTTTACAACTGTCAAATTCATTCTTATTTTTATTTAATTCTTAATTAATTTATATAAAATTCAATATTTTTATGATATACAAAAGTAACAAATTTTATTTGTAACGCAAGAAGAATATTTTAAAATAAAGCGCAAATTGTGCACAGCGGCGAAAAGTCTACAGTTTGCGAATAGCATTTTTAGAACACTGTATCTTTTACGCTGTGAGAAATTTGTGTAACGTTACAGCTATAAACATTTTACATATTACACATACGCACGCATAGCGACCTTTTAAAACCTGTTTTTTGGCCTCGGTGATATAGGGAAAATACAATCTCGCTGTCAAAATGTTATTATCGGAAATTATTTTAAAATTTTGAGGAATTTGATTTATTTATTAAAACAAATATTTATCATATCAACACGTGTGTTACTTTAAAGCAAAATGTTTACAGTATTATTTGGACACAAAAATTCTAAAAATATCTGTCTTACAACCCATTACCCTTAATTTCAACTTTCAATTTAATATTCTATCATTTAAAAGTAATCCCTGGCCATCACCATGTCTAAATTGAAACATTAAAAAAATGTTCATGCAAAATATACAATTCTTGTGCGATGAGTTGTTAAAAACAACACGAAGGAGATGCTTTAGGTACTCGTACGATATATGTGTAGGACGACATCAAATTAAATAATCACAACAGGATTTTGAGTACAACACGAGATAAAAATAGATGACAAACGCAGGCAATACGATGTCATTACACCCCATAGCATTTCAAAAATTGTTATTTTTGGTTTGCTGTGAGGTTTGACCGGCAACCGGATAATAACACCATGCAATAAAACTAAACTCACACGGGACATGTTATGAATTTTTAGAAGCGTTGAACATTACATGCAGCGGCCACCACCCATATAGACACGCCAAAATATTATTTGACCTCCGCTGCAAAAATCTCAATTTAAATTCTAAACTGTAATTATTTTAATAATGAACATTTTAGGTTGATGTTGTGTATGCTGTATGGTGGGTGGTGGGTGGTACCGTATATATTTTAGTATTTTTGTAATTTAGTTTAATCACGCTATAAAGGCATAATCATTAGGTTTGAATGGACATTTTTATATTTTTTATATGGCGAAGATAAATTTGCGTAACATTACGAGTATTTTTCATTTCGAATTAAATTTGAGGCAAATCTGTAAAAAGAAATCTAAAAAATACTTTATGGCCCAATGCAATGAAATAGTAATTATTGTGAGATGAATGGAAAATTTTATAGGCTTCTCATTTATTGTAATTAATTTTTTTATTTTGAATTTGCATGTTAAATAATGGGATGTGTGCATAAATTGTGTTTATTGCTTGATTCATTCAAAACTCAAGCAGCTCGGTGTTGGTACAAGAAATAATCATTGCTTTGCAGTGTTATATAATATATTTTACAAATTCCGGGACACAAAGGCTATATCACCTTTAAAAAAAATTACTAGCCAGCAATCTTCACTGCTCGTCAAAATAACGAATACTTGAATGTATTCTTTGTAAATATTCGTTTCTAGAGAAATTACGCATTCACTGTCATACAATAACATTAAACAATACTAACGAGATATTCGATTTGTGGTTTGCACTCCAATTAGGCTACCGCTTTTAAATAGAGTGAACCCTTGGTTCTCTTTTCTTTATTTGCTTATAAACTAAAAGTTCCAATTAGTATGGTTACTAAACACTTAGGGTTATAGGTAACGTATCATTAATAAACAACGCGCTGTTTAAAAATAAAAGTAAAACAAATTAGAAAATGAAGAGGTGAATGTTTATTTTTTAATCCTTGCAATCTGTTCTGGGGCCGAAGCACTCCCAACTGTTTCGCGGTTTTGTTTTTACCGTCTATAGGTCCGATTTCGTCCTCAAGTTGTTGCTCTTAATCAGACTGAGAACGATATGATGTATCTGGTGTACCACAAGGATTCATACTAGGGTCGGTCCTTTTTATCATTTATTGTACATTTCTGTCATAAGCAAGCAAACACGTTAAGGAAATATTTTAGCTATATGCTGATGAGCCAGTTGTGAAGTAAACGAATACAAATCTCTTTCTGAAGATATGCAAACAGAGGCTCAGTAAAAACAAACTTCAGCGAAATGCAAAAATGACATATGATATTTACAAATAAAAATTATCAGGCTAAGTTATAAGAGCCTACGCTCTTATTAATTATGAGGGGGAATTCATATAGAACGTACTCATTAATTCAAGTATCTCGGCCTAACTGTTAGCTGAAAAATTTAAATGGAGCAACCATATCGAAATGGTGAACCCTAAAATACGGCCTTTTGTTTTCTCTAATAAAAACTGAAGTATATTTTGCTGCAAAGTTTCCTGTTACTAATCTATGTATAATCTAATCTATAATTCTATTTACACCCAGCGTGGCGCGTCCATGCTGGTTTTCGTTGTGGTGACATAAAAATTCTGCAAAAAAAAGCTTTGAAACACATTTAAAATTTACCGCTGAAATATTCAACAACCGAATTTTTTAAAAATACATCTCAATTCAGTTCCTCTAGAATAATTGATTTCGAACTCTCAATGATAATATTTAAAATTCGTAAAGGTCCAATTAAATTTCACCGATCTCTGCTTTATGCTAATTTATCATGAAAATATAAAATATTCATTCTTATGGAACGAAACAACGAGTACATTTTCATCTGCATTTTTTTACAACTCATACTCAAGGAATAACAGTGTCCTGTACAATTCTAAAAATGTACAACACTATACGTACCGAGATAAAAGAAATAGAAAATATTAATGTCCAAATAAATAATTATTAAAATTTTATAATACATATTGGGGGTACAAATTGTGAATGAGGAATTGAGGAATTTACAAAAGATGGCGTAATTAGTAATAAATCGCATCGGGCCATCCTGTAACTATATTCATGTTAAACCGTCATCATTTTCCTAACCATGTCAACCTTTATTCCAACAAAACACAATATGCGGGAAGCGGTGCTTTTTGTTTTACTTTGAAGAAAATTACAGCTGATGGACATCGAATGGTGTGGAAGCATGGGGAACATGCACCATCAATAAAAACATGTGAGCTCTGGTCCGCCGTTTTAAAAGTGGTCCAAGCACCAGAGGGGTTCGCTGAAACTTTGGGAGGGACTCAACAAGCAATTCAAAACCGACTCAATACCATGTCTATGGTGCAAAAACAAAGAAATTTGGTTCCGTATGAACTCAAGCCAAGAGCTGTCGAACTCCGTTTTTTCACTTGCGAACAACTGTTGCAAATATAAAAACAGAAGGGTGTTTGCATCGAATCGTGACGGGGACGAAAAGTGGATCCACTACGATAATCCAACTTGCAGAAAATCAAATCACGTGGTGAGATCAATTCGGAGAGATCTAATGTTAGCTAATCCAACCTACCGAAACCATCGTTGGAGAACGTTATCAACAAAAATTGATACAATTAAGCCGAACATTGTAGTTCAAATGCCCACCATATACCAAAAGACATGACAAAGTGATCTTTCAGCAAAACAACGCTCGACCACATGTTGCAAGAGTTGTCAGGGAAACTTTGGAGGCGCTTCTATGGGATGTTATACCCCACCCGCCAGTTTCACTAGACATTGCTCCTTATTCGACTACCACTTGTTCCGGTCGATGGTTCATGGCCTGGCCGAGCATTTCTTCACTGCTTACGAAGATGTCATAAATTGGGTCGATTCTTGGATCGCCTCAAAACATGGAAAAAAATTTCGACGCGGAAAGTCGTAGCTTACGAAGGGCAATACTTTGAATAAAATACATTGCACCAATTTATCTGAATAAAGCTTCAAAGGTATGAAAAAAAAGCCTCACAACTTATTTGTACCCCCAATATATTCGTATAAAAATGAATGTTTCTATATATGTCACGCCATAGGAAGGAACGCATGCCTAAACCACTCATTCGATAGCGCTGAAAATTTGGTGAGCTGTTGTGTGCATGCTGGTGGAGGTTTCTGAGTTGATACATTTGACAAAAAAAATGCATGCTGATATTTTTTCCTACTCTATCCAGGGTAGAGACAATTTTAGTGCCCCTGTAAGGTGCTATTTTAACATCTTATGTAAAGGCTTAATTCCAGATATCTGTATCCGTTCTCTATTCGCAAAAGCAGGAAATTCCTCTTGAGATCTGTGTCTTTTAGATAAACGGTTACCAGGCGAACCGCTCTGTACAAGTTCATTAATCTTTCCCATCCATTCGAGCATTTCATAATCCTTAACTGTTCTTCGTCCTTAACAGGTCTTCCTGCTTATTTGGTAGTTCGACGAGAACTGCTTTAACCCCACCACTTTCACCTTTATTAGTCTGTTCTGAAGGTCCAGCATTATTCCCTTTTGCGGACCAACTTTGGTGCATCTTGAAACCTACGCGTAAAGGCCAAATTTCCATTAGCAGTAGTACCCGAAGTTGTTAGGGAGGCAAATTCTTTGTTTCTATTTGTTCGTAGCGAAGAAAAAGTCTATTTCAACCAGAGATTGACGGATATCCGGAAAAAACATTAGATACTGCGCTTGTTGTATACCAAACTCCTAGCCAAACTGTACAACTATTATCTTAAACCAGCCCGGTGCTTGACACAGTTTGATGTTGCCTAGGAGATACAGACCTAAAATAACCCTGATTTCGCTGCTCTATTATTGAGAAAGTGAGTCAATTTTAAGAAAATGAGTTTCCAGTAGCACTATAACTCCGCGCTAGTAATGGTCTAGTAATAGGTCTGATAACGGGTGTTTTTTTAGGAGGTTTGTTTTTCCGATAGATGTCGTTTTATTTTATGACAGTTGTTTTGACAGCTCAAAGTGGCATTTCTACTCAGTATTGTTTGGCAAATCATTATGAATAGGTTAACTCCAGAACAACGTTTTCAAATCGTGGAAATTTATTTTCAAAATCAGTGTTCAATTAAAAATGTTTATAGAGCACTTCGTGAATTTTATGGTGCACATAATCGTCCGTCAGAGACCACCATAAAGAACGTAATTACCAAATTTCGGTCTACATTCACTCTTTTGGATGCCAAGCCACCGACAAGAATGAGAAGAGTTCGTACAGAAGAAAATATTGCTGTCGTTGAGGCCAGTGTCGAAGAAAACGACAATTTATCGATTCGTCGTCGTGCTCAGCAAATTGGACTTTGTCCATCGACTTTATGGAAAATTTTACGTAAAGATTTGGGTTTGGTGCCATACAAAATTCAATTGGTGCAAGAATTAAAGCCACACGACCATCGTTTGCGCCGTGAATTCAGTGATTGGTCGTTAAATCAATTGAACGAAGATCCATTTTTTTACCGTAAAATTCTCTTCAGTGATGAGGCGCATTTTTGGTTAAATGGATACGTCAACAAACAAAATTGTCGCATTTGGAGCAAAGATAATCCACACGCCGTTCTAGAATTACCAATGCATCCTGATAAATGTACTGTTTGGTGCGGTCTATGGGCTGGTGGGATCATCGGTCCATATTTCTTTAAAAATGAGGAAGGACGACGCGTTACCGTGAATGGAAATCGATACAGAACCATGTTAAATGAGTTTTTGTTGTCAAATCTTGAAGATATGGATATGAATGAAATGTGGTTTCAACAAGATGGTGCCACTTGCCATACAGCACGTGAAACAATCGACTTATTGAAAGAAACTTTCAACGACAACATTATTTCGAGAAATGGTCCGGTGAATTGGCCTCCGCGTTCGTGCGATTTGACGCCACTCGATTACTTTTTGTGGGGATACGTGAAGTCATTGGTTTATGTGGATAAACCTCAATCGATTGACGCTTTGGAAACCAATATTCAACGTGTCATTGCTGACATACGCCCTCAAATGCTTGAAAAAGTGCTGGAAAATTGGACCTCCAGAATGACATTTGTGAAAAATAGTCGTGGTAGCCATATGCCAGAAATTGTGTTTAAATGTTAAATGCCAAAAAATTATCTACCAAATAAAAAAAAATTTTGGTCATTTCATAATTTTATATGTGTTTTATTCAAAAAAAAAATCGGCAACCTCTTAAAAAAACACCCTTTAGATAGTACCTTATGCATCTTAGATATCGTCGAAGTCTCTTGTATTTAAGCATATTAGAGTTTACAAGTGTTGATTTCGGTACTCTTTAGTACAAATTGGTACGTTGTGAGACCCTTGTGAAGTTAGCCGAGATTTCCGTGCCAGAAAAATAAAAAAATATAATCGGGTAACATTAAAATTGCAATGATATCCCAGCCCAGAATTTAATGTATGCTAGTGAAGTTTATCCAAACTAATCCAAGAAATACAACAACAAACTTAATGTAATAGTATTGTATTACGTAAACATTCAGGCGAATTTATATTAGTATTTTATGTAGAGGAGGTGTGAATTTTTATTTGGCCTTAGTTACATTCCAAGTCATTCTAAGTATTTTCTAAGCATTTAGCATGGACGTCGGTGATACTGGTATACTACTGAATCAAAAAAGAGTGTCCCAAACAAAATACATGAGTTTCTAATGGGTCTGACAGGGTGTTCCATGAGATTTAAAAATGTGAATTTTTTAATGAGCTCAGCTGCATTTCAAAGCCATCCTTAGTATTTTCTAAGCATTTAGCATGAACTTTATTGATATTAGTAGACTAACATGACCAAAAGGAGTGTTCCAAGCAAGTTTAATGATTTTCTAATGGGTCTGACGAGGTGTCCCTTGAGGTATAAAATGTTTAATTTTTAATATTTCTTAGAAAGATTCTGAAGCACTTTTGAGTGTTTTTTGAATCACGCTTGGTTAACTGCCTAAGAAATCCAATTTTACAATCAAAGAGTAAATCTTTTGTAACTTTTAAGTCGTATTTTATGACCGTTTTTTGGCACTTTCAGATTTATCCAGTATAATTTAAAGAGTCAATAATATCTCGAGCCTGTAACTGCAGCCTAAAGAAGAAAAATTGTAGTCAGTTGTTTCACATTATATTTTATTTCCAAAACTAAACAAAAACATATAAACCTAAATATTATTAGCTTTTAATTTATTTATTGTTTGACATACCTATATTTATTTTGAAATCTAGTTTATTTTTAAGGTTTACAAAATATACATACACTCTTTTCTTCTATGATATTATGCACGTTACATTCTACATGTACGTTTCTAGAACACTTGGTGCAGTGTAGTAAATTTCCGCTGAACTTGCTGACTAGATCGTCAAAGCATATAAGACATCTATCCTTAACATCTTCCGAACCGCCAAATATAATTGATTTTAATTAAATTCTATAATTAACTAATGATTCTAAGTATTCATTTTCATTTGAAGCGTGAATCTCGGGGATATGTTTGCGATTTGTAAATTTATCAACAGCATATATTATCAGAGGTCCAGAGTTAAATCCATCTCGTTGCATTGGGAACATATACGTTGGTTCAATTTTAAACAATTTGTTTGGAAGTGTTCCAAAATTATACAGTTCCTTTACAAATAATGATGCCTTTTTTGCCACATTGTTTAAGATACTCTCTGGATTTAGAGGATCGCATGTTTTAATGATCCCCAAAATTACATCAATTACAATTAAAATCCAATGGTTATTATTTTGACAATAAGGTATATATATAACATCTTTCCCGCGGTATATTTCAAGTTCCGGTTGTTATTTTATTGATTTGACACAGTATGCATGCTTGGAGGTAGCTATTTTGAAAGATACAAATATATCCAAAAACACGTGATTCGTGTTTTAATTAAAATGTCGATAGCCACATGTAAAGTGTCGTCAGTTACATATTGAGTGAGTAATATCTTTGGTTGTCCAAATTTGTTTCTCTCGTTCATGCTAAATGCTTAGAAAATACTTAGAATGACTTTGGAATGCACATGAGCTCATTAAAAAGCTCATATTTTTAAATCTCATGGGACACCCTGTCAGACCAATTAGAATTTCATATAACTTTCTTGGGACACCTTTTGTTGTTTCAGTAGTCCATCAGTATTACTGAAGTTCATGCGAAATGCTTAGAAAACACCTAGAATGACTTTGGAATATACCTAGAGGCCCATTTAAAAATTACATTTTTAAATTTCATGGAACGCCCTGTCAGACCCATTAGAAAATCATATAACTTTCTTAGGACACTTTTTTTTTGTTTCAAGAGTATACCAGTGTCACTACGTTCACGCTAAATGCTTAGAAAATACTTAGAATGACTTTGGAATGTACTTTAGGCCAATTAAAAATTCACACCTCCTCTAAATTACTCAATATAAATTCGCCTGAATGTTTACCTACATTATACTATTACAGTAAGTTTGTTGAAGTTGTATTTTTTGGATTAGTTTGGATAAACTTCACTAGCATAAAATTAAAATTAAAAATTATGTAAAAATAATAAAAGTTTAAATTAAAAGAACTGAATTGATGTAGCACAATGTGGTAGGTCAGCTCGTTGAATATCGGTATTGCCTAAAAATTTTCTACATAATATAACAGCGTCCAAATTTATCACAAATTTCAAAACAATTTCCGTTTTAGAACAGTTGATTTGACGAGGAGCTGTTCGTCGTGCTCTAAAGATATGCTCAATAAACGGCCACTGACGGAATGTATCCTATTCGACACCGGGTCTTATTGATAAGATCCAGTTTTGTAAGGGAATTAAAAGGAAACAGCCTGGTTTGTGCCAATATATCGGAGGCCAGTAAAGGAATATATTCTCTTCAAAACAAGGTTGCATTAACTAGCTCTAGCGCAAAACTAGAGCTTTATCAATACATAGTGTCGCATAGAATTTTAGAACACGACGAAAGCTCTTCGTTATTTTAGAAAATTGATACTGCATCGAATAAAATCAGTCGTTCTAAAAATCATTGCAATTTTAGTGTTACCCGATTATATTGTTTTAATTTTTCTGGGATAGAAATCTGGTCTAACTTCACATATATCATTTTGTGGACTGACTTTCTGTAAGACGTTAATTATTAATCTGTTTATTTTTGACGTGGCTTTGGATCTCGTTCTACTACCAGCCCCCAAAGTGGTTTGGATTTTCTTAAGGGCTGAGGGTTGTGTTAGGGTATTTTATATCCATTTCAAATTGGAAACTACAATGGTCGGCAAAGGAATGAAAGCCGGACGCTTTCCGAATCACTACACAATTCTTAATAAATTATGAGACAAATGTGATGTTCAAGATTTCTTGTTCATATTAATAAACGTTGGCTTACATCCAATATTGTAATTATAAATAGGTTGATACTAAAAATAAATTCAATGCGTGGCTCACTTCCCTTATTCGCATTCAGAGATCATCAGATTGTATGATGTGCATTCGCGATACTTCTCAGGATGTTTATCCCAGGTGGGTACCGCTCAGGGTTGCGTCTCTAAGCCCATGCTTTTGGTCTACAGGGAATATCCCTAGTGCAGGCAACAAATTAAACCCAAGGCCGAACCTCGCAATCCAAACTATAGCAGGACTGTAATCATATTTATGATACATTACGGAGATTAGAGTAAATGACAAAACCAAAATTGCAAACGAATTTTTAACGAACGCATAGCAGAAAGATCATCAACAATATGCACTAAAGCTGTAGTTGTGATATGACCAGTTTTATATCCTGATTAGTACTTACATAAAAAATCAAATTATTTAAGATGCTCTTGAATTTCCAATTGTATAACCTTCTCCAAAACCTTAAATACTAAATGGACGAATGTCCCCAATATTAGATACTATAACTTTTTTAGGCAGAGGAATGATAGAGCCAACTTTCCATACATCCGGAAAAAAGATTTTGTCAAACATTGGTTGATGATGAATGTAATATGTGGAAGAAATAAAGCTTTCAGATACACAACACCATAAATTCCTCTACACAGTCAAACAAAAAACAGTTACTGACAACGAATTTACAAAAATCCTAGATAGAATACCTACCGAATCCCCAAATTTGCTTAACTCATTTAAAATGTCCTCAGCAGGAAATACAATATTTCTGTTGCTTGTGGAAACGCAAACACCAAGCTTTTCCAAGCTTTTCCAAGTTCTTCCAGGTTATCCTTGAGCTATACGCATTACCAAAATAGAAACTATGTTTGGCTTATTAATTAATCAATTTATAAGTTTTGTTTCTTAGAAACTTAAAAAAATTAAAATTCAATTCTAAACCATAATTTCTAATCTTTTTATAAGCCAAATCTCTACGTTCGTAAATTCGGATTAAATTCTTGAAGAATATCATTCACATCAGTGTAAGAAAAAAGATTCGACCAGTCTAATGAAAAGAAACAATTAGATTAATATTCATAGACAATACCTTTATAATCAGGAACCACGGTATAAGATATTTTATCTCTAGTTTGTCACAACTTATGTTCTGAAAAAATCAAATCATGGTCAGAAATAGCAGGAACTGCACATAGTCCCGTTTAAAAGCTAGTCCCCATTTTTGAGATATCGCTTTCGGCATGTTTTCGCCCTGAGTCAAAAATTTGTCAAATTATACACTCATTTTCACGTTGATAGCCCTTGAGTCATTAAGATTTTCGTTATGCCTTCTTCAGCAAAGTTGTTGTGCAAGTCAAGACAAACAACTTTGCCGAACATATCAAGAACGAAAAACCACATTCACCATATACGTGTGTTTTACTTACTGGCCAAGGTTAGGTCAGGTTAGGTTGAAGAGGCTGCTTCCACATACTTATACCAGTAGTGGCCCATTGTGATACCACAGGATCCCATTTCCTCTTTACCTCTGTTCAAACCCATTCGGGGCTACGTATGTAGCGGAGAATATCTCGCACTCCCCAAATACCTATGCCTTTTGTATCATAGTGCCGGACACGAGCATAGGAAGTTATCTAAATTATAAAATTTTTTCTCGTCCGAAAAAATAACCTGGAAACGTTCTTCCTTCCAATGCAGAGCAAACGTGGTTTTTTCATAAGTTTTTGTCGCCGGAGATGTGAACACTTTTTTATTATCCTCTGAACAGTACGAACACTGGCTGAGACTCCAATTTTCTGCTTTATTTTTTTGCAGATAGCATTGAATTCGAAGCTTCGCGCGAAATAGCTCTATGTTCCCGTTATGTTGTCGCCCTTACTGTGCGACCTCTTCGGATTTTTCCGTCATTTTCTGGATCTTTGAGATAGCTGTGGATGGTCCAAGAATTGCGACCAATTTTTATGGAAATCGCACGATTGGAATAATTTTCTTGTTTAGCGCAAGAATTTTTCCAATTGCTACCTTTGCTAGGGTTTTTTCTCGACCCATTTTAACCAATATTAACTGCAGCTAGCAATAAACTTAATAAATTGATGATAAACTATTAAACTGAATACAACTAAATTTATTTACACGCACCTTATATCTTCGTCAAAAACAAAGTGATGAGAGTAATCAAGTGTCGCAGTTGCCACTTCGCATTGCATGCAGGTGTGTGTATTAGTCATTGAAAAGTTAATTAAGATAGAAACCAAGGTGATGAATTTCAAATAATTAGTCGCATTATCTTAGGTATTATGAACAAATTTCAAGTGAGGGTAATTAAGTGTCGCGGAGTGTATTATATACACTATTTACACACTATTTACATTATTTACATTATTAAACACATAAAATATTAAACTAACAAACTAAACGACTAAATTAAAATGTTCACCACAATCTTATTTTATATGCACTTCATTTCCAAATTTCAATCTAATGATTAACTAATACGAAAGGGAATCACATATTTTACTGCAACTTTAAACTATCATCGCATATAAGTTGAAATAAATAAAAAATTGCGTTTTAACTGAACGAAGTTTATTTCAAACCTATATCGCTATTGTATTTCGAAATTGAATGAAAAATTCAATTTCTATTTTATGCTATTATCACAATAATACTATAAATACTGTAGAACTGGGTTGCTACATCGCTAAGGACAACGGCACAGAAACATAAAACTTATTATCTACAATTTAATATTTTATTTAATGTAAATCGTTTTTGTACTCCCTGCTGGCGTATAATATGTGCCAACAAATCGTCACCGATCGTCTTTTTATAGGAAGAAGGAAGGAAATATACGACGTACATATGTCATAAATTATTCTGTTATTCCCTATTCTAACAGTTTTTTGATATAATCAAAAATCAAATTACTTAGAACATCCCACCCACATCCACTGTGATTTTTATTTTTAAATTTGGTTATCCCTAAATAAATATATTCAAATGGAAGAAACACGAAGTCTTAAAGAATCTTAACTAGTCTTAAGAGTGTTCTGTGTTTTACAAATTGTTCTTTCATTATTCACTAACGGGCGGACAGTGTTTGTGCAAATTGGCGTAAAAAATAATTGCTTACTGTTTTACGTAAATAATGATAAATTAAGGTAAGTAGTAAGAGTAATGTAATTAGTGTAAATAAATGCAATCGACGTAAGTATTTGGGCTACTTGACTTCTTACTGTGCAGAGCATTCAGCAGTTTGCAATAATTCGTTTTAATATTTGCTTACTTTGCCACACATAAAAATGTCTAAAATGTCATAAATAACTTTTTGGTTTTTTATTCAAATGTCAAAATTAATAAATTTCGGGAGGGTTCAGGGTGTCGATGAAATATTTCTTGGGATGTTACATGGGTTCATATTTTACATAATAGGGACGTTAAAAAACTAATTTTATTTTCAATGTTAACTCTTCTACAATTTTATTAGAACTCCCTGATACAATCTTTTTGAACTAAGAGTGTGTTCCAATTGGCTTAAATACCGCATAAAAAGTTAAAAATTGAGGTGAATAAAAATGTCAAACATTTTATCTGCTTCAAGAGCTGATAACATTTTTATATGATAACCATATGGCTGACACAAAATAGTTGTTTGTAAACAGAAGTTTGTCATGTAGAAATTTGATAAAAATCGTAATGTTTAGTTATAAACTGACCGTAATTTTTTTTAAATTGACAATGGCTTTATTCTTGAATCTTTCTACATAAGAAACTAGCAAGAAGTGTTCAAATTTTAAGCTAATTACATTTTTCAAGTTTCAAACAATGTTATTACTTAATATTGTGTTCATAATTTAATTTAGATCCTACTTATAAGCGTAATCTATACATTTAATGATTTTACAGGTTCAATAGTCCGAGTGGATCTGCTCTCTCAGTCGTTTAAATCGCGGCTGTTTTAGTATATCTCGGGCCAATTCGTTGGGATATCCCTAAAGTTTTGAGTAGTATTTCGAACTGAATTCCTTGGTTGTTTCTTCAACGGTTTTAATACCAAGGTCGTCGTGTATGTTAGTATTTCGGATATACCATTGAGCATAGCGATACATCGGAGTATTTTCGCTTGAGTTCGTTGCAGGAGTTCTCTATTTGATGCACTGGTGGATCCTCATGACTGAATACCATATGCCCATATTGTTTTGATTAACGCTTTGTATAGTAAGACCTTATTGTCTAATGATAACTTGGATTTTCTTCCTATTAGCCAATACATTTTTTAAAATGTTATTTTTATTTGGTTGCGCTTTGCTTCAATATGTTCTTTCCACGTTAGCCGTCTATTCAGGTGTAAGCCTAGGTATTTGACCTTGGTTTGTTGAGGAATATATACACCGTTTAATTGTACTGGTGAACAGGAGTGTTTATTTTTTATTTTTATTCGCCAGATCTTTAGCCAATCCTCAATTTTGCTCAGATGACTTTGCACTTCTCTTGAGGCTGTTGGCGGGTTTTCGTGTGATACCAGATGGCTGTATCATCAGCAAATATTGATATTATTACATTGTCGGTAACAGGTAAGTTTGCCGTGTACAACAAGTATAAAATAGGTCCCAGAACGCTTCCTTGTGGGACTCTTGCGCTTATATCATTTAGGTAAGTTGTTGCACCATTTTGTTGGTCCATGGCCTTTGAAGGAGATAGTTTTCCAGAACTGAGTGAATATTCTTCGGCAGGAGTGCTTTAAGTTTATACATTAGTCCATCGTGTCAAACACTCAGAAAAAATATTACTACCAAATACTTAGCAAAATTAATTTGGTTGTTTTAACACAAAATTCTGAGCTAGATAAATCAAATGTCTTGTTTAATTTAGAAATTTGCTATTCACTTACTTGGTTACTTGGTAACCACAAAAGGGAATGAAATTTGAGTTACCAGGATGTTGGTACGTACTATTGTTTAATTTAACCAAAAAGATTTTGTTAGGTGAACAATATTGTTGTTATAACTAACAAAGTATTTTGGTTTATCTTAATACGCAATACATAGTGAGAATTTCCAAAAGTTTCTGATCTGGTGATATAATCCGCCAAATCGATAATTTCTTGTTTTTTAGTATCGGTGCAAAGCAAGAGTTGAATGTGCAGTGCAACCTAATGAGTAGACCAATTTTTTATCAGTACGAAACCAAGCTGCCAAGAAGAGAGACTTAAGGAAGTTCTCATTTTTGTAAGGGTTTGTGTATCTTTCCATCAGAACCCTGAGATTAAAATGGGGGGGGGGGGGGTCTTAATTTGTCTACGTTTTGTGGTAGATATATTGTGAGTAAATGGCCTCTTTGTTTTCTATGACTAGAAAAGTCGTAAACATTGGTATATATGGCCATTAAAAATAATATTTTGTCCGAAAAGGCGAAAAAGTCTTAACTAAATTAACCGCTATTTTTTGTTGCATTTACTAAGAAAATTTGGTAGAATTAACAAGTCATTCGTAAAATAATTTTTCCCTTGGCTAATTTTACAAAATAGCTGGGCACACAATAACCATAAGGTTTTGCTATATTAACTAAGTTGAAAATTAAATAACCACGATTTGGTTATTTAAAATTAAAATTTTATTCAACCAAGATCTTGTTTGTTTTTTTAACTAAGAGATTTGGTTGATAGAAAAACACCAAGATTTTGGCAAAATAGACTCAGATTTTTGTTTCTTTTGACCCAAGTTTTTCTCTGAGTCTCAAATGCTTGTGATATATCCATGAAGACAGCAGAACAGTATTGCTTTGCCTCAAAGGTCGGTCTGACTGAATTTACAATTCTATGCACTTGCTCTATGGTATCATGTTGGTTTTGAAACCCAAATTGATGGTTTGGAATGATTTGCCGTTCTTCTAATACTGGTTTCGAGATTTGAGTTCCGTTTTTTCCACGCATATGTATCATTGTGATCAAAAATATGTTCTACATTTGAGGAATATGACTAGTTCGCATGATTGAATTAAACATATTGGTTATTAGTTGTATGCATTTGTCTGGTAATTCCCTTATCATTTTTCCAGGAATAAGGACATATTCTGGCGCCCTTTTCGGGCTAATGCAAGTTTTGATTGTGTTCTTAACTTAATTCCATTCAAACTTTATAGGTTTAAAGAATGAATCACCATTTATCTGGTGAGGTAGCACGATATTACTAGTTCCTTCGTATGGTGAAAACGCCGTCTTTAGATGTGCAGCGAAAGCATTGGCTTTTTCTTCATCGGTTCTCGCCCAATTTCCAGTTGGTAGTCAAATCGGTGGATTCGACTTTGTAGGCCCGTTTAGGTATTTTGTTGCCTTCCAGAAAGAATAATCAGTTTTCTCTGTTGCCGAGAGTTCAAATAATTCTGGACACGTTGGATTTCTTCTTCCTGCAGTGCAAATTTCAGGGTTTTGATAGCTCGATTTAATTTGCATTTCAACAATGGTGATTTTGTTTGTTGCCATTGCCGTGGAATTTGCCGCTTTTTCTGGATTAGTGACTAGATATTATGTGATAATTTATTAATTTTTTCAGAATTGTTCAGTCACATCAATATCTGCTGGTGTTTTAGCGGAATATCAAGGTGACAGTTTTGTTCGACTAGTCTCCTATATTGATTTCAATCAGTTCTTTTGTTTGTCGAACGTTTCGGTGTTTCTGGTTTTAAGACAACAGTACTCATTGCTACTATTATCGGTGAATGATCAGACGACAGATCATAGCAATCGGTGGCCTTAACATACGTACGCGCAACGCCTTTGGTTACGCAGAAATCAATTAGATCAGGTACTATCTTTTTATCCGTGGGCCAGTAAGTAGGATGACCGGTAGTTAAAAAAATCCAGGGACTGTTCCTCTATAGCTTCATAAAGTTGTTTGGCCTTTAGGCGTTGTTAGTCTTGAACCCCATTGAGTATGTTTGGCGTTGTAATCACCCCCGCGAATAATTTATTACCCAGCTGACCAAAATAATCAATAAACTGCAATTTTTTTATAGCGTGCTTTGGAGGTAATTGGACCGTAATTGAAAGATATATTTTGAATATTATTAATTTTAGTTATTTTTAATTTTTTATTTTTTGTTCATTCATAATTACGTTAAATGAGCAACCACACAATTGTCAAAAGATTTTAACCAATCGAAAACAGGTAAAAAGTTAAAAAGTTAAAAAAACGTTACCACGAATAAATTTTTAACTTTTTGTGCGGCATTTAAACCAATTGAGGCAGACTCTTAGAAACTAAAACATATTGTTTGGTTTTATTCTACTTAGAGTAATGAAATTGGCACACGGCTTGCCGGGTATCAGATTCCATTATTTTCTCATGAAGTTTGTAATATAATTTCAGAAGTTAATAATTTAAAAAGTGTCTAATTAATATTTTCTCGTTGCAAGTTACATTCTCTGATAATTTAGCAATTTAGGAAGTTTCATATTCTAACTGTTATGTTGCTCGCACGTGGTAGTGGCGAAACAGGTCTACTCGGCGAAACCAACTCGGCGTCGGACAACTCGACGACGGACAACTCAGCGACGGTCAATTCGGCGACGAGAAAAACATTAAAAAAAATCAAAAGTGAAGATAAAATTGCCTGTTAATTTTTTAAAAACTGCTTTAAATAAAATATTAAAATGACTTTGATTCATGAAATTTTATTAAACTCGACCATGTCTTAATTGATTAAGATGAGATTTGGTATGTTGGATGGAAATGGGATTCTAAAATGAGTTTTGGAAGAAGTTCTGGAATATGGCTACCTGGGACGGAACATGAGTTGGCAAACTTGAAACATTTTACAACGTCGTTAATAAATAATGAAAATAACAGTGGTTCGATATGGCTACCTTGAGGCACGCCGGATGGCGCCCGAAATAATGGGGAGAAATAATCCAGAATTCTAACAGATTGCCAACGATCTGAGAGATAAAAACGCAACCAGTCGATGGAAATGAAATCACAGTCGAGACTCTCCAACCTGCAAATAAGAATGGAGTGATCAATCACATCGAAAGCCTTTGCGAAGTCTGTGTAGACAACATCAAGTGCTGCTTGGAGTTTAGACTGTTAAATAGATGACCACAAAATGAGGACAAATTAGACACGGTAGACCGGGATAAAATCTATGCTGAAAAGGAGAAATAAGTCTCTTATTTCTCCTTGGTGAACCATGGACTCAAATAGTTTGGGTAAGACAGAGAGGATGGCGATCCCGCGATAATTACTTACCTCACTTCTATTACCGGCCTTGAAAATTGGATAGACCCATGAGATTTTCCAGGCATAACCCGCTCCCTTACTAACGTCGAGAAAGATCAGTTGATCCAGACCCTCCTGTTCGGTAATTTTGAAATGATCGAATACAATGGAGGTGGAAGTAGTAGGAGACCCGGTGTCTGTTGACCGAAGTGACTTGTAAGCCGATGCAAGAAATTGGCAAACAAATTTCAAATGTTGGATGGCTGACTGGTGGTGGAGGTCTGGTAAGACATATTCAACTGAAAACCAGATATTTTTTTCTTGCTGTTAATGAAATTTCAAAATTTTTTGGGATTGGTTGTCAAAACTTGCTCGATTTGCACTACGTAATTATTGAAAAGGAACCAATTAAGAGTCTTAAATTGATTGCGGGCGTTAACGAAATCGAGATAGTATTATACGCCGTAAAGCATGTAATGGGAATGAAACTTGTTGCGTCGTTTCTCGAGCAGCATCAACTCGGTATTATACCATAACTCCCGAAAGCCGGATTTATTATCGATAACTCGCGGGACGTGTCTCTCGATACCACTCCTGAGAAGCTCATTGAATCTGTGCACCATATCATTCAAATCCGCACCGCGCTGTAAAAAGACCCAATCGGCAGTGCTGAGAAATTCATTCAAGGATGCGTAGTCGGCCATTCTAAAATTAAAGTGAAAATCGTTAGAAAAATAATTAGTTGTACATTTAGTATAAAAAATATTTATCATACTTGGTGTGTGATAAATGCTCTCACGTCCAGTGAAGTCCAAGCACGGAACAACATGATGATAGTCAATGCTTTCTCGTCGGTTGAGGATGAAGAGAACACACCGTCAACATCGTCCCAAGATATACCGGGTAAGTTAAAGTCACCCACAATGATAATTTGATCACAATGGCGAACTGAAGATATAACGGCTGAGTCGATGTAGTTGATAAACGTGTTGTAGACATCCCGGTCGGATACATAAGGAGTATAAACGGCGACGGCAAAAATCGTGGTATTGTAAGCTAGTCTGATGCGAACGGCAATGACATCAAGAAGCGGATAGCAGATCACTTCGTTGGAGACTGAATTCTTTACAGCAATTAAAACACCAAAGCCTCTACAACTGGTGTCGAAATCATATCTGTCCTTTCTATGAACGACATAGTCTAATGGAAAATACTCTTCGGATAACACATTGATCGTAAGCCAGGTCTCGCTTATTTTCATAAGCGGAACTCCCTGGTTTTACCTTGGATACTGGAGGCATTGTGATAGTAGATAGAAATGAAGGAGTTGATGGTATTTGATAAAGCGATGGTCGTTGATAAATTAAACTGACTTAAAGCAGTATTTACTTCGGCTGTTGAAACGTGACCACAGTCCGGTTTTTTGATATGCGTGAATATTTTGTAAATGGGCGGATTAAAGCACCAGCAGGCCAAACGTCAGAATTGTTAAGCCGGTTAAAATCAGCCTTCTTCAAACCAATTTCAATTGAAACGACCGTTAGTGAGCTGTCCAAAACGCGGTCTTTGGCTAGTAATAGCCAACAATTCGACTGATATGACTGATATATAAATATTTTTTGACAGGCACTGAGACAGTTTTAATAGAGTTAATGGGAGGCACCGACCCTACAATAGGTTGCGGCGACGTCAATACATCATGGATATTGGGACTAGGCTTGACAACTTTTGCAGATGTTGTCGTTTTCAGCCACCTCCGATTCAATTTTCCTTAAGTCCAAATTGTCTGCGGCTTTGTCCACTATCACATCAATTTTCCTCAAAATCGTGAACATGTTATTGTTTGTGATCAATGATATACGACAGTTGTCAAAAAAGCAAATGAAGCCCACTACAATCGTAACGAAATTGGTAATCGCAGAGATTACATGATAAGATGTTCTTAAATGTAGCGGACATTTTTTTTGCACGAGTTGCAAGACATTGTAATTGAATGTCAGCAAATAAACACAGTTTATCACAGATTGTTTGAATTACCACCACTTGCGTAAAAATATCACAGTTATTAATGTTTGAGTTCTAGTTCTAGTTGTATACACTAGAAAAATTTGCACAAATCCCCCAAGTTGTTGCCCTTTTTTCCTATACGATCTAAATAATAATTCTCAAAACTCTCATTAAATACAATTTATTAAAATTCGAAATTCATTTTTGGGGTGAATGAACAAACGAAAAAGAAATTATTTCACACAACATTTCCTCTGTGAAAATCCTTTTTGATTTTAAAATTTTTGTTGTTTTCCATTTACTTTCGCTATTTTCATAAGTCTCGTTAAACGATTATGATTTTATGAACCGATTACATGCCTGGCTCTAGGATCCAATGAGTAAAACTATTCAAGATTCTGGCTCATTAGATTTAACCGCCGTTAACGACAATACTGGAGGAGACACGTATTGGAAAATCATTTATTTGCCATAACTCCGTACGAACAAAAGTTGGTTATCATGTTACATAGACTTATATCGACGTCTTATTGGATCAGGTAAACATTTTTGGTTGAACATAATCTTATTAACCAATTCACAGTAACACTAAGTAAAAAATAAAGTAAGCCTACCGTAACAGGAATCTTTACTTGATTCAACTATAGTGCATAACACTTCATGCGACAGCTTTTTTTGTTGTATAGAGTTTTCAGGGTTTAGCAAAAGATAACCTTTCTTTTGTGACGACTTAGTGAACGGAGCCTAAGTGAGCGCGAGGTATATGGCGAGGGCAGAAAACGGATCAGGCAATCATCAGCACTTATAATAGGCCGTCTTACCTCGGTAAAGAAACCATGATAAACCGATGTATGGTTTTGCACCGTAAGTAGACATTTAGGACCCATTTATGGTAAGAATGTGAACGGGGTTTTTCTTTCCGTGTAGACACTTTCTATAATATGCAGCACCTATGTATTATATGTAATAAAGGGATAATAAGCAACCAGCGCCAAACGGTGGATTTATCAACTATAGACATGATACCAATATTGCAGCTTTTTGCAACGTAAACAGTTATGCAACGTAAACAGTTATTAAATACACAAAAATCATCAGGCAACATTAATGAATAAAAAAAACCTCTCATTTTTGTGTGAAGTTAGCCCAGCCCAGAATATATGAATATGTTTCATATGTATCATATTTTTAATCTCAGTTGGTACATTTTATCACGATATTTAAACTTACATTGGCAAAATTTCGTAAATACTAATTGGAAATTGTGTATGAGATTTGACAGATGTGTGAAACACAAAAAGATAATATACAAATACTGTATACTGTGGTGGATAGAAACCTCTTCCATCACGATAAATAATCTATTTGATAAGAGATGGCGCACTAAGCTAATAATCTTTTAAATTATATTTATTATTAGTAGCTATTCCATTTTGTATATAAATGTCACTAGTTAATTACAGATTTTAAATATATTTGTAAGTTGTGATTTAAAAACTTGTTACAAATAGTTAGAATTAATGTTAAATACTTATTAATGTAATTTTCAAGTATTTTAATAGAGCGCAATTTATTTTATTATGACTCCACTTAGCTTAAGTCAGCGTTTGAGTCGGTCCATTTACTCTTTTAATTTATGTGATTCTGTATCTAAATATACATTTTTTGGTCACTCGAATAAGTATATAAATACAATTACCTAACAGCTAAACAGCAACTTTATCAGACCGGCCTGTTGGTGTCGTCTACATTGTCGACGTCATCGACGCAAAAAATCGCTAGCCTGCGATCATGATCAAAGCTTCATTGCGTATCTCGTCATTCATTTCAAGCTCTTAATTCGATGTTGCACATTTGATTTTCCGGCGCAGAAACAGTGGTATCGGCGAGTGTTGAGTTCCAATGTGAGCCGTTTAACAGCAAATTCACATGTTGGCAAGTCGCTCGATAAGTGGCGCACAACACACCATCTATAGTACGAAGCGATTCGAACGAAGTAGGACCACGGACGTAGAATACAAGCAAATGGAGATAGAAGCATTTGTCTTGTCGTGGATGAACGGTGTACGCACGACCAAGCGCATCAGTCGAATACACATTGATGTATCCTGCAACAGGTTGACCTTTCTTTCGTCGTTAAAACTTCTTCGTCGACTGGTTCCAAGTATAATAGCATGGCATTTTCCAGTAAAGCAATGTTCGAGCGAACGGATCGCTTTGGTAAATTTCGAAGAAATTCGTGAGCGTTGTAGATGGTGGTCGTTCCGCTCGTTGTACTGCATTAGCTTCCGTGAAATAGACACGTTGTCCATTCTCCAAGTACACCCATCAACTGACATAACAGCCCAATTGGAACCTTGATACTTCGTCATTTGCATCCGGAGCAGCAATGCTGAACACTGCCAGGTCGCAATCTTTGTTCACATATTTGCAGTCATATTTAATGGACTTAATGGAGTTACAGTACTCAACACTGTAGTGTGTTGCGAATGTTTTCAATAGAAGCTTGCAATACGGAACGATGCAGGGATTATCGAACACGACATCATCGTGACTGTTCTGCCACCATCTTCAGGTGAATGAAGCCGATTTTGTGGATAACCGTCGTTTCCACTAATTGTGTATCTGTCACAGCAACAGACGCAGATATTGTTTTGTGCATCTCACATCGGCCATACACGGTGAATCTGGATTGTGATCTCCGCTCGGACCGTAAATCATGCTTGTTGCGACTTTCTGCCACTAAGCCTTATTCTGGTATACGTTTTTATTTGGAAAATCTGAAGAAATCTGTTCCGATGATTAGCTGGTCAAAAATTCTACTTATTTTTGAAAATCCTTGGCTCTCTTGAAGATTACACTCACATTAGTCAAAGTGTATCAAATCTTTCGTTTACTTGGGATTGTGATTAATTTGGTTTGAATTCAGGACCCAATCAATTGTATATGCATTTCTTCAAAAAATCTTCGTAGTTCGTTTTACTACTGGACCGAGAAGTACAAAGTTGTTTATCCATATTTTAGAACGTTGTTTCCTCTAAAATCGAAACAAATCCTGTGGCCAAATTTAATGCAGCTGTATGCATTAGGATTTATAATACCGCATTCGGTACCAGTTAATGGCCCATCGAACTCCCCATCGATTCAGAAAGAATAAACGTTTTCAAAAATTTCAGGTTCGTTGTTTTTTTCCTTTTGCTCATAGATTGAAAAAAAACTGAAAAATGTTTCCGCCGAGACCAATCGAGTGCTTAATTAGTCACCAACTACAAAGCTGCTCGTCGTTTAACAAAATTACTACTACTACTATAATTTCGGAAAAATCATCATTTTCCAAGTGTTGGAAAAGCAATTTAAATTGATTAGTAGCCAGACTTGATTGTTAGTGGGACATCAAATAAAAAAAATTTCATCATTTTCACAGGTGCAACGGAATTAGTTTGATTATGCTCTGTGAACATCTCAGTAATAAATCGACGGAAAGCTGGTTCTGATAGTAACAATTTCCGAGGGTTAATCCATTTCACCATCCTCGAGACACTTTATTCACAGTTTGAATGAGTAAACCTTGAATAAATAAACGATTTGATTGTTTAGTACAGCCCAAGAGTTGGATACCATACGCGTCGTACCAAAAACTTCCAAATTGGTTTAAATATCGATTTGTAGATCACGCGTTTACAGTAAGACTAAGCATATAATATTTTTAAATTAGCCAGTACATCTCACGTTATTTTATTTTTTGCTCTGCTTTTTGTCTAACGTGGTATTTTCAGTTCACTCTTGAATCGAGATTCAGCTTGGGGAATTTGTATGTATGGAGGTTGCTATTTTTGTGCCGCAACGCTTATATTACATATGGACTGATTTCAGCTCGTTAAAATTTATTTTCCAATCCCTGGTCCATTGGCTGATTTTACCGAGTGTTTGCTGCAAGTATTCAAAGGCTTGATTCTGCGATTCGCTTGATGCCAATATTACGGCAATATTTCGGTTATCGATATATCGGTGTGTAAGTGTAAAGTAGATATAGGAAAGGCCCTAATATGCTACCCTGGGGCACCTCAGGCTAGCATATTAGGGCCACACTTTTGTGACACTAATTTACTTATCTTGTAGATAAGACCATCATGCCACACTCTATCGAAAGCCTGTAATACGTCTCGAAATACGACAGGATTATATTTATTCCCTTCTAATTCTTGTTCTATCTATGCAGTCACTTGATCAATTGTTGAATGTTTATTCCTGAACCGAAACTGGAGGTAATTGGTTTTAGTCGTTTCAATAACAACTTCTCAAACAAAGAGATCAACCTCTATGATGAAATTTGCTCAGCTAGTTTGTCTGGTTTTTAGTATGATTATTTGTGCAACCTTGAAACACTCAGGCACATATATGTAAGTCGAAAGCAAGTATTAAACACATGTTAACATAGTGAATGCTCTCTTTGATAACTTCTTAAACAGCTTTGGCGAAATTTCGTCAATTCCACGTGACTTTTAGGGATTCAAATTCATATATATTTCTTGTGCAATTTCTATTGGGTTGATACTTCTGATGTTTGATGGAGATCTATAGACTGGTTTAGGATCAAACCTAGATTTATGTCGTGTGGTTGAAATGCTAATGCCAGATGTTGTGCAAATTCTTCTGCTTTGTCTTCGTTGCGTCGCACCCATTCCTGTTTTATGTTCCTTATAGATGGCATTTGGATTATTGGCTTCTTGTGTCTTTTAGTAGCTTTCCAAAGAAAATAATTTTTATCAGCTTCAGGACTCAGTCCTTTCAAATAATTTTCAGAACAAGCTTCTTTATGTTCTTTAATTAATCGGTTAACCTTATTACTTTCCAGATTAAGTTCTCTTTTGTCAATAAAGTTTCTGGTTCTATGCCATATGCGTCTTTTCCTACGCCTTTCTTTTATCAGTTCTCGATTCTTCAGGGGGTAGTTGATCTTTCGTACAACTTTCTCACCTAATACGGGTGTAGCCTCTTTAGCTCGTAATTCAACTTCTTGTTTAGTTTTAAGACTAACTTTTAACTCAATTAGATTATTAAGTTTCTCTCTAAATAATTCCCAATCAGTAATCAGTTATTAGTAAGGTTAAGTTTCACTTTCTTTTTAATGGCTAATGCACTCAGAGTCAATGCCTTTGACTTTAATGCAATTTGAGGCTATTCCTGTCGAGATATAAAAGTCAATCAAATCAGGAACTTTGTTGATGGCTGTATGGATATTCACCTAATATTTCTATTACACTTAGGAGTTATTTTCCGTTTCCTGGCGTTATAAGTCGAAATCCCCACGCAGTATGTTTGTAAAAGTTTAAAATGTTGACATATTGATTTCTTACTACCCCCAAACTTAGTTCTCTGTAAAGTATGTCTCTGATATTAAAGCTCATAACATCAATGTTATTGGTTCCTAGAAATACATCTAGTTCTTGAAGTCTTGCATTAAGCAAGTTTGCACTCCAGGCTATTATACGTAGGCACGTTACAGCTATTTGCTTTTTTAGCGGTTTGTTTGGTGGCTTGGAATTATCTTCCAGTTTTTACACCCTGTTAGTAAGCTCTCTGAAATTGTGTGTCATTTCTGCCTGAAATTCGGTGAGCATTTTCATTACATTACTAATAGTTGACTCGTTGAGAACAGGTTTCTGCCTGGTTTCTTGAGTTAGGTTGTTAATTGAGCTTTTGGTCACCTCGGCATAGCTAACCTCTCTTTAATAGTGTCGTACTGTTGGTTTGGCTTTTGCTGTAAGCGCTGTTTTAGCGGCCTTTGGCATTGTTTTGTTTGATGGCACTCTGCACATTTGACATATTTGGCTTGTCTATTGCAGAAGTTCTTCGTGTGTCCTAACACCTGAGGTATACCTATTACCTTTTTAGGTGGTTCAATAGACACATTGCAATAGAGCATTTTCTTAATTTCGTATATGTCCTTATTGTTTTTTTCCTGCAACAGGACTACATAATACTCGTACAATGGGAAGTGTCTAATAATATTCTCATTATTAATTGTCGACTTTTTGTGAGTGTTGATAATATTGATTTCTTTATGACCATGGTTCTCGATCTCTTCGCTAGTTTTTAATTTTTTATTTTGATATCGTTATTGGATATTGCTTTAAACTGATCAGGTTTCTCTGTCACTGCCAAAGCTTGAGCTCTGAGCATATTAAAATCTCTAACAGTACTCACATTGATTTGTGGTGGAAAGGGTTTCGTTTGGGGTGCATGTCGTGCTTGTTTAGGTATTTCATTAGCTTGCGGTAGATGTACCCTTGGGGATGGCGTTTTACGAATTCTCCTCTTTTTATTTATATTTCCTTACTTTATTTTGGCTGCGTTGGACTTTTTTCTTAAGTTCCTCTTCATCCGTAAAGTTATGATTGTTGAGATTTTGTAGGCTCGGACTTCTACCATTAGTGGACGTAGAAGGTTTCATTTGCCTCTCTAGCGTTTCAATTTTTTGTTATTTCTATTTCTATATTACAACTGATTTACAAATCTTTTAGTAATTTATCTTTCTTAAATAAAGATTCAGATTTAACGGGCAGTAACCCAATGTTTAATCCCGTTTGAATTTACATAATTTATTATATTTCTCTGTCCTAATTAAATACAACTGCCCACTTCTAAAGGTTTCTGCCTTTGAAGTTTTCTTACTGCATTGGTGGTGTCCAACAAACTTCGTATGTCTGCATTTTGGTGTTGAGATATCCGCTGAATGTATTTCTTTGTATGTTTTTTATTTCTTCATTGACCAATCATGTTTAAGTACGTATGTGAAGTTATTCCAGAATTCTATCCCAGAAAATAAAAATATTTAATCAGACAACACTAACATATCAATGACCAGTTTGCTCTTGTGTGAAGTTAGCCCAGCCCAGAATTTTTATCAATATTAATGAAAAAACGAAAAATTATCAAATTTATTAAACAATGGCTTTTTGAAACTGTGGATGAACTGTTTTGAACTGAGTTAAATATTTTGAAGTTAAAATTGAAATATTATTGTTATTATTTTAAGTAGTAGTAGTAATGGTAGTAATAGTATTAGTATCTTAAACATTTTATTGTATCTTTTATGCTACTGATCATTCTTAATTATAACATTAATTTTTGTAAATATTAGAATTTTTCTCTAAATTTTATATGTAGATATTTTTTATTTTGCGAATTTGCTACTGTCAATTGTTGGAATAAAACTCGCTTGATTTTTTAAATAAATAATTTTACACGAAAATGTTGATCTGCAAATGTTAAAGTTAAGAATTTGATAGAACTGCTCTCGATGCAATTTAAATTCAAGTCCTTGATGTCAAACTTTATAGAAAGCTTGTGCTACATCGAAGAAGATACTGGAGCATATTTTCTTTTTCTCAAGTGCGTCTTCTATTATGTCAGTTATTCTGTAAACTTGTTCTATCGTAGAGTGATTTTCCCTAAATCTAAATTGGTGGAACTCAATTTCGTTCTTCTATTATTGGCTTGAGCCTCTTGAGCAGTAATTTTTCAAATAATTTTTAAATAATAGGAAGTATTGAAATCGGCTTATACGACTTTTTCTTGTTTGCTGGTTTAGGAATCATAATTACTTCAGTAACCCCACTTCAGTCCCACTGTCGTGGGACATATTTTAGTCTGAAGGCAGCATTGATTATTTGAGCTAATTTCCGTAATCCTTTCTCAGCAATCGCTTTTACGACTTGGCCAATAATTAAACCCGGAGCTCTTTTCGCATTTAAATTGTACTTAATCTCATCTTTCAATTCCTGTAATGTTTCAAATCGTATATAATGGCCATCAATTATGCTATTTGTTGTTATGTTTTCATCGGCAGTTTGCCTAGGTAACGGTTGAAAGGTTTCTTTTTGCCTCTCACTTTTGGCACAGGTTCTTTCCTCCTTTTTAATCTCTTTGTAGTTTTCCAAAGAGAGTAATCAGTGTCTTTATGTTCGGTGAGACCACTTAAGTACTTGTTAATAGTTTCGTTCTTAATATCCGGGGCGCGTGACCTTTGCCAAGTCTTTCGTGCCTTCCATTTCTCTTTAACTAATTCCCTGACTTCAAGAGGATAATTTTGATTCCTACGGGATTCGGTATGATTAATAGGATAATTTTCTCATGCTGCATGTTGAATAGCACTGTTAAGTACCTCCAGTTCGTTTTCCAATTGTACTGATGTTTTAGTTGGCACTTGAAGGTTTATTTGCTCTTCAATTAATTCTTGGAATAGGTCCCAGTCAGTTTTATTATATTTTAGCTTTGGCAAGTTATCCTTATCAATTACCATTGTGCTGAGTGTCATGATAACAGGTGAATGGTCAGAATAAATCCCTTTCGTTACATAGAAATCAATGAGATCTGGTATTTTATTTATATCAGCAGGTTTTATTACATCAGGAGGTTTACCTCCAGAATGGAACTCGCAGTTATTTACCCGACCTGCTTCGAAAAGCTCTTTTCCTTTACGGGTCTTAAATCTTGATCCCCAATAGGTGTTTTTTGTACTAAAGTCACCACCAATAATAAAAGTGGATTTTAGTGATCTAAAGAGTCTGCTATAATCTTCTTTGTTTAGATTACAGCGTGGAGGGCAGTAGATAAAGGAAATACTGCATTTATTATTATTATTAGTTTCAACTTTTATGGTTTGACATTGTTTTTCACTATTACTGACGATCCGCCCCTCGCTTCCTCCTGGGTGAACAGCATGATAACATTCACAATCACGTATTTTAATAGACGATGTTTCTGACAAATGGCTTTCCGATATAAGTCATATCTATTTTTTCTAAATTTAAAAAAATTTCTAACTCTGGAACATGCTGCGCTAGTCCGTTCACGTTCCAGGTGACAATTCTCAATGTTCTGCTCATTTTAATATAAGAGCGTTGTTGCACCGTTCGTGGTTTCTTGCTTTTCTAGAAGCTTATATAATGCTTCTAGACCACGTCCTTGCTTTGCTAGCCCAGATTTTATGGCTTCTATGCTTCTACATATTCTTTTAAGAGGGTCATCAGTAATAGCATTAGATTATTGTTGTACAAATTGCGAGTAGGTTTTCCGCCCTGTACCTATAATTGCTCCGCTTGGGTTTTACTTGATTTCTCTTTGGTAACCTTAGAGTTTTGAGGAAACTGATACATTTTGTTTTTTAGCCTTTAGAGTTCTTTGGCTACTTCACATCCTCTGCATCTCGCAGGATGAAGCCATTTACAGTTTATACATTTTGCAGGGTGCTTCTACTTTCCTTACACTCTTTCGCATTGTGTTTTCCAGCAAATTTTACGCAGCTAGGCTTCGGACCGCAATTTTTTGCGTGTGGTTGAAACCTTGACATTTTTTCCATTGAGGTATTGGCCTCGTGTTTTTCTTTAAGGGTTCTATTTTAACTCTCATATTTAGAATTACTTTTTTGTTAATTTTGTGCTCAACTTTCTCCTATTTATTAAAAGTGAATATAAAGAGTGAGTGCCCTCTTGATTACTACATTGTTCTCACCTGTCTCTCGTTTTAGGATATTTACTGCATCTTATATTTGCAGATCTTTTTCCTTTAGGTCCTGCATTATATCCTCCTTCTTACACGTTGGATGAAGGTCTCTGGCCATAACTTTAATTGCACGATTGTTTTTATCTTCGTATGAGAACGATTCTTTACCTTCCTCATTGAGCTTTGTGGCTAGTGCTCTATATGTATGTATCGGAATTTGGTGTATTGCTTTTCCACACGTTATTGTTTAGTGATACTACTCTGTACTCCTTAGTGGTAGCTAATTCATTATAGTTTGTATACTAGCAACTTCTGTTATGCCGAATACATTAATTGGCGGAGGAGCCTTTTCTGGGTGCAACCTTTTGTTGTTGATTTTGTTGTTGTTGTTTTTTTGCTGATGTGCTGGACAAGTATTAGTAATAACAATTACAGTAGCTTGCGATTGTTCTTCAACTTCAGGTGAGAATTCTGCTCTTCGTTTTTTGGTAGGTCTTTTTTTCCTTTTCAGTACCCAAACTGTTTCTCTCACGTGTGTTTCAATGCTTTTTTGTAAGTTTACCATAATATGTATATTGGTATTTATTACATTGAAACTCATATTGCTAGCATGTTATCCTTAGTTCATTATTTTGGTGCTCGAGCGGGGCTAATTTTGATGTCATTTCATTGCCGTCTTGGAGATCTATTGGAGATAGGGGGCTTATACTATTATCTGCTGTTGTAGTTAAGCTTTCCACTACTAAAGCATTGCAGTTGCTGGATATCGACGACTGGAAGCTCGCTCGCTCACTTTCCGAAGTCGCCGGTACTAGTCGAAACAATTGATCGAAATGAATTGCAATGCATATTAAAAAATATTGATAAATTTTCTATTAATTGTTCAATTTTGTGATACGGACAGAAAAGTAGGACATCATTAGTTAAAACATAAAAATGTTTGGATATTAAAAATAGTTTGATGCGGATTATTGTGATGAGGTGCTTAATATACATATTTAAATCAAAGTGAATTGTTAAATAATTCGAACATTTCGGGAAGTTAGGGTGACGAATTCGAGCTAAGTTTAAAAATCTGAATCTAAAACTACGGCACACCAAATGTCGCAAAAAATTGTAAACCTGTATTAAATTTCTATAAATTTAACTTTCCTGTCATGCGTTGGTTCGATCGCCCAATTTTTAAAAAATTAGTGTAAATTCCAGGTAATTCACATAAATATGTTATTTAACATCGATATGCTATAGTTCATCCTCTATCTAGAACAGTAAGCCGCTTGGCGATATCTTGAATGATGGCAATACTAATGAAATCTTTTTTGCGTTTTTTGCGACGTTTGATGTGCTGTAGTTTTAGATTCAGATTTTCAAACTAAGATTGAATCTATTCTACTAAAATATTTCAAAAAATTTTATACGTGGTTTTATATATTTCAGTACTTGGAGCCAACCACTTGTACCATAACTTCCCGAAATGTTCGAATTATTATAGCAATTCAGTTTGATTCCAATAAATTATGCACCTCATCACAATAATCCGTTTTCAAATCTACCCAATATCGATATAGTTGTATTTCAATGAATTGTAAAATCTCCATGGTAAATTGGACCCGAAAAATGTGCGAAAAAGAATTGTAATTCATCAAAAAAATTCATAATAACTAAAATGCCCTAACTGTTGGCTCAGATTTGAGCAGTTTCCCATAATCATAGCCTTGATATTTCCCATGTGAATTTTTACGATGATTGGAGCATTTTTAGAAAATTGCCATTTGCTTGGGAAATATCTTGGGCAAGAGTATTCGTCGATTTTCGGGCATCTCATGACGATAATATTTGTATCTCAGCTCCTACTAAAGAAATCGCCAAGCGGCTTACTGTATGTTAAATAATATATTTAAGTGAATTACCTGGAGTTTACACAATATTTCATTTTACATGAATTGTAAAATCTCCAAAGGATATCTTTACCTGTAGAAACTTTTAGATGAAAAATTTTGTTTCGATGAATTGTGTTTTCGATGAATAAGTTATTTGTAAAATTGTTTTCACACACATTTGGTTATTGTAAAGTTGTAGTTTTCATATTCGTTTTTCGATGAATTGTTTGTCGCAAAATTTTCGGGGAACCGAATTTTTTATACGAGCTTGCCAAATATGGTAAACCCCAAATATGATCTTTAAAACAATAAGGCGTCCCCGTACTGAAAAATGTTATGGAGGAAACAAAAAAAGACATAACACTGTTTATAACGATTTTTTCAGGTGTTGCTGCTGAATATCTCTGAAATAGGACTAAGGGGCTAGTACAATTGTGGAGTAGTACAAATTTGGCTAATATTTTAAATAACGCAGAATTAGTTGTTTACTTATTCTGGGACCAACATTTAGTTAGTTAGTGCCGCCATATCTATCAAATTTGAAGTTAACTGCATTTTTTTAAACTGTTATTTCGGAGTAATAACGGTCCTAACTACAAACAAATGTTCTCCGTTATTCATATATCTATTCGTTATGATTAAAGATGTTAACTAAATTTGTACTACCTCTGTTACGTGCGGAATGAAAATGTAGCACCAAGTTTTCGGAATAAATAAAACGCACAACACTTTCACAGATTTATTTCACTGTCTCTCGAATTTGCACAATCAAACAAAATTATTGAATTTAATTTATTTTAACCTAGTAATGGTTTTATTAGTTTATTGTCTTATTGAGCAATAACAAAGCACAATGATTTTTATGATTTTTTACTTTATATAAAAAAAATTAAATTAAATAGAATTATTTATTGCTGACCTTACTCGTATGAATCCGCACCCAAAAAGAAAGACAAATTTTGTAAACAGAAATTACAAGATGTCGGGTAAGGGATTATAGCAATTAATTCTGGACTAAATTGTTAAGACAATAATAAAATAGTGTAAACCCCGTCAAGATGCTATAACCCCTTCTTACGAGTGGGATCACATAACACCTCCCATTCCAGAGATATTCTATTTTTTAGCCCCTTGAAATTATCTATGGCAACCCTGATTTCTGGAGTTTTGCAACACTTAGGAGTGAGGAACTTTCAGAAAACACTCTCCTTCGTTAGTCCTATAATCCTGCAAAATTTCATTGCAATATGAATTACGAACAAACATTTAAAATTAACTTATATTAAATTTAATACTTCTTACAATAATCAGTAAATAGCCTGGAGCATAATCAATAAACTTTATAAAAAGTCCTCACCTCAAACCGCGTAACCAAAAGTTGGTATATCTAGAAAACCCCAAAAATTAAATAAATAATAAATCCACCATATCAATAATAAATACAATTTTCCATCAACAATAAATAAATAAGCAATTTTCATATTAGATATTATATAATTTGATTTTCCAAATAACCAAAACGAAATCTGAGGGAATTAAATGAAATTCAATTTCTTATGTTTCCTCGCCCCCATCGCCCACCCCCGAAACCATTTCTTCAACTTGATTAATGTGTATTTTTTGCTCCAGTACTTAAAGAAACCAAAAATGAAAAACTTTTTTTCAACTTTTCAGTTATTTTTCTCGTCTCGCTGATCCTTGTACGTATATATTATGCATACACATACTTACTCATTCGTATACACAATCTAATCTCCTGTGTAATAAAGAAACCGCACAGAAAAACTGGTAAATTAACCACACACGTAATATTCTAATATTTCTAAGAAATCATCGTATTGTATTCATTGAAAATATGAGACGTCACAATAAAAATTTCTGTAGGCTTTTCAATTTTATATCTACCACGATATTCCTATTTCACTTTGGTTTTGGTATAATGACACAGTCTAATGTACCAAGCAATGTTCTATGTTTGATTTGGTGTTCAGTACAAGTATTTGTTTCTTTATTTTCTTTCAAATTTCAATGAAATATTCTATCATCATTTCAATTTTTTTATGTGTACACTGTACTTTTCTCCAGTCTACCAATTCAACAAGTGATGTTCGCTATTCTTAGATGTATTCTTTGTTTAGAAGGAGATTATCCTCGTACGTAAAATCAAGTCACAAGTAACGTGAAAAATAGAACGTGAGGTACACGGCTTGAATTACGCAATCATTATTCTACCGATCAAATGTCACATCACAAATTGTACCCTTTTTTTGTGGGGTACTTATAATCCCTCTTCAACACGAGTTACCAAACCATTTGTTTTGAACACAATTAATTTTATGTTTCTCAGTTACAAAAATAAAATGTGAAATAAAAATTAACGTTTCATTGAATTTATATTTATTATGTTCAACCCTCATTTTTCTTATTTCAATTTTCCGCAACTGTTTTGCGTTTGGTTGGAATTTCACGAGATGGCATAAATAAAAAAAACGAAATAAAAACTCAGATTTCAACTTTTCATTTCAATATGCTTTTCTTTTATTCGGTCGATTGAGTTTAACAAGAGTGATGAAATGTAGGAGATTCGAGTTACTACTGTATTAACAAAATTACATTTTTTCCAGTGAAATCTTATTTTCCATTTTCTCTTGTTAATTAATTTTAGTTCAATTTTATAAAAATCGTTAAAATCATTAGCTACTTTTCATAAAATGAATCGATTGACATTTTGTGAAGGTAAATAAATAAATCTGGAGGTTCTACCTCACGCCGCACCTTACGCAAACCGTATAAACTTGTATCATTCGTTATGCTAATTTTCAGAGCTTTTTACTTCCAGACAGTTGTCACTTTTTCTGGTTCTCTCCTTTTCCAGTGAGTTGGCCTAGATTGATGCGCCATACATCAGAGTGGGCATTACGATGTTAGCGAGCAGAACACTTTTACTCATATGCAGCCTGCTCGTACTCGGAATTTTTCATGTCAATGCCGCGTTGAGCCTACTTGCTTTCTCGTTGTACGACATCAGATGTGTCTTATATGACTTATATGGTACGGTTTTCACAGGGATTACCTGAAGAAATTTTCATCTGTGGCGGTTTTCACAAGGATTGCCTGAGACTTCGTCCAATGTCATGAATTAGTGTAGGCCATCTGGAATGAAAATAATGTAGCCCCATTTCTATACGTGGTGGAACGAAATTTCGTGCCAGTCTCAGTATGTAACGATTTACAACAAAACATCTACTAATGGCCAGTTACACAGAAAAATGACTAACGGCCGGTTAGCTGTGCGTCAGCTAAATGTTTTATATTAAATCTGTTTTCGCAATCAGAAAAAACTCAACGCAAGATAAGTAAATTAGTGCCACAAAATTACTGCCAATTGCTCGAGTCGTATTTCTCCAAACGAAAATTTTGCGTATCACATGAAGAAACAAACTGCAATTTTTACCCAGCCATAGCATAGGTGCTCAAGGTTAGCGTATAAGGGTCTTTCCTATATCTACTTTACACTTCCGATAAACCGACAACGGAAACAACCATCATCGGAACTTTTGCTGATGATACCGCAGTATTGGCATCAAGCGAACCGCAGAATCAAGCGGTTGTATACTTACAGCAAGCACTCGATAAAATCAGCTAATGGGCCAGGGATTGGAAAATAAAGCTTAACAAGCTGAAATCAGTCCATGTAATATACGCGTTGTGGCTCAAAAATAGCAACCTTCATACATTTCTCAATGGGGTATAAATTTCCCAAGCTGAATTTGCTAAATATCTCGGATTGCATCTCGATTCAAGATTGAACTGGAAATACCAACGTGAGATAAAATAACGTGAGATATATGAGAGATAGCCGTGATGCTAATATAAAAATTATCTAAGCCTAGCCTGTACTGTAAACGCCTTATCTACGAATTGATAATTAAACCAATTTGAACGTATGGTCCAACTCTGGGGCTGTACTAAACAATCAAATCGTTTAACTATTCAACGTTGTCAAAACAAATTTCTACATGCAATAACGAATGCTTACCGCTACGTAACCAACGAGGAATTACACAATGACCAAAATGTTAACTGGATTGATGAAGTGTTTGATTTACTGGAAATTACTGGAAAACGCCTTACAAGAATTAAACTGAATGAGCTAGTCATCTAATAAATGAAGGTACGTTATTGGGAGCAAATATTGATTGTTTATAATAAAAAACCGTAGTTATTTTATTTTTTATTTTTATTAAAAATTACCTTATAGTAACAATGATTTATTATTTAAGAATATTAATTTCGGATTACTCCTTCATCAGTTCTTTTTTAACTCGGAGTTAAAAAAGAACTGATGAAGGAGTAATCCGAAATTAATATTCTTAAATAATAAATCATTGTTACTATAAGGTAATTTTTAATAAAAATAAAAAATAAAATAACTACGGTTTTTTATTATAAACATTTATAAGTGACAAAATACACAAAAAAGAAAATATGAATAACCATATCAACTCATAAATATTGATTGCTTGTAAACCTACACTCGCTCCACTTGTTTGTTTCAAATAAGTGCGTTATCTTCATTAGTAATAAATTATCATGTGATAAGATTGTGCACTATTTAAATAAATAAAATAAAATAAAAAAAGGTCTAAAATTATTCAATCAAAATTGGCCGTTTAAATATATAATACCAGGGGACCGAGCTTTGCTCGGTGAAAAAAAAGGCAGTTTTTTAATCTCTCTCGTAAAACAACATTAATTTCATTTTATTTTATTCGGCTGAAACATTAAAAATTGATGTTTCCAAGATAGGCGTCGTCGCTGTCACCATCAAGACTTATAGAAGTTTCATCAGGAGCGTTCAATGCTTCTTTGCACACAACATTATACGCGCACATTATACGATTTTCAGGTGGTAACAGAACTTTCAAGCTATTTTTTCGTTTAACACGGGTCATCGCAAACGCTGGTCGAAGCGGAAATTGATGTCGTTGTATTGTACATCCAAGTTGGCCTTTACTGGAGTCGAGCGTACTCGAGGAATGTGTACTTCTTGTCCAGCTTTTTCCCCAGTAATTATGTTTGCCTTAACTACGTTGTTACATAATTCGATAACAATTAGGCGTGTTAAATTGCACATACCCTCCGAAATATCTAAATTACGCATTAGCATAATTACGAGTATCGTATTTTTCTTTAGTTTTAATTCATGGGGCAGCAAATCAGCAATTTCAATCGAATTAAGAAATTCTGGAGTGAATTCAATACCTCCTTCCGGTTTATCTTTCATAGAATCATGACTTTTATACGATTTGTATTCTCCTGGGAGACGTTCGACGATCTCAGCATTAATATTACGGACTTCTTTGTTCAGCGGCGCGAGAATAACACGTTCCTTCATTCCATCGTAATTTTGATTCGCAAAACAATTTCCAAATACTTCTTCGATTAAATTACCACTGGAAATTATATCCTCAGGTAATTCGATTTCATTGAAGTTTTTCCAGAGATGTCTGAGATGTCTTCCAGAGATGACTTATTTTGATTTGCAATAGACCGCAACAACTGACCCATATTTTGTAAACCATACTTTGGTAACATCGGTGTGTCATCCATAAGGAAAACGTCAACTTGATCGAGTTCTGTAGCTTTGACTGAACCAGGTTTAATGCTGGAAATTGAATCTGATGACCACAAAGTAAGTGATACAAGGTCTTTTATACGAAGGTTTTACCGATACCAGCACGTTTTATTGCAACATCCTCAGATCTATTATTTCGTCGTGCTTGAAGAATAAAATCGTTAGCCAACTAATTTTTGAATCTTTCCCAGAGACCTTTTGGATTATCGGGACACCCAAAAATAAGAATCTGAACGAAGAGTATTCGCATTACCGAAGGCATTTTGGACAGTGCTGATTCGAATAACGAATGTCACTCACAGTAAGGAGATCATCAAAGCGTGTTGCGTGCTTCACATGAAGTACTCGCAAATTGAAGCATTCGGGTTGAGCAACATAATTTACGTTGTGTATTCGACCAATGACACGCAATCGACGGATTCGCGGTTCCCATGTACTCGTTTTGCCATCCCACTTAAAATGTTCGGGCATTTGCTAATAGTGGTAGTAATTTTGGTTTGTTTGCATTTGCTTGAACGCAAGTCGAACTTGAACGTTAGTCTTTCATCATCCGCTAGAGATGCTACTTCTTTGAATTGCATTGGAAAACCGAAGCGACACTGTAATTTTACATTTTTATTGACCATACATGTAGCATCTGGATTTAACTCCACTCCGCACGGATTATGAATCATCCACTTTAACACTAATTCTCGTAATTCAGGTTCGTTAATATTTGGAATTTCAGCTGAAATTAGATTATCAATTTCTTCTGGATTATGGATTCGATCTTCAGGATTCATGTTCAACAGCAAATGCATATGTGGTAGTCCACGTTTTTGAAATTCGATGCGGTCATCTTTCCAAATATCTATTTTTATCCATAACTCATTGATAATTTCAGTAAATGTTTGTTTCGCAATTCGAGCGACTATATCGGGACGATCTTGAGCGGACTGCTGTATGATAACTCCATTATCAGATATAATACACGCTGCTTCTTTAATTTCTGGCCAATCGATTGGAAGCCATGGTGATGAAGAAATTTGGCGATCCAACACTACGAACAATAGCCATTGCATCTTCGAAATGTTCAGTATAGTAACGAGTTGATCCGGTGAATGATGATGGTAGTTTTATTTTTTGACCAACAACTGCATTCTGTTTCGCAGCTAAGTCGCTGATAAATCGGGTAACACCTGTGTACTGATCGGCTAAAATAGTTTTTTGATTAAGTTTGATCCATTAAATGCGATCACGTTCAACTCGAATGAAAGTATCGACGAGATATTGTTGAAAAGTCGTCCACCAAAATGTAAAGCATCTATAATCCACGCCATCTATCACTGTAAAAATTAGCTGCACATTTGGAGGTTGTAGTCCCAGTGCAGCAGCGCGTTGATTTATATCATCCTCCACTTCTCGCATCCTCATGTAACTTTGGGCATAAATGTTTTGCTCTCGCAATATTTCCTCCAACAGATCCATTAATTCACGACTGATTCCATAATTTAGAGGATGTGCAAGGCGTTCGTCAACAGCATAGTAGGAGTCTAAAAGTTATAAGTTTTTCGGATTCGTTTGTGGAACTCATTAACGAGCGGGTGACGTCGTAAAAAAAGGCAAACCAATTCATTTGGAAACTGTGGAGGTGGCAACACAATTCGACCATGCAAGCGTATGGGTATAGGTGCGTACATGTATAGGTATAGCTACGTACTGGATTTTGCGCCATAGCTCGTTGCCGTCGAACATTGCGACGGCGGTGTTCTTCCAATCGCAGATTTCGTTGTGCACCATTTTGGTTGCGGTTCGTTGTGATGCTCGTTGTCGCATGTCTTCTAACCGCCGATTTCGTTGTTCATCATTTTCGTTTGCGATTCGCTATAAAGATCGGTTTCGGTCTTGATCCAAGCGATGATTACGTTCTCCATCATTTTCGTTTGTGATACGATGCGCATTTGTTCGTTGCATTTGCTCAAGGTGTTCTGCAATTAATAGATACGCAGGCTAAATATTTTCACGGAATAAAATATATTTAATAAAGTTTGCGTTAAGCTTTTTCTGATTGCGAAAACTGATTTTATAAAAAACATTTAACTGGCGCACAACTACCCGACCTTTAGTCATTTTTCTGTGCAACTGGCATAATGCTTAAATTAAACAAATGTAGGCTCATTTAAATAAGGGGTACAAAGAAGGTTCGTGCCAGACACAGTTTGAAACGATTTTCAACAAAGAATTTACAAAGAAATTTTCTTCTGTGGCGGTTTTCACGCGGAGAACATGAGACTTCGGCCGCTTACAAAGTAGTCTAGGCCAACTTAAATTAAAAAATGTAGCCAATGGGGCTACGAGGTGAAAAGAAGTTTCGTGTCAGACAGTATGTAATGATTTTTAATGTAAAGAATTGTCTTCTGTGGTTTTCACAGGGATCACCTGAGACTTTGGCCACCGTCACTAAGTGAAAAATTTCTTAGTAGAATTTTTAAAAATTATGATTTTGGTATTGAAAATAAAGAGCATGGAAAATCACCTAATAATTCGAAGATACTATATATATACTCCGCGACACTTGATTACCCTTACTTGAAAATTTTCCATAAAACCTAAGATAATACGCCTCATTATTTGAAAAATTTTCATCACCTTTGTTAAATAAGATAAATCTTATCTAACTTTCCAATGACTAATACGCATACTTGCATGCAATGCGAAATGGAAACTCCCCATTTCTATTCTTTGGCTTATTTTAACTGGGACACTTGATTACCCTCATCTGAGAAATTAAGTAATAAAACCCATTATGTTCTATTGTTTTGATATTTTTTCTTTATTTAATATTTGGCGTGTTATTCATTTTTTCTTACAACATCATAAATTCTATTAGGCAAAGACCTATACAGATTTTGGATAAATTCTTTCGATACTTTCTCGAAAGCATCATACACAGCTGCCATCAGGTAATTCCGGCATTTGTATTGTCTTCCATTCGAACAAATTAGTCTCAATAACCATCCAAACCACCAAGATTCTCAATAATATTTAAATCCGGAGACAAAGCCGGCCAATTCAAAACTGCCACGTTATTTTCTTCAAACCACTGTTTCACTGTGCAACTGTGTGGATTGCTGCGTTATCCTGCTGGAAAAGCCAGCGATGGCCTTCAAACATTTCGTCAAAATTGGCATTTTGCACGTCTAGGAGCTCGATGTAGCTTTGCGAGTTTTGTCGGCCTTCCAGGACAACCAAATCAATAGCACAATGAAAAGAGTGTTCCGTGATGGAACAACACTGGTGTGGCGCCGGGACAAGAATAGCTCCGGTTTCCTCAAATCATAGAAGTAATGTCTAAAACAATCTGGTTCATATAAATTACACTTTTTCTCGTCCGAAAAAATAACCTAGATCCATTCTTCCTTCCAATGCAGATGTCCACGGCAATATGCCAATCGAGCACTTCTTTTTTGCTGGAGCAAACGTGGTTTTTTCGTAAGTTTTTGTAGCTGGAGATATGAACACTTTTTATTATCCTCTGAGCAGTACGGACACTGGCTGAGACTCCAATTTTCTGCTTTATTTTTTCGCATATAGCATGGAATTCGAAGCTTTGCGCAAAATAATTCTATGTTCCCGTTCTGGTGTCGCCTTTGCTGTGCGACCTCTTCGATTTTGAGATAGCTGTGGATGGTCCAAGAATTGCGACCAATTTTTATGGAAATCGCACGATTGGAATAATTTTCTTGTTTAAGCGCAAGAATCTCTCCAATTTCTCCCTTTGTTAGGGTTTCTTCTTGACCCATTTTCACCACTATTTGCAGCTGACAATAAACTTAATAAATTGATGATAAACTATTAAACTGAACACAACTAAATTTATTTACACGCGCCTTATGCCTTCAACGTCAAAAACAAACTGATGATAGTAATCAGGTTTCGCAGTTTAAATAAGCAAAAGAATAGAAATGGGGCCTTTCCACTTGGCATTGCATGTAGGTGTGTGTATTAGTCATTGAAAGTTAGTTAAGATAGAAACCAAGGTGATGAAACTTCAAATAATTAGTCGCATTATCTTAGGTTTTATGAAAAATTTTCAAGTGAGGGTAATCAAGTATCGCGGAGTGTATATACTCGTATAGGGGTCTGCTGTAGCAACCAAACCACTAATGATAGCACGCTCATTTTTTGATAAGAAAAAATTATCGAAATGGAATTCAAACGCAACAGTGTTATTGCTTTGTATTTGGTAGGAAAATCGCAACCAATGCAATACTGGAAAACTACGGCAATACTGTTAGCATCAAAAAAACGTCAGTGCGGTGGACATTCTAAAACAGCAACATTGCCACAAAACGCAGTTCAATTGGCGAAAAATCTCAATGTGTTTGCTCGTAGCATAGGGTGCGTATTAAAAAATGAACATCGATTGAAGCCCTACAAAATACATAAAGTGCAACATTTAACATCTGCACAAAAGGCAGTTCGCCTAGCAGTTACCTCGGGCACCCTATCCCATAAAGCCCGTGAAACCCAATGTTTTTTACAAAAAAGCTCCTAGCTTCATTTTTCACAACAATGGCCTCCATATTCCCTGGACTTAAACTTAATAGATTTTTCCATATGGTCGATCGAGGAGGCCCTTTGCCGAGAGTGAGACAAAATATCATCGGACCCTTCTCGGACAGACGCGATGCTATTATCTAGCACTAAAGGTGGCTACATCGAACAATAACATATTTTTTGTAAAATTTGAAATGCTTTTACGATACACTGAAGTTTTGAAATGAAAAAACCAAAATTGACAAATTTACAGTTGGAAAAGCTCAGTTGGAAAAGGCACCATTCCGAAGCTTGTTGACTGGTTTGCTTGTCAAACTCGTAAATCCATGACTGATCACCAGTTATAATGCGTTTTATGAATGTAGGATCGGAATTGACAGGTTCTAGCATGTCTTCAGCGACCTTTACGCAACTGAGTTTTTGAAGAAAATTTAGGTCTTTCGGAACGCGTGTCATGCCCAAACAATCGTGTACAATGGTACGAATTGATTCGTGAGACACAGAAAGTCACCTTATCAATGTTAACTTCAGCTGAAGACGTTGATGGCCGACCAGAGCGAAGCAAATCTTTCACCACAACTCGACCGCTTTTGATTGCGCTGGACCCCTCATATGCATGTGTTTTTGATAAAGTCGATTTGCCGTAAGCCTTTGTAACATTTTCAGCGATTCAGCACACGAAATTCCATTTGCACTACAAAATGTGAGACAAATACTTTGTTGGATAACTGACAAATTAGAGCACTGTAAGCAAACTAAATGACAGATCGCAGGCAAACTAAATGACAGGACAGTTGTGCCAACTTAGCGAGCTTTTTAAATTATCATTTATCGTCACTTTTCTGAAAGAAGGTATGTTACGTTCTAGCGGAATTTTTAAATTTTTTTTCCGATGCGAACAAATGTCACGTTGCAGATATATAATTCTAAAATTCAATGTAACACATTTTCAACGTTAAATATGTACCGATTATGTCTATGCAAATTTTTAATGATATTCAATTAAAATTAAAATATTAATGACAAAACCTTTTGAAAATTAATAATCTCGTATATTTTAATAAAAAATATGTAAGTATTAAATATCCCATAAAACATTAACTTTTATTATCACTTAGGATTTTTTTGTTATTGAATTTTTTATGATAACCCTAAAACAGAAAAAAATTTAATTCGTGAAAAACTCATTCCACCCGAAGAGAAATATTTTGTTTAACCTTTCTCGCCTCATTACTCGAAGTAAATTTACTAGATACTAATAAAAAAATTAATCTTGTTATTAATATTTATTATCGTTATTAATATTATTATACAGACATTTTATGTACCTCTCAAAATTGGAAGCTTTTGAACACCATACAACATTTTCCGTATTAACCTCAAATTGATTTATTTTTCTTCTGTGTCCCATTTTATTATGGTCTAGGATTTTCCTTTTTCATTTATATGAAAAAAAATAATTAATTAATTTATCAATTATGCCTTCAAAATATATAAGCCACCTCTTAAATTACACCTGGTGTAATATTTAATAAAAATATAAAGAAGATTTAGAAAATTTCGAAAGAAAGGGATGGTGATTCTAACAGACATTTAGAATGGAATATTTTAAGTATGTCAGTTGTATTATCAGTATTACGTCATTCAATAAGTCCCGAAACGGACAAATAGATGGCGACATTAGCGACATTGAAAATCAAACCATTAGTTGTAACGATTTAACGCGACACTTGATTGGCAAAAATATTTCCTGGGTACCATTATAACAAATTTTTCTTTGGTGAGACATGACTGATGATGATGGATGGTAATTATGATCGTTGATGATTAATAAAAGACAACAAAATCTTTTCAGAGTAATTTAGTATAAAATTAAAAACGGGTTGCCCATTTCTCTCAATAGACATAATAAAAAAACCCGAAAAGATGAGATAAAAGACACTCGATCGGATGGAACGGGACAAGTTTTTTTAGTTAATATTTGGCGTTTACCAGCGATGGTTGTACGACTTTTTTTTGGTTCTGCAAAACTTTGGTGCATAAAGAAAAACTAAATTTTTTGATTTTGTGTTTTTGATTTGCCAATTCGAAGGTCGATGTGTATTGTATCGATAAAAACCAATGTGATTTACAATGTAATAAAATAATTGGTGTATATGTAATTAATAAATCAAGATGAGTTGTGAAATTATTTTATTTGTACCAAGCATCGGGAGGACAAATTTGACTATATAAGCCCAAAGACAAAAAACAAAAACAAAAAAAATATATAGCGGGTCATTTAACACCCCCATCATTTTTTGGTACGTGCAAGCCTTATAAGCGCACGTGAGTACACTTGTTTGGATCGTGGATATACAACTGACCCATGCGCGATTCTCCGAATATATTACGGAAGTTAAGATAAAGTTGCCAATCCCAAAGGTTTTGTTTGGCTCCATCAACCCTCGTCGGACGTACTGGTCGTAGTGCAGTTATTACTGGATACAGTCTTATAGGGCAGCTACAACTGGATACAGCGTCAAACTATTGGAGTATGAGGAAGTGATGAGCGAGAACGAGCAGTGCAATTCCTAATCCGGCTACAGGGTATAACTACGAAAATAATTTTGTCTGGTAACCTGTTATTTTTATGGTAAATTTTCTTTTTTTATGTAAACTGAAAACCTATGCGTGGAGTATAAAGGTCATATAACTGACTTTGGATTTAGCGGTAACGTAATTTTAGAAATTTCGGATTGTTGTTTGTATGTGATTATTGTAAATGCAACATAATTTTGCACCCAGCTTCGCGCGTAAAGACGGAGTGCTGTTCTCTTTTCTTCTTTCTCGCGATTAGTCTCACCGTGTATCAAATGTTAGTAGTGATGTCCGCCTAAATTATCCAAGGGCTATATTGATGGGCAACCTAGGCGAATCGCGTGCTGGTATTGAATCATACCAGGTAACGGTAATCATCAGCTCAACATGTTAGACAGTGTTTCGGAACTTAGACCCGGTCGCGATGAGCCACACCCGCAAATCATACCACCTGGTATCCGAAACCAGCGAGTCGTTACATTGTGTAAAAATTACAGTTGCCTTAGTAACGGTACTTTTGTTATTTGCAAAACAATCGAAAAAAACAAATTTCGAGTGGTGATTAAACAATTTTTTGATGGAAAAAATACCGTTCAAGCAAAGCAAGTGTTATATGGACTATGTTTCATCAAAAGCATCTCGCGAGTATTACTTCGCTGAGTTTAAACGTGGCCGTACAAACACCGATGATGCTGAACGCTCAGGTTGCCCAAATTCGGTAGTTATTCCAGAAGAGATTAATGGTGCCCATTGTGCCCATTGTATTGAGCTAAGCTAAGCTATAAAACATATTTTAGTTTAGCTTAGTTTAGTTCGCCAGCCCGACTCTTTGCACATTTGAGCTAAAAAGCTGGTTCACGCATACATTCATTTTCGTATATTTGATATATAAGGCACATATTAGGTTACTTGAAATTAATTGTGTTAAAACATTTGATACAGAAAAGACGCCATAATTAAAAAAATTTGCGCATATCGCCTGTATTATTAAATATTGCTTCTGCCTTTAAAAATGTCAGCAGAAGAAATTGAAAAATTAATAGAAAATGTTGATGGTACGGAACATAAGGACCACAAATCCACTAAATTCAAAGATGATATTTGAACAGAGATTGCCGTAGAATGCCAACGTGAAAACGGTATGTAATGGAAATTTCTCCCAATAAAACGAGAATTAATTTTTTTTAATATTTTACAGCTTCTTCAGCGAAACATTTATGGAAGAAACTTAGAGATTCTCATAAAGAATCTATTAAAAGGTTAAATACTTAAAGTGGCCAAGGGAGAATTAACACAAAGAAATTCATTTTTGATAAAATTTATGATTAAACGCGAAACACAGTCTAATATTACTTACATCTCGGATGATATAATTTCCACTGAAGAAAGCGACTCAATTAGTGAAATGAATACTTTGGAAAATACTAAAAAACAGAAAAAAACTAAAGAACAAAGAAGAAGAGAAGAACAAATGGCAACATGAAATGAAATTCGTCAACAACACACGGAACCAGCCGGCTCTGCATAATTTTTGTATGTCTATGTATGAAACAACCCTGACTTTTCCTAAAAATTTACATAGACAAGCAAAAACAAAGCTTTTCAATTTCGTTAGTGAGCTCGAAGAACGGGAATATGACGACCACTCCTTACAACCAGTATCGCCAAGATTTCAATCATTTTCTACTCCAGAGAGATCAAATTGAAATACAAATTTAGAAAGACAATGATCGACTTCGGGTTCATACATACAAGGAGATTCTTTCACATCAAATATTCAAGGTAAACGTTTTATAAATATTATATAGGGTTTTCCAATAAGAGTGATATGATCCAAACTTTTCTCGCAATAATTCAATTGTTCCACTTGCTGTGTGGCACGTAGCCCCGTCTTGTTGGAACCAAATGTTGTCAAGATCAACTTCTTCCAATTTCGGCCATAAAAAGTTGGTTATCATCGATCTATACCGATCTCCATTGACAGTAACAATGTTACCAGCTTCGTTTCGAAAAAAAAATGGACCGATGATTCCACCAGACCAAAAATCACACCAAATTGTCAATTTAGGTGAATGTAATAGATTTTCATGAATAGTTTGTGGATTTTCTTCGCACCAGAATCGACAGTTTTGTTTGTTTATCGCACCACTCAGATGAAAGTGAGCCCCATCGGAGAAGATGATTTTCTTAAAAAAATCGTTATACGTTTACGGATGAAATTGTAAACATTACTGAATACAATGAAACAAAAAATGACAGATCATCACATATTACAAATGGCCGAAACGTCACTGAAAAATCATACCATTCGTATTGGAAAACCCTATATTTGTTATTACTCTTTACTAATATTTCTTACTTTACTCAGGAGTTTATATTTCAATGCCAGATATGGTAGAAAATGTGTCTGTACCTAATAGTGACCAATCACTAAACGAAGTTGGAAATTCCTGCTCCTACGTATACACTAATTTAACAACTCAAAATAATGAACAAGGAAAAACATTTTTTTTATTTCATTTTTTGAAATTTAATAATTAAAATATAGTCTTACATACATTTCGTGTTTTATTAATTTTTCGGCAATAATTTGTTATTATCGTAGAACTGACTTTAATATTTTCCCTTCCTAATGGCTTCAATTTGCCATGGTACAGACCCTCTTGGAGAACAGAAATAATTTGTAAATTCTGTTCTTACTTGAAACGCTTCATTACTGCTTCTTTCATTAGACGGGGCCAAATTTACAAGTTGATGGTCCGGATCATCTAAATCAGTTGAATCAAACTCGCTCACCTGTAGTTCTAGTATTTTTTGGTGCCTTAAATAATTGTGAAGTACGCAAGTTGCTTCAATAATTTTATCAACTTTTCGTAAACTGCACTCGAAAGGTTTTTTGTACACTCGCCACCGGGCACTTAAAATTCCGAAAGCACATTCCACAGTTTATCGTGCTCTAGATAGCTAGTAATTATATATTTTACAATTTATGTCTTCTTTGGTACGACAGCCAGGATAAGGCCTCATAACATATTTGGTGAGTTGAAAAGCTTCGTCTCCAATCAAAACAAATGGCAAACAATTCGTTTCACCCGTTTCAGGTAATTTTAGTAAATTGTTGTGAAGCCTTTTTCCAACGAAACTATTGGCAAATATGTTCCCATCGCTGAATCTGCCTTGGGCACCAACATCAATGCACGTGAATTTATAAGCAGAATCAACTGCCGCCATGAGAACTACTGAAAATGTTTTTTTATAGTTGAAAAAGGATGACCCGGAATTTATAGGCTTCCGAATAACGACGTGTTTTCCGTCAACTGCAAAAACGCAATTGGGAAATTGCCATCTAGCATTAAATTCGTTGGCCTTTTCACGTCAAAGCGATTCGTTTGGCTCTGGCATTTCTCGAGGTTGCATATTGAGCCATAAAGCGTCACTCACCTTTTCAACAATTTGTCCTACCGTGGTTTCATCTAGTTAGAAATTAAAACTGAGGTCGCGAAAAGAGCATCCTATTGCAAAATATCTAAAACAAAAATTTAAATTAATTTTAAATTCCAGAATCATATTTTAAAATTGTTGTGCAGTTGCCTTAAACATACAACCAATCTTTCTTTTTGTAGAAATGGGCATTCGAAAAAATTAGTTCTGGCCTTTTTTGTCCTTTTCAATAATAATGCGTGGACATATTCAAACTGGCCCCTGGTCAATCTCATATATATATAACTCATTTTCCGTTAAGTCGGGTAAAAGGCTATTAAATTCACCATAATCCAAACGTTTCTTTAAAAATTGTGAACACCACAAACTCCTTTTTCGTTTTTTAGATAAAATATATAAAAGTACATCTTCTTCGAACTCCTCATCTGAAGAACACGACTCAAGACTGAAATCGGTTAGCTTTTGAACTGAATTTTGCATCCTAAACGGTGACTTCCTTAAAGATATATTTTTGTGTATCCCAACTCGAAAATTTAACGGATTATAATGTCGCTTGCATATTATCAGTTCAATTTTCCAATTCGCATTTAAAATGTCTTACTTTCCGTATTGAGTATTTTGACAGAATGAAATTTAAGTAACATTGTATATGCGTCAATACTTGTAAAGAAAATTGAAAATTGTAAGGCGAAGACAACTCGAGCTACATTAGTTGTCATAGCTCAAAACAGCTCGCTTAGCTTAGGTCAAGTGTGCAACGTTTATGTTACCTTTTATTTACAAGCAAGAGCTGTGAACATAGCTCATGCCGCTTAGCTTAGCTTAGCTCAAATGTACAACGAGCCTAAAACGTGCACAAAATCATTTTGGGAGACCATAAAGTAAAGTTGTATGTGATATATTTGCCAACTTAACGGTTTCAGAAGGCAGTGTATACACTATTTTGCATGAACATTTCTTCATGAGAAAGCTGTGTCCATAATGGGTGCAGTACTTCTTTCAGAAAGAAAAGACCATCAACAGCGAATATTACATGGCGTTATTGGTGCATTTGAAAAAAGAAGTTGCAAAAAACGGCTTCAAATGGAAAAGCAAAGCACTCTTTCAACAAGACAATGCATAACATCGAAATGTTAGAGAAGCGTTGGAATGAATGCAGTACTCTCGAAGAAACAACTACAATCTGATGATGAATAAAGTCGAATTTTGTAAAAAGATTTTTTTATTTTATTAATTAGTCTGGTCCAGAGGGTTATTTATGTAATATTTATAAATATTTAAAATATAAATTTGAAAGCCGTTCAGAAAGCATTTCAAAATTGTTTATTCGTACACTTCTCCTAACCGCGGTTTTTGGTTTTTATTAGTGAGAAATGGAACGAAGGAGAAACTGCTACGACAAACAGAAACGCTGGTTGAATTTTAATTCTCCCTCAACTTTAAAGAGCACATAATTTGAAACAACTCTTAATGGTAGCAAGGAAAAAATATCAATGTAGCTGCAGCACTTTTCTGCATTATTCTCAATACTGGCGAGGCATGACAGTGTAGCTGGATACAGCTTGAAAGATACGATTTTGATACAGATGGATGGAAAGATGATGAAAAGATGATACAGATACCTGAAAAGATACAGATGATTGATTGATCGGGATGAAACTTCTTAGTACAGCGTTTACTATAAATTAAGTGGTTCCAGCAGCTTCCATAGAGCTTTTTCGAAATATTTTGGAAAGTATATCACAATCATATCATAAATTAAATTTGCAACAATATCGGTTTAGATCAGTTTGCTAAAATTATAGTTGAAACTACGATTTATGTAAACGCAGTTCGTTTACAAAATTCGAGTGGCAAAGATAAATAGCACTACAACAACTTCATCGCCAACGTTAAGCAATCATTCCGACCGAAATCTTCAATGAGCCAATGATTCATTCATCTGGATTCAAATTCTAGTTCTAGAAAGTCAATATACCAGCCCAAATATCAACATCACTGCACGAGAAAAGGCTGGATAACAGAACACAGAGAACCTAGCGGTTCTCTCCACTGACCCATTACCAATTTCACTGGTTAGTTTGGTAGCTGTTTCAATACTTAGTTTTTAGAGCAATAAGTTCCCAACAAAAAGGAATTTTTACCCCAGGTGGCATCCCAACCTGCTAGTTGGATAATTCACCCTCTAACAAGGCCGGCTTAATCGATTCTGGGTGAGCCTACCATTGCGATGTCTATTCGTACGAAGTTCAAAAGTATCCAGATCACCACCTAGAAAAAGACAGTCCGCGACTCAACAGGAAAACGGAAATGCTGAACATAGCAATGAAACTGAGCAATGGAATCGCTAAGTTAAAGAAAGAAAATGAGGAGCTGAAGACGCTCAAACTGAAGTTCAACAACACCAGCAACAAGAACCAACGCAAGGTTACACCGAAGACAAAGGCCCCACCGCCAATTAATGTGATAGGCAGCCATTACATAGTTTGCGAATATCCAAGCTTTAATAAAATTGATGTCCACTTTAGCCACAAAGCTCACTGAATAAAGTAAAGAGCGGTCTATGAAGATAAAAATAACCGAGAAATTATGATTATAGTCAGAGGAATTCATCCCACCTGCAAGAAGAAGGATACAACAGAAGGCCTCAAGTTGAAAGAACTGCAAATTAAAGAAATAGTCAAGGAACTAAGATCATTAAAAGTGGACTTCTGCTACTCAAGCTCACATTCAATTAAAATAGAATGACTAAAACTGAACACGAGATTATTCAATGAAATGCCAAGCTTTAACCATACCCAAAAATATTGCGGGTGAGATATAAGTGCATAGAAGGAGCCGTTACATACAACGCGTCTATCCAGTTAGGCGTAAGGAATCTGCAAGGTGTATAAACTATAAAGGACGCAGCACCCGGCCAACTATAGAAAATGCGAAGTACTGGTACAACTGCAAAGGTTAAGAAATAAAACGCGCCAATAGACTGAAAAAACTAACGCCACAAGGAAAAATATTCCAACTACAACAACAGTCCTTAGACCAGAGAGGAAATCCTCCTCAAATAACGCGTTTCCGTCGAAGTATCTGACCACTCACCTGCGATCATGACTCTGAGTACAATGTTAATAAAAAAAACTTGCCTAAATTAACAAGCAATAAAACCAAGTTAAAGGAAGAGTGAACACCTCTCCGCGAACCAATTCGAACAGAGTTGCAGCTGGAAGATGAACCAGAAACATTTAATAATACTATCCAACAAGCAGCTTGGGAAAGTTTCAGCACCTATTAATCAAACCAATTCCATATGGAAACATAACTATCCTCTTGAAGAGAACTAGTTAAAGAGAAACGGAAAGCTCGTAAAATCTTTGGCAGCAGACTGGTGATCCGCATCACAAAATATCCGCAATTTTCTGTGCAACAAATTAAAAAACTTAAACTTTAACAAATTAAAACAATTTACCGACCAAATGGCACAGTGATTAAAGCTTTTGCATTTGGACCGGGTTCGAATCCCGATAAGGACAGGATGTAAAAGGAAATTTTCATCAACAAATTACGATCTGTGATTAAAATGAACACAACTACGACCCCCTATCGGCGTGCAAAACTCATGGGCCGACCCATCTTCCACGTCCAGTACTATAGGCTGGCATGGAGCTATGCAATGCGCAGATGGTAACTTAAATCGGTCCTATAGCCGTACGTCTTCGATTTGGCAGGAATTGCGTAAAGTAAGACGGGAAAATCAACCGCGAAAGAGCAGGGAGTGCTTCGGCCCCAGAAAAGATTGCATGGATTAAAAAAAAATTAAAACAACTTTCTGAACTAGAGCATGACTAATACTCACTTTGGAAAGAAACGAAGGGGATAAATTGAACCAAAATGCATGTGCCACCTATCAAAAATGATGACGGATGCTGGGTTAAAAGTGATAAGCAGAAAGTGTTTCTATTTGCTGTGTGTTTGGAGGAAAAATTTCAACCGAGACAAGCAAATAAAAATACAACTGCCGTAAACTAATTAGATAATTTTAACATAAGACATGTGACTTTATTCGATAAAAACTGAAATCTTTGATGATCCTTGAATTTGAAGGCATCCTTTGGGTTTCGTCAATTATCACAATTTCCAGCCTAATCGATGGCGTTCATTCTTTTTTAATTTCTAAAATTTTTAGTTGACCTTAAAAAAGTTTAAAGCTAAAATCGCTAAAATTATTATTTCTGACCAATTTCTGCAGAAAACTGACCTATTGTGACCAAATAGTGACTAATTGGACCCCACTATTGTTTTTACAAAATTCTCTTGATGAGGTGCCACTTTTAGGTAGCGTTGTTTGTTGACCTTGAGGTTTACTGTAATTTAAGCAGAAATAATGATTGTTGACCAAGATAGTTTTTATCAAAAATCCGGAAAGATTAATTTTTCACTTAAGAAATGAAATGTAGTGTATTCGAGTTCTACGTACATTCGCGATAAAAGAAAGTCAGGTGTTGGCCACAACATAATCAGCCCCCAATCCGTATGCAGATGAAGATAAGTATAGTTTCCTAAATTGTTTTGTGGTGTATTTTCATGAAATTGTTCCGTGTTTGTTTACGAAAGATCTGAATACCGTGTTAGGCTTTGACTTCTGTCCTTTTTGTCCTTTCTTATTTTGTTACATGGGTTACATACTCAAACAGTTCCACGATGTAGTTTCAAAAAATAATAATTTCTCGAACAAACATCGAGGTGTACAATTCAATAGTACAAACTCCAGATCAAACGCTGGCTGGTAAGTTAAAATTGATATTTAATCCGAATTTGATCTGCTATTTATATGATAAACCGTCTATTCCGTCTATTATTAAGGGCCAAATTAAATGCTTTCTGTCTTATATAAATACAATGCATTAAGGCTCTTTCGTGTAGGTATCTACACATTCTCGGGAGAAGCGACATTTTTTATGTTTTTTACGATACCAAAATAATGATGTACATGGTTCATTGTACGTACTTAAACCAGGCAACAAAAAAATTTCCGTTCTTTTATGGACGTAATAAAATGACAGGGATTTGGATTTAGTTTCACTCTGTTTCAACAAAACGTATATGTACAGTCATAAAAAATATCTGATTATGGGATATGTGCTGTGTGTCGTTTGTAATTTGCGGGTATAATGCACATATTGACACATGAAAATTAAATGATCACATATAAATTGTTTATTCTTTAGTTCAGAGATATTTTATTATAACCCTAAAAGAGTTATTTGATTACAAAAGATTCATTGATTTGTTTTTCTGCCGCAAGGCGGTAAAAAGTGTGTGGTACTTATAAATGTATCATTGTTACAAAAGATGTATCGATTTGCACCTATTCGAGGAAGGTTTACGACCTAACAAAGACACGTAGTGTCATTGTAAGCCTATACACTTCTCCCAGCGATGCTTTCATCTCTTCAACCCGCCCAAATAGTACTCGGCATCTTTCTCTAAAAAAAAAACGAAAGTTCATCGTTATCCAAGCTGTTGTAGCGTCGTTTAAATACAGCCGTCCAAAATCTCACTGTGGTAAATGATGGTGCAGCGTCCCCTGTCACAGTGTCGATACTTGATTTTATCCATTTTCACGAAAACGCTCAGATCAACTCACTCAAACGATTGGTGAACAACAACTGAGCGTCCAAAATGTCTCATATTTCAGAGAGAGATAGAAAAGTCTATGAGTATTGAATCAATATTTAGGGACGATAAAGCTATCTGCGCGTTGGTTTTCACGTTTGCTCACTTTGGACCAGAAACATGTTCGAATGAACATTTCTAACGCTCTGTTGGCGCAGTTGATGTAACATGAGTTACACTCCAGAAACTATTACACTCCAGAATCATAAATACAGTCAAAACAGTGAACTGCCAACGAGGAGTCGGCTTCAAAAAGGTAAAAGCTGTTCCTTCGGCTGGGAAGGTAATGTCGACTGTTTTCTTGGAGAGCCATGTAGTTATCTTAATCGATTATCTTCAAAAAAAGAAAAACATTACAGGGGTAAACTACGCATCATTCCTTGACAAGGTGAAGGCAGAAATTACGGGAAAACGGCAAAATTTGAAGAAAAAAACAACTTGCTCTGCCAAGACAATGCGTCGTCTTATACCTAAGCGGTTGCCATGGCAAAAATTCACGTTTTACGGTTTGAACTGCTTAACCACTTTCTGCTCATCAGATCTAGCCCCAAGCGACTCTTTTTTGCTCCCTAAGCTTAAAGTTTTGCTCGGAGGACAAAGATTTTTGTCGAATGAGGCGGCCATCACCTTCGTTACAACTATTTTACAAAAAGAAACACGCCAAGTACTATTTGGACGGGTTGGAGCAATGGGAGCATCGCTGGGAGAAGTGCATAAACTTACCGGGAGAATATGTAGAGAAATAAAAATAAATTTGAAGAAAAATATCTTGTATCTTTATTAAGTGGAAAAGTTTTCAGACAACCCTCGTAAATGTATACAACTATTGACCGGTAGATGCCACGAATGACAATTTGGTGTTCTTTAAGCGAATGACACAAACAATCAAAATATTAAAAGGTTGTTAATTCCGTTCTGGTATAATCTATCTGATCAAGGTGGGTTAGACCAATTACCCGGTTCAACTCGAGGTTAATTGAAGGATGAGAGAGATTGGACTGAGAATCTATATTAACATGGCATTTTGATTTTTGGTTAACTGGTAATAGTTGTTTCCTGGACATACCGGCTACCTTGAACATCGAAAAGTTCAACCGGAAGCAAGGTCAGTTTAGTTTGAAAGAACTTTTCGAGTGAAATTTTAATTGTAACCACTATTAAACCATCAAATTGTGTATTGATTGGTGATAAGGTTGGCTTCCTTAATGAGAACTAATCTTTTTAGGCCTATATTAGGTTGTTTAGCCGGCCATATTGACTGCGGATAAAGCGATGTACTCTTGATGGTATGATCTTCCGCCTGTTGACATGATGCTCTCAATCTGAGTCATAAGCATGTGTAGTTCTTCGTGAATGAGGCTGTGACCGTCAATGGTTCGATAAAGTTGAGTTTTTGCCGATTTGATTGCTGCCTCCCACACTCTTCTAAAGTGGGGTGAACTTGGTGGTATTTTAGACCAGTTGAAAAGTTGAGTTTAAAGCCAATTGATTATTTTAAATTTTTTTAAAATAGAAGAAGTATAGAATTCGAATGTAAATTTTCTTGTAAGAATTCGTTTCGTTGCTTATTGATCTCTTCCTCGAACAGCACATACCTTAATTAGTCCAGTATTGTCCTCTAAATCTTCAGAAAGATCTTGTCATTTGTACACGTTCTGCTGGTAGTTCACAATCGATGCAGTGATGAATGATGGATTCGATCAGCTAAGTAACTCCCATGATTCAATATTGTACTCGCAGAAATCTTATTAACTGTGACTGGCCTCAATGAAAGCACCTAAGGTGTAATTTTCATACCAACTTCCGTACAGTCTCGGGGTGTCCAGGAAGAAAAATCAGATGTTTGGTGATGTACGATGCGGACGAGTTCTCAATTCGGGTTTTGTGTCTCGAAGTAACATATTTCGCGTCTTGGTATATAACAATGAAATTGAGATATTTCAATTTTCGAAATGCGTTGATTGGACGGAAAATTTCATTACGGCAATTTTCGATGAAGCGACAAATAAAGGCGAGAATAAAGGAAATTTTGTCGAATTCGAAATAACGCTCAAATATATCATCAATCAGATTGGTACCAGGTACAGTAATGGTGGTAAAGGTTTGCACATATCGGTTCCGTTTTTCTAATGTGGTGAGAGGTAATTTGCTCATAAATGATGATTTATTCAGTTCAGTTGGAGATAGTCCTCTCATGACACAATCAGCAGGATTATGTTTAGTTGGTACGTACTACCATTTATGTCTGGGTAGGGGAATCTGGATTTAGGTGGTTCGGTTTCCAATAAAGCACTCCCATTGGGCGAGCTAACATCCAATCCAGTACAATGGTTCAATCCGTCCAAGCATACAGCAGCATGGTAAGTAGAACAGCTCCACAGAAAAAATAGGTGTTTTATTTATACCATTACTTTAACTTCAATGAACGTATTTTGAATATTTTGGCATTTTTCGGGGGTTTTCCCCTAAATTGCAGGTAAATTATTTTTTTCAAAAAATTACGTCATACATGTATTTAAGATGAAACAATAAGCCAATTGCTTTCAAAAATTTAGTAATTTTAGCAAAAAAGACTCAAATTTGCAATAAAATATGTTTGCTCAATTTTTTTTCCCAGCACTGTATATATTTTTCCTGGTTGGAGTGAGGTGGGATGTAAGTTGTCACTAAATAGGTGTTAACATTAGACAAAGAAAAATTGTCCAACATACCAATTCAAAAAGTCAACAGGTTTCTCAGCAAAACTGATAATTTTTTAGGAATTAAATTGGTTGAGCAAAAGTCAGCTACCTAGACTTTTCGGGACATGTGGCGGTTTAATAAATTAAAATTAATGAACTTTTTCTTTGCCCTACTAATTCAATATGAAGTATAGTTGTATGCATACAAGCGGCGCCATCCAGTTTCATCCTAAATCTTAGAAAATTTTCAAACTGTTGTTTGGTTGTGACTTCTGTCATCCTGTACGCAAACAGTCACCGTCTTGGAGCAAACTTTACGTCAAATAATGTGGAGGAGTGGTTATTTTCCGTAAAATTTTCTTGAAACTCGTCATGGTATCTCGTTTGTCTCTAATGACCTAGGATGCGAAAAATTACAAGATAATATTTGGGGTTTCATCTGGTTTTCCTCCCCTGTATTCAATTGAACACACAATTGAATACAACTCATCTAGTAATTTTTTTTTCTTAATTTAGTCACTTGTGAATGAGAAGAGGCCAATTGGCCAGCTCCATTTATAGGATATTTACTGAAGCAGTATTTGCACTGGCGTCCTTAATCCATTGGTTTCATTATCTGTAATCGCCTTACTGCATGTGAAGTATCCAACTTAAGACGAAGCTATTCATTTACGTGTTGATAAATACGTTGTTCATGAATTACTGCAAGTTTTTTATTTCTTCTTGAACTGTCTGGATATTTAGGTCCCTATGAAGGTCATCAATACTAATGTACCACGGAACGTTAACTATACCACGTAGCACTTTGTTCTGAAAAGTTTGTATTATTTTGGTGTTGGTTTTCTTTGAACAGCCCCAGAGCTGAATTCCGTAAGTCCATACAGGCTTTAGCACCTGTTGATATAATAGCAATTTATTTTCGGTTGTCAATTCCGAATTTTTCCCGAGCTGCCAATACAATTTTCGATATTTGATATTAAGTTCATCTTTTTTCTTTTTAACGTGCTCTTTTCATCTGAGCCTGGTATCTAAGGTCATTCCTAGATATTTAGCCTTATTTACATACGGAATCTGCTGACCGTTATGTATGTGAAAATAGCCCAAATTCCATCCGCGAAAAATTCGATGGCAATACTAATTGTTGCTATCACTACACTTTTACTATCAGCCAAAAAATTTCCACATTTTTACTCTCAGCCGCGAAAATACTTGATATCACGATAGTAAAAAACTGTCATGACAGCTGAAATTTTCGGGGCTGAGATAAAACAAGTTTGTGAAGTAAGACCAATTTTCATATGTGTGTGAAGATAGGCTAAATTCAGTCTCAGATGAATGCGATGGCAACAAAAGTATTGCTATCATGACATGTTCTACACTCAGCCCAAAATATCACTACATTTTTACTCTCAGCCCTGAAAAATTTTACTATCACGATAGCTAAAAACTGTCATAACAATCGAAGTTTTCGGGGTTGAGAGTAGAAATGCAGTGATTTTATTGTGCGGTGCACATCGTTTGATGGAAGAATGTTTTAACAACATTTATGTTGTTTTTTGAATTTCTATATGCCTAGGAGTTGAGATAAACTCCATAGAAGTCAGGAAATATTCGTTGGCCCAACTAGCAGTGCACATTGTTAGATCGATGAATGTTTAAGGCGCACGTGCGATTTCTTTTAGAATTTTTCTATGTCTAAGAGTTGAGATGTAGTCCATAGAAGTTAGGAACTATTCGTTGGCCCAACTATCGGTGCATAACGTTTGATAGGTGAATGTTTAAGGAGCACGTGCGATTTTTTTTAGCTGTTTTCTATGTCTAGGAGTTGAGATATAGTCCATAGAATTTAGGAGCTATTCATTTCCGAATAGTTTCTAACTTCTATGGATCAAATCTCAACTCCTAGACATGGGAAAATTCTAAAAAAATCGCACGTGCTCTTTAACCTTTCCGAACCGACTGGTACAATGTAATCCCAGCACAACTTTGTACAGCCCTAAATTTTTTATTTTGAATTGCAATTGGTATTAGATGGTCCCAAATGGAATTTTGTTATTTAGTTAACGGTAAAAAAAATCATTTTATGATATTTTGCAGTGTTTTCTCTCAGTCATCTCTCAAATGTGGTCGTGTTCGAACGTGCAAGTAAATAAATAATATTTTTTATCAATCCACGTGTTTTGTTTATTTATGATTATCGTGGGATATTGTACGAGTTAAATAAATAAATTTGGGAAAAGGTAAGAGCACTATATGTAATTTATTATAACGGTATAACGGTTTATATACAATTTTTTGTGGGTGGGACATATATGTTCTAATCGGGTTTTTGCTGGTACAAATGTGTCTCATTCTGTGTTTGTCAATTCATGTACCGTAATGCATTTTTTTATTATTTATCATTATTATCAAGAACAATAATTTTGAAATGTACTGTAGCGTTTCAGTTATGTCGGAAAAGTTAAGAGGTGATGATATATTAGCGGTGCTAATGGAATCCGATAATTCTGGCACCGATTTTTCGTTTGGTAGTGACGATAATGTTGAGCCACGCTTTTGGATTTTGAATCGCCTTCCGATGAGGTACAAAATCTACGAGCCATCTACGAGAAATCAATCGGGTTGCTTTACCGATACTCATATGGAATTAGTTGAAAGCGACAACGAAGAATCAACAAATGAGTCTAATAACGAATCAGATCACAATACTTCAACTGTATCGGAACCGGATTTCTCAGAAAACAACCGCAACAGAGAGCAAGCGTTTGAAAATGTCACAATTCGGTCACTACCTGATGATGGCTTTGTGCCACGGATGAGACCGACCGCTCACCGAACACCAGATATTGGTTCCCATTTTGATCGATCCGATACACCAATTAAAATTTTCATGAAAATGTTTCCACCAAGTTTTTTAATTACATAACGCAATGTAAAAACGAGAGAATCACCAAGTTACTCCAAACTAATAAAAGATTGGCAAACACAAAGTTAACTGACGTCAGAGAAATAAAAGTATTAATTGGCTGTAGTCTCATAATGTATTACAATCGAGTTCAAGCTTTAAAAAATTATTGGTCACATCACAAGTCATTGGGAAATGAAGCAATAAAATCAGTTATCTCTCGTGGCCGTTTTTTGCTGTTAACATCGAAATTATACTTTGCACCACCCGAAAAGTCTGTAAATGCCAGTAAAACGTACTACGTCGACGATATAGTACAATGTTTAAAATCGCGGTTCCAAAAAGTACGTGACGATAGAGCTTATCAACATCAGCGCTAAAACCAACCAAGCGTGGTATAAAAATGTGGCTACGATGCGATGCTTGGATAGGCTATACCTACGAATTTAATATTTATAACGACAGAGAGGAAAGTATTGTAGCCGGCACTTTGGGTGAGCGAGTTGTCAATGCTCTAGAAAGTACGATAAAGAACCCTCAAGTCACATTGTGTTTCGACCGCTTTTTTACCACTGTTCGCCTGTTGGAAACCCTGGAGAACCCTGCGTTGGGTACATGCATGTGAAATAGAATAAATCTACCAAAGGTTACACAAAAATTGAAAAAAGAGAATCCGTACTCAACTCTAGCCATTCTGCTCTAATGTATACCAAATAGCAGGATACAAAATAAGTTGTCATAGTAAGCAACTGCCACAATGACTACCGTAGAAAAAAAGCAAAAAGATGGATGAGTTGTTGAGATACCGTGTCCAGAAATAATACAATTTTATCGAGAGATAATGGGTGGAGTAGACAGGGCCGATAAATGGTGTAAATAAGTATTTTTTAGTCTGGTAATGATGTCTGTTGTTAATTCATGGATATTTTATCCCGAACTACGTCGCAAGTAATCACTATTATTTGATTTTATAACTGTTTTGGCAGAAGATTTAATAACTGAGGAGCAAAAGACTATGGCCAACAGCCGCAACGCAAAGCGAGCCAGTATCTCCAGCAACAAGAAGAGGTTTGGCTTCTCTGCTTCTCATTTGTCAGTCGAGGGCAGTACAAGACGACGATGTACTGGTTGTAGACTAAAGAGAAAGGAAACTCGAACAAGCACAGTTTGCGAGGAATGTCAAATTCCGTTATGTAAAACATGTTTTGCGCCATATCATAAATAGAATAAAAATGAAATATGTGATGATAGTGTGATTAATAAATGTTAATCGAATTTCAATCCAAAAAATAATTTTTATAATTTTTGTAAATTTCCGAATCGGTTTACCTATTGGGACACATGGATCCCACCCAAAACACGGGTGTGGGACATATATGTGCAAGCCACCAGGGCTTTATTGGGCTACATAGAAATTTAATGTGGGTTTTTGTTGTTTATGGCCTAACTAAAGGCCAAATATTAAAAAAAATAGAATTAAAAGCTTTCCTGAATTCCGGTCCAAAAGGGTTAAACATTCACCTATCAAACGATGTGCACCGCGAGTTCGCCAACGAATAGTTCCTGACTTCTATGGACATCTGAACTCATTTTAAATTCAAATAGGCATAGAAATTATGATCAAATAATCCCCGACACTTTTATATTGCTAGTATAGTTGACAGTAACTTTTTTATTTAATGTAATTTATTTAGGAGCTCAAAACGTTGTACACGTTTTGAATGACGAGTCTAGTTTTATTTATAGAATTCCGGTTCTTAAAATTTTTATTTATTAAATTTTTGACATATAAATAGTATAAAGTATAAGGAGAGAGCTATAATTATAATAAAATGTCATAATAGTATAAATAGAATTAAATAGTATTGCCATGCGCACCTTTTTTATTTTAGGGGCTGGAATTTTGGACTATCTTACCGATCTTATCTAACGGTGACATCGTTTAATTGAGGGAAATCTCTGGTGTGGAGCAGGTAAAGAATTGGTCCCAAACCACTACCCTGCTGGACTGCTCCCCAAATCTGTTGTAGCTCAGAATACTCTTACTCCTATTTCACCCTAAAAAGATACTAGAACAAACGTTTTTCCTCTCTAATGTATTCTCAATGACATCTGTAGCCAATGAACCTGCTCAATAGTTGAGTGTTTAAACCAAACTGATATTCTCGGATAAGGTTTCTTTGTTCTATGGTTCTTTTTAATCTTTTGAGCAACAGCCTCTCAAACAATTTCGCTAGTGTTGGTAGAAGTGAAATTGGCCGGTTAGACTTTCTATCATTCAGTGGCTGTCCCGGTTTCGGAATCATTATTACTTCTGCTACTTTCCACTGCATTGACACATATTTTTCCTGAGGTTCGCATTGATTATGTGCAAGAATTTACGGGTGCCTTTTTCAGGCAGCTCCTTTATTATTTGCCCTGTTATCAGATCGTAATCAGGAGCTTTCTTTGCTGTTATGTTCTTAATTTCAGCTTTTAGTTCTTTCAATGTTATAGGCCTGTTATCTTTGAAGTCAGATGTTCTGGGAGTATCAGCGGTGCCTTCTTCACAGGTCTGCCGACCTAGCGGTTGAATTGTTTCTTCATAATGTTCAGCATCTAGGTCAGCTATATTTTTCGCACTTCTAGCCCATTCCCATCGTTTGTTTGATTGGGATGATCTGCGTTTTTGGTCGTTTTAACCCATTTTGTTGCTTTCCAGTAGAGAGCAAAGGTATTTTCCCATTGTTTCATTTTTCACTGCTTTTATGAGTGCCTTAAGTTTGATGCACAAGTTGTTTAAGGTGGTTTTATCTTGCGGCGCACGCGTAGTCTGCCACTTTTCTTTAGGGCTTGTCGTTTTTCCTGCACTAGTTCTCTTACTTCTATTGGATAAATAACGCATTTTTCTTTCCTGGATTATAGTTTGGGGATGCATTCCCAAACCGACCATTGCATGACATCAAGAAGACTGTCTAGATTGGCACTCGAAGTTTTATTTCTTCCTCTACTAGCTGCTTAAACAATTACCAATTTGTTTTGTTGTTTGTGAGCTGTGGTGAATTTGTTTTCCAATTACATTTTCACTAACCGTTAACACTAACCTATAAAAGTCATGGCAAGAGGTTTGCATCATACTTGCTCAAGCAAAGAAATAATGGAAGACTTACAAAATAAAGGTCTTAAAATACTAAATGCTGTGAATATTGTTAAAAAGGAGAGAACATAAATCAAGGAAGGAAACCAAATTATCAGTAAAACGGGACTCCCTTTGTTTATGCTGGTATTTGACAACAAAGAGAATGTTTAAAACATTTATGGAACAAAAGGAATCCTTCACATGAAGGTGAAAATCGAACCAATGAGTAGGACCACCGAAAAAAACAAATCAACCGCAAAATCACGAAATTCGAAGGGTTCAAATATCAAATCAGATGGATCAAAACCCACAACCAAGCAATACAGGGCAAAGAAGTTCATTTGCGCAGGTAGTGAAAGGTTTGAGTTCAACCAAACATATGGGCTCTAAAAGTAACCTGGAAAACATTATGAACAGTATTGCAGCTATTACAAAGCGGCTAGATGACCAAAGTAATCTGAACAACATGATACTTGATCAACTGAAGAAAATGCAACTGCCTCAACGCAATCCAACAAAAAATGTTAAGTAAGAACACAACTTTCAAAATAGCAATCTGGAATGCGAATGACATTAAGCAACATATTCCAGAAATAGAAATATTTTTAAATTCAGAAAAAATCGACATTTTCTTAATATCTGAAAGCCATCTAGTTACATATTCGTTTGTTAAAATACGGGGTTATAACTTATATCACTCCATTCATCCAGCGGAAAGAGCAAGAGGTGGTTTGGCATTACTAATTTAAAAAAATACAAAACACCATTTAGAATCAAATATCGAAGAAGAAACAATGCAAGTCACTACTGTAAGGATCCAAATTAAACACAGACAACTTCCTGTCTCTGCAATATATTGTCCTCCCCATAATTTGAAAAGGGAGGACTACCTTAAACTATTCAAATCGCTTGGACGTGATTTTATTATTGGAGGTGACTTTAATGCGAAAAACACCTATTGGGGATCTAGACTTATGACGTCAAAAGGTAAGGAATTGCTTCAAGCAGGGCAGACATCAAAATGTGAATTTTACTCTGGTGGTTCCCCAACATACTGGCCCAGTGACAGAACGAAGATACCTTTCCTTCAATTCAAAAACAAACTAGGATCTCTTTCGTGAAGTATTGGAGGAAAAAATCAATCTTCAGGTACCGATAAGAAATCCCCACCAGTTGGAAGATGAATTAGAACAACTCAATGAAACAATTCACTGTGCTGCTTTGGCAAGTACCTCCATTAAACAAAATAAGAAGAAGCTTAACATATCCTACCCACTGGAAGTTAGAGAGTTGGTAAGACAAAAACGACGGGCATCTAAAACCTGGCAAATAACTAGCACACCGGAGAATAAAATAATTCTTAACAATTTAGGTAACAGTCTTAGATCTCTACTTAAAACAGTTAAAAATGCATCAATCAACAGATATCTAGTTAGCCTAACCGATGAACAAAATTCTGATTATTCTCTGTGGAAGTCGACGAAGAGACTCAAAGGACCCAAAATACAATTGCCTTCACTAGAAAGGAGGATGAAACCTGGGCAAGACGTCCTAAAGAAAAGGCTGGTCTATTTGCGGAGTATCTCGAGGATACCTTCCAACCACTACCAAGGCAAACGACCAATGAAAATATAATGTCAATCCACAAGCTAGACGAGTTTGATATACACCCAGTCACTTTCAAAGAATTAAAAGAAGAAGTAAAATGCAACATGAATGTTAAAACAGCCCCAGAATATGACTTCGTTACTTGCCAAATAATCAAGGCTCTACCAGGTAAAGGATTTCGTAAGCTATTACATATAATTATGTTTATATAATTATATAAGCTTTCGGTTAAAATAGGTTCCGTGGCAATGGAAAGTAGCAGAATTAATCATGATAGCAAAACCTGATAAACCACCTAACGATAAAAAATCATACAAACCAATTTCATTGCTGCCAATTATGTCAAAACTCTTTGAAAAATTATTACTAAAAAGACTTAAACCAATAGAGGACCGACAACTAATTCCTCCACATCAATTTGGAATCAGGGAAAAGCACTCCACAATTGAACAGGTGCATAGAATCACCAAAATTATTTAAAGAACGTTAGAACATAAAAAGTATGCTCCAGCATATTACTGAACGTTAGCCAAGCATTCGATAAAGTCTGGCACAGTGGAATTCAAGCTGTACGAATACTACGAACTAAATAAAATTTTTGCCGTAGTCCCACAGGGGAGTGTCTTAGGACCAATCCTGTATTTATTATATTCAAGGGATATTAGAACAACAGATGAAGGAACCATAGCCACCTTTGGAGATGACACAGCAATCATGGCGATTGGAAGTAATGTCGTTGATGCAACGAGCAAACCCGGAAGATTACCAATGCGGTTTGTAACTGGACTAAGCGCTGGAGAACCAAGCTTAATGAGACGAAATCAACGCATATTAACTTTAAATATCAAAAGGCTTCCCATCTACCGATAGAAATTAACTCACGACCGGTGCCATATGCAAACAAAGCTAAATATTTAGGCATGACTCTCGATGCCAAGCTCAAGTGGAGAGATCATTCCAAAAAGAAAAAAAAGGATCTTAATATTAAGTTCAGAAAAATGTATTGGCTCATAGGTAGAGGCTCTGAGCTTACAATATACAACAAGCTGCTGCTATATCGGCAAATACTGAAGCCGATATGGACCTACGGTGTTCAACTCTAGGGATGTACTAAGCAAACAAACGCCAAAATGATACAGACGTTTCAAAACAAGGTTCTCCGTTACATCGTAAATACTCCGTGGTACCCGAGAAATAAAGACCTTCACAAGAACTTACAGATGGAATACATCAAAGATGAAACAAAAAAGGATGCCGCCAAACACGAAATAAGGCTCCAGGAACATGGAAACCCCTATATTCGCCAAATGATAGATAACCCTGAGAAGACTTCAAAGAAAGAGGCCACTTGTACTAGGTCAACATACCAAATTAAAATTAGTATTTTAAATAGGTTTAATTAATTTTGGGACTAACCATTGGGTTTCACCCCAGCAAATCAGAATTGTTTAAGAAATGTAAAATTAGTAAAAATTTGAAAGAGAAATTGCTAGATGAGCACAGTCTCAGTTGTAATTAATAAAGGAAAAAAAAACTAACAGGAGAACGATCAGATATTAGACTTTCATCATTTTCTAAGAAGATGTAGCGTTCCGATATGCCTTTAGTGATGTAGGAACTATCGGAGCTATGAATTGAAGATTGTATTGCCGAGATTATTTCTTTTTAGCTATTTTGGAACTTGGTATTTCCAGCAGATTGAGTCCATCCAGAATTAACTTATTTAGTTTATTCTGTTCCTCAAGGCTATTTAAAATTGTTTGGACAGTGTTTTTGAAATTTTCGGTACCTCTGGTGTCTAATTAATTCTCCCTACGAATGGGTACTTCATTTCTTGCTCGATCCTTGTTTGGATGACTTAGAGGGGTTTGCGTGCATGATCAGCTTGAGTATGTACTGTAATTTTTTTGTTGAGTTGGTTGCCGTTTGGGTGATTTTTCCACCTCTGGTGAGGACTCAGCATTTATTTTTTTGTTTCTTGTTTTGTTTTAAACAAAACAATTAGATTTTCTCTTCTTCAACATCCAGTTAGTTTCCCTATCTAACTCTTCCTCATACGTTGAGTATTCAGTCTTCTGCGACTTGTTTTTTTAGGTTGTACCTCGTTGTCTGGTACTCCTTTGTTTATGGTTTTGTTTTCCGTTTTTGAATTTATTTTATCTCTTTTCAGGCAGATTAACTCGCGTTGACAATTGGAGATTAGAAGATCCATGTCTTCAATTTTTAGTGGTTCATCACATCTTGTAGTGATATCCTTTTTGTGTCAAAAACTAGTTCTTGTACACCATTTTTGTAATGATCACTGTTACTTATGGATACATTTGAAGTCTCCATATTGCCAAATTTATTTGACAAGGCCATCGGGTAATGATTTGTCATTACAAATCTGGTATACATGAACATTTTTATTTCACACTCAAGAAACTAGACCATAATTGTCAATAACAACATACATCAGCCGAAATTAGTCTACATTTTCAAAATGTTTACACTTACTGAGAATTTATGAACCTACATTTAGTGTGAAAAATTGCCCACCTGTCCTCTCGGGTACTGTTGTTGACTAAATATTTGTGGATTTTTGTTTTCTTTGCTTGGTCATCTTCATAGATGTTGTATTCAAACCCAATGTTCTAAGCACAAATCGATTTTAATTAAGGGATTTCTTATGCATTTTGCCTGTATGCAACTACAGGTATTTCTAGGGAAATTAGCAACCCAATGTTACTTTAACGTTGTGCTTTAATACTTGTAGTCTATCGTTCTATATAATATTCACTTGAATTCTTCTTTTATCATGCTGTTTTCTATACTTGGTTACTATACATGTATCAGGATTGCCACCTTTCCAAAGTGGCTCGCGGAGCTATTTAAGTTTAATATGTTGAGAAAATTGTAAAGTAATTTTTACAAATTATGTAAGTTTTCAATATTTGGGGTTATTTACTGTCTCCACAGCTGTGTTTATCTGAAATACTATGAAACGATTCCCGCCAGAGCCACGAAGGGTTGCATCCCTGATTTATGTATAGATATATCCTTAATGCCATATATAGAATAAGTTATTATTTATTTTACCTTCAAAAGGAAAATCTGCAAAACATCGAAAATTATTTTATCTTGTGCACACATGGATGTACCGACACACAACAGAAAATTTATGTATATACAGGTTTTGTATATGATTTGTATTCATTCCAGATGGAAATGTGTATGAGGAAAGCAGCAACAATTATTCTTCTTTCAAGAAATTCGTTTCCTACTTTTCTATTCAAAATTTTATTATACAGAGCAAAATAAGACGAATAATTCACTGCAAAAGAAAAGATTTTTTGCCGAAGATAATGATGGTGATGATGATTTTCCTTATAGTTACGTTAAAAGTTCGGAAGTCTCTAACGTTAATAAAAAGTGAGGCTACACATTTTAACGAAAAGTGTAGACTGAAAAAGCGCAGGGACACACAAATTATGAAAAAGTTTAGTTCAAATAAAGGTTTTAAAAATAAACAATCAAAATTGAGTATCATACCACAAATGTGTGTCGGTTATTACCTACGAATATAAGATTACACTCAGTCTTTACACACAACGTAAAAATCATTGAACCAATGAGTGTCGAGTGTGGAATTTAGTGTAATCGACTTGTGATGGCATCTAAAATTTGTGAAAAAAATTGCAAGACAATTTGCATTTTGTTATTGGCGATATGGTGCTACACGTGGGACCGTCTTTGGCCAAATTGATTTAATTCTCAAGATCAACGAAACAGTGAGTGCTGGTTGTTGAATTTAATCTTCTCTCTCGACTGATAAGAAGTCTAACTTATCATCTCAAATTGTCTTAATTCTTTTATTAATTCAAAAAATATTCGGAACAATGCGTGAGAAATTTAGTGTCCTCGACTTGGAATGGCGGCTAGAATTTGGAAAAATTATTTCAAGACAATCTGTAAGTTTTTATTGGCGACCTCTTGTGATCTGGTTTTCACTTTGTCATTATTTTCGATCGATCTTTTCGACAAATATCCAAACTAGTCACCTTGCCCATTTTTTGTGCCATCTCATGCTCACCAACCCATCTGGACGTGAAGCACGTATTTCTCCGCATTGGCTGTCGCGGCACCTTTTGAACAACTCTCCAATCTGCATTGTGATCGATCGCTCATTTGTCCTTTTTTGCGATTGCATACATTCTGGCGTTTCACTTGGTGATTTATAAATGAAAATGAAAAAGAGTATCAGTAATCAATCATTTGAAACCGATCTCGCGTTTCAATAATCTTTTCAGTTTTTATGGATAATTGAGATTTTGCGAAGTCTTCGAAGGAATTTTGACGTACTGGTCGCCAATATTAATGCATATAATACAAAGCTCTCGTTTATACTTTTGAGTGAAATTTGGATTCACACTAATCAATTGTCTTCATATAATTTAAATGCTTATATGTTGTTTGGTACGTGCAATGATTCGTATGGGGTTGGTGGTGTTGCTGTCTATTTTGATTCGAATTTAGCTTGCTCAGTAAGTGCCCATAATTTGCCATCAGCTGATATCATTAAGGTGGAATCGAAATTTGCTAATGATTTATATGTTTTCTTATGCATTTATCGGCTTCAATCTACATGTAAACGTTTTTGTTCAAGAAATAGCCGACGTTTTGTGTAATATTAGATCTAAAAATATGTTTATTTTTGGCGACATGAACATAGATATTCTTAATTATCCAAATAACTGCTTTAAGTATATATAACTTATGTCATCTGTTGGGCTTGAATCAATTATTAATATTCGCACACGCATAACTTAATTTTCTTCGACTTGCATTGACCATTTGTTTGCTCGGCTTAAGACTAGTTGCAATCATAGGAGAGTTTCGAAGATTCATAGCACGCAGTGGAATCTGCAGTGATACATATTCAGACAATCAACTGGCACATTTGTTCAAATTTATCACCACAAATGTTAATATTTTTTCTAAATTTCTTTTGTCAGATCGTATATGCGCCGGCGGTTGAGGGTTTATGGGAAGCTGCCGTCAGAAGTGTGAAATTGTATCTAAAGCGAGTTACCGCTGGTCACATATTTACCTTAAAGGAAACGGCAACCTCATATTAACCGAAATCGAAGCTGTGTTAAACTCCCGGCCCATTTGTGTACTTTCAAGTGATCAGCTACATTAATTGACCCCGGGACAATTTTTAATTGGACGACCAAGTCTACTCCGTTGCCATCCAAAGATATCACAGATTTCAAAATATTAACATTGTCAAGGTGGCAGCTTATTCAGCAAATGATACAATGCTTTTGAAAGCGATGGTACCATTCTTGAAAACAAGAATGGGTGAAATAAGTAACCTAGGTGTGGGGCGGGTCACGCTAAATGGTGGCGGATGGGTTGGATCAAAGTGTTATGCGAACTTTGCCGATGACCAGCCTGGCTGGGAACCCATCTAAAAATAATTGCCCACGTGGCAACCTCCAGTTGTATGTAGCCTTACCCGAGTGTACGGATCTCTGCACGGGCGGGCCAACATTTTCTCCGATACTCGAGTGAACAAGTATGGAATCTCAAAAAGAAAAAATAATTAAAGAAGTGGCCAGCTGGTGAAGACGGGGGGGTCTGTGACTCCAGCCGTCAGGGTGGCTAATACTGGTTCCCAGGCTTCCGTGCCAGGAACTAGTGGTAGTGGCAAAAAGAAGAAAATCATTGCTCCTTCGGTTCGGAGATACAGGATGAGGTGTTCGGCCTTCCGTGTCTTGGACAGACTGGCTATAGACCCGGAAGAGCAATGGACGGAAGAACAGAAGAAATCTTTTAATTGAGCAAAGAGTTGTATAGTCGAGGAGAGCAAAGAGTTGTATAGTCGAGGAGAGCAATGCACGTAAGGAGGACCTTGGGTCTAAAATACAGAGGTCTAGTGAAAAGGAGCATATGGAGGTCTGGATGCCGAGAAGAAGAGGGGAGCATCGCTGGAGAAAAATGGAGGTTGGTCTTTAACGCACTGAACCTAGTTTTTCTGAAAGTCAGCCAATTTGTAGGGACGCGGGTTGGTATCAGCGGCGCCTGAAACTGACCGCGTGTGCCGATCAAATATCGGCCTTCTTGTACAGGAAGGCGATCAAGGAGTTAGGCGAGATATGGCCAGAAACGAAGCTCAGGGCAGTTTCGAAGGAGGAGATACCGAGTAGACCTAGAGCACTGATCTGAATTCCCACGGAGCCGGCTAACCTGGATGAATCCTTGAGGATTATCCAGGTTTGTAATCCGGACCTTCAAACGGGGAACTGGAAGATTGTCAAGCAAGAGGAGCTCAAGGGCAGTTTCAGATTAACAATTATGATCATTAATAAGGAATACCTGGCTCCCCTGTTAAGAACCAAAGGGATTATAAACTTCGGCTTCGGCTCAGTCAGTCGGGGTAAAACCGAGCACCGTGCTGCTCGAGAAGGAGGAGCAAGAGGTTCAGCCGGTTGAGCTCGACGAGTTGTACCTCTCTAGAGGAAACATCGCAGCTAGTGACGAACCCAAGTGAGGGGTTAACTAGGGATCTTAGAAATCGACTATCTCTAGGCATGGGGAAGGGGGACACATCGGACTCTGAGGAGGGAGATGTGGACTTCCTTAAGTTTAGGGGCTACGAAGGGAGTGGGTCGGAGGATACCGTCGGGTCCAATTAACCGACGTAGCACGGCTGTCGCGATAAGGTGAATAAATACTGTTACCAATGATCAGGTTTGTGCAAATAAATCTATATCACTACAAGGCTGCTTCGGCGGCGCTACTTCTCAGACTTGCTAACTCAGGGGAGGAGATAGTTCTAATCCAAGAACCTTGGATCAAAAATAACAAGACCTGTGGTCTGCGAGCGAAAGGGTACACAATTTTAACGCTTGTGGGACAGAAAAGAGCAGATCATGTATACTGGTGGAAAATAATACAAACGTTTTTCTACTTCGGCAGTATTGCAATGGAGAAAACACTGCAGCCTGTATAAAGACGGAGAGGAGGAGATTGTGGCTTGTAGCCGCATACATGGACCAGGAGAAGCCAGTGCCGTCAGATTTACTGGGACCACTTGTTTGGGATGCGGAAAGGAGGCACCATACCATCTTGAGTAGCTCGGACATCAATGACAGAGGTGAGTTACTTTTTGAATTTCTTTTAAGAACTAAACTCATTATTAGTAATAAAGGTCCGGAACACACTATATTATAAACAATAGACAGGAGGTTCTCGATGTTACTCTGGTCTCCAATTTAATTTCACCTATGATCAGGGAATGGAGAGTGGCGAAGGAGAATTTCTTCTCTGACCATCGGTACCTAACGTTTAAGCTCAATCCCCAAATTACAAATCAGTGCGTGTTTAGAAATCCCCGGCGCACAGTAGCACAGTATGTCGCATAGGTATTGGAGGCCAGGATTCCATCATCTAGGGTCCCAGGACACGAGTAGTGATCTGGATTCAATGGTAGATACTATTATTAGGGCTTGCAATACCTCTTTGAGGAAAGCTTGACCATTAACAAAGCTGAGGGGAAAGCGAAAACCTGTTTAGTGAACCTCGGCACTTGCGAAGTGACGGAAAGTCTGTGGGTCTGTTTTCAATAGAGCGAAAATATCAAGAGAAAGTCAAGACTGCGAACTCTATAAGGAATGCCTCAGAGTATACAAAAGGGAAATAAGGAAGGCGCAAAGGAATTCTTCTGTGGAAAGGAGGTTCTTCTGTGATAGAATAGAAGGGTTCTCGGATACCTCGCGCTTAAGAAAGATTCTCTCTAGTAGTCCATCTGATCCAGGCTATCTGAAAAAACCGGATAACGAATGGACGGTTTCTAGTGAAGGGACTCTTGATCCCTGGCTGGAGGTTTTCTTCAAAGGGTGTCTGAAGCTGGACATCCCAAAGAAATGGAGGGAGGGCCAGGGTGGTCTTCATCCTGAAAGCGGGTAGAAGCTCGCACAGCAACTCTAAGGACTTAAGACCAATATCTCTGTCATATTTTCTGCTGAAAATCATGGAAGGTTGCTGGATGTTCATATTCAGTCGAGAATACAATCTCAACATGCGTGCCATAATGGTACGTACGAGGACACGGCATTACATACCTTTGTTCGGGAAATTGAAAAGTCTCTGGATTTTGAAGAATACTCGGTGGTGGCGTTTCTCGATATCTCTTCCATTCTTTGGAATAGTAATCAATAGACTACTATTGGAGCTGGAGTGTGAGGGAAATGGCGTGGTTGCTTATGCCAATGATGTAGCGATAGCTGTCTCGGTGATGCAGAATGCGTTATCAATTACTGCGGGTTGGGTCAGCAGATGTAGATTGGGGATTAACCCATCTAAAACAGAGCTGATCCTTTCCAATAGGATTGATTGATTGATTGATTTTGAATGTACGACCAAGTTCTTAGGCTTGAGTTCCCGGATGACGCCGGGTCCACCGTACACCCTTTTTTACACATAACAAAACCGAAGGATTGGATAGGTTAGTTAAGTGGGACAGAATCGGCCCGGTTACAGACACCTAGGTATAGCCGATAGTTAGTAACACAAAGACAACACAATTCTAATCTACTAGATGAAGGATAAAGGCTTAATAGGTTAATGGATAACGATGGTATTGGTCTTCAACAATTGCTTCTTTAAAACGGCAACCTAAGAAAAAATATTATTATTTCACATGCATCTGGAATTTTCCTGAAATTTAATTCTATTAATACTTTTCGGCTTCCTAACCAAAATTGGTTGACTCGACCCGTTACAGACACCTATGTAAAGTCGTTAGTAATAAAATGACAACACAATACTAAACTACACAATCAGCAATTACAATGAAGCATTAATTCACAAGCATCTGTAAATTTCCTGAAATTTAATTCTAAATTCATATTTTCCGGCTTCCTAAATAATTGAAACATTTATTAATTTAATCATTCTGCAACTCCGCAACTTACAGTCGAATTTCCTGAAACCAAAGTTATTTGAACTATATTCAAAATAATTCTAAAATTCATTAGTATATTTAGGACAATATATATACAATATAATAAAATTATACTTGAATAAAATAAATGTAAAGTAACGATTAGTATTAACTAAATTAATTTGGTTCTCATAAAACAAATAAAATAAATCGAATCCAGGAAAGGCACGCACGGCCTTCCTAACTTCTAAGTCTGTTGATTTGATGGATTTATTTATAAAAAATATTTATGAAAGTCACTTGTCCTTGTCATCCCTAATCTAATACAAATATGTTTATTTATAAAAATAGAAAATGACCAAACGAAAACTGGTTCCAAAAACAGCTAATCTGGAATCTGTAAGGTAATGTATTAATAATGAATGTTTTTCACAGCTTTAGAATCCCCAATACCTAAACAAATTCAACCAAAATTAAATAAAACTATTAAAGTAATCAGGAATCTGCAAGATAACAGAATTAATAATAAGTAGCTAGCACATCTGTAGGATCCATGATAACCAAATAACCCAATTATATGGTTCAATGCTTTAATTATAAAATAAATAAATCAGAAAAAAATTACATACATACATATATATATACATACACACACACACATACACACACACACATATACATACACACACACATATATATATATATCTACAACAGCATTAAATAAATTATAAATTATATAATCGACATACGTCGATAATTATTTATCCAACCTAGAACAAGTTATAAAGTTAAGCCAACAATTCCAATTCGATCACAGCCGCCTACCTCTACATGTCCTAAACTAGAGTTCCAAAATTCGTTAAATTATTATTTTCACGTTCAAAACAAGAATAATAAGAAATTTAAGAAATTTAATTTAATTTTACACTAAAACCTAAAATTCAAATTAATAAATTATTAATTTATACTTCTACAAGGATCTGTATATATGAATGCGATAATACGTTTTCCGCGGAACCAATCTACCGTGTAAATCGGAGGATGGGTGTATATGAATGAATGAATTCATCTGTATATGAATGAATGAATCTTAGATATGTCAGGAGGAGAAAACGAAAAGTACAGAATAACCACGATCATGCTTGTTTAGTTTCTATCCAATTTCGTCATATATTTATCCCCTCAAAATTTTGTTTTATGTATTTTATTTGTCTATTTCCTGTTTATTCTTTTTTAGTTGAAACTTGGAAGGGATAAATTATAAAACACTAAGCATGATCATAATAATCTATTCTCAGTTCTCACTCACGCAACAAGCGCAAAAACAAAAAATAGAAATGTATGTAACGTATGAATGTAAATGTATGTATAAATATATTTAATATACTAAACCAAAACATATAAATGAATTGGTATTTTATTTTACGCTCCTCTCTTAACACGTTTACGCAAATAGAAACAGTTAAATACATATTTTATATAATTAAAATTTATTTCGGAAAAATATGAATTAAAATAATGAAAAACACTTATCTTAGGCATCCATTGGAATCAAAAGTCATACGTATTGAAGATTTACATACACTGCGTACGTTGCGTTCAAGCAACGGTATCAAAATACATATAAACGAAAACGTTATGTACATATTTTATACCATCACAAGCGCACCGTACACAGATTAAAATAAATATACAATACGTATAACTATTCACTTCACTTATTAAATTCACGCAAATTATTATTGAAATTATTATTTATTAAAATTATCAACTATATCAATATTATACTTTTTATTAGTTACTTAAAATACATTTAAAATAAATTATTTATTTATTTAAAGGAGAGACAAAAACACGTCCTTCCTCTACGACGATCAATCGCCGACCGCCAGAGCTGATCCTTTCCAATAGGAGATATAAAATTCAGATTATGGTTCCACCAAGTTAAAATGGTACTGTGCCTGGCCCTTACTGATAGGACGAGATTCCTGGGGATGCTTCTTGACAGTAAGCTCAGTTGGAAACCAAACACGATAGAAAGAGTGATGAATGCTATTCTTGCAAAAATGCCATCGGAAGGAAATGGGGTCTGAAACCGGAGCTTTACACGGCAATAGTAAGGCCCGTACTACTGTATGGTGTAAGTGTATGGTGGCCAGCTCTGGAGAAATTATCATACAGGAACATGATGGCGACGGTGCCTGGGCAGCCTGCTTGCTCATGAGTGGGGCGTTGAAAACGACAAAATGGGGGTCATTATGGCCGCCCGGCTATCAGCGATTTCGGGGTGGAAGTGCTTGCAAAACGGGCACTCAACTATAGCCAATTCTGTGAGGAATGATCTGGTGAATTTGGATTATATAACACCATTTTTGTGCTTTGGCAAGCGTTTTAAGATGATTGTCCTCTCTAGGGAGGATTGGCAGAATGGTCTTATTATGGAAACCGGGAGAGTTAAATTCTTCACCGACGGCTCCAAGCTCGATGGTAGAGTGGGAGCTGGTGTGTTCTGTGGGGAATTAAATGTAAGTATCTTTTCGTCTCTCTGCTTACTGCAGCGTGTATCAGGCTGAAGTTATAGTGATTGAAGAGGTCATGAACTGGTTGAAGCACAGTGTAATATCGTTGACTGATATCACTATCTGTGTGGACAGTTGGGCGGCCAATCTTTCACTGGATTCAGTTTTCCTGGGGTCAAGAGTGACGTTTGATTGTCACAAATCTTTTAACGAGATGTGTGAGCACTTCAATATCCAGTTGGTCTGGGTTCCGGGCCACTCTGATGTTAAGGGAAATATCAGAGCAGATGAATTAGCAAGGTACAGTACGTCTCTCCAACTGGAAGCAAGGAGCGAAGGTGTAGGATGGCCTATGTCTGGGCTGCAAGCAGAAAATCATAGCAAGATCTTGATCACACTAAGATAGCGTCACTTATGGAATGCAAATGACTTCTGCAGAAGCTGCAAGGACGATGAGGAGGAGGAGACTCTTGTTCATTTCCTATGCTCATGTCCTGTGCTAGCTGACAGAAGACATGATTACTTGGGCAAATACACTATGGACAGCCTCTCTGACATCGAAAGCTCTTACGTTTTGTGAATAGCACTAGATCGGTTTAAAGGGAGTTTATTGATGTCGGATCCTATGATATCACAATGGGCCAAAACTGGCCTAAGTGTGCGATAGACATCACAATTTACACATCAAAATGATTGAAACCAGTATGTTAACGCCATTTTCTGTTTTTTAACCTGAAATACCGGATTCTCTACCTAAAATACAGTGTACCAGTGTTATTGTTTGACATTCGCCCATAACATATTTAGCATTGCGTTTGAATGCGATACGATAGATAGCTTTCAGCTCGTTGGACTTCTATTGTTAAAATTAAGCACCGGTAGCTATCCTCAGTGTTCTAACTCAAACCTCGTTGAATCGTTTCACGATATGTAAAGCGAATACAAGAGTTGGCCTTGGAGAATTAAATATTTAACTAGGGTAAATTGATGTATTCCACTTATATATTGTAGTATCTAACATGTATCTGATACAGGATACATTAAGTTTATTGTTTTACATGAAAATAATACTTTTTGTTAAAAGCTTAAATAAAAGTTCAACCATTATACTTGTTGCCGTTTCGACACCACATACTCATATTTTTTTTGAATTATTTGTGTACAAAACGTATCCTTTTCCACTCTGCAAAGGGTTTCTGTTCATTCTTATCATTTTTATTGACACATCGACTAATGGTGTACTCGTATATACATTTTTTTTCTCCGCAAATATTTATTTTAATGGATTGAAAATTGTTTCGGCGAATAAAAACGAGAACCATGTACATTTCAAAAATGATTGATTATCGTTATTTGATTAAAACACATATCTAATGCTCTTATTTTATCTATACTCATATCTTGAAGTTTTCGGTTGACACACGCCTGATGTGTGATTCAAAAAACCATTTATTATCCGTAATTGATTTAATCGGTATAACAAAACCGCTATTTATCGTTAATTCCATTGGCCGTTATAATATATTATTCCATTTGTATCAAAGTCAATTAAGATGAAGTTCATTTATGGTACGTAACGTTATGTCGACAGAAAGTATAAAAAGCACTCAGTTCCATGATAGAAGTATAAAAACTTTTAATTTCACTTTCTCATTTACTGTGGTATACTGTGCGTTGCTATTGGCAGTTATATTCCAGTCATCTCAAATTAATTAGTGGAACCTTTTATTCGGATTAGGAGATTTGTTCAGCCAATCACAATGGGATCACAAATTTTGCCGTTGATGCGGTAAACACTCTTATTATTATTATAAGCTGATATATTACCTTACCCCAAACGTATACGATGTGCATTTAATTAAGATTAATTTAGTTTTCACAACCTAAGGTGACATTGTTTTATGGCCGGCCACATACATACTCGAAGAAGTATGGGGATTTGTGTGGGACATTCACGTATAACACAATATTTCGTTTTGCAAGTCAGACTGGTTATATGTTTTATATATAAATGTAATAATAATAAAATAAAATGTTGGGAAAATCCATCATTAACCAACCACAACAACAACAAAGCTTTCCATTAAAAGTGTTTTCCTATTTTTTCTGTATGGCCATTATTTCAATTTTTTGTTTTATTTTTTTTTGTTTTCACTTTTTTACTGGTTGGACAATTTGTTATGGTTTTTTGGGTTTTCTCCCTAAGCATTTATATAGCCTGAATGGTAATGAGGCATAACAATAAAACAAAAATGGCACAAAAAGGTAACAAAAACAATTGGGAAATATTTGAAAAAAACTGTTCTTTTGTTATGGTACATAAAGAAAATGTCAAATGAAACTTCAATTGATTTCAAATACTTAAAATAGAAAAAGTCAAATCATTTATACATTTTATTGGCATTTTAAGATTACATTCTGCAAAAATGTTGGTATTAACTATGTTAAATCGTGTGACAGAAATCTGGTACGAAGGAAAAACAAGAGTGGGGAAAGTGAAATACAAAACCGGAAAATGTTAGCACAATGCCGAATGGATTAAAAAATCTTGAAATGGAAAGGAAATTGTTATCCTCATTTGAAGAATCCTCTATCCGTAAGGTTAATCGAAATTTTTAATAAAGTTGTGCTGCTCTGGTATAAAGTTGTTGTCGAATTCAAATTTTGGTAGAAATTTTGGTCTATTGCAAGGCTAATAATATTCTCGTAACTTAGAGAAAGAAAAAACAAAAAACCAAACTAATTTTGTTGTTTTCTAGCTTAAGAGGCCTGGATACACGGCCAGCCCTTGTAGTTGCTGAAGATTTAGGTGAAAGATCAAAACTAACATGTTTGCGAACTTTCGGCTCTACGGAAGGTAATTTAGGTCCGTCAGCTAAAATAATGAGTTCTGGTTCGTGAGTTGGTAAAAATAAACCAGTCTGTGTAGTTGGTGCGTCCGTAATTTATGATTGATTGTCCGAGTAACACGGTTTGAGTCGGTCGATGGAAATTTTAGTGTGTCGTCCGTTCAGTTCCAAAGTGTAAAATTTTTCAGTTCAAATGCAAGTCAGCAGATCTTTACTAATCAAAATTTTGTCCGTAGTGTCGTCTTAAGTTCGTAATAAAATCTGATTGTAAAATTGGATCGTTCGTAGTATCTAAAAATGTTCCAGATACGCGAGTCGTGCATCCATAAACAAGTTCGGCTGGAGTAGCTTTTAATTCGTCAATGTAAATCTTCGAAGTCCTAAAATTGAAGGAAGAACATATCAGCCCAATCAAATCGGTTGTAACACATAATGCTGATTTGACAAACGATACGAAGCCATATCTCGATCATGCCATTACATTTTGGATTGTAACTAGTTGTTCTCCTGCGCTCAAAACCGAGTAAGTTAGCCAGTTCGTGAAAAAGTTGCGATACGAATAGCATGCCTTGGTCCGTGACGATGAACTCTGGAACACCAAAGCAAGCTATCCAATGCAAGTAGACAGCGAAAGCGGCGGTTGCAGCAGTTATATCCGGAACTGGAACCGCCTCGGGCGATCCGGCGAGTGTATCTATCAACCAATGTGACTTCATACCGCTGATTAGCAGAAACTGGTAATGGACCAATGATCGATAATTGAAAAACCCAGATAACATTATGAGTTTTGAATTGAAAGAAACGGGTAATTTCTCGAATTTGAGAACAGAGTTACTCCTTAAAATTTCTTGATTTCTTCCTCGTCATTGGACTGCGCATCTGCGATGATAGCATAATCAATACTTTCGGGAATATAAATTTGATTAATACGTGAAAGAGCACGTGCGACAACGTTATCCAGTCCATAGGTGTGCTGAATATCAGTCGTGAATCGACCAATGAAATCTAAGTGTCGAAATTGACGAGGAGATGCTTTTTCGAGTTCCTGCGATTAAAAGCGTAGATGAGTGGTTTATGATCGGTGCAAAGCGCGAATAAACAACCTTCGAGAATATATCGAATATGTTTAATTCCCAAATAAGCCGCGAGAAGTTCACGATCATAAGCACTGTATCTTTTTTGCGTATCATTAAGGCGTACTGAAAAGAACCCGAGTGGTTGCCAAGTGTCTGATATGACGGCTGAATCACCGCCCCGATCGCCTTATTAGAAACATCAACCATGATGGCTAGAGGTGCTGATGATGATGGATGAATAAGTAAAGTAGCTTCTGTAAGTTTAATTTTACAGTT